>CM067172.1:16013003-16214995 GCA_034093135.1 Erigeron breviscapus | reverse complement strand
AAAAAGGCTTACTGGGCTGATCCTTCTTGACTTTCATCAGTTCGGTGGGCTTCAAAGAAGTCAGTGTGACCTTCTTTCCACTTACATTCAGAGAATATGAGTTCATACGACCATCATGATGAACATAATTATCAAATAACCATGGTCGACCCAACAAAATGTGACAGGCATCCATGGGAACAACATCACATATAATTTTATCTTGGTAAATTGACCCAATTGAAAAGGGAATAGTGACTTGTCGATTTACCTTTACTTCAGAACCTTCGCTTAACCATTGCAACTTGTAAGGTCTGGGATGCTTCACTGTTGGTAGTTCCAGTTTCTCTACCATGTAAGTTGAAGCAGCATTTGCACAACTGCCACCATCGATGATCAGATCACATACCTTGCCTTTCACTGTGCATCTGGAGTGGAAAATATTCTCCCTCTGAGCAGTATCAGCTGTAACTTCATCAGTATGCATCACTCTCCTGACAACCAACATCTCTCCCACATCTGCACCAACATAAGATTCTTCATCTTCTACTTCATCGTACACTGGCTCACCTTCTTCAGTGTCGACATCTGGCAAACATTCAATTTCTCTTGCAGTCAATGCTCTTTGATTAGGACACTGGGTCTGGAAGTGACCAAAGCCATGACACTTGAAACATTTTCTTCCAACTGGTTCTTTAGAAGCTCCAGTTTCTTTTTCTTTCCCTCTGGAGGATTTCTGAGCAGCTTCAGTAAATCTGGCAACTGGTTGACTGGCAACTGGTTGACTTGTACTGGCAGGAACCTTACTGAATGACTTGTACGGAACCTTCTTCTTCAGTTGTCTTTCAATCTGGATAGCCAGTTTACATGCACCTTCGTATGTCCAGATAGGCTGCAATTCAATCTTCTCAGTAATGGCAGCGTTCAGACCACCAAGAAATCTGGCTATAGTGTGCTCTTCAGTTTCATTTACACCAGTTCTGGTCTTCAGATGCTCAAACTCTCTAATGTACTCTACAACCTCCTTAACTCCTTGCCTCAGATTGTTCATCAGTAAGTACTGGTCTTGCTTGTACGACTGGGGAACAAATCTCTTTTGCATAATTTCCTTCAGTTTGGACCAGGTCTTGATTTTGCTTTTGCCTTTATATTCCCTTTCAGACTTCATGTTATCATACCAGGATGAAGCATATTTCTTCAGTTTAATAATGGCAACTTTGAAGCCTTTTCTATCATCATAACCTTTTATCTCTATAATCCTGTCCATCACCTGGACCCATTCGAAATACTCTTCTGGGTTAGAAGACCCATTAAAATCTGGGGGATCTATCTTAATATCCCTAGTATCATCACCCTTATGCCTCCTACGCCTTTCTCTAGGACGTGGTTCATCAGAATCACTAGAGTGTCTAGGATTACTATCAGATCTTTCACTACCACCTTGAGATTCAGTATCTCTTTCACTTGGAACAACATTTTCTCGATTAAATCTTAACCACCATCTTCTAACATATGAACAACTCTACCAAGAGCTTCTTGTAGATCTTCTATCTGTTTATCTCTCCTAGCATTATTAGCTTCATCTAAAGTCATATTCCTTCTAAAAGCCATTTATAACCAGCAAACAACTCACAATCAATAGGTCTAAACAAATAACCAACAGATCTAAACGTTCAAACAATCAGATCTAATCAAAACTTCAACAGATCTAAACAATCAGACAACGACAACCAAAAGATTAAGAAACCTTTTGCAAACCTGTCTCTGATACCAAATTTGATGCGTAAATCACGCGACAAACGACAGCGGAAGACTATTTTTGGTATTTTCTGGATTTTATACGAAATGAACAATCAAGCAAGACAATAATGTAAAACGATAGATAAAAGAATCCACCACCAAGACTCGTAAAGGCTAAGCCACCGGAATCAAGGATAAAGGAAACACTCCGCTCCACCACTACAATCGATAAAGGTCTAGCCACCACGATTATAGATAAAGGAAACCGAAGATTTAAAAGACCTCACCACAATATTTGATAAAGAACAAGTCACCACAAATATTGATAAAGGGGTCACTCCTAACCACCAAGATCAAAAGATCTATAAAGGTAAAGAAGATTTGTAAGAAATAGAGGCTGCTCTATTAATTTTCATTCAACATCAACTGCCTTACAATGAGAAATAAAGGCCTTATTTATAGCCACATACTCTTACCTAGGAATCAACGACAAATAATAAAATAATACAAAAGCTGTCATGTGCAAGCCACAAATTAATTTGGACCAATAGGAAATAGACACATAAGGCTTCTAGAAACAATCCTCTTCAAGTGGCCCACAATATCGTTAGGAATATTAATGCTTTTGCACGCTCCTCCTTGATCCACTAAAAAGCTGTCACGCGTCCATACCCACGTCCTTATTGACCCCACACAACCTTCAGTTAAAATAAACTTTATTATAGACAACTGGAGCATTTATCTGAAGCACTTCACTGGTGGCCTTCAGTATTCACTACTGGAGCCCTTCAGAATTGATTTTCACTGGAGTCCTTCAGATGCAACTGGAGCTCGTCAGATGCCACTGGTGATAATTCCCACTGGAGCAAGGTCACTACTGGAGACTGAGTTGTTTCAGAAAATAGTTGGTTAAAATGTGATACAGCTGGCAATATTAACATTGCTTGTTCAGACTGCATGGTTCGCTCAGACCCCTTCTTCAGTTTAGTCAACTGCTTTTCTCCAGATTCCTCCAGCTCAGCTTCAGTCAAACTTGGTTCATTGAATCTGGACATTCCCGCATCATGTAAGTTTTGAGATTTTCATTATATGCCTTTTTTCTTTGGCACAACAATTTGTGGCGTAACACTCGATCTAAATATACCCCGGGCTTTACATATTGTCTACTTCTATCGTTGACAGAACCAAGAGGTCCCTTCCTGGCTTGCTCGCAATGCCGCTCAAACTTATATATGTTGGGTTGTTCCAAAAAAATTTCATATGGTCGTGACATGAATGTTGTCCATATGACGGCCACTATGAAATCTGACAGGATTGTCGTTCCACAAAAATTGTGATGGGAAGTTGAAATATGGAGGTCTGTATGGGTATGGTAGATGATATGATATGAAGCGACTTCTGGTGTTGGATACTAATGTCCATTGGAAGGACATGTTCCTGTTGGTTGCGGAAATGGTCATGTGGGATCGATGGTTCAGGTTTTCCTTTCAAACATAAGTTGAGAGTCTTTAGTAGCAGCTATTTAGTACATAATTATTAACATAAGGCTTAGAAATTTATAACTCCAATAATCTATCATATGATTGATGATGTTTACCTGTTTATGTTGTTTTAGGTTCTGTTAAGCGTTGTATTTAACTCTTCTAAACAGGACAACCCTTCCAATATGGTCTGTTTCTTTAATATCATCCAAAAATGAACCTTCAACTCTTAACTAGTAGTAAGTAGTAACTTTTTTTCATTTCTATATTACTGTACTTGGTTATTTTAGGGGTCTTTTTTCCAAGTATTATTTTTTTGGTCTGTTTGGACACATGGGGATGGCGGGCCATTTTTTGACTATGATGTAACAGCCTAGTGGGTTTTTTTTGCCCCTGACAGTTTCAACCATTTACCTGGCCATCCCAAAACATGATTCGAATCTAAAACATCTTGTGAGGAAATATGACTCCTTGTCAATAAACCAATCCGTGATGTTTTTCCCCCCAAAGTATATGACATGATATAGCAGTTGTGATTGAAGATAAAATTCCACTAATAGTAACTTTAAAAGTGATCAAAGATTATTACTCGTTCAATAAGGCTTTTTCGAATACACACTTGTGAAAATTCACCACGAAAACAGAACATTTACAGAACCTGCATCATAAAATACTTAGGAGCAGATATATTGACTTTACATCTAAAGTATATATGTCACAGAAAGAAGTTTGGCCCAGAACCCTGCAAAAAATACGAGTAAATAGAATTAAAATTAGAAAGATTCCCAATTGCTAAGACAAAGATTGTTCATCTCAGGTTCAGTCCACAATCATGAGTATGATCATAATCGCGGATTGCTGGCTGCAGATTCTTTAAAACTTGATTTAGTTTGGTAATGTGGTCAGTTGAAGATAAATGAAGTGTTGCAGTCTCCCAGTTTGGATTCCTGGTATCTTTTTATTAAGTCTGAACGAAAACATAATAGTCTCGAGAACCATATAGAGATGTATCAATACAACTTGTTTTACCCGGGTCTATCTTTTTCATACCATTCCCAAAACAAGTTGTTTCTTATAATCTTCATACAACTTACATTTACTGAATACTATACTTAGTCGCAACTCATAGTTAAACAAAGGCACAGGGTAATACCACCAGGAAAAGGTCAACCCGACCAAGGCATTAGCGGCTACGTCGCCGCTAATACTCTGACACTGACAGGGGGCCCGCTAATTTTCTCTGCCAGATTTACCATTACAGACATGGGGGCCCGCAGTATTAGCGGCGACGTCGCCGCTAATACTCTCCCTGGTGGTGTTACACTTTTTGACCTGGTGGTGTTACACTCCTCGTTAAACAAACCATGCCCATTTTTACACAAATTGTACCAGCATAGAATTTACATGATTTCACCAATCTATGCAATCAGTCTAGTTAACTGTCATGATTATTAACCAAAAACTTTACAATTACTTATCAATCAAATATTTTGATACATACACATAAATTAAAAGTCAAAAACTAATTAAACAATAAAAAAGAGTATATAAAATATATATTACCTTTAAATAAAACTTAAATTGATTGAGAAAAAACATAATCATGTTGACAAGCTTTACTCTTACAATCAGGAACATCTTGAAACATATCAGCAGGCAACTTTTTCGACAAATAACCAACATGAAACTCAATCATACCCAAATCAACATCCAAATCCATACCAGTAACACTTAACCATAAAAACAACTGTTTAGCTTGAATACCAGTAACACCAGATATTGACCCATAAGTCAACTTTCCTTGAATTGTTTTACTATAATAAACAGTTTGATCATCAAACTTTACGTAGCATGGGCGCGTGAGCTGCACTGTAAACGACCCGTCTGTTGGTGACAGTTTGTAGGATTCTACCGCGTTTGGGAGGATCCCGACTGGCAAACCGAATTCTGGTAAGATGTCGTGGATGTCGTCCGAGGTTGATGTCGCGGTTACGATGAGGTGGATTGTGATTATAGAGATGATGAAGAGAGGTTGTTTGAAAGAAGAAGCCATTGATGTCGTATGGATGGAGATTACAGAGATATTTAGAAGTCAACTAGGACTTTGTATATATGGATTTGATAAATTATATAATGAATGAATGCTCTAAATTCTATGTTAAATATGGTTTTTGTTTGAATATAAGATAATTTTTTTCGATATAAAAGGATGAGCTATGTGTTGTGTTTGTTATTTAGTGGTTGAATGTAGGGGTGAGATTGGGTCGGTTTGAGTCGGTTGTGGTCTAAAACCGAAACCCGAACCGATCCGTTCGGTTTTTAGAAAACCAAAACCGTTGGATTCGGTTTTTGTTCGGTTCGGTTTATCGGTTTCGATTTTAGTTTCGGTTTTTTTATATATTAAAATTTTATTTACGGTTTTTGTTTATTATATTAAAATTTTAACTTTTAACTGCTAAAAAATAATATAATATAGAAACTAAATTATACGAATGTTTTTTATTAAATAACTATATATCTTTTAGGTGTTAAAACATACATTTATATTGATGTGTATAATAAAATTGTTATAATTTTATATAAAAAGAAATGGTTTTGTTGCCGTTTTCATTTAAACATAAATTTATATTGATTTGTATACTATAAAAACAAAAAGTTTAAATATATTTAACATATTTATCAACTATAACTAATAAATATAAATGTAATATGATATAAATATAAAATAAAATGAAATATATTTGATTCGGTTCGGTTCGGTATTTGATCGGTTTTTTTGCATATGAAACCGAAACCCGAACCGATCCGTTCGGTTTTTAGAAAACGAAAACCAAACCGATCGGTTTCGTTCGGTTTTCGGTTTTTGCGGTTCGGTTTTCTCGGGTTTTTTCGCTTTTCCGGTTCGGTTTTTGCTCACCCCTAGTTGAATGTTTGGTGTCTTGTCAATTTCATTACTTTAAGAATGTTATTTGACACTTTTATTTATGAGCTATTTGTTGAGTATTAGGCTATCTCCAATAGGCGTCCTTGAGCTGCTACATCATATCCTTACAAATCTTTATACATCCTTATAAATCCTTCAAATCCTATAATTTTATCTCCAACCATACAAACATCCTTACATATCCTTACATATCATTTTACCTCCAACTAAAAACAAAAATATATTAGGTAAGGACAAGTAAGGGCATGCCCTTAGGTAAGGGCATCCTTCAAAAAATCCTTAGTTTTGGACAAGCTTCAACGGCAAAAGATATCCAAGGACACCTAAGGGCACCCAAAGGCACTTCCATTGGAGATAGCCTTATGAAATTATTTTATTTTCTGTCGAGGATTGCCTTAAGTTATTTAGGTGGTTAGTCTTAGTCATCTTTTAATTAAAAACTGTGTAAATACTAAAATGCATAAAGTATATGGTTTTTTTTATTACTGTTAGAAAAAAGAGTTGGTTTATTTTTTCTATTATTTGTCGGGGGAAAAAAAGATTATATAGCTATGTACACATAAATAAATATATAAAATCTAGATATCCTCACAATTCTTTTTAACCATACACGACAAATGTACATATTTTAATTTACAGTGTACAACTGAATAAAGTATTTATTGTTATGGATGGTTAAAGAATGTTGTGAGAATACCACTCTCCAAAATTTAAAGGTGAACATTCACAATTATATATAGTAAACAACCAATATAAGAAAATATGTAAAAGTAATATGTGAATAAATACAATTAAACTTCACACAAGGTGCAGTTAATCCACCTATGTTTTCGTCTCGAAAAATAAAATTACTAATGCAAAATGCCCAAATTAATGTGTTGCTATAAATTGTTTAAAAAAATAAAAAAAATAAATGAATGAGAACCGTCCATGCACCATTTTGATACTTGCATACCACACTCATGTCTGATAACAATAATATGAGTGATTGAGTGATAAGAAAGTATAAATAAGCATGAAGATGCATTCAATGTATATATTTTTAGAACAAAATGCACGAAGATGCATTCAATATTGGTACTGTATATTGCACCCTCTCCTTGTACCCATCTGTAACACCCCGAGCTGGACCCGAAATATTACAGAAATTATATAGCACACAGTGGAATTATCGTAGAACATGAACTAAATGCAACAAAGGATACAGTGAATCCAAAACAAGATAATTCAAGTACAGAAAGTATGAGGAACAAGTTGTCATCTAAGTTTACAATAACATAACATCAAAAGATGACTAATGGTCTAAGCATAAGGTGAAAGTAGGCGATGAATCCTTGATTCATATAAGTCCAATGCCTGGGTTCCAAAGCTAGCAATCAATCATGCTTCATGTCTTGGAATTACTTGGTTACCTGAAAAGTGTACTAGCAAGTGTCAACACAAGGTTGGTGAGTTCGTAGTAATGGTTCACAAGGAACCATCATCAATAACAATATCATATGTAATAACAACATCAAATAATGTACTTACAACAAACCCATGTACGTCACCTGTTAAACAATTGAGGTTAACATATCGTTCAACCTTGTCACATAAATAACCGAACAACAATTGATACAAGATAGTTCGGATACAATCAAGTACAACAGCTATCATTACCAAGAAATGCATCGTATGTGTATCAATGTCATGCAATGTATCAAATATGTATAAATGCCAATACGTGCATCATATGTGTATCAATGTTATGCAATGTACCTCAAAATCATCAAGTATCACAATGCTTAGTCCACATCGTGGTGTTAATCATATCAAGTCATCAAATATGGCCAATACTTGGCATCAAGTACTTGAAAGTACTCGGATGTACATATACATATAGTACCCAAAGTACTCGAAATGTGGCCTTACAGTTCAACAACTTGCCTTGGTGGCCTTACAGTTAAACAACTTGCCTTGGTGGCCTTACAGCTAAACAGCTTGCCTTGGTGGCCTTACAGTTAAACAACTTGCCTTGGTGGCCTTACAGCTAAACAGCTTGCCTTGGTGTAAGTTTCCAATGCACACAACATGTACGTCTCAATAAACATAATCATCAATAAACAAGTACATATATCCAACAATCCAAACAATACTATACGTACATACACTTGGGAGGATTCTACTTTCAACAAGTCCTAGATGTTTATATATAGGGTCACCCGCAGCCTTCCCACCACATCTAAAACCCTTTGAAAGCATAACCGACTTCCATGTATGTACATCTATCCTAAATAAATTACAATATCACAATCACATGCATAAACCATCAAATACTAAAGCAAAACTATCCATCAATCATCAATCAATCAGTTCCATAAATCAATTGCATTTCATCAAACAATCAATAAATCGTAAATCAAATCAACCAAAACAATCAAACAAGCACGTATATGTACACTTTTTAGCCCGAATCTCAATTGAGTAGGGAACTACGAAACTCACCTTAGTTGTAGTGGCAAATCAGAACAGCAGATAATCCTCGTGACAAGTTAATCTAAAACATATAAAATATAATTCCTTTAATAAATAATTTTACCAACGTTTTAGTTGTTGTATATTTATCATTCAATTGTAGTCATCATATTTTAGTGTTTATATGACTTTCAGTTTCAGTCCCTGATGTCTTGGAAAATAACAGTTTCTGCAATATATACAGTTTAATGTTAAAGATAACCCATTTTGTAGTTATTTCAAAAGAGTCATTAGTTTAATCAGAAACTGACGGATGAAGGACTAAAACTGTAAACAGTTTAACGGTTCAGGACTGAAACTGTCAGAAAATCTAACGGTTTAGGACTGAAACTGTCAGAAAATCTAACGGTCTTAACGGTCAGATTACAACTTTGTATTTCTCGTTTCAAATTCATTATGGGAAGCTTATAAGTGATAAAATAACTTGTTTTCTAAGTGATTGATGATGGCAAAAAGTGGTGGCTCGTAGAGATTTCACGACTTTTTATATATATAACGTTTTAAGATTTCGTTTATAAACAACCGAGCATGAGTGTACTTAGGAATCCTTACATGCACTCGAGTGACTTCCTTGATGTTATTAACGTCCAGTGGTGATGATGAATGGTGGTTCACGGCTGTGATCAAAGAAAGAAAAGAAGAGAGAGAGAGTTAGAGAGAGAAACCGAAAGGGTTTCACTTTAACGACTTAACCAATGAATTTCCTACCTTTCTTGGGTGTTTAGGAGGCAATGGTGATGACTAAAAGAAATATGAACAGTAGCAGTCCATCTGAGAAGATGATGAATAGTAGCATTGCGGTGGTTTGAAGGTGATGGTTTCTTGGTGATAACCGTGGCATAACAACAGGAGTAGCAGTGGTTTGGTTCGGTGGCAGTGAGTAGCAGCAAGCAGCAATAATCGAGCAGTTGCAATGGTTGCTGAGCAGCGGCAGCAGCTTGTAGTGCAGCAGCAGTTCGCTGGCAGCAGCAGGCAGCTTTCGGTGGTTGTGATGA
The DNA here is from genome assembly GCA_034093135.1 of Erigeron breviscapus. NCBI lineage: Eukaryota > Viridiplantae > Streptophyta > Magnoliopsida > Asterales > Asteraceae > Erigeron > Erigeron breviscapus. The sequence continues at coordinate 16,205,342 of CM067172.1, read as the reverse complement.
AGGCTGGTGTCCATCATCAACGGGTAGTAGTAACAGGCCGAAGGTGGTGCAGGCTGGTGGTGTTGTTTGAAGGTGATAGTGCTCGGTTATCATCACATCTATATCTATATATATATATATATGTATGTGTGTGTGTGTGTGTGTGTATGTACATATATATATGTATATCTTGTATTTGTGTGTGAAGTGTGTGAGCCGAGAATTCACAAAGAAGAAGCAGGTGGTCGTGGGGGGGTTTGGCCGAGAGAATATAAGGAGGAAAGGTGGTAGTGATGAAATGTTCAAGATATATATATATGTATTATGATTGTGTGTATATATCTATATCTATAAGTATTCGTTTATATACATGAAATGGTTTTGCTTTTACTTACTAGTCATATTCCAACATCCTGGCAAAAAAATAAAATAATCACTATGCACTTAATTGAGAATGGATGTATACTGCTTTCTGTCGGCCATTCCACACTTGATTACAAATAAAATAGTCCAATTGTGTGATTACAAGAAAAAGAAAGAAAAGGTAGGCCAGAAGAAAAGAATCACGGGGAAGTTGTCCGTTTTCAATTATATGTCGTACTACGTAATTTATTTAATTAATAATCGTTGTTTGCTAAATGTTTAATCCGTGATTTAATCTAAATAATTGTCGTTAGATTGTCAAACTTTAAATGTGATTCCACTAAGGCTTTAGACATAATACCTTATGATTTTTATATCTTTCATTAGTCGTCTTTTATCATTATTAGTGGATACCAATGTCTTAATTAAATGCATGAAATTTTTAAATGCCGAGGTTGTCTAAATGGTACATTTCATTCATATACGAGGGTTTGAGTAAATCACCTATTTTAATCGAATTTTCTAAAATAGCATATTAAATATTTACTTTTTATATTCTAATTAACCTGAAATTTTGCGGATGTTACACCATCATTCAATGTTGGTACTTTAATTTCCCAACGAAACCAACCACCTTTTAGGTTAATTAATCATTCAATGTTGGTACTTTAATTTTTAGGTTAATTAATCATTCAAGGAAGGTGGATCTTGAGGCCCAACTGGAGCAACTCGATGATGTCATCGACTATCGTGAGTTTACTGATGATGAGCTCACTTCATGGACTGAAATAAAGGATCAGCTTCAATCACTTGAACATGCCAAATCCATGGATTTACATCAAAGGGCACGGGCTAAATGGATCAGTGAGGGAGACGAAAATACTGCCTTCTTTCATGGCTGCATTAATAGTCGAATTGCAAAGAAAAGATTGAACGGGCTTGAAATTAATGGCGTATGGCATGTTGACCCACCAACGATCCGTGATGAAGCATTACGATACTTCAAAGAAAAGTTCACTGAGCCACTGAAAAACCGTCCCAACATCATATGCAACAATATAAAAACCCTTTCTCCATCAGATTCCAGATCCCTAATCAATCCATTTACCCTCACCGAGATCACTCAAGCCGTATGGGATTGTGATAGTAACAAAGCACCGGGCCCGGATGGTTTTAACTTTGGTTTTATCAAATGTTTCTGGGATAATTTAAAGTTGGACTTCCTAATCATTCTACTTGATTTCTACCACAATGGTAACATCAGCCACGGATGTAGTTCTTCGCACATTGTCCTCATTCCCAAAAAACCCACCGTCAAATCTCTCAGTGATTTCAGGCCCATCGCCTTGATCGGATGCATCAAAAAGGTGATCTCAAAAGTCCTATCCAACAGACTCAAAAAGGTAATCGGCTCAATCATCTCCCCCTGTCAAGCTGCTTTTCTTTCAGACAGAAATATTATTGATGGTCCCATGATGCTTAATGAAATTGTTGCATGGTTAAAGAAAAACAAGCACGATTCCTTTTGCTTCAAAATTGATTTTGAGAAGGCTTTTGATACTCTGAATTGGGATTTTATCATATCCGTCATGCAACAAATGAACTTTCCAACTCGTTGGTTATTGTGGATGCAAGGAATTCTTTCCTCCACAAGATCGGCCATCCTTATTAATGGCTGCCCCACCTCCGAATTTAATTGTGAAAGAGGTGTACCACAAGGGGATCCTCTTTCCCCTTTCATCTTCATCATTGCTATGGAGGCCTTTTCCTGTATTATGCAACGTGCCTCCACATTGGGCCTCATCTCAGGTTTAAAACTCCCAAACTACGGCCCAACCATCACCCACCTCCTTTATGCCGATGATGCCATCCTTCTTGGATCATGGTCCAAGACTCACATAGCCAACATCACAAGAATTATGCACTGTTTCTACCTCACCTCAGGCCTCAAAATTAACACCCAAAAATCCAGCTTTTACAGTTTTGGCATTTCACAACCCGACATCACCACATCGACAACCATTCTCAATTGTAAATCCGGTCAATTTCCCATGACATACCTCGGCCTTCCAGTAGGTGCAAACATGAATCTCAAAAAACACTGGACCCCCGTTATCCAAACCTTTGAAAACCGACTCTCCAATTGGAAAGCATCCACCCTCTCAATTGGGGGTAGAATCACTCTAATTCGTTCGGTGCTTGATAGCTTGCCATCCTACTTCTTCTCTTTGTACAAGGCGCCGGTATGTGTTCTTTCCAAATTAGAATCCATCCGTAAATCCTTTTTTTGGGGTGGTTCCTCGTCTTCCAAAAAGATCCATTGGATCTCTTGGGACCGAGTTACTGCTCCCCTCGACTCGGGCGGTTTAGGGTTGGGTACTCTTTTAACAAAAAATCTTGCTTTAATTTCCAAATGGTGGTGGCGTTTTCGAAACGAACCAAACAGCCTCTGGGCTCGTACTATATCTGCCATCCACTTCTCTCTGAGAAATTGTTCTCCATTACCCCTTAAATCGGGTATGGTGGGAGCCTGGAGCACAGTTGCAAAGCTAGGCACCCACTTATCCGAATTTGATATCTCCCTGCAAAGTTTAATTACAGGTAAAGTCGGCAATGGGTCTTCAATCAGATTCTGGATTGACTGCTGGATCGGATCAGAGCCACTGTGCAATATTTTCCCACAACTCTTCAACTTGGAAAAAAGTAAGGGATGCCTCATCAAAGATCGCTACGCACCCCAAGGCTCATCTTCTCTTTGGTCATGGGAATGGACTTCCCCGCCATCATCCACAACCGAGCTATACCAGTTCCAGGAACTCCTTTCAAGAATCTACCATGTGAAGCTTTCAACCAATCAGTATTCATGGGCATGGAGTCGGGATTCAACTGGGATCTTCTCTGTCAAATCAATGAGAAAGTGTCTGAACAGTACCTTCATCGGCCCAAAACACTGGGTTTTTCCATGGAATCGCTTAGCCCCACTAAAGACTAATATCCTTGGCTGGAGACTTGAGCAGAATCGACTTCCCACCCGTGACCTACTTGCCAAAAGAAACGTACCAGTGACTTCTCCAATCTGTGTATTATGCAAAAACTATGAAGAAACCGCTGAGCACCTGTTCTTACACTGTAATTTCGCATGCTCACTTTGGTTAAACCTCGTCTCATGGTGCAAGCTACCGTTAACCAAGCCCTCCAATGTAAAGGAACTCTTTACAATCCACCAAGACACCCCAGTCACTGCTAGCTCCTCCAAGCTTCTCAATCTCATCATCCAAACCTACTGCTGGATCATTTGGAATACCCGCAACGACTCTATCTTCAACAACAAAGCCCCGTCGATCAGTTTTGCAGTCAAAGAGCTTAAAACCTTAAGCTTCTTGTGGCTCTCGAATAGATCAAAGAAGTCCCAAATTACCTGGATGAATTGGAGCAACTTTCCTGTGTAAACTTATTTCCATGTACTTGTATTGATTTCATCTCAACTTTGTAATTGTCCTAGCATCTTGCTAGCTCTTTTGAAATCAATAATAATGATGAATGTTCAAAAAAAAAAAAAAATTCCCAAGAAACCCAGTACCATAAGCATGGTAACACCCTCTCCTTGTTGTTGCTATTTATTCGACCAAAACCCCAACCCCTTTGCTCATAGTAATATATAGTGGGGAAGTCATGTATATATATGAGACTGATTACAATGTTATATGAACTCTCCATTGGAAGTAGAGACCAGAGGGTCATTTGATTACCATAATATATATGAATTTGCTGGAATGAAATTGAATTTTCTATATTGTCATGTTAGGTTCACATAGGAAATTAATTCTAAATTCCATTAAATATTTTGTGGGCCATGCCTAATGCTGGAACCTGTAGTTAATAACTCTGAGGTAACCTTCCGGATACACATTTCTGAGTTTAGTTCGATCAAGCGCTTTGTAATTTACCTGTCCCATCTGTTAATAACTTCGAGTCTGTTTTTGAAAACTGTATCAAATTATCATGAGCTTTTAGATATTGTAATTAGTCTTTTGTTACAAGCGAAGGTAATAAAGTTGATGATATAGCTACTTAGGCTAAACGGAGTGAGCGACTAAAGGGGTGAACCCACCCCTTTTTCGCCCAAAGTTGCCCCCAACATCGCCCCTGATGGGCGAACTGTGAGGTTCGTTCCTCCTCTTTTGACCAGCCCAAAATTCAAAACAAAAACCCCCCTCCACCAATAAAAAAAAGAACCCACCACTCCCCCATGCCACATGGCGCAAGTCGTCCTACTCTCCAAAATTCACCCATTTCCACCTTTTTCGAAGGGCAACTCTTTCTACCCCACATGCCACATGGCGCAAGTCGCCCACCCTCCCTCCATCACCACTCCTCTCAGTCTTAGGCATTTGCCAATGTACTCTTTATCAATTTTTTCTCAGCCATTTTCTCATTAAGTGTTTGGCGTCTTTTCTCAAGCTCTTTCTAAAAGGATATATATATGAAAAAATGCAAGAAAACGGTAGTTCGGGCCAAGTCATTTTCAACCAATAATTAAAAGAAAGAAGGTTTGTTTATTTTTAAGATATATAATAATAAAAATTTGAAAGATAACTGAGAAAGAGGTGAAGATGGTATATGGTTGGTAGTGTTATTTTCTGAAATATGAGATAAGAAAATTAAGGTAACGTGGCGTTGATTTGCCAATGAGAAAGAGGTGAGAAATTAATTTGGGTAGGATAAGGCCTTAGGCTTTAACTTGCACTGACGAAGTCGTATAAAGATGTCATTCAACACATTCATATGTATATTGAAATGCACGAATTCATTGACATATATTAAAAAATGCATTCTAAATATAACATAGATGGGTAACATAAGACCATGTGTACGGATGGTCTAAAAGAAATATCCAAGTATGTTGTATTATTACGAGAGTACACATTCTGTTCGAAACAGAGGAGTACATACAATAAGTGATCAGCTAACAACGAACATATTAGCAATCGGCATTCAGTAGTAGTTACACGCAAGCCTGCGTGAAAATAATTCAATCAGTCTCCAATATCAACATGACCCCATCTGTTTGTTATGTTGTCAATATAAGCACCAGCTCTTTTATCGATTCCAGGCTCAGCTACCCATCGAACGCCGTCTTGATCACTTGGGAAAACTTTGTAAGCTTTAATCGAATCGTCCCATACATCTTGATCATCTCGGGCCTTTTTAGTTTTGAAAATGTTGAGAAGGGCAAAGGAAGTTTTCTTTTGCCAACTGTTTATTCCCATAGATAGCCTTATTATTGGTCTAATTAAGCTTGACTCGTTTGTCTCTTTATTTTCGTTATAGTTTTTTTTTTTCCAAGGAGAAGTTGATCGATAGTTATAAAAGAATACAGATGGTTGTATATATTCTTTTGTGGTATGACAATGAAGTACAAGGTATACTAGTATTTATACTAGTTGGACAGGGGTATAAGTCATCAAAAAATAAAGCTAGGAATAAGAGAGAGTAAAGCTTTGAGTTGTAAATGATTAAAGAAACAATAGAGAAAGTTACAAGGAATAAAAGTGGAAGTGTGAAGTAGAAACTGTTTGACTAGCTTGACCATTTACAAACCCAAACCCCATCTATTAAATAAAATAAAAAACTATTGCATAACACCACTCACCATGTATTGTAAATATGTAATAAACAGTTACACATTGTGCATAAACAATTATAATTTGAGGGTGTAATTAGGGGGAAAAAGGAGAGATGAAAATAGAAGCCCACTAAATTGATCATGATAGCTTGAGGGCGGCTTGCTGAGCAGGCATCAAAGTAATTTTTGATCACTGGCAGTTTAGTCTTCATCCTTCTTTCAAATTCCCTTGCCTTGGTGAAGTAGCCATGGATCAAATCTTTGATAGGAGAGTAGCTGGGGGCAGTTTTATCTTTTATCAGCGTATAGACTTCCATCCATTCAGTAGCCCCAGATGTGGTCTCTGAAGATTCTGCACTTGCGAAATATGACCATCATCTCTCTGAATCTTTACATTTGTCTCTTTCCCTTCCTTGGCTAAATTCACCGTTACAGAAACAATCTTTTGAGGCAAGATTCTCCTCCACATGTTTCAGATGAACTTTTGTTTCTCCTCATCAAGTTTGCCCTGCTTCTCTAGCAGTCTTGCTTCTACATCAGCATGTTTCTTTTGGTAGACTGCTAGATGTCCAGAGGTTTCTAGCATCAGAAGTTCTTCAGCATCAAGCTCTTTTCTTTCTTGTTGAACCAGCTGCTTGATGTATTCATAACTCTTTCTCTCTTCTTCTTCCTTCTCCTTCTTTCTTCTTTCCAATTCATCAACAACTTCTTCTTGTGTTTTTCCATCAGCTGCTAAAGAGAGAACATCAATAATAGGATGAGCAGCTGATGAAGAGCCTTCTTTGTTTGCTGGATGAGTAAAAGAAGGTTTCCTGAAAGCTCTAGAGATATTTTACCTTTGAGCTTTAGTGAGGGGAGTTATTTCAGCTTGAGTGAGGTATCGTCTATGGAAAACTGGCAGCATTTCCTTCGACCTATCAGTGGCCATTTCAGCAGCCATACCAGCTTCCCATGCTTCCTTGATCGCTTTGGGGTCATTTGGGTCAACTTGCTCCCCCTGAGCAATAGCCAGCACCCCTTGAGCTGGTTGCTCCCCCTCAGCACCAGCAGGTGCTTCTTCATTTATCACATGCCCTTCCCAAGTACCAGCACTAGCAACTTCCTTATCATGTTCCGCAACCTCTTTCTCACCAGCAGGAGACTCTTCTTTTTCTGTTTCAACATTCACTGCCACTATAGCCCTTTCAGTTTTTTCAATTTGCGTTTCATCAGCGGTGGCAGTGGCAATATCTTTATCAACTTCAATTTCTCCCCCTTGGAAGTTGCATCATTTTTTGCAACTTCCACAACTAGCTTCTCCTTGTCAGCAGCTCGACCAACAAGCTGCTGAAGCAAGGCTTTGATTTCTCCCATCTCCTTTTCCATCCTTTCATGCCTTTGCCTATCAAGTTCTGTAAAGGAGGCATAAGGCTTGGGGAGATCAGCTATCTTTTTCTCAAGGGAAGTGATGGCATTTGCTTGCTTATCAAGTTGCTCAGAAAGAGGAGAAACAATATCATGGAGTGCTTTGACCTCAGAAGCAGCTGCAGTACTGGCAGAAGCAGCTCTTCTGGCAGCATAAGTAGAGGAGCTGACAGCCTTCTGAATGGTAGTGGCTTTAGCCTTGAGGAGCTGCTGATCTTTGTTAAGGACATTCTGAGCTAACAAGTATGCTCGAGTTTGATTCTTAGCTAAGGTTTCAGAATTGTCCTTAATTGTTTCAATATCTCTGCTATTGTCTGCTTGTTTCTGGTACCAGCTGGTCAGAGTTTTCACCAACTGATCATCTTCTTTATCTTTGATGTTGACCAGCTGTTCAGCAGCTTTTGTAAGATCAGCAAGTCCCTTTTCAACTCTTTCCAGTCTTTCACTGGCCGATAATGGGATTTGAACAGGAATGAGTTGTTCATCACCACTTGTTGATTCTGTAGTAACATGGACTTGAGCAATTGTTTCAGTTTCTGTGTCCATGTCACTGGCATGCCCTTCAGTTGGGCGCCACAATGTCAAAGTCATCAGCATTCATACCTTCAAAATCAAACTCATCATCAGTGGGTTCACCTTCCTCCACTTCCTCCATCTCCACATTTTCATCATGAAAGAAACTTTCAGTGACATCTTTGTCTCCTTCAACATCACTCACTTTAAACCTATCATCAATACTTTCAACATTTAGATTGCCACTACTCACATTCTCACCAACAACCATATTTTCACCAGCATTTACCACCTCATTATCACCAGTAACCATCATCTCCTCATCATCATTCTCATCACCATCATCTCCACCTTCATAATCACATAATACATCCAGCGCGCCACAATCGTCAGTAAACATTACGGTTGTCCCAATTTGAGCGGTAGTGATGGATGTCTCGGTCCCTGTTAAAACAGTTTAAGACAGAAAAATTTATAGGGTTAGGAAATATGGGTGCCTCTGGTTCAGTGTGTTGTTGCACCAAACCGTCATCAGCCGTAGAGTGTGTTGTCTCTAGCATCACCTGTGATCTGGCTGCTGACAACGACTCAGAGGGTAAGGAAGAAGAAGAAGGAAGTATTGCTGGATTTGACTCAACTCTAGTGGGTTGGGGTAACCCATGATCTTTACCAACCTCTTCTACAGAAATTTGAGGTGGCTGCTTGTGAGGCCCTTTTGTCTCGTCAGCACCCTGTTTGGAGGATGCTGATGGGTTGGCTGGTTCACTAATGTCCTTGGGCTGTGAGGACTCCCTAACCTTAGTGGTTAAGCCCTTTGATACTCGTTGCTTCTGTTTTGGGACAGCAGCAGGAAGTGAAGTGGAAGTAGATGTTTTTGTTTTAACTTTAGACTTTTTGGTTTGTTTGGGAGCTTTGGAGGTTGCTGGGGGGTTTACCAGCGAACCAGCTCCAGAGGGGTTTTCAGAGAGTGAGCCAGCAGTCACAGGAGGTTGTGATGCTGATCCACTAGTACCAACTTTCTTGTAGATAGAAGGATAAGATGAGAATAGTACCTGTTTCATCTGGGGAGTGAGAGCAGCGAATTTGCTGTCAAAGAATTCAGGATCACAGGCTGGTTGCTTATACACAAAAGGACCAATTCTTGGTGGTTTGCATACAGTAGCACCAAATTGGTTATATTTTTCCTTCAGCGCCTGTTTGAAGATCAGCGACAGGAATCTTGTAAAAGGAATTGTATGTGATCGGTTGCTGGCTTGAACCTTTGCCTTCAAGTCCTCGAATATCACTAAAGCAAAATCAATAAACCTCCCATTTGCCAGAGCATGAATGATTTGCATGTTGGCAGCTGTTGCTTGATCATACGATCCAGAATTGCCTCCCAAACACTGAATGACGTGTCCAAAAAGTAATCTCCAAACACCAGGGAGATGTTTCTTAGTGGGATTAGCCAGATCTGTTCCATATCCAATGGAAGGCAACCATTCCTTCCACTGTTCAGCAGTTGCTGGATCAACAAATGGTTTTTCTTCAGTTTGATCAGGGAGACCAAGAGCAGCTCGAATGATCTTGGGTGTGATTGTGATAGTGTGCTGCTTTTTCATCACAGTACCAGAGATAGCATCAATACCTACCTGGTAATCACATGTCCACCAAAATTCCCTAAGAAGATAGACATACATATCTTCTGGGTCAGAATAGATTGCACTTTTAACAGGACATGCTTTGATAAAGTTAAGCATTTGTTGATAACCTTTAATGCCCGAAGGCACTTCAAGTGAGCCAAGGTAATTGTTTGATTTAATGGCTATCTTATGGGCTTGGAATGTGACTTTGGGAGGAGGAATAATAGTTTCTGGGTCAAAAATTTTTGAGTGCGTATATAGAGGAACCTTCTTGAGGGCCTCTTGAGTTGCAAGATCCTCAGCAGACAATTCGATGTGAGTGGGTGATTCTTGGATTTGTGATTGAGGTTGGTTTTCAGGAGTTTCTTGGTTAGAAATTTGGGGTTCAGTAGATGAAGCCATTTGATATGAGAAAGAAGATATGAAAGAGAAGATGAATAGTTATGGAAAATAAAAGTTTAGAGATTCTTTTGAGAGATTTTACGAGAGAATAAGAATATGAAAGGAAATTTGGAGAAAAAAAATGGAGCGTAAAAGATGGAGAATAAACAGACATGGGTATATATGTGGTATGGTTATGGGCCCCCACTTCTGAAAAAGTGAACCGTCGCCTTCTTTCTCTCTCATACGTGATATACGTATATAATTAAAAAAAATGCTAACAAAGGACATTTTTGTGTCAAATAATTGCAATATACGAATATATATATAAAAATACGTTATATATACATATGTGAGTAACGTATAAAAGTAACTTGATGTGACAACTTGTACCACGATTTCAAAGGTACTCGAGTGGTTACGGCGTATAAGACTGTACAAGTTGCCCATTAGGGAGGAAATCGAGGTAACGTTTGAAATTCTAATAAAATATTAATAAAGATACATGGTGGATATGCTCACACGTTAAAATGGTTGAGATTGAAGTATATCCACTGACAATTTAGAAAATCTGGTTACCTTATATAGAAAATGAGTTTCAGTCAGCGACTTCACAACTAATGTTGGTCGCTGATGAATAAAGAATACAGTTTTTAGCAAACTGTCAGCTATCAACGGATTTGATAAGTCTTTACCAGAGCCGTTTGCTGCTGGACTAGATGAAGACTTTTAGCTCTTCATTACTTTTATTTTGCTTTTTCCCAAAGCAACAGGGATAAACGGATTTTGTGAGTCTTTACCAGAGCCGTTTGCTGCTGGACTAGATGAAGACTTTTAGCTCTTCATTGCTTTTATTTTGCTTTTTCCCAAAGCAACAGGGATAAACGGATTTTGTGAGTCTTTACCAGAGCCGTTTGCTGCTGGACTAGATGAAGACTTTTAGCTCTTATTGCTTTTATTTTGATTTTTCCCAAAGCAACAGGGATAAACGGATTTTGTGAGTCTTTACCAGAACCGTTTGCTGCTGGACTAGATGAAGACTTTAAGCTCTTCATTACTTTTAAGTTCAGCGAGCAAGACAGACTTAAACTCGCTGATTTACTTCAGCAGACATGACACGTCATGTCGCTGATTCTCCATTCAGCATTCCCAACTTGCTGACCAGATACTTAAATCTGGTTTCATCTAAGGGTTTAGTGAATATGTTAGCAAGTTGATCATCAGTGGGAATGAAGTAAATTTCAACATCCCCTTTCATGACATGGTCACGAATAAAGTAGTACCTAATGTCTATGTGTTTGGTCTTGGAATGCTGAACAGGGTTGTGTGTGATAGCAATTTCACTTGTATTGTCACACATAATGGGAATCTTAGAGAAGTCTAGGTCATAGTCAGCGAGTTGATTCTTCATCCAGAGGACTTGTGCACAACAATTCGCTGCTGATACATCATTCGCTTCAGCAGTGGAGATGGACACTGTGTGCTCTTTTCGTACTAGACCAACTAGTCAGCTTCCCCCCTAACAGTTGACAATCTTCACTGGTGCTTTTCCTATCTAACATGCAACCAGCATAGTCAGAGTCAGAGTATGCAACAAGGTCAAAAATAGAATCTTTGGGATACCAAAGACCCAGCGAGGAAGTACCTTTTAGATACTTAAAGATTCTCTTGACAGCGAGAAGATGGGATTCCCTAGGAGACGCTTGGTATCTTGCACATAAGCAAGTAGCAAACATGATATCAGGACGACTAGCTGTGAGATACATCAGCGAGCCAATCATTCCCCGATAGTGAGTGGGGTTCACATGCTTACCTTCAGGATCAGCATGGAGATTGTTTGGAGGAGACATAGGAGTGGCTTTAGGAGTGACATTGGACATGTCAAATTTAGCCAGCATGTCTCGAATGTACTTCTCCTGATTGATGAAGATGCCATTAGGGAGTTGGCGAATTTGAAGACCAAGAAAGAAGGTCAGCTCACCCATCATGCTCATCTCAAAATGAGAGGACATCAGTGAGCTGAACTTGGTACAAAGTTTCTTGCTGGAGGATCCAAAGATGATGTCATCCACATATATTTGAACATAAAGTACATCAACACCCTTTCTATAGATGAAGAGGGTGCTATCAATGGACCCTCGCTGAAACTTGTTAGAAAGAAGAAAGTCGGAGAGAGTATCATACCAGGCTCTAGGAGCCTGTTTAAGACCATAAAGTGCCTTATAGAGATGATAGACATGGTGTGGCTTGGCTGGATCTTCAAAACCAGGTGGCTGCTTAACATAAACTTCCTCATCGAGTTTTCCATTTAGGAAAGCACTTTTTACATCCATTTGATATACAGTGAAGTTTCTGTAAGCAGCATGTGCCAAGAATAAGCGAATTGCTTCTAGATGGGCCACTGGTGCAAATGTTTCATCATAATCGACACCTTCTTCTTGAAGGTATCCTTGTGCAACCAGCCTAGCCTTGTTACGGGTAACAACACCATCTTCGTCCATTTTGTTCCTATAAACCCATTTAGTTCCAATGGGCTCTTTGCCAGCAGGTAGAGGAACTAGAAACCAGACATGCTGTCTTTGAAATTGGGTCAGTTCCTCTTGCATGGCATCAACCCAAGAAGGATTAGCCATTGCTTCTCCTATATTCTTAGGAGTGATAATAGACAAGAAGTTAACATAGAGACATGTGTTTCTTGTCGCTGATCGAGTAATGATCCCTTGAGAAGGATCACCAATGACTTGGTGAGCTGGATGACTAGAAGTCCATTTAAGTGCTGGAACACTTGATAAACCTAGTTGAGTGTCAGCGGAAGACTGAGAAATGGGAATAGAGGAGACATCATTGTAAGAAGAGAAGTCAATGGTAAGAATGGGTTCAGTGGGTGTGTGATCAGTTGAGCCATTCGACTAAGTTGAGTTATCATTGATGTTGGAGTCATCAGCTGACTCCATATCATCAGCATTAGCTGATGCATCATGAAACTCTTCCTTAGTAGAGTCATCAGCATGCACGTCATCAGCCAGTGATCTAGGTTTGGTTGAGGCAGCATGGATTGATCTTAAGATTGGCTCAACTGGCTCAATCGAATAGATATGAGCAGCGACTTGCTCCAGTTCAGCATTAGCTGATTTGTCCTGAGTGGCTTGCTGATTATTTTCAGGTAGGGAGCAAGAGGCATCAACAAATGAGTCAGCTTCCTCAGTGAGAGGATCAGCGAGCTCATTGAAAATGACTTCAGATGAAGAAGGTTGGATGTCCTTGAGAGCGGATGAACTTTCATCAAAAGTAACATGAATAGATTCATCTACTTTTTGAAGATGAGTATTAAATACTCGGAATGCCTTGCTGATGGAAGAATAGCCAAGAAAGTAGCCATCATCAGCTTTAGGATCAAATTTACCTAAGTGATCCTTGTTATTAAGAATGAAAACAGGACATCCAAAGACATGGAAATAATTTATTTTAGGTTTCTTTTCTTTCAAAACCTCATATGCTGTCTTGTCATGCCTTTTAACAATGAGGCGTCTATTTTGAGTATGAAAAGCAGTGCTGACAGCTTACTGCCTAGAATTTACTAGGCAGATATGATTCACTGAGCATGGTGCGTGCTGCTTCGATGAGTGTTCTATTTCTTCTTTCAGCAACACCATTTTGCTCAGGAGTTCTAACAGAAGAGAAGTTTTGTGAGATCCCTTGATCAACACAAAAGGACTCAAGAGTGTAGTTTCTGAACTCAGTGCCATGATCACTTCTGAGTTCTTTAACTCTTATGCTGTTGAGATTCTCCATTTTCTTAATGAAATTAATAATCTCTTCAGCAGCATCACTCTTGGAGCGGAGAAAGATGGTCCAAGTATATCGTGAATATTCATCCACAATAACTAAAGTGTATCTGCTACCCTTTAGACTTTGGACATTCACTGGACCAAATAGGTCCATGTGAAGAAGATGAAAGCAACCCTTGACAGAATTGGCTTGCTTTGTTTTGAAGGTAGATCTATGGCTTTTACCTTTTTCACAGCACCACAAAGTCTATCTTTTTCAAAATAAAGATGAGGAAGGCCACGAACAAGGTTCTTTTTGGCCAGAGAGTTGATTGTTTTGAAATTCACATGTGACATACGCTTGTGCCACAACCAATTTAGTTCAGCTACTGACTTAGCAAAGAAACAAGTCTCACTGTCAGTCTTGATAGGAGTGAAGTCAACAAGATAGACATCTCGTTTTCTTGGAGCAACCAAGACGACTTCCTTGTTTACATTGACAACAGTGCCTTGATGCTTATCAAGAATCACTTTGTAGTCAGCATCACATAGTTGACTTATCTGATAAGGTTATGTTTCAACCCATTTACATAAGCAACCTTGGTGAACTTTATAAGACCATTTGAGAGAAGTCCATAACCTTCAGTTTGTCCAGTGGAGTTATCACCAAACACTACTGTAGGGCCAGCAGCCTCTACATAGTTATCCAGCAGGGTCTTAGAGCCAGTCATATGTTTTGAACAGCCACTGTCCAAATACCACACTCCTTTTCCTAGCAAGCCCTGCATGGATGTAACAGAAGGATTTAGATGGATTCATTGTTAGCCTCGCTGAAAGATTCATCAGCAGAGGTAGAAGGAATAACTTCAGAATTTTTCTCATCAGCTAAAGTAGTAGGGTAAGGAGGTAGAGAATCAACAGGAAAGGTGCCAAAGGATTCTGGATCACCAGAGAAAGGTGTAGTGGTGCTGCCACTATCAAGAAAGATTAGGTTGCTGACAACATTTGTATCACTGAACTCAACTATGATGGCTGGTTCACCAAATTCATTGGGTATAACCCTTTGTGAATGAGGGATGGATACATGATGTGCTGAAATGAAGTCAGCAATATTTTCCTCAGTGAGAACCGTTGCATTACCTTCACTAGTTTCTGGTTCAGCAGAAAGAGGACTCTCGCTGACCATAGTGGAGGAAGAAGCAGTAGTTGAGGAAGGGGGATTGGGTTGAATGACAACTTCAGGAGCATCCCTAGACTTGTCATCATCACATTCAGAGGCAACGTGACCTCTGCTGCCACATAGGTAGCATTTTTTGCCAGAGGTGCTGCCTTTCTGATTCTGAATGAGAAACTCCCTCAGCTGAGAAGAAAGATCATTAACTCGCTGAGTAAGCTCGTTAATTTGAGGATCTAAAGTAGAAGAAGATGCCTTGTTCTTTTGCTTAGACTAATGCTTATGCTTAAGTGTCCGCTGAGGCATCTTAGGAGCAGGACCCAAAATGGACTTACCATTTTGTTCCTGAGACTGAGAGGTAGAGGGATTTTGTGATCCCTTAACTACACTCCATGCTTTCTTGACAGCAGGATGAGAAGAAGTACCCTGCTGTTGAGACTGATGTACTCTTTGGGGAGTGACAGCTCTAGGTTGCTGATTTGGAGTTGCCGACCTCATTTGCCTATGAGGTAGATACTCCCTTTTTGGAGTAGTGGACCTCACTTGCTGATGGGGCAAGTGTCCTCTTTGAGGAGTGACAGGTCTTACTTGCTGATGTGGTAAGTATCCTCTTTGAGGAGTATTGTGCCTCATCTTAGGAGAAGCAGGCATAGATTGGGGTGCCTGCTGATGGAGCTTCCTATCAGCAGGTTTGACCTGAGAAGGTCCTACTTGCTGATGAGGCATTCTTCCTCTTTGAGGAGTATTGTGCCTCATCTTAGGAGGAAGCAGGCATAGATTGGGGTGCCTGCTGATGGAGCTGCCTATCAGCAGGTTTGACCTGAGAAGGTCCTACTTGCTGATATCGAGCATCGCTGAACCTGACGCGTCTTTTCATGAGACGCTCATGCTGATCAGCTTTACTGTTAGCATGGGCAGGAGCTTGCTGAGAAGATGAGGTAGAGGGTTGAAGATCAATTTGTTGAGGTTGCTGACTGACAGGATTAGCTCGCTGAGGCATCTTAGGAGCAGGACCCAAAATGGACTTACCATTTTGTTCCTGAGACTGAGAGGTAGAGGGATTTTGTGATCCCTTAACTACACTCCATGCTTTCTTGACAGCAGGATGAGAAGAAGTACCCTGCTGTTGAGACTGATGTACTCTTTGGGGAGTGACAGCTCTAGGTTGCTGATTTGGAGTTGCCGACCTCATTTGCCTATGAGGTAGATACTCCCTTTTTGGAGTAGTGGACCTCACTTGCTGATGGGGCAAGTGTCCTCTTTGAGGAGTGACAGGTCTTACTTGCTGATGTGGTAAGTATCCTCTTTGAGGAGTATTGTGCCTCATCTTAGGAGAAGCAGGCATAGATTGGGGTGCCTGCTGATGGAGCTGCCTATCAGCAGGTTTGACCTGAGAAGGTCCTACTTGCTGATATCGAGCATCGCCGAACCTGACGCGTCTTTTCATGAGACGCTCATGCTGATCAGCTTTACTGTTAGCATGGGCAGGAGCTTGCTGAGAAGATGAGGTAGAGGGTTGAAGATCAATTTGTTGAGGTTGCTGACTGACAGGATTAGCTCGCTGAGGCATGCTATAGTCATAAGGGACAACAACCTTACTTCTTTTGAAGGGTTCAGCAGCTTTGATAGTAAGTTGCTGAGGAGCGACAGGTTTGAAACCATCACTGGAAATGTCACCTTCAAGGACTCCCCAGAAGAGTATTGAACTCGTCCTTCATTTAGCATCATGCCAATAATGGGAAGATGAGGATAGGGATTGCTGGTGCTTGCTGAAGAGCTTGCACCATTTGCCTCAGCAGAGGGAGATGGGTCACTGGAGGTAGAAGAGGTAGAACCAGCTTCCATTTCAGTGTGGTAATCATTAAGACATCTAATGAAGTACCATTTCTTCATCTCCTCAGGAGACATGACTGCTGATGGAGGAATGGAAATTTCAGGTTTCACATCATCAGCGAACAAGTCAGAGAGTGTGGCAGCGGCCTCAAAGTCACCGCCTATGACTGCCTGAACTTGAGCAGGGACTTGTTCATTTAAGCACTTATGATGAAACCTAGAAGCTTTTGACCAAGATGTCACAATCTTCTTTAGGTTTATGACTTCAAGCTTGAGTTTTTCATTCTCAACTTGAAGTCTTTGTGCCAGCAACTCATGAGATTGGAGTTCAACATGAACATTCCTCAGCTCATTGAGTTTTTCAGATTTTTCACTTAACTCTAAGCAGACAGAGTCAAGTTTAGACTGTAGTTAAGCTCTTATGGATTCTACAAACTGAATATCACATGATAAGGACTCAAAGATTTTAGATTTGTCCTCACCAGTGGCTGCTGAATGAGCACATACCTTTTTGATGGTGACATTAACCCACTGACTGGAGGAGACTTGGTCTTTTGTCAGTGCATCGCCATCAGCAAGTGCCATCAGACACATAGCATCAACGTACTCTTCACTGTCTGAATCATCTGATTCAGCCCAGTCATGCTCTTCAGCGACCAGTCCTTTTGCTGGTGTTTTGGCCTCCTCCATTTCGGCCACTTTTGCCTTGAGCTGGTAGTACTTGTTTCTGTACTCATCAACAGGTTTAGAAGGGTTAGGTTTAGGAGTAGCAGGAGTTGGAATAGCAACTCTGCACTCCTTTTGGTAGTGTCCCTTCCTACCACATCTCCAACACTCTTCTTGAGATTTATCAACAAGAGGCTTATATGGAGCAACCGACTTACGGTTGTTCCATTTTCTGGAGTACCTCTTTCCAGCGACTATGGCAAATTCCATGAAGTCGTTGAACATCTCTTGTTTCTCTTCAGCATCGAGATTATTAACAAGAGATTGAATAGAAGGTGGAAGATTAGAGGGGCTGGCACCAATATTAAGATTAATGGGCTCAGCAGAGACAAGGGCAAGGGGGTCAGTAACAGAATAAGCAGAGGATATATTAGAAGAAGAAGAGGAACCAGCATTTCGTCGTGCATCAGCAGCAGCTCTTAAGTTTTGAGCAAGTGCTCTTTCTTCAAATTGAAGCATACCAAAGAGAGACTCTAAATCAAGAGTCTGAAGTTGCTTGGTGGTTCTTAAGATTTGTCTTAACCCTTGCCATTTAATAGGGAGACTATCAATGAACTTATGGCACACCTCAAAAGTATCATGGGTTATGCCAATATTCGTCATATCATTCAGCAACCCTTTGAATCGGGTATAAGTGCTGTCAAGACGTTCATCAGGTAAAGAAAAGAAATTTTCATAAGCGCGTTTGAGATCAATTCTTTTAGTAGCGATTGTGTCAGCAGTACCTTCATACATGCTGCACAATCTATCCCAGACTTGTTTAGAAGTGGGATATTTGATGACGAGCTTCATGATGTCAGTGGGAAGAGTGGTGACGATCATGTTTTTGAGTCTGGCATCAAGATTTACCAGCCTCCTCTCATCATCAGTCCATTGTACTTCTGGTTTGACCATGTCAATCACAATCTCAGGAGCATCAGCAGTTGCTCCTGGTGTTCTTTGTACCAGAGTGGGTACGTATGGACCTTGGGTCAAGATGGTCATCAAGTATGGTTCTACACCCACTATGTGTAGTAACATTCTTTCCTTCCAAGATCCAAAGTCATCCGACTCGAATCTTGGTGGAATGGACACATAACCGAAGTCACGTGTGTTAACTAAAGTGGGTACAACAGTCATACTTTTGTTTTTAAGAAAAGATAAGAAGGTTTTGATAAGGAAAGAAAAGAAAAGAACAGTACAGAATTTAAGAAAAATACAAGTATGCAAACAGATCTTGTTTTAATAGATTAGAAACAGTGGCTCTGATACCACTTGACAGTCCACGATTTGCAATACTTATATTAAATTATCTAGACAAGAATATAAAGAACAAGAACAAGAGTAAAGTTCAAATACAATAATCTATGCAAGTCTAATCATATGTATCATTGATTTAAACAGTGAATACATGGTCGATATTACAACTTGTCTTACAAGAAAATAAATGAACATACAATTGTTTAAGTTTAGACTAACTAGAAACTTAAACAATTACAAGAGAAAATATAAGTGACACACACTTGTGGTGACAAACACAAAGTGTTTTTGATGCGGTTGTGTTGCCTTATATAGGAGAGGAATTAGGGCAACACAGCCTTGCTTTGATAGTGATAGGATGGTGGTTGTCGAGATCTCATTGGCTTGAAGTACTTGCGACAGACGCCCTTTGTCTTCTTTACCAAATCGGGTATGAGAGAGAAACCCTTCTCTTTTGATCCAACTGCATCTTTGCCATACAAGGTAAAATACAGTTGGAAGAACTACCATGTGACTCTTGTCTTCTTCCAATTTGAATTCTTCCCGCCTTGACTTACAAATTGGAAAGAAACCATCCGCTGATTAAGAGTCACTGGACTCGCTGATGACTTACCAAGTCTGGTCAGCGAATCTTTGACTCAACAGGAGACATTAAGCAAAAAGTTATAATTTAAAAAAAATGTATCTTAATAAAAACCCTTAAAAGCTATGTTTATCAAAAACTTATAATTTACGGAATTTGTTGTGTTTGTTCTACTTTGGCAGATTCGATCATTACCTTCGATCTTATCAAGTACCACGGAAAGTTTAATTAATATCCCTTCCCCGAAACCTCCTACAGCTAATTAATTAAGAACCCCCCATTGATTTAATACCAAACTGCTTGCAAGCTGTCTGTCTAGCTTTTGGGATATATTCCCGGCCTGTGGAACCAAATGTAAAATAATTAGAAGGTAATCATATATATTAAGGACTCGATCAACTTTGCATTCCAACCTACAAAAGTAGTTTTAACCCATGCTATATATATATATATATTATTATTAACCTATAAAAGTATTTTAACCCATGCTATATATATATATATATTATTTTAAACTTGTCTTTAGAAACTCATCTCCATCTATTCTTTCTTTTGGAAAGCTATATATAGAAACACATTGTTTAATGAAAGGCAGATACTATACAAAGAGTTATATATATTCACTATTCAGTATATATATTAGCTAGGTGTCTATTATACTCATGGAAGAACAAAAAGCTAGATCGAAGATATTAAGACTTATATGTCTATTGGTCTTAGTGGATTAGGCATAGCTAATAAAGGAGGTAGAAAATACTCCATGTTAAGGCGACATATTGATGATTCTTTTCACGCTTATAAACTATAGAATATGGAATGCTTGAAGAATTATAACAAAACGTTAAGAAGCAAAAAAAAATAAAAAAAATAAAAAAAAGATGTTAAGTTGAAAATCTAGATTTAAATGGCCGGATGTAATTCATATTACTTAATTACTGGTGTTTATGTTTAAGACTGAGACCTCTCGTTAAAAAAAATAATATTAATCTATCTCATTTTTAAAAGTTAATTTACGGAAATTGGCAAAATGTGTACAAGTATACAACTCAAAATTATAATCAATTATTCCACACAACAACTTTTCTCGTTTGAATGATAACATGTGACAAACTGATTTCTAGACTTCTAAGCACGAACAAGTTTATAACATCTTTTAAGATTTGTATAGTGTCTCGATATCTGTCCAACCAAGCCTAGATTATGTGAGTACTACTATGAATATGTGAATATGAATGAAGGGAAACTAAAGGGAAGATCGATGGATTATATGCTTTAGTTTTGCTAATTAGCGTAAATTATACTCCGTATATATAAAACCTTTTGTATTCACATAATGATATGTAATTTTAATGTAACAATCTTTAGTAGTGGGTTTCAATATCAGCCTAACATACTTTGGCGGACGTATATACAAAGACTAGTATGCTAAGCTTTCTTTCTACTCCTTTCATCCTATATTAAACTAGTTCTTTACCCGGGCGTTGCCCCGGAAAACATAACGATACGTAAATTTGCAACGCGAATAAGGTGGTCGATGCATATAAACGGTAAACGTATATTACAAAAGCGTTTCATAAATGTAAAAAAATACAACACGAAAAAGAAAAAGTGTGGTACAAAAGCTTATTTAAAAGATATAAATCAATTTTTAAAATAATTACACTACAATTTTTTACATCAATTAATTTTAAATTAATAACCTATATCACTCGTCGTCGCCGTCATCACTACACCACCACCACTACCACTATCGTTGTCGCATAACATTACCCAAAAATTTGTGATAAAAGTTAGAAACACCTAAAGTTTACTATATGGTTAGAAAATAAAAACAAAAATGGGTGGCCAAAGTTGGAAAATTTAAGAGTTTGACGGTAAAATTTAGAACTTTAAAAGTTTATATAATGAGTAGAATAGAAAATAAAAAAAATAAAAATGAAATAATGGCCAAAGTTGAAAAACCAAAAGATTAGTGATAAAAATTAAAACATTAAAAACATTACTAAACATGTTCTCAAATGTTAAAAGTTTATATAATGAGTAGAAAATTAAAATAAAAATAAAGCAAATGGTGGCCAAAGTTAAAAAACCAAAAGATTAGTGATAAAAGTTAAAAACCTTAAAATGTGATAAAAGTTAGAAACACCTAAAGTTTACTATATGGTTAGAAAATAAAAACAAAAATGGGTGGCCAAAGTTGAAAAATTTAAGAGTTTGACGGTAAAATTTAGAACTTTAAAAGTTTATATAATGAGTAGAAACCAAAAGATTAGTGATAAAAATTAAAACATTAAAAGATTACTAAGCATGATCTCAAATGTTAAAAGTTTATATAATGAGTAGAAAATTAAGAAAAGAAAGCAAATGGTGGCCAAAGTTAAAAAACCAAAAGATTAGTGATAAAAGTTAAAAACCTTAAAAGATTACTATAGCTAAGCATGTTCTCAAATGTTATATATAATAATGTGTAATTTAACTTCTCAAGTCTTCTGTTTATAATTTTGACCATAATTATCTTTGTTTATATATTATATATTAGTTGATAAAAGTTAAAAACCTTAAAATGTGATAAAAGTTAGAAACACCTAAAGTTTACTATATGGTTAGAAAATAAAAACAAAAATGGGTGGCCAAAGTTGAAAAATTTAAGAGTTTGACGGTAAAATTTAGAACTTTAAAAGTTTACTAAGCATGTCTCAAATGTTAAAAGTTTATATAATGAGTAGAAACCAAAAGATTAGTGATAAAAATTAAAACATTAAAAGATTACTAAGCATGATCTCAAATGTTAAAAGTTTATATAATGAGTAGAAAATTAAGAAAAGAAAGCAAATGGTGGCCAAAGTTAAAAACCAAAAATTAGTGATAAAAGTTAGAAACACCTAAAGTTTACTATATGGTTAGAAAATAAAAACAAAAATGGGTGGCCAAAGTTAAAAAACCAAAAGATTAGTGATAAAAATTAAAACATAAAAACATTACTAAACATGTTCTCAAATGTTAAAAGTTTATATAATGAGTAGAAAATTAAAATAATAAAGCAAATGGTGGCCAAAGTTAATAAACCAAAAGATTAGTGATAAAAATTAAAACATTAAAAGATTACTAAGCATGATCTCAAATGTTAAAAGTTTATATAATGAGTAGAAAATTAAGAAAATAAAGCAAATGGTGGCCAAAGTTAATAAACCAAAAGAAAGTTAAAAAACCAAAAGATTAGTGATAAAAGTTAAAAACCTTAAAATGTGATAAAAGTTAGAAACACCTAAAGTTTACTATATGGTTAGAAAATAAAAACAAAAATGGGTGGCCAAAGTTGAAAAATTTAAGAGTTTGACGGTAAAATTTAGAACTTTAAAAGATTACTAAGCATGATCTCAAATGTTAAAAGTTTATATAATGAGTAGAAAATTAAAAAAGAAAGCAAATGGTGGCCAAAGTTAAAAAACCAAAAGATTAGTGATAAAAGTTAAAAACCTTAAAATGTGATAAAAGTTAGAAACACCTAAAGTTTACTATATGGTTAGAAAATAAAAACAAAAATGGGTGGCCAAAGTTAAAAACAAAAGTTGTGATAAAAGTTAGAAACACATAAAGTTTACTATATGGTTAGAAAATAAAAACTAAAAAATGAAAATGACTGCTTCTTCTGTCGTTGCATACGCTTCCCCATTGCTTTCTCGATCTCTTTTATATATATACGAACGGATTCAAAAGTTAGCTAACTTCGGGCTACTGTCTATATATAACTGTACCCCGTTCTTAAAAACCAATTCGATAATTTTGGCAATAAGCTTATGACATATTTATACCACAAGAAGATACTATAATTTATGACCTGCTTTAATATGATAACTATTATAATGATCTTTGTTTTCTAACTTTTAAAAATGGTAGGCAAAAGAACAAAACGTGGGTGAAAGGCCATGGAAAATATATTTCAGCAATAATTGGCAGAGATGAGATTTGACATTAAGAGTGAGTTTGTTCCTTTTTCGAAACGCCAAAGGATAAATATACACATTTACATATACTTCACAACCTATCAATTTATATATACATCACAACCTAATATCAATATATACATTAGATTGCACGGAAACGAATACGGTAATAGGGTACGGCCGTACGGACACGATACGGTAATAAGATAGATAGGTTGTGATATATATATATAAATTGGTTGTGATGTATATGTATAGGGCGAATTGTTTGAAAAGTACTCCAACTTGTCTCAAATAGCTTTATGGGGGTCGAAACAAAAAATGTGTCTTTTGTGGGCTAAAACTTGGCAAAAACATCTATTGAGGGGTCTCCGTTATCTTTTAGACGGAATGTTCCGTCTGTTCCATCTAAAAGTTAACGGAGGCCCCGTAATAGATATTTTTGCCAAGTTTTAGCCCACAAAGCACATAGTTTGCAATTTATATAACACAAAAACTTTGGAAGGGATGATTTATGTTACCCGTATATGTAAAAATCGACGTAAACATTTAGATCAACATTATCTTACCTATAATATAGTATAATTAATACGTACTAACTTATGTATACTCATTTATCTTATTCATTATTTTTCAAACCATTATGTGTTATGGATACTGTCAAAACAATATTTTTTTTCTTTTAACTTTTAATTTAGTTAACTTAACTTGGGTACGTTATGACATAACGTAAGTTAACTTGCAAATATATGATAATGATATAAGAATTCTTGTTAGCCTAAGTGTAATTGTTTAGAGTAATGCAAACATGAGCCAAATAACCCAAAATCATACTCCACGTTATTATCCTAAAGTAAATTATGTCACATCACTTTATCTTGTAGGAAGATTATCCGGAAGCAAAACAAAAACCATCTCTTCCAAAGTTTTTTTGTTCTATAAAATACAAAATACGTCCTTTGTGGGCTAAAACTTGGCAACTGGAAGATCTTCGTTACCTTTTAGCCGGAACAGACGGAACATTCCGTCTAAAAGATAAAGGAGACCCCACAATAGATGTTTTTGTTCAGACCCCCATAAAGCTATTTGAGCAAAGTTGGAGTACTTTCGAAACAATTTGCCCTATATGTATATGTATAGATACATCCGGCCAAGATCCACCACCGCCACCACCAATACCCGGCTTTCCCACCACCAGAAATGGCTTAGAAACGTTTTCGTGGCGTATCCATTCCCTTGGCGTATTGAAAAGGAAACGACAACCTCTCAAACGTTTCGGTGCTTCATAAGATGGTCGAACTAAGTAAGTGGACCAAATTCGGCCGAGATCCGTCACCACCACCAATATCCGGCTTCCCCGCTACCAGATTTGACATCCCCTCAAAACTTCGAACAATGGGACGGAATTTGTTATTCATTTTTAACGGAACACGAAAGTCAGAGATGAGATTTGTGATTTCGTGAAGTTAGGGATGAAACCTGCAATTTGCGATTAAACCCAAGGATGAAATTTCTAATTTATCCAATTACATATCTATACTTCTATACTATATTATAAAAAGAATAGCCCCCATGTTAAAAGTTACATGATGGAAAATGTCTAAAATACCCTTAATGATTATATTACATTATTAGTCATTTATCTTTTAAAATATCTCCATTAACCTTTTACATCAATTATCTACATCACTCGACACCTACTCTACCACCAACATTCGTCTCACACAACCACACCGTCGCCGGCACAAACACCGTCACATTGCGCGGGTACTGTGCTAGTTTAATAATAAACATTTTATACTTTGTTGTGAACAAGAGTCACGAGTGAGTGAACTTTCTTTTTTAGAAAGACACATAGCAACTTCTTTCTAGTGCCCTTGTTCTCATAACCTTGAGTTCTACAGCTAAGGCAATATATTCTATTCCTTCCTACCAAAATATCATTGATAGGTATTGTGTAATGCTTTTGGTTCAATGAAAAGCAAAACATAGGCGGTGTGTTGTGGCATTCCAAAATCTACATATTCATTATTAGTAGTATTATTTTAGTAACTCTTTAAGTAGTGTTCATTTATTTTAATTGGGCATATCATGCTAAAAAATTTAGTTGAGTAATGTCTATATTCACTAACCAAACAACTTTGGCTGTTTGTGGGCTCATGATACAAACATCTTTTAGGGTGGGCGGAGTGGGGCGGGGAGCGAATAGGTATCGGTCCGGTACTTAAGGGAACACCGTCCCGTGGTACCGGTACCTAATAGGCGGGGAGGAGAATGGGGAGGGCTGTCCCGGGCTCGTCTCGATATATTTGACCGTTTGCTTCTTTTCCAAGGTTTTTTTTGTTTTTTTTTTAACAAACCGCCATTTCCATCGATATATATACATATATATATGTGTGTGTGTGCAGGTGTGTGGTGGGAAACAGGGGAAGAAGACGCAGTAGGTGTGTCAACAAAAGGAATTTTTAATTTTGATTTTACATTTTAAACCCTAGACTTTTTACTATTTATTAAATTGGCATAAAATATTTTCTATACATTATTATTATTATTATTAAAATTTTTTATTACTATTATTATTTTATATTTTAAATACAAAATTATTATTATTGTTATTATTATTATTATTATTAATACTTTAATTTGGTTTTTTTTTAAAATGTAATATTAGTTTTTATAATATAAAATAAATAAAATAAAGGGCGGGGAGGGGCGGGGAAGCATTCCGTGCAATTAGGGAGCGGGCGGGGAGGAGGAGAAAAAACGGGATGGGCGGGGAGGGGTGGTGAAGCACTCCCCCCACCCTTATAGTATCTTTACAATTAATAATCACTATATGACTATATCGAACTTCATATTCTAGGCAATTAAAAAAAACATTACACTAATTAATACTTTTGTGCAAGATTATTTTAGTTAGCCATCATATCACATGATACCATAGGTTTATATGTTATATATTGCCATTTCTTTTTTTGCTTTTTATCAATTCTATAAATCTCTTTCAGTTTTGAATATAAATAAATCTTATATAGAGCTTTATCAGTTACTCCTGTGGCATGCATATCTTAATATATACTAAAAGGCAAATGATCTAACCTCAATCGACCAATCACAGCCTTCAATTTTTCTAAATTAATTAAATCAACACATGTCTAAATTAATTTACACTTTTTGGTTTTTTATCAGCAATTTACACTTTAAACCAATTTAAAATAGTTAATAGTTTATTGCATAATGTTTATCTAATAACAAAATATAGCTAAAAGTTAGAAAGGTTACAACATTTGGATTAATACGAATTAATATTTATATCAATTATTTATTTTATATTATTAATTGTAATCAAACTAATTGTAACATTGTTGTTATTAGTAATTGTAATCAGACTATAATTAAGATAATCATTGTTGTTATTAGTAATTGGAATTAAACTATATTTAAGATACTGATTCTTCTTATATAAACTGAATCCTACAAATAAAATCATAACACACGAAATCATTGAAAACCCCACGAACCAGCTGCTACTTTTATTGTTTTTAACAACCATGACCAACGAAAATAAAATTACTTTTTTGCAAGGCATCAATGAGAATTCGATGAATTGTGTAATCAAAGTTAAGATATTGCTTTTCTGTAAGAGTTTGTATAAAAGAAACACGGTTACACCATCCAGCCTTGATATGATTTAGCATTCAGTATTAAGATTTAAATATCTCAATTTTTACATTTAACGTATAAGTATTTTTTTTATTCCATATACTAATTTTTATATTGATAATATTGTAAAATTCGTGTATTTTCTAAAATCTAGTATGCTTATATTGCCATAGGGAAAATTTGCACTAATGATGTTTAATAACTAATAGCGACTCTTTATAATTTAGGTAGTGATGATACACCCATCGGCCACCAACCATTAATAGATGGATTAGTATTTGAGAATATTTAAGACTTAGAGATCTTGGATTCAAATTTGCACTAATGATGGATTAGTATGGGATAAGAGTTTAAAAATAAAAACTTCAGGGATAAAATGAAAATTAATAAAAGTATTTAGTTTGAGTTAAAATTAAGTTTAAATATAAAATCTTTAGAAGATAAAACAAAAATTAATAACTGTTATTAGAAGACATCCAGGAGAGTATTAATAATATCTATAGTTATATCATTTCTGTTTCTTTTATGTGGATATCTAATCGTAACAGGAAAAGTGTTAAGTGCTGGAACAAATGGCCCTCTGACAGATGATTAACATGGAGACAATTTTCCCTTGCTGCGATTGTGTTCAGAAGCTGGAAAGGTTTCCTTATTCATGGTATCATTGGTTTGCTGATATGTTAGCTTGGGAGTGGCTTCGTGGGAATGGAAGCAATTTGCTTATTAATACCATCATTGTCATTCAGTCTCAATAAGCTTTTAGACACAAGTACACAACTATGGTTGGTCGTGACTTTATGTATACTTTTGGACCGAATTTTTACACATACCGTATTATTTCTGTCTTTCTTATGATTCGTTCGGTCCCTGAGGCATGGTTGAAAGTTGAGATTATATAAAAAACATCATGAAGTGAAAACCGATGGTCCGGCCTTCGTCGGTTAGAGTTTTTCTCGTGTCTCGGGTCACTGTAATTGGTACGAGTTTTTCACTCCTTTTGTAATCCTCATAATTAATTTTTCGGGAAGGGTCCAGATTAGTTGTTTATTAAGAAAACACGAAAGTGGGGAATTATTCCATTGGAGATATATGTAGTTGTGTCCATATATATCGAAAAAAGGAATGAAATAGTTTCTTGTAAAAGGTTCCTCATGTTTTTTTGGACACAAGGTTTATACCCGATTAATATAAAAGGTTTCTTAATTAAACATCATTTAGGCATGACTTAAGTGAGGGACACTTCAGATATATGCATATATATACATTAATAAAAACGTTAGATAAACACTTATGACCGCATTGTAATAACAGGAGGAAGTAAAACAAAGAGACCGAAGTGTATACATGCGCTTTAGAAAGGGGAAGTGATAATCGTACCACATATTTTGATTCATTTACCACACTGTACATGTTTCATAGCATACTGTACAAGTATGCAATACACAATAGTGGTAAACTTATCAAATTCTGTGGTACGAATATCATTTCCCTTTAGAAAGTGTATATTACATGATGTTTGTGAATGAACTTTAAAGGTTATAATGGGTCACTTCTATATGCAATTTTAATTGTATCGTCAATAAGCTCATTGATCAATTGGGTGGATGGTAGCAGGCTTTAAGATATGTGGCAATGTGGTAAATGTTAATTATCAGATGGCGTTATTGACGGACCACCTTGATGTTAATTAACATTAACGGTCTATTAATGCACACACAAATCCACATTGCCATTCTCTGTAACAGTAGAGCCATCTGCTACCTCACTAGCTTATCAAGACACTCAGATTATACGTTTATAATAATATCCTTGATCACACTGACCATTTATTAACAAACTCGACATTATTAGCAGAAATTATCGGTATGTTTTTATGTATTAGCTTAATAATACCCATGTAACCATTATGTTGCCTGGATATTAGACTTGTAATCACTTTATATCTGATTGATTTTCCCCCTTGAATATGCATTATCAATACAATAGAATGATTACAAGGCTAATGGCCACAAGATTACGTGTATTAAGTTAATACATAAAAAACCTATTAAAGATATCTGCTAATATACATGTGGTTCCCAAATTTGTTCTATATAAGAGTGATAAATCTCAAGGAACCTTCTTCGTCGCCCAACTTCTCTATTAATTTTTTTTTGTACATACTACTTTTCTTTTACTGTATCTATCACTAAAAAAATCGAAATGTTACCATGATTCCCAAAAAGGATGCCCACTTTTGGTTTACTGTAAGGATATGGAATAGCTGGTGAACAGTGAAAATGAATTGTACCTATCAAAGTGGCAAAGAAAACAAGGAAGATACCGGAAAAACTTGACAAATCGAACCTGAGATTGCGTCAAGTAAAGAGAGACCAATTCGTAGTAGCTTCTCTTGCCAAACTACTTTATTAAAAATATATTAAACAAACAAAAAGAACATTCCATATTATTTGTACCTCTAAACAAATCCAAATTATCATAAAGCCATTTCTACAATATATATACCATACTTATTGCCACTAAACATATAACCAGAGCCATAAAAACATTACTATAACATATATAGGTCACTTCTTTCAAGTTTCTAAGTTTACTCCTCGCAGTAACAACAGAGAGACCAGGCATGACAAGAAACAAGCAGCATAAGAAGTCATTCTTTTCAATTTTCAGCATCTTCAGATCAAAGAAGGTTTGTGGAGATGAGGGTAAGTGGGATGATTGTCTTAAAGCTTACAAGGTGTACCCAAGTGATCAAGATGGAGTCCGTTGGGTGGCTGAGCCAGGAATCGATAGAAAAGCTTCTTCATATATTGATAGTGTAACAACTATGTGGAATCGTGACCTTGAAATCTACAAATAAGTATCTGCATTGTGTACTCTACTACAATTACTATCCAATATCTGTGTTGCTGTACTGGCTTATTGCTAGCCAGTAAGATATACGAAAATGGTTATTCAAATGCTTTTCTAAGGTTTCAATATGATTAATTATTCTTGACCCTGAAATGAACTGATACACAAATGAATCATGATTAATAGTTTGCCATCTTTTTCTGCTTCTTTTCATGTTGGGTAAACTTCCAATATAAATGGAAATCAAGCATACCATCCTCGCACCACGGTGGTCTCTTTCAAAATTTAAATAACATGCCAACAAGAATTAGTTTTTGAAAAATTTGATATATGAGATCTATAATAATCAAAAACAGATTCGAATAATGTTATGAATGATGTTAGAAACACTTTCAAAGTATTTCGACCTACTTGTACTTAAATTTTGCACCGGGTTATATAAATCTACTACAGGATATATTAGAATTTCACTCAATTTGCAGGCAATAAAACAAGAGCAAAAACAAGGAATTCTCAAAGCTTATGTTCTTTAAGAGATCAAAATCTTGTCATATCAAACATATTGAAAAAACGTTGAGAAAAACCACAAAAACGGTGACACGGGCTCTTTTGGCAGCAAAATCAGTTGACTCAACCATGCATCCGTTTAAAAATCAGGCCCCCACTAGGGATGTTTTCCCTAAACCACCAAAGGGGGACAACCCCCTTGACACCTAGTCTGTATTGATCTTTATATAAAGTCCATTTGGTCTCGTATAAATCTGAATTACACAAAGCCACTGGTGAAACAAAAATCACCAAGAACTCCAACATAAGTAACTAACTAACGAAAAAATCTGATTGCATTGATTAAAACATGTTCTATAAAAAGTTCCTTTCAATTATAATAATAAACAACTAGTTGCAAACAAAGCACAAAGTCAGATATATCATATATGCAGGGTTTATATACATATACATATTAATCTGATAGTACAACCTCGTGAAAATGTTCACCAATTGTAGAGGTACAAAGCATCTGATTGGCAGTGATCTTATTTTTAATGATCCATTTAAGTTCTGGTTTTTGGAGCTAGTAGTTGACTGACACTTAATTACCAACAATCATATTTATTTTAGAAAAACTCAATCAATAAACCATGTTTTTTGTGGGAATACACATGTTAATATAATATATTTCAATTATAATAATAACAGTTTATATAGCACTATTAATAGTAACCCTTACAATAAATACTGTAGTATTAATTATAATAATAAACAACTAGTTGCAAACAAAGCACAAAGTCAGATATATCATATATGCAGGGTTTATATACATATACATATTAATCTGATAGTACAACCTCGTGAAAATGTTCACCAATTGTAGAGGTACAAAGCATCTGATTGGCAGTGATCTTATTTTTAATGATCCATTTAAGTTCTGGTTTTTGGAGCTAGTAGTTGACTGACACTTAATTACCAACAATCATATTTATTTTAGAAAAACTCAATCAATAAACCATGTTTTTTGTGGGAATACACATGAGTTATAAGCTGTAAGATATATATATATATATATATAGGGGTGAGTTATTTTGAGAACCACTAAAAAAAAGAACGCGAGAACCAATCTCAGCCCTCCATTCATCAAGATCAGGAAGGGCATGTTTGTCATTATGAAAAATCAATATTTTGTCCAGCTCTCTCTCTTTCTCTCTCCTCTTATTAAATTAATAAAAATATCTAATTCATTAAAAAACTTTTATCTCACAAACCGTACATCGTTATACGGAAAAAAAAAGCATGGGTAGTCTTGAAATTTCGTCCTCTTTCATTAGATATGCGACTCGATATACTTTTGAAGACTTTTTAAATGTCGTTTTTTTTTCCATCACGTTCATCCTACACATGTGTAGGACAAGTAGAAACTACTAAAAGGTTCATCCTACACATGTGTAGAAAGAGTGAAAACCACAAAAAGGTTCATCCTACAAATGTGTAGGACAAGTGGAAACCACTAAAAAGTTCATTTATATTTTGTTCTCTTTCATTAGAGATGCGATATGATATACTTTTGAAGACTTTTTAAATGTCGTTTTTTTTTCCATCACGTTCATCCTACACATGTGTAGGACAAGTAGAAACTACTAAAAGGTTCATCCTACACATGTGTAGAAAGAGTGGAAACCACAAAAAAGTTCATCCTACAAATGTGTAGGACAAGTGGAAACCACTAAAAAGTTCATTTAGTATTTTGTTCTCTTTCATTAGAGTGGTCATCATATATACTTTCGACGACTTTTTTATTTAGAGGGCGGATAGATACGGCACAGGCGGTAGCCCTTAGTCGAACAGGCGTTGCCCGTTCAGGGGGCTTCGCCCTTCTCGGTAGGCTACCTCGAGGCATTTATAAAGGGGTTGGAAGCCGGACGCATTTGGGAATGGTTTGGATTTGATGGGCGGTGATCCATGAGATGGTGGTGGTTGGATACGGTACGGGCGGTAGCCCTTAGTCGAACAGGCGTTGCCCGTTCAGGGGGGCTTCGCCCTTCTCGGTAGGCTACCTCGAGGCATTTATAAAGGGGTTGGAAGCCGGACGCATCTGGGAATGGTTTGGATTTGATGGGCGGTGATCCATGAGATGGTGGTGGTTGGATACGGTACGGGCGGTAGCCCTTAGTCGAACGGGCGTTGCCCGTTCAGGGGGCTTCGCCCTTCTCGGTAGGCTACCTCGAGGCATTTATAAAGGGGTTGGAAGCCGGACGCATCTGGGAATGGTTTGGATTTGATGGGCGGCGATCCACGAAATGGTGGTGGTTAAATACGGTACGGGCGGTAGCCCTTAGTCGAACGGGCGTTGCCCGTTCAGGGGGTCTTCGCCCTTCTCGGTAGGCTACCTCGAGGCATTTATAAAGGGGTTGGAAGCCGGACGCATTTGGGAATGGTTTGGATTTGATGGGTTGCGATCCATGAGATGGTGGTGGTTGGATACGGTACGGGCGGTAGCCCTTAGTCGAACGGGCGTTGCCCGTTCAGGGGGGCTTCGCCCTTCTCGGTAGGCTACCTCGAGGCATTTATAAAGGGGTTGAAGCCGGACGCATTTGGGAATGGTTTGGATTTGATGGGCGGCGATCCATGAGATGGTGGTGGTTGGATACGGTACGGGCGGTAGCCCTTAGCCGAACGGGCTCCGCCCGTGTAGGACAAGTGGAAACCACTAAAAGGTTCATCCTACACATGTGTAGGACAAGTGGAAACCACTAAAAAGTTCATCTTACACATGTGTAGGACATCAAAGAATAATAACTTACACATGTGTAAGATGAACGTGATGGGGAAAAAAAACGAAATTTAAAAAGTCGTCAAAAGTATATCGAATCGCATCTCTAATGAAAGAGGACGAAATTTTAAGACTACCCATGCTTTTCTTTTCGTCTAACGATTTACGGTTTTTGAGATAAAAGTTTTTAGTGAATTAGATAGAATTTTATTAATTTAATAAAGTAAGAGAGAAAAAAAGAGGGAGCTGACAAAAATACCCCTCTAGTGTTGAGAGGTTTTTTATTTTTAATCTGATCCATCCAGTTTTTTTGATCCAATGGTGGATAAGAGTTCTTGAGTTCTTTTTTTTAGTGGTTCTCAAATAACCCCTCCTCTATATATATATATATAATAAATATTTATATATATAATAATATTTTAGCATTTTAGTTGCAGACCATTACTTTATACACTTCTTTATAATTATTAGTGGAGGCAAAAGATGCTCTCCATAATGAACTCCTGAGTTAGATAACTACGAACCATTTGATTTGACCTGATGTTAATGACTTTCTAAACGTTGCTTATATGATACACCACATTAGTCATGATCCATGCTTCAAATTATATATATATTAATAAAAAGTGATGATACGGTTCATGTTTATTTTATTTAACACTAAATCGTATTAAAATATAATTCGAAACGTGACCCATGAGCAATGTGGTTTATCTGATGTTATTTTACCATATCAGTCATTTCTCTCTAATAAACTTGTATTTGACTGCTTTAGATTCCAAAACTGTAGAAATTGAGAAATGTAGCATATAGTTTGAGCATTACTAAGGTTAAAGTTATTAGATTTTAGGAACATATGATAATACAATCTAGATTTTTTACTGTGAATAATATGTAACTGAATTGTATTTTTTGTTACATCTAAAACTTTGGAATGCATAGTAGCAATCAAATGAGAAGATTTACTGTTAATCCACTTTTAAGGTTACTAGATGGCCAAATTGGGACACAACAGAAAATGCTTGATGGCTTATAAGGGACCGAAAAGTTGGATGGCTTTTTAAGAGATAGATGAAAAGATAGTTCTTATTTTATAAATATAACCCACTATTGAAAGATCTTGTGGAGAAGGCAGGTGATGTGCATTAAAGAATGATACAACAATAACAATACACAATCCCGTCAAAGGCAAGGTATAGGGGAGGTGAGATAAATATATGTAACTCAATCTATCTAGGGAGAGGGAATAAGTGCTCTAAAGTCCAAGTCGTCTATAGTCATAAAGGCTTCTAACCCTCAAAGTAAAAGACTACCTATCCTCAATACTCATCTATCCTAACTAGATCTCCAAGTATCTTTAACAGATGTCATTTCTTATGACAAGCAAAGCTCCCTCAGTTCAGTCTTAACTCATCCTCCCATCTAAGTTTTGGTCTACCATTCTCGGCTTCTCCTCAAGCCGTCGACATCGCTAGTTTCCACCAGGCTAACTGGATCAGATAGTCTTCTCCTCCTAATATTTCCAAACCATCTTAGCCGACCTGCCCGCAGCTTGTTAATGATATATATATATATATATATATGTCTGTATCTAATTATATTTATATATCATCAAATTACATATATATTATAAGTTTTCTTATATTATATCATATATATATATATATATATATATATATATATATATATTATATATATATATATATATATATATATATATATATATATATATATATATATATATATATATATATATATATATATATATATATATATATATATATATATATATATATATATATATATATATATATATATATATATATATATATATATATATATATATATATATATATATATATATATATATATATATATATATATATATATATATATATATATATATATATATATATATATATATATATATATATATATATATATATATATATATATATATATATATATATATATATATATATATATATATATATATATATATATATATATATATATATATATATATATATATATATATATATATATATATATATATATATATATATATATATATATATATATATATATATATATATATATATATATATATATATATATATATATATATATATATATATATATATATATATATATATATATATATATATATATATATATATATATATATATATATATATATATATATATATATATATATATATATATATATATATATATATATATATATATATATATATATATATATATATATATATATATATATATATATATATATATATATATATATATATATATATATATATATATATATATATATATATATATATATATATATATATATATATATATATATATATATATATATATATATATATATATATATATATATATATATATATATATATATATATATATATATATATATATATATATATATATATATATATATATATATATATATATATATATATATATATATATATATATATATATATATATATATATATATATATATATATATATATATATATATATATATATATATATATATATATATATATATATATATATATATATATATATATATATATATATATATATATATATATATATATATATATATATATATATATATATATATATATATATATATATATATATATATATATATATATATATATATATATATATATATATATATATATATATATATATATATATATATATATATATATATATATATATATATATATATATATATATATATATATATATATATATATATATATATATATATATATATATATATATATATATATATATATATATATATATATATATATATATATATATATATATATATATATATATATATATATATATATATATATATATATATATATATATATATATATATATATATATATATATATATATATATATATATATATATATATATATATATATATATATATATATATATATATATATATATATATATATATATATATATATATATATATATATATATATATATATATATATATATATATATATATATATATATATATATATATATATATATATATATATATATATATATATATTTTGTGAGCTGATGTTGACATTCGCCACGCAACCTTAAGAAATCCACAAAAGATAAATGAAGCATATATATAGATGTTCTGTGAAACCAATGGGGTGAAACCCCAGTGGTACTGCAATCATGTGACCACATGGGCCCACAGATGAAGGCTAGAGGTCACAGGTTCAAAACTTGCCAAAGGCAAGTGGAGAAACTATATCTTGTGATCCCATGTGTGAGGATGGTGACTTACCGGGCATGAGTTTTATGCGGTGTGCGCTCTAGGTACCAAAACGGTACGTGGGACCAGAGGGTTCCCACCCATTTACACTTTCTTTTAGATGTTCTGTGAAAGAATGATGTCATATGGATTTATCACATGTTATAAAGTTCAAACTTTAGATAGCAAACAAATATTATATATTAGAATTATGGAAGTTTAAGTAAAGATAACACAGAAAGGTACCTGCAGAAAGGGCGGTCTAGAAGGAGATCAACGAATACCCTAAGATCAACCCAAGACCATAGTGCTTCATGTCAAAAGTTCAGGAGCTTTATAGCACCGATCATGACCTGAAAACAATTTTTAGTCAATAGATGGTCTTAAAAACTATCAAACGTGTGGACATTTAAGAATGGAAATTTAAAAGAAAGTTGTCTTCTCCAGATGTTGTGGTGACTTACATAAAATACCAAAGCATTACAAAGAATTAAGCCCAATACATGATCGTGAACTGCACCAAACAAGCTAGATTTCCAAAAGCAGAAACAGCTCCTTAACTGTCTCAATCTGAATACAGCCAAACCTAGCTATGATCCCCTATGACAACATCAAAAAAAAAGTTAAGAAACTACACACAAGGAAAGACATAACATCCTTCATGGGTGAGACATATGTCTTCAACATTGGTGGAGGGTTGTCTGATGTTTAAACTCAACAGGTTTAGCTAAACTATTTCCACAATCTGGTAAAATACTTGCTTAAAGGGCCTTGCCGCACTGAGAAAAATTCTAATGTATCAATCTTTCCAAACATAGTACACCCCAGTAGCAAAACCTAATCTTTCAGTGACAATCCATTTGCTATTATTGCACGGATTTTTAACAAGAAAATCGACAATATCACTCCCAGTACTAGGAGCCCCCACTCAGGTTTGGCATAAATTTCACATTTTTACAAATCTGTTTTGGATACTCACACTCAGGGAATTAATGGGCATGTGAATCTGTAATTCTACTACAAAAGGCCAGGAGATACTTCATATAAGTTTGTGTTTGCATTATACCCTTCATAGCCATCCATACAACCAAGGCATGACTAGAACTACCTTATGTAAACAAGACCGATTTGGTCCATACTCCATAGTATCTTTGGATTATTTGGCCTAATATCTTCCGGGATTGTTTAACTAGAGAAGGTAACAATAGTCCCCTTATTAGACAAGCATGGAAACTTAGTGTTACAAAAAAAGAACATAGCAGAGGCACCTGATGGTCATTATCTATAAACAAAATCACTACCAGCGTTACCCATTCTGAAACAAGTAAATATCATCTAAATATCCAAGAATTAGTTCTACCACATCAGAATCTTGCCAAAGGAGATCCAAGTTCTACAATAAACAGACGAAAAAAGGTGCTTGGAGTATGAAATTGACTCTGAACTAATACCCTAGACAAAATGGTAAGACATTTATGCATTAAAATAATTCCTTCAAAGAGAAAAAGTTACAGATGATGTCATATTAATCTCTGTTGTGCTTATGCTCATGCTATATAACATTTGGGTTCTATATTGCTAAATGTAGAAGAACAATGTTTCACTATATGCTGAAGCTTATGAAATGATTTGGCCAATTGTAGTCAAAACTCAAAAGTATGTTAGTATTCATAATCAAGGTACGAATTCATTGACATTTTTGCCATTCCTCGAGAACTGAAATAATACTCTTAAAGCCTTTCATATAAGAAACATACACATGCTATTGTGGGCCACAATTTGTGGCTATATTAAAGAGTGGTGAATGGCCTTTTGATCAGGTCACAATGAATTAGAAAGTGTGAACTCCAATAAATGAGCAAAACACCCTTTAAAAGAAAATTTTGACACAAGTATTTCTGCAAAAGCATATTGATTAAAAATTTAAAAGCATTTACAAGCCTCAACAAGTTGCCGATCAAAGTTGATTACTTGAATGATTATTGTAGCACAACTTTAAATTCATTAGGCCCAATTTTAAGTTCTTAACAAAGTCAAAGATTGCTAATAGGTGAAAATCCAGCGCTGAGCGGAACATTAGATCTCCTAAATAGAAATTGATGTGCGAAGTTTTTGAGAGGTGATAAATACACAGGGAAACTGTGTGTTTCAACGGTTAACCCGTTATTGTAGACAGATTTTTGGATCTAAATAATGCCTACTTCTCAGAAAGAAGAACTCAGCTATCGAATTTGTTAACACACTCATCAA
This sequence comes from Erigeron breviscapus, assembly GCA_034093135.1. NCBI lineage: Eukaryota > Viridiplantae > Streptophyta > Magnoliopsida > Asterales > Asteraceae > Erigeron > Erigeron breviscapus. The sequence goes on along the minus strand of CM067172.1, from coordinate 16,166,831 downwards.
CCTGGAATCACAGAACAAGAGGATGAACATATCAAACTATTTTTAGAAATACCAACACCATGTTCAAACAGGTCATCAGAATTAGATAAAACAGAAGTGGCCTAGAAACAATCATAAAGAAAAGGGGTGAATGTATATTCAGAATTTTACACGAAAAAGAAGCATCCACATTTGCGCTTTGATTTTCCTCCTATTCTTTGAATTCTCATGTGTTTTAGTCAATTTTGTTTCATATGAAGCTTAGAGAGCTATAATGCGTGACAAGAAAAACAGAAAACTATGTCTAAAAGCACACTTTCATGTCCAAAAGCACACTTTTTTCAGTGTCCCTCTGAGGCTATCTTTATACTTCATATTTGTGTGTGTATTAATCTTTATCTTTATAGTTAATGAGAAATGCTACACTTACAAACAAATGCTTACAAACATAGGTGGACCAATAAAACAAGGAGAGTGAATGAAGAAAGAGAAAATTAAGATACTTCTAGTGGTTTTTATTAATGCCACCTATGTTTGTAAACATTGTTTGTAAACATTTGTTTGTAAGTGTAGCATTTCTCATCAACAAGGAAATACATATACTGCCACAGCCGTTTAGAGCTTCAGAAAATTTTCTTCTTTCTACAGTTTAGACAATATCAAAAAGTCTAATTAAGACGCTTGTCTATAACAATAACGAACTCAACATGATACAGACGAGCTGATAAAATTCTAAATTTTCTCTTACCCATACTTATAGAAAGAAAAAAATCAAAATATGTATTACATAAACTCATAAAGGTAATAAGAAAATCATCTTACGAAAATCCATCTAATGGTCTAACATCTGCACAAACAAATAGCATTTATACATTGTTGCTGTTAAAAAACATCATCGTGTAGACCAAGTTGTGGTAATTATAATTAAAGGAACATGCTTTAATATGGTTCTCCATACTTAAAAGAATCAGATACTTACAATGATCAACACGCCTGAACTTGGAGGGCAAGATGCTCTATGGTTCTTTGTCTATTACAACCATCAAGAAAGCTACGCCATATGCTGGCATTTGGTGGAAAAGGCATCCCCGCAATCAACTTTTCGGCTTCCTTTAGATGGCCATATCTAGCCATCAGGTCCACAACAAGAAGATAGTGTTCCATTTGTGGCTCAATTCTATATTTTTCTTTCATTTCTTCAAATAACTTCATCCCTTCTTTTACTAGGCCAACATGTCGGCATGCTGAAAGAGCAGCTATAAAAGACACCTTGTCTGGTTCAATACCAACCAATTGCATTTGTCTAAACCTTTTTAGTGCCTCTTGTCCATGTCCATGTAGACCAAGGGCCGAAACAAGAGCTGTCCATGAAATGACATTTTTTTCCATCATTTCATCAAACATCACAACTGAACTCTGTAAGCTCCCACATTTCCCGTACATATCTATCATTACATTGCATACCATTATGTCACAATTGACATTAGATTTCATCATTAGGCCATGAAGTGAACTACCCAAACCAAGGTCACATAGATTGGTGCAAATACTCAAGAGGCTAACATAAGTGTAATTATCAGGTGGGATTCTGTCCATCTGCATGTGGTGGAACAGTTCAAAAGTTTCCTTGTAGTCTCCATTACGTGAACAAGCGGCAATCAGAACATTCCATGACATAATATCAGGATCCTCTACTTCACAAAACAACTCCTGAGCTTTATGGTACTGCCCACTTCTATTATACATCCCAGCAACAATATTTGTGTGTACAACAGAATATGGTATTTTATCATCGTGATAGATACTCAATGCATCAGCTATTGAACCGTTTTTAGCATATGAGGTCATAAGTGCACTATTCACGTACTCATTCAAATGGTATCCCAGTTTAACAACCAAAGAATGAACCTCCATTAATTCCAAGGATAATAGTGACTTTATAATACTAGAGAATGAATATTCATTTGGAGAGACACCTGACTGTATCATTTCCCGCAGTAGCAGAACAGAAGTTGAACAACCTCTATCGGAATATCCGAGAAGTAAAGCATTCCACGAAATCAAATTCTTTTCAAGTATCTCGTCAAAACAACGATGCGCACAATCTAGTCTATCATGTTTAGCATAAAAATTAACCAATGAACTGCCTACAAAAACATCATTTTCGAAATGGTTCTTGATTACCTTAGCGTGAATAAATTCACCATAAGTTAAGTCAGCTAGCCTCGTACATGAGGTAATAGCATTCAAAAATGTCATCTTGTTTGGGAGAATACCATCTATGTATGTCTTGCAGAAAAAGTCTATTGCTTTAACAGGTTCATCTCCATTCGCTAACACCCCAACAATAGTATTCCATGACACCAAGTCTCGGTTGGGTACCATTCTAAACATTTTTTCTGCTACACACGTCTCTGCACACTTCCCATACATTTTCACAAGAGAATTGCAAACCGCAACTTTACATAGCAATCCAAGCTTAACAACCAACCCATGTATTTGTTTACCTGAATCTAAATCTTCCACAGACTGAAACCCGGATAAAACGCCCACAAATGAAGATTCAGATAATGTCATATGTGTCCTCATTAGCTCATAAAACATCAACATACATTCATCTACATACCCCTCGTGTCCAAACAAAGATATCATCGCATTCAACGTCACTACATTCTTATCACCCATTTCATCAAACACCCAAAACGCTTCATTAACGCAACCCCGCCTCCCATACAACCCCATCAAAGCAGTTCCCACAAACGCATCAGCAAAAAGCAACCCACTTTTCATAGCCACCGCTTGCAGACATAATCCTCTACCAGCATCCAACGACTCACACGACAAAAGACTACCATAAGTAAACTGACTCGGCGAAAACCCAAAACCCCTCATCTCATTAAACAGCCTCCAGCATTCATCTACATTCCCATCACGACTATACGCACCAATCATGGTATTGTAAGAAACGACGTTTCTCTGAGACATTTCATCAAACACCTTGCGGGCAATAGAAATATAACCCAACGAGGCGTAAACCGAGATAACGTTATTATAGAAAAACTCGACTTGGGGTAAGGTTGATCCCATTGTGGTAATGAGTCCATGGGATAACTTGACTAATTTAAGTGACTTAGCAACCCGTAAGGATTTTCGAAGCAGCCGAACTAAAGCCAGGACTAGACTTAGTGTGTTACTGGTCTCCAGATACTTAAACTAAAAAGAAAGTAGCAAATAGTACCAAGAATTCAGTGTATACAATTTTATTTTCTTATATATCTACTGTATATGTATATGTATATGTATATGTATATGTATGATAATGTTCATATATTCACGAATTGATTAAAATAATTATATAGAGAAAGCGTATGGTTTGACCTCATTGTTATATTTATGAAAGTATATTATAGAAAACAGCTGCAGAGAGATATGGCTGGCTGGCTGAGGTAGAAGAAAAATACATAATGAGGGTTTAGGGGAGTTATCTGGGGTAGCTTGATATTATTAAGGCTAGTGTCTTTAGGACTTCTTGTATGTCACGTCAGCATTACATCCCTCAGGATACTCACTATCTATAAGGACAACGTCTTCAGAACTTCTTCGCCACATCATCAATTCTTTTAACATTTTTTTATAACTAAAAATATTTAACCAACATATTTATTTAACATTAAAACACACAACATTAATTTGAAAAAACACATTAAGTAGCGCCTCTGACCCGGTGGATGATCTACTCGAACCTGCATCAGAACTTTGGGACAACTTTCTGCTAACATTACGCCCCAATGGTCTCTTAATGGGGTCATCTCCAAACAACGAGTCAACATCCGGGTTTTGTGTCCCGGGCTCACCGTCGTCACCCAAATCCACCCACGCCGCTTGCTTTTGTGTCCCGTGGTCGTTCCAAAACGTTGGGAAACCTCTCAGGATTTCCCAACACTTCTCAAACGCAAATCTACTCGGCCCATACTCCCGCTTGTATTGTTCATGGACGGCATCAAAAATATGCTTCTCGTCGGCCCCGCTTTGACGTCCTTCGTCACTAAACCTTTTAAACATGGTTTGATTGTATGTAGAGGATGAATGATTTTGGATGTATAGTTCGGTTGGTTTGAAGAAGAAAAAGAGAACAGAGAGTATTTGAAGAGAAGAAGAAGAAGAAGTTGATTTGATTGTATGCAAAGTAGCCGTTTACATTTGAATTTAGAAACAAACAAATTTTTTTTTTTTTAATTGGATGTTAACGTTGGGGGACCCACACTGGAGCGTCCGTGATTGTTCCACCGGAGGACTAAAGCCAGGGACGCAGACACAGGGACGCATGGTGTCAATAGGGAGAGAGCGTCTTCATCTCCAAGGACGCTCGCGAAGACTACTATAAGCACTGCCCTACTCACGTTCACGACTCCACGTGGTTTGCAAATTGCAAACGAGGTTTATAATTGGGATGGTTTAATCCTAACGTCAAAATCATTCAACTCTATTAGTATAGTGTCTCCAACTTTAAAATATTTCGATCCTTATAATTGGGTGTATTTGAATGGGGTTTTTCTTTGTTTGGATAGATTTTTTTTTTGAAAGGTGTGGATCATTTGCTCGCAACAGGGGATCTAGCTTACGTTGTCTTAACCGGGTCCGCGCTAGAGAGCCCCCTCACCCTCAATACCTAGTAGGAGGATAAACCCCCAACTAAACCGCCCGAAGGCACGACATTTAATTGGGGTAAAACCCTGCCCCCTCTGCAGGACTCAAACATGCTTCACTGGAGGACTTTATTGTGAAATTCCTTTAAATGTCTTTCCCATATCTCGAACTCGAGACCTCCAGCATGTAAAGCTGGTGCTCAACCACTGAGCTATGAAGGGAAGTACTCTTTGTTTGGATAGATGAGTTTAAGAATTCTTTCAAAAGAAAAAAACTTCGATGGCCTTCTAAATCAAATCTTTTTTGGTGTATAATATTTAGCTATATCTCAAAGCTGGTTTACCAAACAGTTTTATACAATTAGAAACTTTAGTTTTGCCGCCTCAGCGGCTCAGCCTCTAGCTCCAGTCCTCAGCTTCAACCTCAGCCTCGAGTTCTAGCCTCAGAACATACCCAATATAGGGATATGGATGAACATATGACCCGAATCACCGATTCCCGACCCAGGCCATCCGAATCTGACCCGACCCGACCCACCCGATAGGGTAACTGACCAGGTCACGGGTTCAATTTTGTTGCACTGTCGGATTTCGGGTTTGGTTGGGTCAGGCCGAGTTTTGACACGTGATGACAAATGTCACTTAAAGCCAAAACCGAACCGACCTGCCTGATAAGGTAACGGGCCGGGTCACGGGTTTTGGGTTTGCCCAGATCGGGATGGATTTTGACCCGTGCTCATGCTTATATAAGAAGAAGGTCAAAAAAAGGTTTTTATATCTATCTAAAACCTCTACGATTTTTTTTATGTGTTTTCTTTTTTAGATTGTTGAATTTTTTTAATATTTCCTTTTAAGTTTATTTAAAGTTGTCAAATTATCTCATCTAGATCATTTGTCTTTCAAAACATATTAAAAAGTAAATAAAGTAACCCAATATCGTCTTCCATGATTGTTGGGTCCCAATACCGTCTTTCAACGGTGTATGGGGGAGGTTGAGAGGTATACAATCATACCACGTTAACGGTGCTTTTAAAAAGGGGTCAATCTTGCAAAAAATTCTCAAAATAGGGACCTCCATTGCAACGATACTCGAAAGGGACCCACATTTCTAAAATATACAAACCACAAGGACCAATCTTGCAGTTAACTCTTAATATTTTGTTGACTAACTTGCAAAACATTACATAATTACTTTTTAAAAGAATAAAATATCTATATTACACAAATAATAAAAATAGTGGACTTTGTAAAAGATTCTTATGGGTCTTCACTCGGTGAATACATTAACCGATCCATGTTTCACTTACCTATTTAGCCAACGTACAATAAGGCTTTCACTGATGATGGAGCATGTTTCACCTACCTATTTAGCCTACCGTTATTAATGGTCTTACAAGACATTGCAAGATTGCTAAACCCACAGGTACGAGCTTGCCTTTATATCTTCCACCATTGACGGTTTGCTTTTCAAAGTTTTGTTTTTCGAAGTTCACTTTGAGAGATAAAATTACAAACTTGTGGTGTGACCAAAGTAGTAAAATTTAAACTTAAGTGGCTAAAGTAACACACAATCGAAAATATTGAAAAATATATCCGTTACAAAACCTAATTGATATCATCGGCACACACGTCTCACACACACATTTCTTCAAATTCAAAATTCAATTGAAATCCCCTCCTTCCTTTTCTCTCTCTACAATCTTCTTCTTTAAACGCTCTATCTTTTTTTTCTCTCTCTTAAATCCACACAATATCCGATCATGGCAGGTAATTTCGATACAATTTATTATAATTATTATTATTTTGAATTATTTATTTTTAATTTGATCTCTAATACTTAGGAATGAATTATATATATATTATATATATATTAATATATATAACACTATATATATATATATGTGTGTGTGTGTATATATATATAGATAACAATCAAGAACTGGAAACCCTAACTATGAATATGAAGTTATTGAAACTTGATCCGGATCAAACCCTAGACAATTCCCCGATTTCCGATCCAGGTTCCGAATTCTTATTAATTCGATTACTTATTCTGTTACTCTTTTGGTGATTAATAATCCTTTCATTTTAATTGGATATTATTGCGTTTTCAGTTTCGGAAAATGTTGTTGAAAGTAACAGTGAAATGGAGCAGTCTAAACAAACCCTACCTATTTTCGAAAAGTTAGAAAACTTGAGCCATACAGTGACGGTATTAATCGAGCTTTTTTATTTGTTCATTTCGTTCGTCTTTTATATTATATATATATATATATATATATATGTACATATATATTATATATATATATATATATATATATATTATATATATATGTGTGTGTGTGTGTAATATATATACATATATATGTACATATATAAATTGATGCATGTTTTTATAAATAAATTTTTTGTGTTCAGAATTTGAAAAAGGAACATAAAGTACTTTGTAATGAAGTGAAAGGTATAACTGCTGATGCATTTCCGGGCTCTGAGTTGTTTACTGCTCTTCAGACTCTCGGTAAGTTTTTAAATTCCGCTTCTTTAGTGAGTTAATGTTCGTAATGTAGCGGTTTGTAATTGTTATTATTATTGTGTTTTTGTGTTTATATAAGGTGAGGAACACGAGACGTTGAAGAAAAAGTATCAGGAAGAATGCCAGATGTTGAAAAAACGATGCCATTTAGAGTGTTCGGAAAGAAGGCGTTTGTACAACGAAGTGATTGAACTTAAAGGGAACATTAGGGTGTTTTGTCGATGTAGGCCATTAAACCAGGACGAGATTGCTAAAGGGTTCACCTCTGTTGTTAATTTTGAATCTGTTCAGGATAATGAGTTAAAGATAATTGGAGCTGATTCATCTAAAAAGCAGTTTAAGTTTGATCACATATTCAGACCTGAAGACAACCAAGGTAATTGGCAGAATTTAGTGATTTATATCGTTTCCGTTTATGTAGACTGAAGATTTTTATGTTTTATTAATGCTTGTATGTTTGCAGAGGCTGTTTTTTCAGAAACTTCACCTTTGGTGGTGTCTGTACTCGATGGGTTCAATGTCTGTATCTTTGCTTACGGGCAAACTGGGACTGGCAAGACATTTACCATGGAAGGAACTGCAGAAAACCGAGGAGTTAACTACCGCACGTTGGAGGAGTTATTTAGGGTATCTGAAGAAAGGAGTGATATTATGAGATATGAATTGTTTGTAAGCATGTTGGAGGTCTACAATGAGAAGATTAAAGATCTGTTGGTTGAGGATGGTGATCAACCTGCTAAAAAGTAAGAATGTTGAACGTTGACCTATTCTTTTACTAATTTGTGCCTGCATTTGTAAAAAGTAGAAGATAAACATAAGTTGGTGTTTCCAAAATACTAAATATACATCGGATATATAATTTGTTGTGCTTATAGCTTACAAGTTATAAACGCTTCATGTATGTTCTATCGTATGGCTATTCATTTGGGTTGGTTGGTCGCGAGTCAATATGGGTTAGGGTCGAAATAAGGCAGGTGGAGCTGACCAGTTTTTATAATGTGATTATGAAAGTGTTAGATGATCCAGTTTTTTCTTATAAACAGCTTAGGCAGTTACATAAACATGGTCATATCATAGGCTACATTTAACTGCTCAGCATGCTATTTATCAGTTTAAACATTAAAGATTTTGATATGTTAGGTCCAAATCAACCAGTTTTCACATAAGTGGGTTGAGATCTTTCGAGAGCATTTAGCTATATAAAATGACAGTTTGCAAATAAAGTGGTTAATCTACTTTAGAAGAGGTTGATTGAATGGTTCAAACCTAAATGCAGGTTGGAGGTAAAACAATCAGCAGAAGGAACCCAAGAAGTTCCTGGACTCTCTGAGGTACCCGTGTTTAAGACAGATGAAGTTTGGGAATTGCTTAAGGCTGGGAGCTGTGCTCGTTCTGTTGGATCAACAAATGCTAATGAGCTAAGTAGCCGTTCTCACTGGTAATTTCATAACCTGTGTATTTATCTGTAATCTATTAGAAAGGTTTTCAGCTCTAAAATTCCTGTGTAATATTATATTATAGCCTATTGCGAGTCACTGTTCGTGGGGAGAATTTGGTGAATGGAAATAGGACTAGAAGCCACCTTTGGTTAGTAGACTTAGCAGGGAGTGAGCGAGTGGGAAAGATAGAGGTTGAAGGTGAAAGATTAAAAGAATCGCAATTCATCAACAAATCTCTTTCAGCATTAGGAGATGTAATTTCTGCACTAGCATCAAAGACATCGCACATTCCATACAGGTATATCCACTTTCCAACACCCTGACCTCTTACTAGTAGAGGTGGGGATTTCAATCTATTTAGTTAATTGATCAAATATGTTCAATGGGGGGAATAAAACAGATAAAAAGTTGCCTAAAATGGTTTAAACACTTAAAACCTTCTAACATGCTTTATTTAAGAGAAGAAAGTTATGGATACTCAAAGATATGATTTTTTTCGAAATTATTTTATACATTCACTAACTGATAACTTAAAACTAATGGACCGAAAAATTATTAACCAAATCAGAACATTGAAGTATTAGTATATCTTATTTCAACCCAAACCAACCCATATCTACTTGCTCATTCTGATATTAGTTTATTCACTTGTTGGCCCAATCAGGAATTCCAAGCTAACTCATATCCTGCAGAGCTCACTAGGTGAGGTTCATGGATACATAGCTTATTATTTCCAAATCCCAATAGTTACATTTGTATGAAACTAACCTTTAATCTCTAAAATTCTTCAGGAGGTGACTGCAAGACGCTGATGTTTGTCCAGATTAGCCCAAGTTCATCAGACCTGGGAGAATCTATATGCTCACTGAATTTTGCAAGCCGCGTGAGAGGTGTTGAGCATGGCCCTGCTCGCAAACAAACTGATGTTTCTGAGCTCTTTAAGTATAAGCAACTGGTAATTTGCATAAAATAGTCATCGAATTGGATAACATTACAAATGTTGGCTTTTCATTTTTATGAATTTAATTTGCTATCTTAAACAGGCAGAGAAAGCAAAGCAGGATGAAAAAGAAACAAAAAAGTTGCAGGATAGTTTACAGTCCACGCAACTACGTCTTTCTGCACGAGAACACATATGTAGAACTCTGCAAGAAAAGGTACATAACCCGTCTTTCAAGATATCTGCAATCATCAATGAAATAGGCGTCACATGTAGAGGTTGGGTAATGGACTCAGATTTGAATGTATACTTTTGTCCAGGTTGGGTTGAACCCAAACAGGCTTGTCCAAACTCGTTTTGTCAAACTTTCTTATGTTTATATGATTACAAAAACTGTATTATTACATTATCATCTGGTCTTTTTACTAAAGTGATTTAGGAGGTTTCATGTATTAATGAATAATGATTCAATTAGGGGTACTTGTGACCCGTTTCTTTTTGTAGCTAGATTTTGTGTGTTTGACATTATAGATAACATTTAACTCTAATCAACCCATTCCCATGCAACACCTGATTAATGATCAACTGTGATTTATTTGTATGCATAGGTTCGTGATCTTGAAAGCCAATTAGCAGAAGAGCGGAAAACCAGACAGAAACAAGAGACTAAAAGAACTCTTGATGTGACTTCTTCACAATCCACAATTTCTTCATATAAACATGCTCTCAGTACAATATCTGAAAAGAGACCCCCCTTGGGACCTTCAAAATTGAGACTTCCACTAAGAAGAATCAGTAACATGATGCCTTCTCATCCATCCCCTGCCACCTCACAGAAAGCAAAATCCTTCATTCCCAATCTCTCAGATGAAGACAAGGAAAATCTTTCAAGACCATCAATCATGAAAATTCTTCCACGGGCCAGACGTGGGTCAATTATTGTGAAACCTTCTCCTCCAGCAACTAGTCAAGTTCTGAAGCCAAAAAGACGTGCCTCTATTGCCACATTTCAGTCTGATTCCAGCTCGGGCATGATGAACACTAGAATGGCCAGACCAAATGCTGCTCCTAGGGTGAGAGACCGTGTTGGCAGGCAATCATTTGTGTGGGACCATCAAAGGGTGTGGCGTACTAAATCTGTGGAAATGCAATCTCCTTCGGGATCCTCAAAGGAAGTTTCATCATCTCAGTCAATGACTCCTATTGCTGCACCAAGCAGCAGTAAGTTCTTGAGTAGCCCTCCCTCACATATTGTTGGTTCTTGGAAGCCAAAGCATCCAACGGTGGTTGCCTTACAACGAAAAACCTTCGTGTGGAGCCCGTTGAGAAACAAAGGCGCAGCAAAAGGAGCTAGGAAATCGTTTGTGCCCTGATTCTGACCTACTTTTACATAAATACTCTGATGCTATTGTTTTAATCTTTTTTGCACTGGATTTCATTGCAATCTATGCTAGTTGCTTGTTACATATATTCTCTCCTGTGAAAATGTTGACAGAAAACGATTGTTTTAAGTTTTTTAAGGCAATTCAGGCAAATCTTGCTGTGGGTACCAACTGATTTCATTGATTGTTGTGATGTTATCCTATAAGATTTTAAACGAAATAGTTAAGGTACACTCAAACGTAATATTACTGAGCTCATTTCTTGTTAGAAAGTGGATCCACCATGGGTCTACAATCATTATTATTTTCCAAGACTTGAATTGAAGCCCATGTTTTCAAAAATTATAAATTGAATAGCTTTCACATTTTCAACATAACTAGTAACTATACTTTTGTTAACGTACCATGTTTCTTGCTTCGGTGGCGTTTCGCGACGATCTTCTGAGAAGAAAAGGTAGACAGTAGGAGTTTCGTTTTGGTTTACCAAAGATTTTGGTTGTTTAAGAAAATGAAGAAAGTGTTGTCGAAAAGTTGGAGTGTGTTATTAGATCGATAGTGCTTTGTTCATTTGAATCCTTAATTTCTCATGCATCTCAAGGGCTTAATCTTAGCCCTTGGATCAAACCAATCAACGGTTCAGATTTACTTTTAACTTCTAATTAAAATTATAACACGGAGGGGTAGTATCGTAATTTCCTTCGCATCCTTCATCTACTTCGTTTCCCCCCAAAATACTTCATTTTCACACACGCACACACAAACCCACACAAACACACATTGAAACCGGCGATTCACACAGTAAAACACACACACTTTGCCTCTCTCTTTCTCTCCGGCCATTATCTCCGGCCATTATACAGTAAAACACACAGTAAAACGTACACTACCGGCGATTATCTGTCACCGCCGTACACTTTTATCATTTCCATCGGCGATTAGGTTTTTTATCATGGCAACCAAGTCGAAATCATCAAATAGAAAACGGAAAAGTGTGGATGAAGATTCCGGCAACTGTAATTCTGTTTCCGGTACATTTTATCTTTGTTTATTAATTTTTTTTTCATTTTATATGATTTTTCATTGTATATCTATTTAAGTTATATGTTATTGTTTACTTTTATGTTCAGAATCATATTTGATTATGTATAGAGATTTCATTGATTTATGTTTTTGTAACTGTATGTGTAAAATCAAATTTGATTTTGTATATAGATTCTATAGATTTGTGTTTTGTAACTTTGTTTCTACAATCAAATTTGATTTTGTATTGAGGTTTTAGTTACCTGTGACCTTAAGCCTAGAATCATATTTGATTATGTATAGAGATTTTAGAGATTTCTGTTTTTGTAACTCTATGTGTAAAATCAAATTTGATTTTGTATATAGATTCTATAGATTTGTGTTTTGTAACTTTGTTTCTACAATCAAATTTGATTTTGTATTGAGGTTTTAGTTACCTGTGACCTTAAGCCTAGAATCATATTTGATTATGTATAGAGATTTTAGAATTTGTATTCTCTATTAAATCATATATGATTTTGTATTAGCTATAAATTTTGAAATTTGTATTCTCCTATGTAGAATCATATTTGATTTTGTATTAGCTATAAATTTTGAAATTTGTATTCTCCTATGTAGAATCATATTTGATTTTGTATTAGCTATAAATTTTGAAATTTGTATTCTCCTATGTAGAATCATATATGATTTTGTATTAGCTATAAATTTTGAAATTTGTATTCTCCTATGTAGAATCATATTTGATTTTGTATTAGCTATAAATTTTGAAATTTGTATTCTCCTATGTAGAATCATATTTGATTTTGTATTAGCTATAAATTTTGAAATTTGTATTCTCCTATGTAGAATCATATTTGATTTTGTATTAGCTATAAATTTTGAAATTTGTATTCTCCTATGTAGAATCATATTTGATTTTGTATTAGCTATAAATTTTGAAATTTGTATTCTCCTATGTAGAATCATATTTGATTTTGTATTAGCTATAAATTTTGAAATTTGTATTCTCCTATGTAGAATCATATTTGATTTTGTATTAGCTATAAATTTTGAAATTTGTATTCTCCTATGTAGAATCATATATGATTTTGTATTAGCTATAAATTTTGAAATTTGTATTCTCCTATGTAGAATCATATTTGATTTTGTATTAGCTATAAATTTTGAAATTTGTATTCTCCTATGTAGAATCATATTTGATTTTGTATTAGCTATAAATTTTGAAATTTGTATTCTCCTATGTAGAATCATATTTGATTTTGTATTAGCTATAAATTTTGAAATTTGTATTCTCCTATGTAGAATCATATTTGATTTTGTATTAGCTATAAATTTTGAAATTTGTATTCTCCTATGTAGAATCATATTTGATTTTGTATTAGCTATAAATTTTGAAATTTGTATTCTCCTATGTAGAATCATATTTGATTTTGTATTAGCTATAAATTTTGAAATTTGTATTCTCCTATGTAGAATCATATTATGATTTTGTATTAGCTATAAATTTTGAAATTTGTATTCTCCTATGTAGAATCATATTTGATTTTGTATTAGCTATAAATTTTGAAATTTGTATTCTCCTATGTAGAATCATATTTGATTTTGTATTAGCTATAAATTTTGAAATTTGTATTCTCCTATGTAGAATCATATTTGATTTTGTATTAGCTATAAATTTTGAAATTTGTATTCTCCTATGTAGAATCATATTTGATTTTGTATTAGCTATAAATTTTGAAATTTGTATTCTCCTATGTAGAATCATATTTGATTTTGTATTAGCTATAAATTTTGAAATTTGTATTCTCCTATGTAGAATCATATATGATTTTGTATTAGCTATAAATTTTGAAATTTGTATTCTCCTATGTAGAATCATATTTGATTTTGTATTAGCTATAAATTTTGAAATTTGTATTCTCCTATACAAAATCAAATATGATTTTGTATAGTTGTTTCACAATGTATGAGTAAAATCAATTTTGATTTTGAATAGGTTTCTTTGTATGGAACTCATTTGTTTTGTATAAATGTGATATACAAAATCATATTTGATTTTGTATAGCTATTTCACACTGTATGCTTAAAATCAAATTTGATTTTGAATAGGTTTTCTGTATTTAAGTGCATTTTTCTTTCAACATTGTTTTTTTTTGTTTCATCTATTAATGTTTATATGATTTATAACTTTTTTTTTTGTTTAATTTGTAGTTGTTGTATCTTGATCGTACCAAGTCTGATTCTCAACCCTTAACCCGAAAACATCCAATTTATAAGAATTGGAGTAATGCTGACATAGAAGCAAGAGCGGTTGAGGAAATGAAAAAAGGATCCTTCGGTACATTTGAAATTGTGCAGCCTTGTTTGGATATAAGTCAAAGTAACAACGAAGGCGATGACAAGGTATCCAGACTGAATGAGAAAAAGGTAATATATTATTCTCTATTAAATCATATATGATTTTGTATTAGCTATAAATTTTGAAATTTGTATTCTCCTATGTAGAATCATATTTGATTTTGTATGAAACTCAATAACATCACTAACATGTGATATGTCATGATTTAGGCTTACTTGGATTTGATTGAGAACCATTTTAGTGTTCTCACTGATATGAAGACTTTGATGATTGAAACCTTCAATGAAATATCAACAAAGTTCGGCAACGATGATTTCTTCTTAGATAGTCGAAAGAAGATGGCCGAACTTTTTTCATTGGATAAAAGGTTTCTTGATGATTTGCTTAAAAAGAAAGAAGTGAATGTGGAAAAGGTGATTTGTTCTGTAGTTGGTTCGATTAATGATGAAAACCATGATTATGAGACTGCTGAAGAAGATAACAATGAAGAAGAAAACGTTAATGAGTTGATTGCTGGTGATTGGCTTGACTTTATTAATGCTAATGCTAAGAATACAAATGAGTTTGAAGACGGAGCCATGTTGAAAGTTGGTGGTAATGATGATGAACCAGCACAGGAAGATGTGAATTTACAAGTTACAAGGACTGTTGAAGATTCTGTGGATCAAGGGAACACAGAAAAAGAATCAGAGAAAGAAATGAATTTGGATGAGTCGAATGTTATGGCTAATGATCGGGATGACTGTACTACAGGTAATCAGGTAGAAAAGAATGTTGAAGTCCAATCTAAGACTACTGATCTGGCCGTCCCTACTGTCAATGAAACGACAATTTCAAGCCCAGTTGTTATGCAGCCAGTTTTTGCAAAACGTATTCCCAAACCATCTGCAGCTTTGCTTTCTCCTTATGTGGTACTTCTCACCCCGGCTAAAGACAAGTTGAAGCAAACTGAAGTTGTGTATGCATTGGAAATGTTTTCAAATGAAGAAGCCGATGAAGTGTAAGTTTCATCTTTTTATTTTAGTTATAGTTTTATATATTTTTATAAACCAGAAATCTTTTGCAGCCCTTAATACTTGTTTTTCACTTTATTTGTTTAATCTTAGGGATTTGGTTTTCACATCGGACAAGTACTTTGGAGAGATAAATGGGTATCGTTTTCATATTAAGAGTTTAAAACCAGGTTCATATGTTGAAGCCTCTGTTATAGATTGTTGGTCGGCAGTTTTGAATTTCCAAGAACAGTCTAGGGGACCAGTTGATGTAAGAAGATTGTTTCTCACCACTAGTATACTTGTAAGTTTTTTTTGTAACTTTTTAGAAATTCTAGTCGCTTGTTCATTCATTTATTATTAATAGTAATTACATATTCTTTGAACAACCAGTCAGAGGATTTCTTTCGTGAAAAAAAGAACAAGACAGATGAACAACTTTTCGAGTTATTCCAGAACAATTTGCGTCACTTCTTTGCTAAAAGTGAACATTTGAGTTCGTTTGAAGAATTTGATCTGGTATGATTCTAATTTTAATTTTATGTTTTCTACTTTTTTTTTATTTTCATTTTTATTTTCACTTGTAAACAGGTGTTCTTCCCTATGTGTCGGTCACAACACTTTTATTGTTTCGTATATGACCTGAGGAAGAAACCAGCATTCCATGTGATAGACAACATACTTGCAAGGAAAAATTTTGACGCAAAATACGGCAATGTTATAAAAGTTGTGGTAAGTATTAATAAATATTCATGTTTTTTTACATTTATATAATTTGGTCCTGATGAGTTTTTTCATTTTAAAAATTCTGTTATGCATAGCATAACCTATTTTGTAGGTATTTGAGTGTCATGAAACATCCAATTGCCGATAAGCTGAAATCTGTTCAAGCAAAGCCGCTCAATGTAAAATGGAATACAAAGAATAATCATGTTGATTGTGGCGTTTTTCTGATGCGTCACATGGAATGTTTCACGGGGCAAATTGCAAAGAATTGGGACTGTTCCATTCCAATAGAATCTAAAGACCAATCTAAAGAACTATTCAATTTGAGGATAAGGTACAATTACAAGATTCTGCAACATGAAGCTAACACTCTTGCTGCGGCCAATCTTGAAAAGGCTCAATCGTTTGGAAAAAGCAAAGGTTTGAAAAAGATAACAGAGCTTTTTGAAGAATTAAATTGTAAATAGCGAAGCTTAAAAGAAATGCAGACTATGTCTTTTGTAGGAAGTTTGTGGAAGCTTTTTCCAAGTGTTAATAGTTAATTCAACTTTCCTAACTCTGAATGTAGTATGTGTTGTTAACAATGCATATAATAGAATGAATTATGACATGTCTCGTTTTGTTCTTTATATCTATAAATAAAAATGATTTTATGCATACAGTGTAAATAAGCTATTGAAAATCAAAATTGATTTTACCTATACAGTGTGAAAATCATATATGATTTTGTATAGGACATTGAGAAAAAACAAATGGCTTCCATACAAAAAAACCTATTCAAAATCAAAATTGATTTTAACCATACAGTGTGAAAAACTTATTCAAAATCAAAATTGATTTTAACCATACAGTGTGAAAAACTTATTCAAAAATCAAAATTGATTTTACTCATACAGTGTGGAAAACCTATACATAATGAAAAATGATTTTACGCATACATTGTCAAAACATATACAAGATCAACTATTCAAAATCAAAAATGATTTTACGCATACATTGGGGAAAAAATATACAAAATCATATATGATTTTGTATAGCACATTGAGACAAAACTAAATGAGTTCCATACAATGAAACCCATTCAAAATCAAAAATGATTTTAAGCATACAGTGTGAAATACCTATACAAAATCATATTTGATTTTATTCATACATTTAGACAAAACAAATGAGTTCGGTATCATTAAACCTATTCAAAATCAAAATTGAATTTACTCATATATTGTCAAGAAAATATACAAAATCATATATGATTTTGTATAGCACATTGAGACAAAACTAAATGAGTTCCATACAATGAAACCCATTCAAAATCAAAAATGATTTTAAGCATACAGTGTGAAAAATCTCCACAAAATCATATTTGATTTTATTCATACATTTAGACAAAACAAACGAGTTCCCTATCAATAAACCTATTTAAAATCAAAATTGATTTTACGCATACATTGTCAAAAACATATACAAAATCAACTTTGATTTTATACACAGATTTTGACAAACAAGTTTAATCCATACCAAGAAACCTATACTTATGAAATCAAATTTGATTTTGTGCGCACATTGAGACAAAGCAAATGTCGTTCATATCGTGAAATGACATAACTACCCCTCCGTTCTAGCATTGGAAACACAACTGTAAGTGGTAGTTACGTCATTTCCTATACAACCTTCTTCATTCTAGTCAAATAAATAGATTTATTTTGCTTTTCGTTATTCATTTCCCCCCAAATTCACAAAGTCAGGTCACTTTTCATCTCCTTAAAATCGAAATATCACTTTCCATTTCTTCCACAATCCTTATCATTTCCGTTTAATATCGTCGATTAGGTTTGTGTAGATTATCTCTAACCGTCGATTATATCTCGCCGGCCGTACTTTATTATCATTTACATCGGCGATTATGTTTTTTATCATGGCTGAAAATGAGAAATCATCAAATAGAAAACGGAAAACTGCTAATTCTGTTTCCGGTACATTTTATCTTTATTTCTTCATTATTTTTTATATTTTTTTAAATTTATATGATTTTTCTAGGGTTTTAGTTTGATTTTTTAGGTTTTTTGTATGTTTTATTTCATTTTTTTAGGTTTTTTTTAATTTTATGCTTACAATCACATTTGATTCAGTAGTGCTATTTAGTTTCTAAGTTATCTGTTATTGTTTAAGTTTTTGTGTAAAATCAGCTTTGATTTTTTATTGATATTTTAGTGATTTCTGTTTTTATAACTTTATGCATATAATCAAATTTGAATATGTATAGAGATTGTAGAGATTTGTAACTGTATGCCTACAGTCAATTTTTATTATGTATAGTTATATATCTTTCATTCACATTTGTACAATCACATTTGAGTATGTATACTCTAGTATATCTTATTCTGATTTTGATATGTTCAATATATGTTGTAGATGACGTAAATGTCACTTTGTACAATCACATTTGTACAATCACATTTGTACAATCACATTTGTACAATCACATTTGTACAATCACATTTGTACAATCACATTTGTACAATCACATTTGTACAATCACATTTGTACAATCACATTTGTACAATCACATTTGTACAATCACATTTGTACAATCACATTTGTACAATCACATTTGTACAATCACATTTGTACAATCACATTTGTACAATCACATTTGTACAATCACATTTGTACAATCACATTTGTACAATCACATTTGTACAATCACATTTGTACAATCACATTTGTACAATCACATTTGTACAATCACATTTGTACAATCACATTTGTACAATCACATTTGTACAATCACATTTGTACAATCACATTTGTACAATCACATTTGTACAATCACATTTGTACAATCACATTTGTACAATCACATTTGTACAATCACATTTGTACAATCACATTTGTACAATCACATTTGTACAATCACATTTGTACAATCACATTTGTACAATCACATTTGTACAATCACATTTGTACAATCACATTTGTACAATCACATTTGTACAATCACATTTGTACAATCACATTTGTACAATCACATTTGTACAATCACATTTGTACAATCACATTTGTACAATCACATTTGTACAATCACATTTGTACAATCACATTTGTACAATCACATTTGTACAATCACATTTGTACAATCACATTTGTACAATCACATTTGTACAATCACATTTGTACAATCACATTTGTACAATCACATTTGTACAATCACATTTGTACAATCACATTTGTACAATCACATTTGTACAATCACATTTGTACAATCACATTTGTACAATCACATTTGTACAATCACATTTGTACAATCACATTTGTACAATCACATTTGTACAATCACATTTGTACAATCACATTTGTACAATCACATTTGTACAATCACATTTGTACAATCACATTTGTACAATCACATTTGTACAATCACATTTGTACAATCACATTTGTACAATCACATTTGTACAATCACATTTGTACAATCACATTTGTACAATCACATTTGTACAATCACATTTGTACAATCACATTTGTACAATCACATTTGTACAATCACATTTGTACAATCACATTTGTACAATCACATTTGTACAATCACATTTGTACAATCACATTTGTACAATCACATTTGTACAATCACATTTGTACAATCACATTTGTACAATCACATTTGTACAATCACATTTGTACAATCACATTTGTACAATCACATTTGTACAATCACATTTGTACAATCACATTTGTACAATCACATTTGTACAATCACATTTGTACAATCACATTTGTACAATCACATTTGTACAATCACATTTGTACAATCACATTTGTACAATCACATTTGTACAATCACATTTGTACAATCACATTTGTACAATCACATTTGTACAATCACATTTGTACAATCACATTTGTACAATCACATTTGTACAATCACATTTGTACAATCAATAGAGATTGTAGAGATTTGTACACTATATGCCTACAGTCAATTTTTATTATGTATAGTTATACATTATTCAATCAATTTTGATTTTTTATTATATCCAAATTTTTGAATGTCTTTTGATATATGTTCAATCAAATTTCATTTAGGGCTACTTGCATTTTATTGAGGACAGTTTTAGTGGTGTCACTGATATGAAGAAGTCAATGATCGAATTTCAATGAAATATCTATCAAGTTTGGCGACGATGATACCTTCTTAGATACACGCAAGAAGATGGCCGAACTCTTTTCATTGGATAAAAGTTTTATTGATGAGTTACTTAAAAAGAGAGAATTGAATGTGGACAAGGTGACTGATTCTGTGGTTGGTTCTGATCGGATCGAGGTAGAATTGAATGATCGTGTGGATGATGATAATAATGATGAACATGCGGATGTAGTAATGCATTTAGATGTCTCCAATCCTGTTAATGATATGGATCATTCTAACAATGTTGCTTTTGAGGCTGCTGTAGAACATTCTAACAATGACAAAGAAGATGAGCAAGAAGTGAATCCTGAAGTATCAAACTCTGATCAGACTGCTGTTATGGAGCCATTTTTTCCAAAACCTGCTGCTTTTGTTATAACCCCAGCCAAAGATGAGTTGGTTCAAATGGAAATCTTTTTTGCATTGCTTATGTTTTCTTCATACAAGGCAATCCTATGTAAGTTTCATCTTTTTATTAATTTCAATATATTTTTATATTTAATAAACATAAATGTTTTCCATCCCTTAATACTTGTTTTTCGTTTTTTTTGTTTAATATTAGAGAAGTTGTTTTCGAAAGTGACGAGTATTTTGCAAAGACAAGCGTCATGCGTTATGTGTTTCAGTCTTTAGAACCTGGAAAATATATTGAAACGGGTATTTTAGATTGTTGGGCATCAGTATTGAATTTCCAAGAACAGTCCTCGAAAAAAGATGGAATAAAGAGATTGTTTTTCTCTACTGATGTTTTTGTAAGTTTTTTATACTTTTTTCCAGATTATAGTTCGTTATTCATTCGTCTATATTTTATAGTAATTACGTATTTTTTAACATGCAGTCAGACGAGTTCTTTTCTGATGAGATTAGTATGAGCGAGAAAAAACGTTTTGAAATGTTCAAGAGTAGTTTGACATTCTTCTTTGGCAAATCTCAACATTTAAAATCATTGAAAGAAATTGATCTGGTATGGTTCTCTTATTTTAATTTTATGTTTATTAATTTTATTTTTTTGATTTTCATTTTTACTTTCACATGTAAACAGGTGTTCTTCCCTATTTGTCGGTCACAAGATTTTTATTTGTTTGTGATACGTCCCAAGGTGTATCAATATACCAAAGTATATTGTACACAGAACAGTTGTAGAGGGGGGGTGAATACAACTTAATTCGAACTTTACAAAGTTTTTAACTAAAACGTTTTATGATTCAGTTTATATATTAAGTAAGTAAAGAACAGGAATCATTAAAACAGTAAAGCAGTAAATAGAGTGAAACATTCTTAGACACAGATTGTGGTTTTCAATGTAATCCTTTATTAAGAAATAATCTATACAAAGAATTACAGGGTTGTTGCGGAATAAAGATAGCCTATAGATATCTAAACAACCCTTGAAATGACAAACTATAATCAATAAGTTTCAGCTCAAGAGAATCAGCCAAAGCTGATCTCCAACAGACTAAGCTGTGTCTAAGAGCAGAGAAAACTTGTGTGAAGAATGATTCTCAGGAATGTCACACATATGCAATCAAGGAATGAGGCTTTTATAGGCGAAAGACATTATTCTCTTGGTATCCAATGTAGCCACGTGTTCTTCTTTCAATGAATGACAAAGGAATAATCAATCGTGCCTTTCATGGTACTTGTGGTCCCCCACGTACAGCTGCACATTCTTTATCATCCAATAAGATTATGGACACGCATATGTAAAACCAACCACCAACCTGGATCCTAGGATTCTTCCTAGTCAAGTCATTTGTCCTTATCTTTAATCCAGGTTGTTATCTTCACTTGATTGTCAGACACAGATTGGGCCGTTTGTCAAGGCACCAATCTGCCTAAGTGTTTCCAAGCTGACTGCTAATCCCAAGCTGCCTTCCACTAACAGCTTGGTCTTCTATCTTCAATCCTCCTCTTCGACTTGGATTGAATGCTATCACATTATTGATGCAGCTTGAATAACACTTGCTTCCATAAGATTTTACAATTACAAAGTATGAAGCATGATCTGGGTCAGAAATAGATCGTAAGCTGTGTCAGCTTAGTCTGACCCATATCAGATTACAAGAACCAAAAGATTACTAAGTGTTTATAAGTCAGATTTGTCATCACCAAATTTACAAACCTTTATCAATGAACATTGGGACTCAACAATCTCCCCCTATTTGATGATGACAAAACCCAACAACACTTCTAACTATCAGCTTACAAAGAATCAAAGTAAAATATGACTAACAGATTGTGACCCTTTGAATCTTTTGGGTTCTTTTGAACTGATATGAAGTTCTAACAAAGAAACTGAATTTGTACAACTACTTTTGCATATATAGAGAAATGAGAAAAAATATTACAAGATAGATAACTATTCCCCAAGCATTTCTACAGCTTCTTGTTTAACTTCAAATGATGGGGCAATTTTCACATCTAACTGCCTATCTAAACCCTCATCAATAAGGAACTGCTCATACCCATTACCTTCTTCACTAAAATTTCTGCAGAATCTGTATAAGGTAAAAAGGTGCATAGCTGGTACCTGTTGCAGTTCAGCAGTCCTTTGGAAAACCAATTTCCCTCTTGCATTCACAAAATACATCCCATGTTCAGGTTCAGTGATGAACAACCCACATCTTGCATTTTCAACACCAGCAGGCAGAGACAGATTGAGATTACTAAGAATCTTGTCAAGAGCATCAGAAGATAATTGAGCAAGCAACTCTGTAGGATTCAAGTTCTTGAGGAAATCTGTGTGATCACCCTCAGGAGCATTGATTCTTTCAAACCTTCTCCTTTTCTTTTTAAGTGGCTCAGCTGACTCATCTTCATCATCCATATCATATGCTTTTGGTCTTGGAAGGCCAGTGATATCAATCTTGAATTTCACAATTATAGCCAACTTCTTTTCAATGGCTTCCAAGACTGTCTCTCTATGGATTCCAGGCATACCAGTTATGATATTATGCAACTCCACCCACTCAGCGTATCCTAAGTCAAACAGATTATCAAGATCATAGGTTTCCCAGCTTGTTTCATATCCTTCTCTTGTAAACCTGATGCTGGGAATGTTCTTTCCTCTTTTTCTTTTGAGTTGAACCTGGGTGATTGGCTCTGGATGTCTTCTATAATTAATTTTTTCAGTCACCTTTCTTTTCTCCAGAGCCTCCCACCTATCATGGGCTTCAACACTTTTCTTCACATCTTTTACCTTCTGTGATGGTTTAGTGTGAACCACCTTCTTCTTGCCTTTGCCTTTGCCCACATCTTTCTTTTTGGATCCAATAGCTGCAAGGTCTTCTTCATCTTCCTTGTTCAATGTTTCTTGAAGAACCTTAGCAACTTCTGGATCAGATTCAGTCACTGCCATTTTCTCTCTTTGCAGTCTGTCTTCCTTAACCAATTTGTATGCCACCTCAACTGTTACCCCAAGTTCTGGAGCCTGTTTAATTGCAAGCTCCCAATCTTTTTCTTTGTCAGTAAGAATCTTCACACCACTTGACTCAGCTTCAGTTGGCCTTTTCTTTATCATAAACTGAGACAGAGTGGCTGTGTCTTCACTTGAAGAAGATTCAGCAGGTTTTTCTTTGGGAGCTGGGTCAGCTTGAGATGACACAGCTTGTTCAGGGTCAGCTTGGGAAGACTTTCCTTTTTCAACAACTTTTTCAACTCCAACTTCCTTCCTTATATCTCCTATTTTAACATCAGTCTCCCCCTTAATTGTATCACTCTCCTTCTCAGCTTCTTCATTCACATTTCCACCCTTTTCACCACCAGACTCAGATTCTGGTATTTTTATCTCCTTCTCACTTTCCACACTTGAACCATAAACAACCATTCTTCTATCATTGGCCTCCTCCTCAGCTCTAGCCTTCCTCTGTCTTTCTTTCAGTCTATCAAAGTACTCTTCAATTTCCTTGTCAACCTTAGCTTTTTGTCTTTGTCTTTCTAATTCTTTTTCCTGCTCAGCTTCAGCAGCACTCTTCTTAGTAGCACTCTTCTCCCCCTTTTTGTCATCATCAGCAGGGAAAGAGCTTACTGGAGTGGCAAAGAGTCCTTTTAGATCCTGGTTGATCAAGTCAATCTTGATATTTGTTAGACAGCAGGCTCTCCTTAATTCAACATAATCTTCATGGAGGAGTCCAATTTTTGTTTTGACACTCTTTGAGACTTCAATCAGATCATTCTTAAAATCTGCTTGTGATTTGTTTGCAGATTGAAGCTCAATACCTTCTTGTCCGTCAATTCCTGATCCTTTTGGATCTTTTCCAAGCATTTGGTCAGCTGTAAGCTCTCAACCTTATAGGTTGAAGTGAACTCAGTGAGCTAACCCACCACATCTGAAAATGAGATAGTGGCAGCTTGGGAAGGACTTGCAGTTGGCTTAAAAGCCACTGACTCTGGAAAGAGCAGCCTGCAATCCTTAAAATTAGGGTCATTGGGCTCATATAGAAGGGGGTGGAGGCTAAGAGAGTTTTGGTGAATATGCTCATGAGAGTGAGTCTCATGAGTAGATTTTTCAGAAATGATGATGTGCTGGTCAGCCTGAGAAAGATTGACGTTTAATTCAGGCTGAGGGCCAGTGGGAATGTGTTGATCATGATGTTGACCAACTCCTCCACTGGCATCTTCCATCAGATCATCCCTTGAGGATGGATGGGCAGGCACATCATCGAATGAAGAATCACTTCCGGAGATAGTGATCTTGTTCTCATTGGCATCGTGAGGACCACCAATGGTTCCCATTGCTGCACATGGGGCTAACATGACTGCCTTAAAGACATCCATGTAACCTACAGGATCCCTCTGTCCAAGGACAGATGCAGACACAGACCCTGCAGGTGTAATGTTTTGTGTAATTGATTGCCCTTCAACAGAGGTGTGTTGTTGCACCAAAGTATCCTTAGGGAGAATTATTGAGGCCTGTACCCCTCCTTGTGATCTAGAAGGGGCATTGGCAGCCTGTGCAGACTCAGAGTATAAGAAGGAAGGAGTCTGATCAGCTTGGGGAGGAGAAGCAGTGTCACAAGTGCGTTCGATACTTCTCTCCTTTGGCTGACCATCCTCAGAATTGATGTGCATAGACTCTGACTCTTGTTGGATCTGGGCTGGATCCACTGTTGTCCCTTTAATGATATCATCAACCTTTTGGGAGGTTGATGATGGCGATTTTGGCACAGACTCAGTATGACCTTGGGAGGAGGTCTTTGTTTCAATACCTTCACCCTTTTTGGAAGGTTGGGTAGCAGTAGTTGTTCCCTTTAACTCGTCTACACTCTTTTGGGAGAGTGCAGATGGGCGTGGTGATTTCGGCTTATCAGCTTGGGTGGTAGAGTCAGCTTTGGAACGTTCCTTAGCTGCCACTACACCTTGGGGGATCTCTAAATTTGATGTTGCAATATCAACCCCAGAAGCTGATTCAGATTTCCTTTGTGTTCTTTTCCTTTTAGCACTGTGAGGTACTAAGTCCTCAACAATGGGTCTTTTAGATGCGGATTTTGAACGAAGGGATGAGGGTGTGGCTAGGGTGGCTGATGATTTGGCCAACCCTTCACCCTCTTTAGAAGGAGAAGAAGATTGAATAGATTGAGAAGAGTTTGAGGGTTGAGAAGCATGTGTACCTTGGTCCCCCTGATTGGCAGATTGAGTGTCAGACTCAGAGTGTAAGAAGGAAGGAGTCTGATCAGCTTGGGGAGGAGAAGCAGTGTCACAAGTGCGTTCGATACTTCTCTCCTTTGGCTGACCATCCTCAGAATTGATGTGCATAGACTCTGACTCTTGTTGGATCTGGGCTGGATCCACTGTTGTCCCTTTAATGATATCATCAACCTTTTGGGAGGTTGATGATGGCGATTTTGGCACAGACTCAGTATGACCTTGGGAGGAGGTCTTTGTTTCAATACCTTCACCCTTTTTGGAAGGTTGGGTAGCAGTAGTTGTTCCCTTTAACTCGTCTACACTCTTTTGGGAGAGTGCAGATGGGCGTGGTGATTTCGGCTTATCAGCTTGGGTGGTAGAGTCAGCTTTGGAACGTTCCTTAGCTGCCACTACACCTTGGGGGATCTCTAAATTTGATGTTGCAATATCAACCCCAGAAGCTGATTCAGATTTCCTTTGTGTTCTTTTCCTTTTAGCACTGTGAGGTACTAAGTCCTCAACAATGGGTCTTTTAGATGCGGATTTTGAACGAAGGGATGAGGGTGTGGCTAGGGTGGCTGATGATTTGGCCAACCCTTCACCCTCTTTAGAAGGAGAAGAAGATTGAATAGATTGAGAAGAGTTTGAGGGTTGAGAAGCATGTGTACCTTGGTCCCCCTGATTGGCAGATTGAGTGTCAGACTCAGATCGCGTCGAAGTAGGGACAGCTTCCTCATTAGCAGCCTCCTCTCTCTCCCTTTGCCTGCAATAATCAAGGTAAATCTGCATTGCTTGGGTCAGACCCTGCGCAGTTACCTTGGGACTGTTGAAAATGTTATTATTTATGGCCTTACATTCCACAGTTTGACCAGTTGCCAAACTGAAATCATTATCAAGGATGGCTTCAATAATGAGTGCAAGAATCCTACCATAAGGTATGGTAAGATTCTTATTATTGACTCGGCCAGCTAAGTCTCTAAAAATTATCTCAGCAAAGTCTATTCTGGAAAAATCTGCAATTCTAAGGCATTAGGTTGATCAAAGCTGCCTGCCTTTACTTGTAAACATTTTGATATTGTGCTCAACAAATAATTCCAAATACCAGTTAAATATTTCATTTTAACCACTGAAGCCAATGGACCAGTATATCCAACTTCTTGCAAAACACTTTTGGCTTCAGTGTGAGACACAATGCATTCATAAAGATCATCAGGCATGTATGACAGCTCAAAAGCAGACCTAATCCTTTCTAAAGAAATATATACCCTTTTCTTACCATTGAGAATGGTGCCAAAGATTGCAGGATCTCCTTTCTTGTTCTTACCCACATAGCAGCTTGCCCAAAATTCACACAAAAGATCCTTAAACACCACATCAGGCTTCTCAATCAGCATCTTGCCGAATGGATGGTACCACAAGAATGCTACAATCTCATCATATCCTTCAGCCCAGGAAGGAGGATGAATATTGGCAAAAACAAGACTGCCAATCTTGATTTTACCAGTATCAAGATCAGCCGGAACTACCACTACATTATTACCCACCACATAGGGTGTAAGTTTATTTACGCTTACAGGAGCTGGGTATAAGACTTCAGATTCAGACGAGGAATCTGATTGAGAATTATTAGCAGGAGAAACAGAAGATGATGATGCCATTTTTATAAACAGATTTTTAGAAGAAGAAATTAGAAGAGATTAATAAAACAGTATTCAGATTGAGAGAAAAAAAAAGAGCAATTGATTTAAAAGAAGTGAAGAAGTGATTTGGGATTTAGGTTAAATTGAGATTATATACACTTTATTTATATTTTAACCGTTTGAAAATAGGAGAGAGAAAGATTTTGATTGGTGTGTAAGCAAGTAGTGGAGGTACTTTTTCAGTAACCACCAGTTTTCACTACACGTGTCAGTCACCAATTTAATAGACAATGAATAAAGAAGTAAACTAAATAAAATATTGTAAATAATAAAACGCACTGAGATATTTAATAACAAAAATCACCACGAAGTTGGGTCAGACTCAGCTTACCCTCTTTTACTTGAAAATACACCAAGTATGAAAGGGTAGTCTGGGTCAGACACAACTTACCCTCAAAGTTGAGAATAACTCTAAGGGGTCAGATTTGTTATTACTTAGCTCACTGCCTTTTACATATTTAGCATACCTAGCTTACTTATGAGATAATTGAACCTTGATTCATCCAATGGTTTTGTAAACAAGTCAGCAAGCTGATTATCTGTTGGAATGAAGTGGAGTTCAACATCTTCTTTCATCACATGATCCCTAATGAAATGATATCTTATATCAATGTGCTTGGTCCTTGAATGAAGTACAGGATTGTTTGAAATTGCTATGGCACTGGTACTGTCACAAAAGATTGGAGTTTTTGATGCAGTGACACCATAGTCTTGAAGCTGATATTGCATCCAAAGAATTTGAGAGCAACAACTTCCTGCAGCAACATATTCAGCTTCTGCAGTAGATATAGAAACTGAATGCTGCTTTTTGCTGGACCAGCTTACAAGTCTATTGCCAAGCAATTGACAAGCTCCTGAAGTACTTTTTCTGTCAATCTTACAGCCTGCAAAGTCAGAATCTGAATAGCCAATTAGATCAAATCCTGAGTCTTTGGGATACCAAAGACCCAGATTGGGACTACCTTTAAGGTATCTAAAGATTCTTTTCACAGCCTTAAGATGAGATTCCTTAGGACTAGCTTGATATCTTGCACAAAGACAGGTAGCAAACATAATATCTGGTCTACTAGCAGTTAAGTAAAGTAATGATCCTATCATACCCCTATAAGCTGTGGTGTCAACAGATTTGCCATTTTTATCTTCACCCAGCTTATCACCAGTTCCCATAGGAGTTTTCATAGGTGAGCAATCACTAAAACCAAATTTGCTTAAGAGATCTTTAACATATTTTCCTTGGTTTATAAAAATTCCATTTTTAGTCTGTTTAACTTGTAAACCCAGAAAATAGTTTAGTTCTCCCATCATGCTCATTTCATACTTTTTAGACATTAATTCAGAAAACTTTTTGCAAAGTCTTTCACTACTAGACCCAAATATGATATCATCTACATAAATTTGTACAAGTAGGATATCACCATTATACTTTCTCACAAATAAAGTCTTGTCAACATTACCTCTTTTGAACTTATTAGCCAAAAGAAATTTAGACAAAGTATCATACCATGCCCTTGGAGCTTGCTTCAAGCCATATAGAGCTTTGTCAAGCTTGAACACATGGTCAGGAAACTTTGAATTTTCAAAACCTGGAGGTTGTTCAACATAGACTTCTTCTTC
Source organism: Erigeron breviscapus (assembly GCA_034093135.1). NCBI lineage: Eukaryota > Viridiplantae > Streptophyta > Magnoliopsida > Asterales > Asteraceae > Erigeron > Erigeron breviscapus. The sequence goes on along the minus strand of CM067172.1, from coordinate 16,137,690 downwards.
CAATTTTCCATTAAGAAATGCACTCTTCACATCCATTTGATAGACTTTGAAACCTTTGTGAGCAGAGTAGGCCAAGAACATTCTGATTGCCTCTAATCTTGCCACTGGTGCAAAAGTCTCATCATAATCAATTCCATCCTCTTGTGTGTAACCAAGAGCTACCAATCTTGCTTTGTTTCTGGTCACAACTCCCCTTTCATCCATTTTGTTTCTGTAGACCCACTTGGTTCCAATCACAGTCTTGTGATGAGGTCTTGGAACAAGTTCCCAAACCTTGTTTCTTTCAAACTGTGTGAGTTCATCTTGCATAGCATTTACCCAAGATGGATCTGCCAGAGCTTCATCAATCTTAGTTGGTTCCATCTTACTCACAAAATTAACAAACATGCAAAAATTGCCTGTTGCCTTTCTTCTTGTTTTAACCCCAGAAAGAGGATCACCAATGATTTGATTGATTGGATGACTCCTTGTCCATTTGGTAACATGAGTTGAATTATTTGCAACTTGGACAATGGACTGATTCAGATTAGAAGGTCCAGCATGATCAGCTTGAGGAAGAGGCTGATCAGCTTGGACTGGAATGAAGGAATCTGAGTCAGCTGGAGCATCATTAGATGGATTAAAAATAATTTCTTCAGGAGTAATTGGATCAGCTTGCACATTTTCAAAGATTGGAACACCTTCTTCTTCTTCAATGAGTTGCTCCCCCTGAGTTTGAGCATCCTCAGCTCCAACTGGAGGATTAGTTGGAGGCTCATTCTCAGGTACAACCAGTTCTTCAAAATTGAAATCTTCTTCTTCAGGAGGAGAGCAGTCTGGCTTAGAACAACTTTCATCTATGCTTACATTCACAGAGTTTTCAATAGCTCTAGTTCTTTTGTTATAAACTCTATAGGCCTTCATCATTGTTGCATATCCAAGTAGGATACCTTCATCTGCTTTCTCATCAAACTTTCCAAGATGGTCTTTCTGATTCAGAATGTAACAAGGACTTCCAAACATTCTTAGGAAACCAATTTCAGGTTTTCTCCCCCTAAGAAGTTCATATGCAGTCTTCTGGTATCTTTTCACAATAAGGGATCTGTTCTGGTTAAAGCAAGCTGTGTGTACTGCTTCAGCCCAGAAATGAGACTTGACATTGTTTTGAGCCATCATGGATCTGGCAGCTTCAATAAGTGTTCTGTTTCTTCTTTCTGCAACACCATTTTGTTGAGGAGTTCTGGCAGCTGAGTGACTTGTGAAATTCCTTTTTCACTGCAAAATGAATTAAGAGTGATATTCATGTATAGAATTTCAGCTTGCTTGATGAAATGAATAATGCTGTCAGCAGCTTCACTCTTGTGCTTGAGAAAGAAAACCCAGGTGTATCTTGAATATTCATCAACAATGACCAAAGAGTATCTCATTCCAGTGAATGAAGGAGTACTAATTGGTCCAAATAAATCCATATGAAGCAGATCCAAACAATTATCAATGGTTGAACATGTTTTAGACTTAAAAGTAGCTTTGTGTTGTTTGCCTTTCTCACAAGCACCACACAACTTGTCCTTCTCATAATTTATCACAGGAAGACCAGACACCAATTCTTTCTTACACAGCTTGTTGATGTCTTTGAAATTCATATGAGACAACCTTTTATGCCACAACCAGTCAGCTCATCTTGAGTCTTTGACATGAAACAAACTTCTCTTGTGACAGTTGGATTTCTCATGTCAAAAGAATATAAAGACTCATCCCTCTTTGCAATAAGAACCACATTGCCTTCTAAATCAAGAACAATACCCTTATCAGACCTGAATCTCACTTCATAACCAGCATCACACAACTGACTCACACTGATCAAATTGTGCTTCAAACCATTTACATATGAGACCCTTCTGAAAGTAAGAGGACCATTTGAAAGTATACCAAATCCTTTAGTCTTTCCTTGAGAATCATCTCCAAAAGTAACATTAGGACCAGCGCGAATCTTAAAGCTACATAGCAGGGACTTACATCCGGTCATATGCTTGGAACACCCACTGTCCAAGTGCCAGGTATTATCGTCATGACTGCCCTGCATTTTCAATAAGAGATTAGTTCTTTTTGGGAACCCATCCAAAGATGGGTTCACCAGAGCTGACCTTCTGGTCTGACTCAGATTGGGAAACAGAACTTAGACTCTTATCACATTTGGACACCCATTGTTGCTTGATCTGTCCCTTACCAGATTTAGAGTTCTTTTGAGCAACATTTAGAGCTTCCTTTTTATCAAAACCTTTGCCTATTCCAGATTTCTTGCATTCAGCTCTCAATTTTCTTTGATCAACAATTTTTGGATCAGACACATTTTTAAGAAAATCAGCATCAATTGAAACCTTACCAGTTCTGGACTCAACATATTTTGTAATCATTTTGTCAGAGTCAGATTTGGTGTTTTTTGAAACAGACTCAGTTTTGGTTTGTGACTCATTTCCTTGAGAACCAGACTTCTCATTCTTTAAAAGCTTTATTTTCTCTTTAGGAACACTATGATCTCTAACCTTTCTTTTATTTTTCTTTGAGTTATCCTTGTTTGTTTTAGATTTTGAATCTGACACAGATTGGGAAATGGTCAGCTTGGACAAGTCAAGACTTTCTTCAGGTTTTAACTCAGCAATCTTATCAGCTTCAGACACAGCTTCAGCAATGGTTTGACTCATAGTTTCAGGATCATTAAACCCAATACCAGATTTCTGAACCAACTTAATTGGTTTAGATTTTTCCCTTTGGTTTGGACTTTGGGTGGTGAAGGAGGCTGATAACAAGGCTCCATAGCACATACTTCAGTCTTTCCTTGAGAATCATCTCCAAAAGTAACATTAGGACCAGCGCGAATCTTAAAGCTACATAGCAGGGACTTACATCCGGTCATATGCTTGGAACACCCACTGTCCAAGTGCCAGGTATTATCGTCATGACTGCCCTGCATTTTCAATAAGAGATTAGTTCTTTTTGGGAACCCATCCAAAGATGGGTTCACCAGAACCACGACTCAAAAAAAAAAAAAAAAAAAAAAAAAAAAAAAAAAAAAAAAAAAAAAAAAAAAAAAAAAAAAAAAAAAAAAAAAAAAAAAAAAAAAAAAAAAAAAAAAAAAAAAAAAAAAAAAAAAAAAAAAAAAAAAAAAAAAAAAAAAAAAAAAAAAAAAAAAAAAAAAAAAAAAAAAAAAAAAAAAAAAAAAAAAAAAAAAAAAAAAAAAAAAAAAAAAAAAAAAAAAAAAAAAAAAAAAAAAAAAAAAAAAAAAAAAAAAAAAAAAAAAAAAAAAAAAAAAAAAAAAAAAAAAAAAAAAAAAAAAAAAAAAAAAAAAAAAAAAAAAAAAAAAAAAAAAAAAAAAAAAAAAAAAAAAAAAAAAAAAAAAAAAAAAAAAAAAAAAAAAAAAAAAAAAAAAAAAAAAAAAAAAAAAAAAAAAAAAAAAAAAAAAAAAAAAAAAAAAAAAAAAAAAAAAAAAAAAAAAAAAAAAAAAAAAAAAAAAAAAAAAAAAAAAAAAAAAAAAAAAAAAAAAAAAAAAAAAAAAAAAAAAAAAAAAAAAAAAAAAAAAAAAAAAAAAAAAAAAAAAAAAAAAAAAAAAAAAAAAAAAAAAAAAAAAAAAAAAAAAAAAAAAAAAAAAAAAAAAAAAAAAAAAAAAAAAAAAAAAAAAAAAAAAAAAAAAAAAAAAAAAAAAAAAAAAAAAAAAAAAAAAAAAAAAAAAAAAAAAAAAAAAAAAAAAAAAAAAAAAAAAAAAAAAAAAAAAAAAAAAAAAAAAAAAAAAAAAAAAAAAAAAAAAAAAAAAAAAAAAAAAAAAAAAAAAAAAAAAAAAAAAAAAAAAAAAAAAAAAAAAAAAAAAAAAAAAAAAAAAAAAAAAAAAAAAAAAAAAAAAAAAAAAAAAAAAAAAAAAAAAAAAAAAAAAAAAAAAAAAAAAAAAAAAAAAAAAAAAAAAAAAAAAAAAAAAAAAAAAAAAAAAAAAAAAAAAAAAAAAAAAAAAAAAAAAAAAAAAAAAAAAAAAAAAAAAAAAAAAAAAAAAAAAAAAAAAAAAAAAAAAAAAAAAAAAAAAAAAAAAAAAAAAAAAAAAAAAAAAAAAAAAAAAAAAAAAAAAAAAAAAAAAAAAAAAAAAAAAAAAAAAAAAAAAAAAAAAAAAAAAAAAAAAAAAAAAAAAAAAAAAAAAAAAAAAAAAAAAAAAAAAAAAAAAAAAAAAAAAAAAAAAAAAAAAAAAAAAAAAAAAAAAAAAAAAAAAAAAAAAAAAAAAAAAAAAAAAAAAAAAAAAAAAAAAAAAAAAAAAAAAAAAAAAAAAAAAAAAAAAAAAAAAAAAAAAAAAAAAAAAAAAAAAAAAAAAAAAAAAAAAAAAAAAAAAAAAAAAAAAAAAAAAAAAAAAAAAAAAAAAAAAAAAAAAAAAAAAAAAAAAAAAAAAAAAAAAAAAAAAAAAAAAAAAAAAAAAAAAAAAAAAAAAAAAAAAAAAAAAAAAAAAAAAAAAAAAAAAAAAAAAAAAAAAAAAAAAAAAAAAAAAAAAAAAAAAAAAAAAAAAAAAAAAAAAAAAAAAAAAAAAAAAAAAAAAAAAAAAAAAAAAAAAAAAAAAAAAAAAAAAAAAAAAAAAAAAAAAAAAACATGTCAAATGGCTTTTTGGTCTTATCAGCTTGGCCATTTTTACCTTTTCCTTTAAACTTACTAAAGGATCTCCTTCTGATCCTTTCAGCCAACATAGCTACTTCATTAGCTAGTTCATCACCATCAGATTCATCACATTCAGATTCAGCAATGGTCTGACTCATAGTTTCAGGATCATTAAACCCAATACCAGATTTCTGAACCAACTTAATTGGTTTAGACTTTTTCCCTTTGGTTTGGACTTTGGGTGGTGAAGGAGGCTGATAACAAGGCTCCATAGCACATACTTCACTAATGGCTATGGCCCTATCATAATCACCATCAAAAATAGCTTGGATCTGATGAGGTATTTGTTCATTTACACACTTAGCAACTCTCTTGGAACATATACACCATGATTCAGTAATATGCTTTATTTTCAAAAACTTTTCTTCTGCAGTTTTAGCTTCTTTAACCAAAATAGAGTTTAATTGTTTTTGAGCTTTAACTTCAGATTCCAATTTTTCAATGGTGTGTGTTTTAGAACTAACATCAAGTTTTAAAAACTGTATTTCCCTTTTGAGTTCTTGATTAAAGTGTTTTTGTAAAAGAACCTCATCACCCAGTCTATTCAGTCTAGACAGTTTTTCTTTATCAGACAGATTGGAAAAAGAAATTACCTCAGGTGGAGCAGTCTGACTGGTAGATGCCTGGTGAGCTAACTCAGATTGCTGTTGGATTTTCACCAGATCTTCAGCAAACTTTTAAGTAGCTTCTTTAGCCATGAAACACTTGGCATCTTTGTACAGCTCATCATCAGATGAAGTGGCACTTTCAGCCCAGTCTTTGGCTACCAGACTCTTCTTACTCTTGTTCACCTTCTCAGTCAGCTCAGCTACTTGTGCTTTCAAGGCCTTGTATTTTGTCTTGAGCTTTGAGTACTTTTCACTTCTTCCACCTTTGGCTGGCACAGCTTGAGAGGACTCTTTAGATCTGCAATCTCCAGCCATGTGTCCAGTCTTGCCACATTTGTAACAAGTGACTTTGGACATGTCAAATGGCTTTTTGGTCTTATCAGCTTGGCCATTTTTACCTTTTCCTTTAAACTTACTAAAGGATCTCCTTCTGATCCTTTCAGCCAACATAGCTACTTCATTAGCTAGTTCATCACCATCAGATTCATCACATTCAGATTCAGCACAAACAGAGTTAGGATTAGAAATCACAGGAATATCATCATTAACACAAGGTATGATCTCATTACTAATTGAGCTAGGGTGTTCAGACATAGAAGCAACAAGTGCAGCAGCAGGCTGACTATAAGAATCACCCATAGCAATCAACTTTTCAGCCTCTGAACATTCTTGGTTATGAAGTAAACCAAAAAGTCCAGGGAGATCAAGATCATGATAAACAGAACTCAATTTAACAGATGAAATATAGTTGTTCCATTTTGGTGGTAATGAATCAAGAAATTTACTCTTTAAAACCTCATTTTTCTTAACAATTCCAACAGCAGCTAAATCATTAACTAAAGCATTAAAGCGGGTATGAGTGTCAGTTAAGGATTCATTTCTCAAAGAGAAAAATCTCTCATACCTCCTGGTTAAAGTAGTAATGGTGGATTCCATGGAAGTAGAGCAACTCTCAAACATGACAGTCAATGTACCCCACATTTTCTTAGCTGTAGAACACATTTTAATAGAATGGTAAAGGTCTTTGGGCACAGCTTGGACAATGAAATTTCTAGCCTTCACATCCAAGTTAGCCAACCTCCTATCCTCATCCCCCCAATCTGCCTTGTCCTTAACAATAGATTTGACTGTGGCAGGAATGGTTGGTTGACCTTCCCTTACCACAGCTTCAACCACAATGGTCTGTGTAGGAACATAAGGACCATCCGCAAGGATGTCAGGCATATTGTTATCGATGGATTCAAGGAACAAAGACATACGACCTTTCCACCCACTGAAATCATCTTTATCAAACATGGGTGGTCTGGTTGAAGAACCATTATCAATATAGGATGACATAATGCTTTACTATTAAAGAAAATATGCAAGGATCAAGTCAAGTTAATTCTTAACCCCTGCTCTGATACCCATTGATACTTCCCAAGGTGTATCAATATACCAAAGTATATTGTACACAGAACAGTTGTAGAGGGGGGTGAATACAACTTAATTCGAACTTTACAAAGTTTTTAACTAAAACGTTTTATGATTCAGTTTATATATTAAGTAAGTAAAGAACAGGAATCATTAAAACAGTAAAGCAGTAAATAGAGTGAAACATTCTTAGACACAGATTGTGGTTTTCAATGTAATCCTTTATTAAGAAATAATCTATACAAAGAATTACAGGGTTGTTGCGGAATAAAGATAGCCTATAGATATCTAAACAACCCTTGAAATGACAAACTACAATCAATAAGTTTCAGCTCAAGAGAATCAGCCAAAGCTGATCTCCAACAGACTAAGCTGTGTCTAAGAGCAGAGAAAACTTGTGTGAAGAATGATTCTCAGGAATGTCACACATATGCAATCAAGGAATGAGGCTTTTATAGGCGAAAGCCCTTTTTCTCTTGGTATCCAATGTATCCACGTGTTCTTCTTTCAATGAATGACAAAGGAATAATCAATCGTGCCTTTCATGGTACTTGTGGTCCCCCACGTACAACTGCACATTCTTTATCATCCAATAAGATTATGGACACGCATATGTAAAACCAACCACCAACCTGGATCCTAGGATTCTTTCTAGTCACGTCATTTGTCCTTATCTTTAATCCAGGTTGTTATCTTCACTTGATTGTCAGACACAGATTGGGCCGTTTGTCAAAGCACCAATCTGCCTAAGTGTTTCCAAGCTGACTGCTAATCCCAAGCTGCCTTCCACTAACAGCTTGGTCTTCTATCTTCAATCCTCCTCTTCGACTTGGATTGAATGCTATCACATTGTTGATGCAGCTTGAATAACACTTGCTTCCATAAGATTTTACAATTACAAAGTATGAAGCATGATCTGGGTCAGAAACAGATCGTAAGTTGTGTCAGCTTAGTCTGACCCAGATCAGATTACAAGAACCAAAAGATTACTAAGTGTTTATAAGTCAGATTTGTCATCACCAAATTTACAAACCTTTATCAATGAACATTGGGACTCAACAGTTTGTTTATGACATAAGACGGAAACCAGCATTTCATGTGATCGACAACAACCTTGCAGGGAAAAATTTCGACGCAAAATACGGAAAGGTTATAGAAGTTGTGGTAAGTATTCTTAAATACTCATGATTTTTTTACATTTATATAGTTTGGTCCTGATGATTTTTTTCATTTTAAAAATTCTGTTATGCATAGCATAACCTTTTTTGTAGATATTTGGATCATGTTCAACATCCCCATGTTGATAAGATTAAATCTCTTCAAGCAAAGCCGCTGAAAGTTAAATGGAATACAAAGAACAATTTCGTTGATTGTGGCGTGTTTGTCATGCGTCACATGGAATGTTTCACTGGCCAAATTGCAAAGCATTGGGATTGTTCAATTCCAAAAGAGTCTGATGGACAAGATAAAGTGTTGTTCAATTTGAGGTTAAGGTACATTGAAACGATTCTGCGACATAATGCTAACGGTTTGAAAATGATGATGGAAGAAGAGGCATTATCGTATGGAAGTGATCATGGTGTAAGAAAGATAAGAGAACTTTATCATAATTTGAAATCTAAATGTCTAGCTGGAAAGAAATGAATATTGTGTCTTGTGTAGAAAGTCCTTTGAATAATTGGTAACTTGGAAAAAACTATGTGTTTGTGTATAAAGTTTTCATGAATCATCTTTGGTAACTTTGAATGAAATATGTGTTGTTAACAATGATTATAATAGACTGATTTATGAAATGTCTTATTTTTGTTGTTTATCTTGAAATCAAATTTGCTTTTTTTATTAAGTCATATTTGATTATCTATACAAACAAATGGAGTCCATATCAAGAAACCTATACAAAATCAAATTTGATTTTGTAAATACAGTGTTAAAAAGCTTTACAAAATCATATATGATTTTACGCGTGCATTTAGTAAAACAACATATCAAGAAAACTATGAAAAATCAAATTTGATTTTACGCATAGAGTGTCAAAAACCTATACAAAATCATATTTGATTTTATGCATAAATTTGGAAAAACAAATGGAGTCCATATCAAGAAACCCATACAAACACAAATTTGATTTTGTACATACATTGTCAAAAAGCTATACAAAATCATATTTGATTTTACGCGTGCATTTAGTAAAACAACATATCAAGAAAACTATGCAAAATCAAATTTGATTTTACGCATAGAGTGTCAAAAACATATACAAAATCATATTTGATTTTAAGCATAAATTTGGAAAAACAAATGGAGTCCATATCAAGAAACCTATACAAAATCAACTTTGATTTTGTACATACAGTGTTAAAGAGCTATACAAAATCATATTTGATTTTACGCGTGCATTTAGTAAAACAACATATCAAGAAAACTATGCAAAATCATATTTGATTTTAAACATAGAGTGTCAAATTTGATTTTTTTAATTTCTACAAATTTGATGATAAATTAGATAAAATTACATAACTAGCCTTCCGTTCTAGTTTTGGAAACACTATTGTAAGTGGTAGTTATGTCAATTTAGTATCCACCATTATTGATTCTCGTCAAAAAATCACAAACTGAAGGTCACTTTCATCTTCTTAAAATTCAAATATTACTTTGCATTTCTTCCCCCATCCTTATCATTTCCGGCGAAGTATCAAATCTTTTATTATGTCAAAGGTTCTATCCTCTTACTCTTTTAAAAAACGCAAAAACGACATTGAAGAATCTGAAGATTTTATACCTATAAACTGTACTGCGGATTCACGTAAATTCAAATTTCTCTCTCTTTTTTTTTCCTATTTTATTTCATGTTATTTGTTAGTATAATATGTATCTGATTTTTTTAGGGTTTTTTTTTCTAGGTTAATATTATTTTTCCTTATCATTTGTTCATGTTTGAATCAAATTTGATTTGTTATATGAAAAGATAGAAATGTACTTGATGATGATCCTTTGTTATTATTTTGTGGACATAGACTATATTTGTAGTATATTCGATTTCATTATTGTGTAACTTTTTTTCGCAGAAGTTATAAATGACTCTTTAAATCCGTCTCCTGCAAAAACAACTAAGAGGACTAGGGTTTCTCAAAAAACTCCTAGGATACCTGATAGTCAACTTTCTCCGATACCTTTGTTAGCTTCTGCTAAGCGATTCTCACCTAAAGATATTCCAACTATAGGTTCGAAAAGCCCTATGGAGTTCAGAACTAGACCGAAACCATTAGCTGCTGTAATGACAGCTCTTACTCCAATGCAGAAGAAAGTAGTACGTGATTTAGGTTTCGGTTCCTTGATAGGTTTTGATATCATTGATCTACCATTGGATCTTTTGTTCTACGTTGTTGACTCATTCGATAAGGACGAAATGGTAATAAGGACATCAAAAGGTGACATCAAATGTGACCGTGATGCTGTATTTGATGTTTTTGGAATTCGCGGTGGAACTGTTGACATTAAGTCTTTGGACAAAGTGAGTGGTTCTTTTCTTAGAAAGTGGTGTAATCAATTTCCTAATATGAGAGATATTAGGATGTCTCAAATTGAGTCAGCCATCACTAATTCAAATGGCGCAACTGATGAATTTTTTAAGATGAATTTCTTAATCCTCTTTGCCAATACAATGATAAGATGCGAAACTAGTGGTCTGGTTAACTATGACGTATTGGATCACATATCCAGTGAAACCGTTATTTCTGAGATAGATTGGGTTGGTTTTTTTGTTGAATGAATTACAGAAGAGTAAAACTAATTGGAACCGAGACAGTCCTAGAAAAAATCCATATGCCGGTCCATCTACTTTCTTGGCTGTAAGTTTATTTTTATTATCTACAAATACATATTGTATTTCTGTGTGTTTTACTCTGTAACTTTTTTTTCGCAGAAGTTATAAATGACTCTTTAAATCCGTCTCCTGCGAAAACAACTAAGAGGACTAGGGTTTCTCAAAAATCTCCTAGGATACCTGATAGTCAACTTTCTCCGATACCTTTGTTAGCTTCTGCTAAGCGATTCTCACCTAAAGATATTCCAACTATAGGTTCGAAAAGCCCTATGGAGTTCAGAACTAGTGGTTGCCTTGAATATGTTTTCTTCAGTTACACAAGCAGACAATTTTTGGTGAGTTTTTTTTGTCAATTCACTTGATCAAAATTGATTGTGTTCTTTGATTCTACAAATACAGATTTGAAAAAGCTGTATAAAATCAAATTTGATTTTATGTATACATTTAGAAAAACAAAATTTGAGTCCATATCAAGTAAACAATATAAAATCAAATTTGATTTTAGCCATACATTTAAACAAAAGAATGGAGTTTATACCAAGAAATCTATACAAAATAAAATTTAATTTATATTCATTGTGTGTGTCTGTTAATTGTTTATCTTGTTTAGGTTAAACTTAATTTACATGTTGTCAGCTTATGTTTTTATAATTAATTGGTAGGATTGTTTGAAATTAATTGATTATAAGCTCGATGCTATATTTGAGATGAAGTTGTTGTTGTTGGATACTCTCAAAGAAGTCAAATCAAAGTATGGAGATGATGGCAGCTTGCAATCGGTATATAGGAAGATAAATGATGTTTTTTCTTTGAAGGAATTTTTTGTTAAAGAAGGAGAAGATGTGGATATCTATCTCAATAATATATTGTCCAGAGAAATAGTTGGGAAGGATAATGAACTTGTGTTTAAAGAAGAAAACCATGGTGCAACTTTTGATATCAATAAATTTAACAATATGAGTCAAGAATATGAAATTGAAGTTAATCTTGATTCAGATGAAGCAGATGTTGAAAATGAAAGGGAATATGATATTGAAAAACAGAATAATGAAACTGAAGTAGATGATGAAAATAATGTTGAGAATCAATTTTTTCAAGATTCTGGTGGTAATGAACTTAGTCAGAGGGCAATTCTTAAGCAGAATGATGTCGACAAGTACAACAATGTTGACTTTCCTGAATTTCATGAAGAACCAGAACCTTTTTCACAGTGGTTGGAAAAAAATAAGGATGAGGTTTTTGAAAGTATTAACAAACTTTCGTTAGAATACAAGACAAAGAATCAATCAGCTATTCAAAAAGAAGATGATGATGCTGTCAACTTGTCCTATCCAACATTTCGCCTATTATCTCAGTTTTCTTTAAATTCGCCGGTGAAAGATCCTCTAGAAGTTACCCCTGTCATAAAATCTCCATATGTTAACAGGAGGTTTATCTCTACCTCTACACGCATTCTTTATTCAGAACTAGTGGTTGCCTTGAATATGTTTTCTTCAGTTACACAAGCAGACAATTTTTGGTGAGTTTCATCTAGATAAATTAATGTCCCCCACCCCGAGTATTGGTAAACTCAATTGGTGACTAGCTAAATTTTTTTCTTGTTTGTTTTTGTTACAGTAAAATGGTGTTTCAAACAGAGGGTGTATATGGAAATCCATTTGGAATGGGTTATATGTTTCAATCATTGGCCCCTGGGTCATATATCGAAGCTCCAGTTATTGATTGCTGGTCAGGAATATTGAATTATGAAGAAAGATTCAGGCATCAAAATTCACCAAGAAGGGTGTTTCTTAGTACATGTATTTTTGTAAGTTGTAACGTTTTTTTTTTAACGACTATTATAAATTTTTATTTTATATGGAGTTCAACCTTTTTGATTTTTTGAAACAACAGACACATGAATTATTTGATGAGCATTCCAAGAAAGATAAGGATGTACTTCACCAGATTTTTAAGTCTAATTTGGAGAACTTCTTTAATAATGATCCTGATGTGCTGTCATTTAGAGAAGTCGATATGGTATGATATTTTACTTATTATCTTTGCCAACGACTAATTGTATGTGGTTTTTCATTCAATCAACTTTGATTCAATACTTGTTTGTCTCTTCTTTAAATCAAATTTGATTGAATAATACATATTTGTGTCTGTCTTTCCAGTCAATCAAATTTGATTTTGTTTGTCTCTTCTTTAAATCAAATTTGATTGAATATATATTTGTGTCTGTCTTTCCAGTCAATCAAATTTGATTTTTCCTAACTGTTTATCTAACTTATTTTGTTTTTGCTTTAACCTACGAATTAGATTTTTATCCCAATCTGTCGTGGGCAACATTTTTATCTGCTGGTTCTGGAGATAACAGATGTTTTGAATGGCTTTCACATAATCGATAATATCATTTCAAGTTCAGATTTCAAAGACAAGTATGAGACAGTGTGTGATACTGTGGTATGTACAAATCAAATCTCTTTTATTTTATTTTTTAAAATTAACTAAATTTGGTTTTGATATATATATATATATATTATAATATTCTATTATATATTGATATATATATATATTTTTTAAAATCTCAATATATAGCTTTATCACTTCTCAAGACATTTGAAGAATGTGAATCATCCTTTGTCGAATATTGTTGATTCATACGAAGCAAATCAACTAAATTTACGATGGCATACAGAAAATAACTATGTTGACTGTGGCGTTTTTCTCATGCGACATATGGAATGTTTTATTGGTCAAGATCCCAAATATTGGAATAGTGGTATTCCAGTCGAATCTAATGATCAGGTTGAAGTCCTTGTGAAGTTGAGGATAAAGTATGCCGCAAAGATGTTGACCCATGACATTAACACTGAAGCCACAAAAATAGTTGAGGATGCAAACGAGTATAGAAGCATGCATGATATCAAAGAAATGAGAGCGAACTATCTCAGAACCAGAGATTATAGAGTTTATCGTGCTCATGGAAAAAGTTTGTGAAAATGAAGTTGGCTAATACTAGACTTATATGTAATATATATGACCAGTTTCTGGTAACTTAGATATATTTTGTTATGAAACAAATATGTTTGTTTCATTAAAGCAACGAGTTACATCTTTACTATATATTTTCAGGTTTTAATAGCATGTTACATGTATACATTTCAGGTTTAAAAATTTTGTTGTGCAAAATCAAAATTGATTTTACACATAGATTGTCAAAAAGCTATACAAAATCAAATTTGATTTCATGCAAACATTTAGAAAAACAAATGGAGTCCATATCAAGAAACCTATATAAAATCAAATTTGATTTTATGCATAGATTGTCAAAAAGATACACAAAATCAAATTTGATTTTGAGCATACATTTAGTAAAACAAAACGGAGTCCATATCAATAAACATATACAAAATCAAATTTGATTTTATACATAGATTGTCAAAAAGCTATACAAAATCAAATTTGATTTTATGCATAGAGTGTCAAAAAACTATACAAAATCATATTTGATTTTATGCATAAATTTGGAAAAACAAACGGAGTCCATATCAAGAAACCTGTATAAAATCAAATTTGATTTTATGACTATGATTTTTCACGTCCCTCCCCTACTAAATCCCACTCTAGGGTTTAGGGTTTAGTGTCAAAAAGCATTACAAAATCATATTTGATTTTATGCGTACATTTACAAAAACAACATATACAAAATCAAATTGATTTTATGCATAAGTTTCAAAAAACTATGCAAAATCAAATTTGATTTTATGCATAGAGTTTCAAAAACCTATACAAAATCAAATTTGATTTTATGTATAAATTTGGAAAAATAAATGGATTCCATATCAAGAAAACTATGCAAAATCAAATTTGATTTTATGCATAGAGTTTCAAAAACCTATACAAAATCAAATTTGATTTTATGTATAAATTTGGAAAAATAAATGGATTCCATATCAAGAAAACTATGCAAAATCAAATTTGATTTTATGCATAGAGTTTCAAAAACCTATACAAAATCATATTTGATTTTATGCATAGAGTTTCAAAAACCTATACAAAATCATATTTGATTTTATGCATAAATTTGGAAAAACAAATGGAGTCCATATCGAGAAACCTATGACAAAATCAAATTTTATTTTGTACATACATTTGTAAAATCAAATGGAGTCCATATCAAGAAACCTATAAAATCAAATTTGATTTTATGCATAGAGTTCAAAAACCTATACAAAATCAAATTTGATTTTGTGCATAGATTGTCAAAAAGGTACACAAAGCTATATAAAATCAAATTTAATTCTGTGCATAGATTGTGAAAAAGCAATGACTATGATTTTTTTCCAATCAGGTATGATTTTATAAAGAAAGACATACTACATAGATCTTGCAGAAATAAGTCACATTATTACAAAACACATTAAACCTAAGACAAAAATCCTGAAAATGGTTCATTATTTCATACATAACTGACAACAAAGATCCTGAAACTGGCAACATTATTTCATACATAACTGACAACAAAGATCCTGAAACTGGCAACATTATTTCATACATAACTGACAACAAAGATCCTGAAACTGGCAACATTATTTCATACATAACTGACAACAAAGATCCTGAAACTGGTTCATTTCTTTCTCGATGTCTTTCTCTTCTTCCTTGAATTTCTTCTGCAGTTTCTTCAATTTCTTTTCTTTGTCTTTTATTATTATACCAGATGCTTTTACTAGTGTACGGTGTACTTGTTTAAATGTTTCATTTTTTGTAGTCGACCTGGAAAATATATAAATTAACTGTAATTCTTAATTAACATTAAATAAGGTAACTAAAAAAATACTTACAATCCCGTCTGATTTTCTTCACCCTTTTTTTTTAATTCTTCAATTTTCTGCAGACATGCATCATTTGATCTCTAGTTTTTTTTTTTTTTTTTTTTTTTTTTTTTTTTTTTTTTTTTTGATCTCTAGTTTCACTTATTTGCCTTTTTAATTTATTTATCCGCTCTGTATTCGAACACAAATACTCATATATAGGATCCTTTCCTTTCTTTTATTTCATCTTGACGGGTGGGCTCAATAATTCAAAAATCTTTGATGAACTTGAAGATCCAAACTCCATTTTCAAGATTTACAATAAAAAAGTTTGTGTTTTACTTTTTGTTTTGTTTCTTTTTTTTTTAGTGTTACCTACTATAAAAGTTCGGTGGTAGTCTTGAGTATATATCCTCAACAGTTGACTTAATTATTGACAACTATGGAAAAGAGATGCGAGTCTGGCACTCTCTTGAGATGCCACGACACATTTGCTTTAATATGATATATAATTGTTGGGCTTTTAGCTATTGACAACTAGGGAAAAGAGATGCGAGTCTGGCACTCTCTTGAGATGCCACGACACATTTGCTTTAATATGATATATAATTGTTGGGCTTTTAGCTATTGACAACTAGGGAAAAGAGATGCGAGTCTGGCACTCTCTTGAGATGCCACGACACATTTGCTTTAATATGATATATAATTGTTGGGCTTTTAGCCCAACACAAATAAGCCCAATCTTTTCTTATGTCCAAAATCAAATTTGATTTTACATAGATTTTTAACATTATACATGAAATCAAATTTGATTTTGCATAGATTTTTAACATTATACATGTGAAATCAAATTTGATTAGCAATTAAGCTTTAGTTTAGGGTTTGAAGTTGTAGGGTTAGCCTACGACTTCAAACCCTAAACTAAAGCGCGGGCCGCAGGCCCCCGTTATCACACTTCCCCCTCGGATTAGCTTTTAGCCCCCTAGGGTTTAGATTTTAGGGTTTTAGAATGCAACTTTTCTAAATGTATGCATAAAATCAAATTTGATTTTGCATAGATTTTTAACATTATACATGTGAAATCAAATTTGATTAGCAATTAAGCTTTAGTTTAGGGTTTGAAGTTGTAGGGTTAGCCGTTAGGAAGATAACCCTATGACTTCAAACCCTAAACTAAAGCGCGGGCCGCAGGCCCCCGTTATCACACTTCCCCCTCGGATTAGCTTTTAGCCCCCTAGGGTTTAGATTTTAGGGTTTTAGAATGCAACTTTTCTAAATGTATGCATAAAATCAAATTTGATTTTGCATAGATTTTTAACATTATACATGTGAAATCAAATTTGATTAGCAATTAAGCTTTAGTTTAGGGTTTGAAGTTGTAGGGTTAGCCTTCAAACCCTAAACTAAAGCGCGGGGCCGCAGGCCCCCGTGATAAAGCTTTAGTTTAGGGTTTGAAGTTGTAGGGTTAGCCTTTAGGGTTTGAAGTTGTAGGGTTAGCCGTTAGGCTAACCCTACGACTTCAAACCCTAAACTAAAGCGCGGGCCGCAGGCCCCCGTTATCACACTTCCCCCTCGGATTAGCTTTTAGCCCCCTAGGGTTTAGATTTTAGGGTTTTAGAATGCAACTTTTCTAAATGTATGCATAAAATCAAATTTGATTTTGCATAGATTTTTAACATTATACATGTGAAATCAAATTTGATTTTGCATAGATTTTTAACATTATACATGTGAAATCAAATTTGATTAGCAATTAAGCTTTAGTTTAGGGTTTGAAGTGGTAGGGTTAGCCTAACGACTTCAAACCCTAAACTAAAGCGCGGGCCGCAGGCCCCCGTTATCACACTTCCCCCTCGGATTAGGTTTTAGCCCCCTAGGGTTTAGATTTTAGGGTTTTAGAATGCAACTTTTCTAAATGTATGCATAAAATCAAATTTGATTTTGCATAGATTTTTAACATTATACATGTGAAATCAAATTTGATTAGCAATTAAGCTTTAGTTTAGGGTTTGAAGTGGTAGGGTTAGCCGTTAGGCTAACCCTACGACTTCAAACCCTAAACTAAAGCGCGGGCCGCAGGCCCCCGTAATCACACTTCCCCCTCGGATTAGCTTTTAGCCCCCTAGGGTTTAGATTTTAGGGTTTTAGAATGCAACTTTTCTAAATGTATGCATAAAATCAAATTTGATTTTTGCATTTTAGGGTTTTAGAATGCAACTTTTCTAAATGTATGCATAAAATCAAATTTGATTTTGCATAGATTTTTAACATTATACATGTGAAATCAAATTTGATTTAGCAAATTTTTAAATGTATGCATAAAATCAAATTTGATTTTGCATAGATTTTTAACATTATACATGTGAAATCAAATTTGATTTTGCATAGATTTTTAACATTATACATAAATCAAATTTGATTTTGCATAGATTTTTAACATTATACATGTAATCAAATTTGATTTTGCATAGATTTTTAACATTATACATGTGAAAATCAAATTTGATTTTGCATAGATTTTTAACATTATACATGTGAAATCAAATTTGATTTTGATAATTTTTAAATTATACATGGAAAATCAAATTTGATTTTGCATAGATTTTTAACATTATGCATAAAATCAAATTTGATTTTGCATAGATTTTTAACATTATACATGTGAAATCAAATTTGATTTTGCATAGATTTTTAAATTATGCATAAAATCAAATTTGATTTTGCATAGATTTTTAACATTATACATGTGAAATCAAATTTGATTAGCAATTAAGCATTAGTTTAGGGTTTGAAGTTGTAGGGTTAGCCGTTAGGCTAACCCTACGACTTCAAACCCTAAACTAAAGCGCGGGCCGCAGGCCCCCGTTATCACACTTCCCCCTCGGATTAGCTTTTAGCCCCCTAGGGTTTAGATTTTAGGGTTTTAGAATGCAACTTTTCTAAATGTATGCATAAAATCAAATTTGATTAGTTTAGCATATTTAGGGTTTTAGAATGCAACTTTTCTAAATGTATGCATAAAATCAAATTTGATTTTGCATAGATTTTTAACATTATACATGTGAAATCAAATTTGATTTTGCATAGATTTTTAACATTATACATGTGAAATCAAATTTGATTAGCAATTAAGCTTTAGTTTAGGGTTTGAAGTTGTAGGGTTAGCCGTTAGGCTAACCCTACGACTTCAAACCCTAAACTAAAGCGCGGGCCGCAGGCCCCCGTTATCACACTTCCCCCTCGGATTAGCTTTTAGCCCCCTAGGGTTTAGATTTTAGGGTTTTAGAATGCAACTTTTCTAAATGTATGCATAAAATCAAATTTGATTTTGCATAGATTTTTAACATTATACATGTGAAATCAAATTTGATTTTGTATATGTATGTTTATATGGACTCTATTTGTTTTTCTAAATGTATGCATAAAATCAAATTTGATTTTACAACTCAAAAATGAATTCTTCTTTAAAGTGGGTCGGGTTATTATCCATAACTCCTTAATGTATTTATTTCTTCCAACGATAAAAACACACTCTTGTGTTATTTTTCAACCATATAACCTAAATTTATCATTCTCAAATTATTCTAAAAAACGGGTGTTGGAGAAATGGAAGATTGATACGTCCCACGGTGTATCAATATACCAAAGTATATTGAACACAGAACAGTTGTAGAGGGGGGTGAATACAACTTTCTTCAATCTTTACAAACTTTTAACACAAAACATTTTAAGATTCAGTTTAAGAACATTAAGCAAGTAAGTAAAGAACAGGAATCATTAAAACAGTAAAGCAGTAAAGAAATCAAAACATTCTTGAACACATATTGTTATTTTCAAATGTAATCCTTTATTAAGAAATAATCTATACAAAGAATTACAGGGTTGTTGCGGAATAAAGATAGCCTATAGATATCTAAACAACCCTATGAAATGACAAACAACAATCAATAAGTTTCAGCTCAAGAGAATCAGCCCAAGCTGATCTCGTACAGACTAAGCTGTGTGAAAGAGCAGAGAAACTAGTGTGAAGAATGATTCTCAGGAAATGCCACACATATGCAATCCATGAATGAGGCTTTTATAGGCACAAGCGCTCCTTCATTAGGTGTCCGTTGCAGCTACGTGTTCTTCAATCAGTGGTTGATGAAGGAATAATCAATCGTGCCTTTCATGGTACTTGTGGTCCCCCACGTACTGACACACATTCTTCATCTACCAATAGGAGTATGGACATGCATATGTAAAACAACCACCAACCTGGATCCTAGGATTCTTCCTAGTCACGTCATTTGTCCTTATCTTCAATCCTCCTCTTTGACTTGGACTGAATGCTAATACATTGTTGATGCAGCTTGAATAACACTTGCTTCCATAAGATATTACAAGTTACATCACTATTCTCCAAGCATTTCAATAGCTTCTTGCTTAACCTCAAATGATGGAGCAACTCTCACATCTAATTGCCTATCTAACCCTTCATTTATAAGGAACTGCTCATACCAATTACCTTCATCACTAAAGTTTCTGCAGAATCTGTATAAGGTAAATAGGTGCATAGATGGTACCTGTTTTAGTTCAGCAGTCCTTTGAAACACCAAATTCCCTCTAGCATCTACAAAGTACATCCCATGCTCAGGTTCAGTTATGAACTTCCCACATCTTGCATCTTCAACACCAGTAGGTAGAGACAGATTAAGATTATCAAGAATCTTGTCAATAGCACCTGAAGATAATTGTGCAAGCAACTCTGAAGGAGACAAGTTTTGGAGAAAAACTGAATGGTCACCTCCAGGAGCATCAATCTTTTCAAACCTTCTTCTTTTCTTCTTCAGTGGCTCAGCTGACTCATCTTCATAATCCATATCATATGCAATTGGTCTTGGAAGGCCAGAGATATCAATCTTGTACTTTACAATAGCAGCTAACTTCTTCTCAATGGCTTCCAAGACTGTCTCTTTGTGAACTCCAGACACACCAGTAATGGTATTATGTAGTTCCACCCACTCTGTGTATCCTAGATCAAGCAGTTTGTCAAGATCATGGGTTTCCCATTGGTTTCATAACCTCTCCTTGTAAACCTTATGCTGGGAATGTTCTTTCCTTTTCGTCTTTTCAGTAGAACTTCCCACATCTTGCATCTTCAACACCAGTAGGTAGAGACAGATTAAGATTATCAAGAATCTTGTCAATAGCACCTGAAGATAATTGTGCAAGCAACTCTGAAGGAGACAAGTTTTGGAGAAAAACTGAATGGTCACCTCCAGGAGCATCAATCTTTTCAAACCTTCTTCTTTTCTTCTTCAGTGGCTCAGCTGACTCATCTTCATAATCCATATCATATGCAATTGGTCTTGGAAGGCCAGAGATATCAATCTTGTACTTTACAATAGCAGCTAACTTCTTCTCAATGGCTTCCAAGACTGTCTCTTTGTGAACTCCAGACACACCAGTAATGGTATTATGTAGTTCCACCCACTCTGTGTATCCTAGATCAAGCAGTTTGTCAAGATCATGGGTTTCCCACTTGGTTTCATAACCTCTCCTTGTAAACCTTATGCTGGGAATGTTCTTTCCTTTTCGTCTTTTCAGTAGAACTTGGAGGATTGGTTCTGGATGCCTTCTATAATGGATCTTTTCAGTAATTTGTCTTTTCTCCAAAGCATCAAACAATTATGAGCTTTCATACTTTCTTTCACATCCTTAATCTTCTGTGATGGTGTAGAATGAACCACCACCTTCTTCTTTCCTTTGCTCACAACTTTCTTTTTGGAACCAATGGCTGCAAGATCTTCTTCATCTTCCTTATTTAATTGTTCTTGAACAGCCTTGGCGATTTCAGAATCAGACTTAGTTGCAGCAATTCTTTCTCTTTCTAGTCTGTCCTCCTTTATCATCTTGTATGCCATCTCAACTGTTACCCCAAGCTGTGGAGCAGTTTTAGTTGCAAGCCCCCAATCCTTTTCTTTCTCAGTTAAGATCTTCACACCACTCGACCCAGCTTTTGTTGTTCTTTTCTTGATCATGAACTGGGACAGAGTGGCTGTGTCTTCACTAGATGAAGATTCATCAATTTGTTCTTTGGGAGTTGGGTCAGCTTGAGTTGGCACAGCTTGCACAGGAACAGCTCGGGAGGACTTTCTTTTCTTTTCAACTTTCTTTTCTTTTTCAACACCAACATCCTTCCTTATATCTCCCATTTCATTAACAGTCTCCCCATTGGTTGTATCACTCTCCTTTTCAGTTTCTTCATTCAATTTTCCAACAGTTTCACCACCAGACTCAGATTCTGGTCTTTTTATCTCTTCCACATCTTCCTTCTCACCTTCCACCCTAGAACCATGCACAACCAATCTTCTATCATTTTGTGCTTCCTCAGCTCTGGCCTTATTCTGCCTCTCTTTCAATCTTTCAAGGTATTCTTCAATGTCCTTGTCAACCTGAGCTTGTTGTCTTTCTTTTTCTAGCTCAATTTCAGCTTCACTCATAGCACTCCTCTTTCTCTTAGTAGCATTCTTCTCCCCCTTTTTGTCATCATCAGCAGGGAAAGAGCTCACTGGAGTAACGAGGAAGTCTTTGAGATCCTGGTTGATCAAGTCAATTTTGACATTGGTGAGACAGCAGGCTCTTCTTAGCTCAACATAATCCTCATGGAGGAGTTTTATCTTGGATTTAACACCCTTAGAAACTTCAATCAGATCATTCTTGAAATCTGCTTGTGACTTGTTTGCAGATCGAAGTTCTATGGTGACTTCCCTTTTAAACTTGGTTGCAGCATTTTCAATCTGACCCAGAGTACTCTTGTTCCTTTCATTCTCTTCATTTACTGCCTTTGTAAGATTATCAAGAGACTCTGTCAGCTTGCTCTGGTTCTGCTGCATCAAGTCAACTGCTTTCTTAATATAATCTTCCAATGCAGTCTGATCTTGACTTAGCTTATCCACCTTCTTATCCGTCAAATCCTGATCCTTTTGGATCTTTTCCAAGCATTCGGTCAGCTTGAGCTCTCAACCTTAGAGGTTGAAATGAACTCAGTGAGCTGACCCACCACATCTGAAAATGAGATAGTGGCAGCTTGGGAAGAACTTGCAGTTAGCTTAAAAGCCACTGACTCTGGAAAGAGCAACCTGCAATCCTTAATAACAGGGTCATTGGGCATATTTAGAAGAGGGTGGAGGTTTAAGGAGTTTTGGAACATTTGCTCATGAGAGTGAGTCTCATGAGTGGATCTGTCAGAATTGATGATGAGTTGGTCAGCCTGAGAAAGATTAACGTTTAATTCAGGCTGAGGGCCAGTGGGAATGTGTTGATCTAGATTTTGATCAACTCCTCCACTGGCATCTTCCATCAGAGCATCCCTTGAGGATGGATGGGCAAACTCATCATCGAATGAAGAATCACTTCCGGAGATAGTGATCAGATTCTCATTGACATCGAGAGGACCATCAATGGTTCCCTTTGCTGCACAAGGGGCTGACATGATTGCCTTAAAGACAGCCAAGTAACCTGCAGAATCCCTCTGTCCAAGGACAGATGCAGACACAGACTCTGCAGGTGTAATGTTTTGTATAATTGATTGCCCTTCAACAGAGGTGTGTTGTTGCACCAAAGTATCCTTAGGGATAATTGAGGCATGTACCCCTCCTTGTGACATAGAAGGGGCATTGGCAGCCAGTGCAGACTCAGAGTGTAAGATAGAAGGAGTCTGATCAGCTTGGGGAGGAGAAGCAGTGTCACCAATGCGTTCGATACTTCTCTCCTTAGGCTGATCATCCTCAGAAATGATGTGCATTGACTCTGACTCACTTTGGATCTGGGCTAGATCCTCTGTTACCCCTTTAATGATATCATCAACCTTTTGGGAGGCTGATGATGGCGAATTTGGTTTAGACACAGTATGACCTTGGGAGGAGGTCTTTCTTTCAATACCTTCACCCTGTTTGGAGGGTTGGGTAGCAGTAGGTGTTCCCTTTAACTTGTCTACACTCTTTTGGGAGAGTGCAGATGGGCGTGGCGTTTTCGGTTTGTCAGCTTTGGTGACAGGGACAGCTTTGGAACGTTCCTTAGCTTTCCCTGCACCTTGGGGGATCTCAAGAGAAGATGTTGCATTATCAACCCCAGAAGCTGACACAGATTTCTTATGCAATCTTTTCTTTTTGGCCTTGAGAGGTACTAAGTCCTCAACAAGGGGTCTTTTAGAGTTGGATTTTAAACGAGTGGACGAAGGTGTGGCTAGGGAGGCTGATGTTTTGGCCAACCCTTCACCCTCTTTTGTAGGAGTAGAATGTTGAATAGATTCAGAAGAGTTTGAGGGTTCAGAAGCATGTGTACCTGGTCCCCCTGATTAGCAGATTGAGTGTCAGACTCAGATCGCGTCGAAGAAAGGACAGCTTCCCTAAGTGCTTCTTGATCATCTCCTCTTTTCCTGCAAAAATCAAGGTAGAGAAGAATCCTACCATAAGGTATGGTAAGACCCTTTACAGATACCTTGGGACTATTGAAGATGTTGTTATTGATAGACTTGCATTCCACAGTCTGACCAGTTGCCAGACTGTAATCATTGTCAAGAATAGCTTCAATGATAAGAGCAAGAATCCTACCATAAGGTATGGTAAGACTCTTCTTATGACGCGATCAACAAGGTCCTTAAAGATTAAGCAGCAAAATCTATTCTGGTCATGGTGACCATTGCATGAAAAATCTGCAATTCTAGGACATTAGGCTGATCAAAGCTGCCTGCCTTTACTTGTAAGGTTTTCGAAATTGTGCTCAATAAGTAGTTCCAAATACCAGTTAAATCTTTCATTTTAACCACTGAAGCCAATGGACCAGTATATCCAACTTCTTGTAAAACATTTTTGGCTTCAGTATGAGACACAACAACATCATATTCATCATCAGGCATATATGACAGCTCAAAAGCAGACCTAAGCCTCTCATAAGAAATGTATACCTTTTTCTTACCGTTGAGGATGGAGCCATAGATTGCAGCATCTCCTTTCTTGTTTTGTTTCACAATACAGCTCGCCCAAAATTCACACAAAAGATCTTGAAACACCCAGTCTGGCTTCTCAATCATCACCTTGCCGAATGGATGATGCCATAAGAAAGCCACAATTTCATCGTATCCTTTAGCCCATGAAGGAGGATGAATATTGGCATAAACCAGACTGCCAATCTTGATTTTACCAGTATCAAGATCAGCCGGAACCACTACTACCTTATCTCCCACCACATAAGGTGAAAGCTTATTGGCGCTTATCGGAGCTGGGTATAGACTTTCAGGTTCAGAAGAACTAGATTGAGAATCATTAGAATGAATAGAAACAGATGATGATGCCATTTTGAAAACAAATTTTAGAAGAAATTAAATTTAATAAAACAGTAATCAGATTTGAGAGAAAAATTGATTTTAAGAAAATATGAACAAGTGATTTGGGATTTAGGTTAAATGAAAGTTATATACGAAACCCAAAATATCTTATTTGAAAAAGTTGGAGAGAGAAAGATTTTGATTGGAGGATCAACAAGTAGTGGTGGTACTTTTTCAGTAACCGGTAGGACCACTACACGTGTCACATTCCAATAGGATCAACAAGTACGCTAAATAAAATAATGAAAGTAATAAAACGCACTGAGATATTTAATAACAAAAATAACCACGAAGTTGGGTCAGACTCAGCTTACCCTCTTTCACTTGAAATGCACCAAGTGTGAAAGGGTAGTCTGGGTCTGACACAGCTTACCCTCAAAATTTTAGTGCAACTCTAAGGGGTCAGATTTGTTATTACTTAGCTCACTACATTTTATAAATTAAGCATACCTAGCTTACTTATGAGGTAGTTGAACCTTGATTCATCCAATGGCTTTGTGAATAAGTCAGCAAGCTGATTGTCTGTTGGAATGAAGTGGAGTTCAACATCTTCTTTCATTACATGATCCCTGATGAAATGATATCTTATATCAATGTGCTTGGTCCTTGAATGAAGCACAGGGTTGTTTGAAATTGCTATGGCACTGGTACTGTCACAAAAGATTGGAGTTTTTGTTGCAGTGACACCATAGTCTTGAAGCTGATATTGCATCCAAAGAATTTGAGAGCAACAACTTCCTGCAGCAACATATTCAGCTTCTGCAGTGGAGATAGAAACTGAATGTTGCTTCTTGCTGGACCAGCTTACAAGTCTATTGCCAAGCAATTGACAAGCTCCTGAAGTACTTTTTCTGTCAATCTTACAGCCTGCAAAGTCGGAATCTGAATAGCCAATTAGATCAAATCCTGAGTCTTTGGGATACCAAAGACCCAGATTGGGACTTCCTTTAAGGTATCTAAAGATTCTCTTCACAGCTTTAAGATGAGATTCCTTAGGACTAGCTTGATATCTTGCACAAAGGCATGTAGCAAACATAATATCTGGTCTACTAGCAGTCAAGTAAAGTAATGATCCTATCATACCCCTATAAGCTGTGATGTCAACAGATTTGCCATTTTTATCTTCATCCAGCTTATCACCAGTTCCCATAGGAGTTTTCATAGGTGAGCAATCAGTAAAACTAAATTTGTTTAAGAGATCTTTAACATACTTTCCTTGGTTTATGAAAATTTCATTTTTAGTCTGTTTAACTTGTAAACCCATAAAATAGTTTAGTTCTCCCATCATGCTCATTTCATACTTTTTGGACATTAATTCAGAAAACTTTTTGCAAAGTCTTTCACTGCTAGACCCAAATATTATATCATCTACATAGATTTGTACAAGCAGAATATCACCATTATACTTTCTCACAAACAAAGTCTTGTCAACATTACCTCTTTTGAAGTTATTATCCAATAAGAATTTAGACAAAGTATCATACCATGCCCTTGGAGCTTGCTTCAACCCATAGAGAGCCTTGTCAAGCTTGAACACATGATCAGGAAACTTTGAATTTTCAAAACCAGGAGGTTGTTCAACATAGACTTCTTCTTCCAATTTTCCATTAAGAAATGCACTCTTCACATCCATTTGATAGACTTTGAAACCTTTATGAGCAGAGAAGGCCAAGAACATTCTGATTGCCTCTAATCTTGCCACTGGTGCAAAAGTCTCATCATAATCAATTCCATCCTCTTGTCTGTAACCAAGAGCTACCAATCTTGCTTTATTTCTGGTCACAACTCCCCTTTCATCCATTTTGTTTCTGTAGACCCACTTGGTTCCAATCACAGTCTTGTGATGAGGTCTTGGAACAAGTTCCCAAACCTTGTTTCTTTCAAACTGTGTTAGCTCATCTTGCATTGCATTAACCCAAGAGGGATCTTCCAGAGCTTCACCAACCTCAGTTGGTTCCATCTTGCTTACAAAATTGACAAACATGCAGAAGTTGCCTGTTGCCTTTCTTCTTGTTTTCACACCAGAGAGTGGATCACCAATGATTTGGTTAATTGGATGACTCTTTGTCCATCTAGTAACTGGGACAATGGACTGATTCAGATTAGATGGTTCAGCATGATCAGCTTGGGGAAGAGGCTGATCAGCATGGACAGGAATGGAGGAGTCTGAACCAGTTGGAGAGTCATTTAATGGATTTTGAACAATAACTTCAGTAGGAGTAGGATCAGCTTGTGCATCTTCAAAGATTGGAACTTCTTCTTCTTCTTCAATGAGTTGCTCCCCCTGAGTTTGAGCATTATTTGCTCCAACTGGAGGATTTGTTGGAGGCTCATTCTCAGGTACAGCCAGTTCTTCAAAATTGAAGTCTTCATCTTCAGAAGGAGAGCAGTCTGGCTTAGAACAACCTTCATCAATGCTTACATTAACAGAGTTCTCAATTGTTTTAGTTCTCTTGTTGTACACTCTGTAGGCCTTCATCATTGTTGCATATCCAAGTAGGATACCTTCATCTGATTTCTCATCAAACCTTCCAAGATGGTCTTTCTTATTCAGAATATAGCAAGGACTTCCAAACATTCTTAGGAAACCAATCTCAGGTTTTCTCCCCCTAAGAAGTTCATATGCAGTCTTCTGGTGTCTTTTTACAATGAGGGATCTATTCTGGGTAAAGCAAGCTGTGTGCTGCTTCAATAAGAGACTTCTGTTTCTTTGTGTAACAACCCTCAATTTCCGACTAGGACAATTTACTTATATTCATCTAGATATCTATCCCTAGAGGTTTCTTAAGAGATTTTGCCTTCCAGACATTAAGGCATAGTGATACTTGCCATCTCGTTCAGTAGAATTCCCAAAGATAGCTAGTTGCCTTAGAAATGCCATGAACAATAACTATAATCATTCAACACAATCTCAAGCTATAAATTTGTTCCAATTGAACTTGGTGAAATGTCAATGAACCAAAAACTTCATTTCCATTAAAACTAGTTATATAAATAATAATGTAGGACTCACAAGTTGAGATAACCATCAAAAATCCTTACGAAGGTCCAACAATTTAATCATTTAGTTAATTAAAGTAAATTTGGCCATGAAAATACCATGAGCACCTTAAAAACTCCTTAAGTACATGAGAATGCTTGAATAATAATAAGTATATATGTACAAGTCCAATATAAATACAAGATTACAACCAATGAGCCTTGTAACAAATGAAAAACACGAAAATATATACATACATACCTACATACATGACATATATATATGTATACACATACTAGAATAAAAATCTACTTACACTACAAACTAATACAAATTAACTTTACAACACATATATACCCTTAACCTATACATTTATACACTTATAAAATTTAAAAAAAAAAAAAAGGGGGAGAAACCCTATCCTTAACTCCTTGGCCCCCCCCCCCCCCTCACACACACACTTCACCAAAAACAACACACACACATCTTAAAACTTTCTCTCAACTTTTCTTCACACTTTCTTCACCACTTTCGGATTTTGCAAGGAAAAATGGGGCTTAAATCTAATCTAAACTATTGTAATAATAACTTTTCTTGTTAATTCATCATCTAAGGTCAAGTATGGAGTCATTTGGGGGTCTTGAATGTCACGAAAAATCTGCCCAAAATCATCTTCAAAACCAAGTTCTTCAAGGGTATAAATCTTCACCTTTTTTACTAGATTCAATCTTGTTCTTGTTTATATTCAAAGGTTTTACCAATGATGAAAGTGACTAAAACCTACTGGAATAAAATCATTTTAAGTCAAAGAACAAATGTCATATAAATTAGAAATAATTAAGTAAGTGAAAATCACTAATAAATAGCTATTTTTAAATTAATAGAAAAATTACATAAATAAATATATATATATCACAACATTCTAAGTTAAAGAGGCATAATAATCAGAATATAACCCAAATATAATTAGCCACGAATTATAAAGGCAAGTGAGGTACTTGAAAGTATTTTTAAAGAATTATTTGGTTAATAAATCAAGAAAATGAATAAGTAATTAATTAAATAACATTAAATTAAATAAATAATTTTAAATCAGAAAGTATTCATAAATATTAATATTATGAAGTTGCTAATGTCAAATATTATAATCAAGCAAAGCACACAATGGGAACCATGATAATCAAAGGCAAGTTACCGAAATTCTGACAACTTATAACTACATGTATAATGAAAGTGACCCTTTTACACCAACACTCTCTACAACCAAAAAGATGCAAATATTAACAATATACTTGGATCCCAAAATTTATGACAACATAATGAAAGTGGCATTTCTTAGTGATAGCTTAAGATAGGAACTTACGTATATTAGTCCTATCGTAGGGATAGTCTTGGCTTGAAGTGTGATTGAGGAATATGATGGATATATGACCAAGGAAGCGATAGATGGGAAGTACCCATTTTGGATAAGTGAATATAATATGCGGCATATCAAGGTGAGTCATAGCCCCCTTTCAAACTCTTTTATATGTTTTACTTGCGGGGTGAAAAGCATGATTAATTAAAATGACTTTCTCTTATGAAATGATTCTTTGAAATAATGATAATGATATGGGAATTATATTGTATGTTCAACGTGTTATATGTTATATGATGAGCTTGAGTACTGTCAAACGGTGGTCCCCTGTACACTACTATTAACTCATTTGAGGCCTGTAGTTAGAGGGTTGCGCAACTAGGACTTGTCCCCTCATCCACTATTATAGGTAACGGTGGGATGTTTGGTCTGCCTTGGTGGCCACCTTCATCGCCAGTCTGGCCTCGCGGTGCTCTAACTACTATATATTTATGGGCGTCTCCATGGCACGACCCTTGGTTATCTTTATGCACGTGATTGACAGCATGTGCTTATCATTATCTTATCATTTGGGACAATATATTGATTATTGGGACATAACCGGTCTTAGTAGTGGCTCAAGAACAATCTCATCGAATTACGTCATGGTAGTCTTACCATTGACCAAGAGGTATTGATATTATATTGGATGGAAATTGTGGATTGAACATACGGTTTGGGTATTGGACCTTATATGGAAATCTTGAAAGTTGCTGAAATTGGCAACATTGAAGTATTGATGACCAAATGGTTTTGGTATAATGAATGATTAATCGATTGATATATTTTTCTGTCACGATAAATGTGACAAATGAGAACTTTATAATTTACCTTGGATTTCTCAACTATTTTGAAATGGATATGTAACGAGGTTTACTTGCAAACCTATGCACTCACCAACTACGTTTTCGTAGTTGACACTTTTTCTTCATGCTTTTCAGGAATTAGCCTTTGTCTTGAGGAATTATATGCATCATGGTTGTTTGCATTGCACTTTGGAGTCAAAGATCAAACCTTGTGACGGGCAATGGAATCCGCCTTGATCATTGTAGTATATCATCTCATGTATTTGTTATGTGTTTCGTGGACTCAATATCCAAGCATGGTAGACGTATTGTACTTGGGAATTGGTTCACATGCTTGTGCATTGTAAAATTATTTTTATCAACTAAAGCTATGGTGAATGCTATCTATTATCCTTTGTTTTGAATACTCGACTTTCTGTACATCTCATCATTCCGCCGTGGTTGGGGTGTTACAGAAAATGGTATCAGAGACTAAGGTTATAGAGAACATTGGGGTTCCTCCGGGAATTCCAAAACTATAGCCTCTTTTCAAAACGAACTTTTATAGTCGAGTCGAGCATAAGGTTAAGCGGATTAGTTTGAGCTTTACATGGTAGGACCATAATTAAACGTAAAGTCATGAATCTACGTTTAATTATGAGAGGACCATGTAAAACTCAAACGGCCACTTGGACTTATGTTCAAAAGGATTCCTTTTCAAAAAAAAAAAAAAAAAAAAAAAAAAAAAAAAAAAAAAAAAAAAAAAAAAAAAAAAAAAAAAAAAAAAAAAAAAAAAAAAAAAAAAAAAAAAAAAAAAAAAGAAAAAAAAAAAAAAAAAAAAAAAAAAAAAAAAAAAAAAGAGAAAAAGATCTTTAATAAATCCATTTTTATGAGCATACGTGTTGCATTTAGACATTCACCTAAGCATATATATAACGATTCGAGACTTTCTTTACTTAAGGATTATGCTAGTTTAGTAGGATTCTCCTTTTGCACATTAGAAGTGAAATGAATAAGATTGAAAGAATATTCGTTGATACATGCTACTCTATGCTATAACATGTGAATTTGGGCATGATTTGATTGCAATGTGAAAGCTTATAGTGTGCAATGTGAAAATTGTAATGTGCAATGTGAAAATTGTAATGTGCAATGTGAAAGTTTGTAATATGCAATGTGAAAGTTTGGAATGTGCAATGTGGAAATTATGTGAGGAATGCATGCGTAAAAGCCTTATGACTCATGATGTTGAACTTTAAGTTGCATATGCACTTTAAAATAATGAGATTATTAAAAGGCACGAAATCATTTTGGGGTATGACTTGTTCAATTTATTGAGTAATGACGTTGACTAATTATGATCGATTTAGAAAGAAAATATAGGCATGACGAGTTGATATGAAATTCCATGGACGATATGGATATAAGAGCCTTTACTCCCTAAGTTTGAGCTACTTGAAACTAGCGCGTAAATATTGCGACGATTATGTAGTCATGCCTTACTATTAAGATAACTATTGCACCCTGAGGTTGAGCTAATTGAAGACTAGTGTGTGGATTTAATGATTATATAGTTGTGCCTTATTATTGAGATAGTTATTATGCTCTAAGATTTGACTGTTGAGAACTAGTACCTGCTAGACATGATGATAATGTGGCTAGTCCTTACTACTGATATAGATATTGCGTGATGAGATTTGGCCGCTTGGGAACTAGTGATTGTCTCTGAAAAATCCATTATAAATTAGAAATTTCTAAGTATGAAAGTTGTCATTAAGTACCCCTCCAATCCAATATTCGTTCACTCGTGCTCTTTCGAAATTATCCCACATCCTATTCCTTACGACACCACTATTCATTATGGACATATGACAACGGTGATATCATCGGTGGAGCATCTTTCCACGTACGTTGGACGATATACTCTGAGAATTGTAGACCCAAGATGTGACGCGACTCTATCCTCTTGGAAACGACGCATAACCTTGGTATTCGATCTGAAATGGTGCGAAACATATGTGAACGTCGAATGAAGTTGGAGACTTATGAAAGACGAGTGGTATTAAAGCCAAATTACGATTTGACGACGCCGATAAAACACATTCCCATATATATTCTAGACGACACGTCCTGAGAATGGTAACCCTGAAATTTGGTGCGATATTCCTATTCTAACACGTATACGCGAACATCTATCTATATTATTTAAATCGGTGCGACATATATCGACGTCATTGAAAGTTGGAGTCCATCGGGCAACGAAGGACAAAGAAGTGGTTTCTTTAACTCGCGCAAGGAATAATCCGAGCCTTAATGAATCTTTTGTTTTCCTATTTCCTATTCCATCCATTCGAAACCAAATTCTATATCCTTTATATTCTTGATTATTCAAAGTAATGATCATCACCGTTTCTCTTCAAAGGTTAGTACCCTAACGACGTACAACTCACTCACGCAACACTCTGCAATGGCGAAGTCGAGTAACTAGAACCCTGCCCTTGCTGCGACATCAAGGGATACGAAAGACGTGAGACATCGGTCGTCCATAAGTGAAATACTTGGGATAACTATATAGCATAGAAGATGTTATTGGATCATGTACATAAAGTAGGGCGGATAAGATATGTGGTGTGTAAGTCAAAGTACATGGAAGCACAAGCGAAGAGTATACTAAGCTTTAACTTGGAGAAAGAATTGAAGGTCTTACCTATCTATGTTGATCGACCGAAGGAAAAAAAAAAAAAAAAAAAAAAAAAAAAAAAAAAAAAAAAAAAAAAAAAAAAAAAAAAAAAAAAAAAAAAAAAAAAAAAAAAAAAAAAAAAAAAAAAAAAAAAAAAAAAAAAAAAAAAAAAAAAAAAAAAAAAAAAAAAAAAAAAAAAAAAAAAAAAAAAAAAAAAAAAAAAAAAAAAAAAAAAAAAAAAAAAAAAAAAAAAAAAAAAAAAAAAAAAAAAAAAAAAAAAAAAAAAAAAAAAAAAAAAAAAAAAAAAAAAAAAAAAAAAAAAAAAAAAAAAAAAAAAAAAAAAAAAAAAAAAAAAAAAAAAAAAAAAAAAAAAAAAAAAAAAAAAAAAAAAAAAAAAAAAAAAAAAAAAAAAAAAAAAAAAAAAAAAAAAAAAAAAAAAAAAAAAAAAAAAAAAAAAAAAAAAAAAAAAAAAAAAAAAAAAAAAAAAAAAAAAAAAAAAAAAAAAAAAAAAAAAAAAAAAAAAAAAAAAAAAAAAAAAAAAAAAAAAAAAAAAAAAAAAAAAAAAAAAAAAAAAAAAAAAAAAAAAAAAAAAAAAAAAAAAAAAAAAAAAAAAAAAAAAAAAAAAAAAAAAAAAAAAAAAAAAAAAAAAAAAAAAAAAAAAAAAAAAAAAAAAAAAAAAAAAAAAAAAAAAAAAAAAAAAAAAAAAAAAAAAAAAAAAAAAAAAAAAAAAAAAAAAAAAAAAAAAAAAAAAAAAAAAAAAAAAAAAAAAAAAAAAAAAAAAAAAAAAAAAAAAAAAAAAAAAAAAAAAAAAAAAAAAAAAAAAAAAAAAAAAAAAAAAAAAAAAAAAAAAAAAAAAAAAAAAAAAAAAAAAAAAAAAAAAAAAAAAAAAAAAAAAAAAAAAAAAAAAAAAAAAAAAAAAAAAAAAAAAAAAAAAAAAAAAAAAAAAAAAAAAAAAAAAAAAAAAAAAAAAAAAAAAAAAAAAAAAAAAAAAAAAAAAAAAAAAAAAAAAAAAAAAAAAAAAAAAAAAAAAAAAAAAAAAAAAAAAAAAAAAAAAAAAAAAAAAAAAAAAAAAAAAAAAAAAAAAAAAAAAAAAAAAAAAAAAAAAAAAAAAAAAAAAAAAAAAAAAAAAAAAAAAAAAAAAAAAAAAAAAAAAAAAAAAAAAAAAAAAAAAAAAAAAAAAAAAAAAAAAAAAAAAAAAAAAAAAAAAAAAAAAAAAAAAAAAAAAAAAAAAAAAAAAAAAAAAAAAAAAAAAAAAAAAAAAAAAAAAAAAAAAAAAAAAAAATAAGACTTCCCTAGAACTTGGAGGAGATCACTAGCAATGCTGGAAAATGAAGGTAATTGGAAGGAGAAAACTAATTAAGGACAATAAGATACTAGGATGTGTCGAGTAACCCTCATGATTAAAGAGTAACAAAAAGGATTCCGAGCTATCCCTTCTTTTCGAAACAAGTGTGAAGATGGAGATTCGTTACACGAAGGAATAAGAAATTGCTGAATTGAAGAGCGTCAAGGAAGGCGAGATGAAGTGAAGAGCAGGAAATCCCTTACATTTTTCTAGAGGAAAAATGTTAAGGGGGTAATCACAGCAAAGGTAGATACCCGAACAAGGAGTATGAAGTGCAAGATTATACTTATCTTTCAAGAAGAGTTATTCACTAACATCATTGAAGATGATTTGGAGTAGAATATAAAGTGAAGAAACGTCATTCGACCCAAACAAATGAAGTGAAGGCATTGACACCATTTACCCGATGTAGTTCCGGTAGCGTTCATCTTTACGGCACTCCACACGTTATCCTCTGAATATCAATTGGAAAACCTCTATCGAAAGACAAGCTAGTAGTAGAACCTATCAACTAAGCCAAGAGAAAGCGGTATACGCTCAACACCCGACGGAGGCTAGTTTAGAAGCACGGTGAGTTATGATGGTTATCCCCTTAAGGTTAATGGTCGTATAAAGGTAAACTAAAATAAGATGAACTTGGGAGAGAACAATTTTGCAACACATGGTTAATCGTCAAGGACCATCGACCCAAGGAGTAGTGCGCCCAAGAAGAGTGAAGGAGAAAACAACATGGAATTGCTAAAGTTAATAGTGAAAGCAAATAAGGAATACGACGCTAGAAGTCAAGGCACATACTACGACAACGATTAAGGAAGTTGGGCGCTGAACTAAGTTCCAGACAGCTAACAAACTCCGTGAAGAGCTAGTTATGGAATGTTCGAACGGAAGGGTGATAAGGATAATTCGCATCTGTGAAGAGTTAGGATCAAAGGATCTGTATCACCACGATCTGATAAGTACCCTTGAGATAACTGCAAGGACTAGCGACTGCTTGTGTGCTGTTCAGGACGACGATTACTCTAGTTTGAGATGGATTAGAGTGACGAAACGGTAAGGAGTATGGTGACCCATAAGAAAACGAAAGGAAAATGGAGAAAACCGAATGGTTGATAAAAGGATAAAGTAACCGATGTTTCCCCTAAATCATATTATATCACAATTTCTAAGGACATTAGGTTATTGTATTTGAAAAGAAGCTTAGCTTAGAAAGCTGGAAATGGATATGAGGCTCAGGAGAGCAAAGTAATTGACAATTTTGTAGAGGTCAGGAGGACCTACGAAGGATTATTTAAAGGAGGAGTTCATACGAATAAGGACATCAAAGTGTTTACCTTGAAATGATGGTGGTGATATGGTTACTTAAGAGCATAAGGATGGTGTAAATCCTATCACGAGGAATGCGTAGGTATGGCAAGGAAACCGAATAGATTATATGTGCGATGTTAAAAGAGATTTGTCGGTGATGAGCCATAGATAATGTTCCTTCTAGCGTAAGAAGGAGGTAACTAAAGGTACCTTCAAACGATTTGAAAGCCAACATCGGCAAAAACAAGAAAAATTGGTAACGATGTGACTTAACGAATAATGAAAGAGGACTCTGGGAAAATAAGGACGAAGTTGAAAAGACACAGGCGAGTATGAGGAGTAAGATGGAACTATCACCAACCAATTCACGATTTCCTTGCACGCCATAAAATAACAAAGACAACACTATAAAACCCTAAAATGAGATACTACGAAGATGTACCTTTGCAATTTTAGTGCAACTTGGCACCCCAGTTAGTATCACTTTTGTTAAAGGGGTAATACCTTAACAAGTGATTAATCGCAAACGAAGTCAATAGATTCGAGTAGCGGCAAGCGTGTCCAACTTCAAACTGAAGAAAGATAAAGATAGGCGAGAAGCCATTAAGACGTTTCTTTAATTGAGAAAGCAAAACGATAAAGGAAAGTACACCAAGTGACCAATGGAAATGAGTAGTCACAAACAATCGATATTCCAACGTTTCTTACCGCCTTTATTGTAACTAACGTTACGAGCCGTTTGTTCGTTTTACACCTCCGTATTGCCATTCCTATTATTATCCCATTATTTAGCATTGATCTAGGCAAGATTGACAGCCCGTAACGATTACATGCGATTAACCTCCAGTCGCCTCAAGAGGGGAGCGACATTCGTAACCTTTTTTTTTTTTTTTTTTTTTTTTTTTTTTTTTTTTTTTTTTTTTTTTTTTTTTTTTTTTTTTTTTTTTTTTTTTTTTTTTTTTTTTTTTTTTTTTTTTTTTTTTTTTTTTTTTTTTTTTTTTTTTTTTTTTTTTTTTTTTTTTTTTTTTTTTTTTTTTTTTTTTTTTTTTTTTTTTTTTTTTTTTTTTTTTTTTTTTTTTTTTTTTTTTTTTTTTTTTTTTTTTTTTTTTTTTTTTTTTTTTTTTTTTTTTTTTTTTTTTTTTTTTTTTTTTTTTTTTTTTTTTTTTTTTTTTTTTTTTTTTTTTTTTTTTTTTTTTTTTTTTTTTTTTTTTTTTTTTTTTTTTTTTTTTTTTTTTTTTTTTTTTTTTTTTTTTTTTTTTTTTTTTTTTTTTTTTTTTTTTTTTTTTTTTTTTTTTTTTTTTTTTTTTTTTTTTTTTTTTTTTTTTTTTTTTTTTTTTTTTTTTTTTTTTTTTTTTTTTTTTTTTTTTTTTTTTTTTTTTTTTTTTTTTTTTTTTTTTTTTTTTTTTTTTTTTTTTTTTTTTTTTTTTTTTTTTTTTTTTTTTTTTTTTTTTTTTTTTTTTTTTTTTTTTTTTTTTTTTTTTTTTTTTTTTTTTTTTTTTTTTTTTTTTTTTTTTTTTTTTTTTTTTTTTTTTTTTTTTTTTTTTTTTTTTTTTTTTTTTTTTTTTTTTTTTTTTTTTTTTTTTTTTTTTTTTTTTTTTTTTTTTTTTTTTTTTTTTTTTTTTTTTTTTTTTTTTTTTTTTTTTTTTTTTTTTTTTTTTTTTTTTTTTTTTTTTTTTTTTTTTTTTTTTTTTTTTTTTTTTTTTTTTTTTTTTTTTTTTTTTTTTTTTTTTTTTTTTTTTTTTTCAACACAATCTCAAGCTATAAATTTGTTCCAATTGAACTTGGTGAAATGTCAATGAACCAAAAACTTCATTTCCATTAAAACTAGTTATATAAATAATAATGTAGGACTCACAAGTTGAGATAACCATCAAAAATCCTTACGAAGGTCCAACAATTTAATCATTTAGTTAATTAAAGTAAATTTGGCCATGAAAATACCATGAGCACCTTAAAAATAATTAAAACTCCTTAAGTACATGAGAATGCTTGAATAATAATAAGTATATATGTACAAGTCCAATATAAATACAAGATTACAACCAATGAGCCTTGTAACAAATGAAAAACACGAAAATATATACATACATACCTACATACATGACATATATATATGTATACACATACTAGAATAAAAATCTACTTACACTACAAACTAATACAAATTAACTTTACAACACATATATACCCTTAACCTATACATTTATACACTTATAAAATTTAAATAAAAAAAAAGGGGAGAAACCCTATCCTTAACTCCTTGGCCGTCCCCCCCCCCCTCACACACACACTTCACCAAAACAAACACACACACATCTTAAAACTTTCTCTCAACTTTTCTTCACACTTTCTTCACCACTTTCGGATTTTGCAAGGAAAAATGGGGCTTAAATCTAATCTAAACTATTGTAATAATAACTTTTCTTGTTAATTCATCATCTAAGGTCAAGTATGGAGTCATTTGGGGGTCTTGAATGTCACGAAAAATCTGCCCAAAATCATCTTCAAAACCAAGTTCTTCAAGGGTATAAATCTTCACCTTTTTTACTAGATTCAATCTTGTTCTTGTTTATATTCAAAGGTTTTATCAAAAGTTTATGTTTTCTTCTTGATTTCTTTGTTATATACACTTGATGAAGGCAAAGTTGATAGGATCTTTCTCCTCATGCATATGCATGTCGAAATCTATGAGAAAGATCCAAGGATTCAACAAGTTTAAGACCCAAAAGTGTTGTTATAGATTAGTAGCTTTTAAAGTGATTTTCCTTTCGATAGATCTATATGTTTTTGTATATTTTGAAGAATATATTTCTGAGATTTTTCATTAAAAAGATGTTTTTATGTTGTTGAAAGTTAGATCTATAAAGATTGGTATTGAAAAGTGTTGATTTGAATGAATACATGTTAGATCTAAGAAAGTTGAATCTTGTTGTTGGATTATGAGATGGATGGACTTGTATTAAGTGAAAAATATGTTAAAAGAGGTATAATAATCTGGAAATTTGATGTTAAGAGGTATAAAAATAAAGTATTAATCTTGTAAATGATAAACTCAAGTGTTAATAAAGCAAGAATGGTCATTGGTGAGTTGTTTGGACCCAAATACTTTCTGACAGAATTATTCTTCTGTCTTTGGACGGATAAACTGAACATGTGAGGGCTGTTTCAAGCAAAACTTTCAAAATAAAAGTTGTAGATAAAAGAGTTAAGTTTAACCTCCAACTGGAATCACTCAAAAATAATAAACCAAACCAAAGATATGATTTTTCTACCAAAAGTGGTCAAAACTGGATTTTTGTCTTAATGTTGAGTCAACTTTGACGATTTTTAATTTCTTAACTAATAGGTTTCAGAAGTTTAAACCTGGTGTGAACTGAGTTCAAAGTGTCCCTAATGTAAAATAAAATTGGGGGATTTTTCTTAAATGTTCATCATCGAAATCTTTTATAAAATATATTGAGTCGCACAGCAGCAAGCTTTCTGACCAACTTTGGTTTTGTAATTTTTAGAGGTAGTAAACAATGTCTGAAAATTTAGCAAAAATTCACATAAATATAGGACACATATATGTCTCTGTATAAAAATCACCAACGTCCAAATAATTCAACTTAACCAAAAATGACTACTCAACATTTTATGAAAATAAGTGTTAAAACAGAAAATTCCAAGTAAAAGTTCTCCACAATAAAATAAGCTAAAAGTCACTAGATTGCAACTTTAACCAACTCCAACAATCTAGTAACAAAAAGTATTATAGACCTACTGAGAATATGTCAAATAAAAGTTGTAGATAAAAGAGTTAAGTTTAACCTCCAACTGGAATCACTCAAAAATAATAAACCAAACCAAAGATATGATTTTTCTACCAAAAGTGGTCAAAACTGGATTTTTGTCTTAATGTTGAGTCAACTTTGACGATTTTTAATTTCTTAACTAATAGGTTTCAGAAGTTTAAACCTGGTGTGAACTGAGTTCAAAGTGTCCCTAATGTAAAATAAAATTGGGGGATTTTTCTTAAATGTTCATCATCGAAATCTTTTATAAAATATATTGAGTCGCACAGCAGCAAGCTTTCTGACCAACTTTGGTTTTGTAATTTTTAGAGGTAGTAAACAATGTCTGAAAATTTAGCAAAAATTCACATAAATATAGGACACATATATGTCTCTGTATAAAAATCACCAACGTCCAAATAATTCAACTTAACCAAAAATGACTACTCAACATTTTATGAAAATAAGTGTTAAAACAGAAAATTCCAAGTAAAAGTTCTCCACAATAAAATAAGCTAAAAGTCACTAGATTGCAACTTTAACCAACTCCAACAATCTAGTAACAAAAAGTATTATAGACCTACTGAGAATATGTCAAATAAAAGTTATAAAACTTAACTTGGTTATTAAATGGCAAAGGCAAGCCTACAAACCACTAATTCGGTTCAAATAATCACTAACCGAAAGCACCAAATTGCACATATCACACCACCACCACTATCACGACTTTGGACACCAAAATATGATGAACTTTCTGGAAATAATGAAACAAGAATGAAAATTCATTTTGAAGCACCTTAATTGCTCAAGAAATGAGGCTAAAATCACTATTTCGGTAAACGATTTTTAATTTCTTAACTAATAGGTTTCAGAAGTTTAAACCTGGTGTGAACTGAGTTCAAAGTGTCCCTAATGTAAAATAAAATTGGGGGATTTTTCTTAAATGTTCATCATCGAAATCTTTTATAAAATATATTGAGTCGCACAGCAGCAAGCTTTCTGACCAACTTTGGTTTTGTAATTTTTAGAGGTAGTAAACAATGTCTGAAAATTTAGCAAAAATTCACATAAATATAGGACACATATATGTCTCTGTATAAAAATCACCAACGTCCAAATAATTCAACTTAACCAAAAATGACTACTCAACATTTTATGAAAATAAGTGTTAAAACAGAAAATTCCAAGTAAAAGTTCTCCACAATAAAATAAGCTAAAAGTCACTAGATTGCAACTTTAACCAACTCCAACAATCTAGTAACAAAAAGTATTATAGACCTACTGAGAATATGTCAAATAAAAGTTATAAAACTTAACTTGGTTATTAAATGGCAAAGGCAAGCCTACAAACCACTAATTCGGTTCAAATAATCACTAACCGAAAGCACCAAATTGCACATATCACACCACCACCACTATCACGACTTTGGACACCAAAATATGATGAACTTTCTGGAAATAATGAAACAAGAATGAAAATTCATTTTGAAGCACCTTAATTGCTCAAGAAATGAGGCTAAAATCACTATTTCGGTAAACGATTTTTAATCATAAAACCCTCAAAATAAGCAAGACACAAGAGAGGTTGAATTGATATGATTTTGTATGAATAAAATTTGCCTAAAAGGGGTGAGATTTTTGACCAAAATGTTTAGTGATGATTTCTAAGAATTTCCATGAATTATTGAATTTAAATAGTAATTAAAAGACATAAAAATCCATAAATAAATTATGTAAGTCAAGAATGAAGTTAAATCATCTTAACCATTGATAAAAATAACTAAAACCTACTGGAATAAAATCATTTTAAGTCAAAGAACAAATGTCATATAAATTAGAAATAATTAAGTAAGTGAAAATCACTAATAAATAGCTATTTTTAAATTAATAGAAAAATTACATAAATAAATATATATATATCACAACATTCTAAGTTAAAGAGGCATAATAATCAGAATATAACCCAAATATAATTAGCCACGAATTATAAAGGCAAGTGAGGTACTTGAAAGTATTTTTAAAGAATTATTTGGTT
Source organism: Erigeron breviscapus (assembly GCA_034093135.1). Classification (NCBI taxonomy): domain Eukaryota; kingdom Viridiplantae; phylum Streptophyta; class Magnoliopsida; order Asterales; family Asteraceae; genus Erigeron; species Erigeron breviscapus. Next base: position 16,096,713 of record CM067172.1, on the reverse strand, counting down.
AATAAATCAAGAAAATGAATAAGTAATTAATTAAATATTATCATTAAAATAAATGGGAAATACACAAATAAAAGTATAAATCATGAAATTGGTTAAATAATCACAACCAATGATGAAAGTGACTAAAACCTACTGGAATAAAATCATTTTAAGTCAAAGAACAAATGTCATATAAATTAGAAATAATTAAGTAAAAATAATTAATTAAATATTATCATTAAAATAAATGGGAAATACACAAATAAAAGTATAAATCATGAAATTGGTTAAATAATCACAACCAATGATGAAAGTGACTAAAACCTACTGGAATAAAATCATTTTAAGTCAAAGAACAAATGTCATATAAATTAGAAATAATTAAGTAAAAATAATTAATTAAATATTATCATTAAAATAAATGGGAAATACACAAATAAAAGTATAAATCATGAAATTGGTTAAATAATCACAACCAATGATGAAAGTGACTAAAACCTACTGGAATAAAATCATTTTAAGTCAAAGAACAAATGTCATATAAATTAGAAATAATTAAGTAAATACTAATTTCAAATATTATAATCAAGCAAAGCACACAATGGGAACCATGATAATCAAAGGCAAGTTACCGAAATTCTGACAACTTATAACTACATGTATAATGAAAGTGACCCTTTTACACCAACACTCTCTACAACCAAAAAGATGCAAATATTAACAATATACTTGGATCCCAAAATTTATGACAACATAATGAAAGTGGCATTTCTTAGTGATAGCTTAAGATAGGAACTTACGTATATTAGTCCTATCGTAGGGATAGTCTTGGCTTGAAGTGTGATTGAGGAATATGATGGATATATGACCAAGGAAGCGATAGATGGGAAGTACCCATTTTGGATAAGTGAATATAATATGCGGCATATCAAGGTGAGTCATAGCCCCCTTTCAAACTCTTTTATATGTTTTACTTGCGGGGTGAAAAGCATGATTAATTAAAATGACTTTCTCTTATGAAATGATTCTTTGAAATAATGATAATGATATGGGAATTATATGCATCATGGTTGTTTGCATTGCACTTTGGAGTCAAAGATCAAACCTTGTGACGGGCAATGGAATCCGCCTTGATCATTGTAGTATATCATCTCATGTATTTGTTATGTGTTTCGTGGACTCAATATCCAAGCATGGTAGACGTATTGTACTTGGGAATTGGTTCACATGCTTGTGCATTGTAAAATTATTTTTATCAACTAAAGCTATGGTGAATGCTATCTATTATCCTTTGTTTTGAATACTCGACTTTCTGTACATCTCATCATTCCGCCGTGGTTGGGGTGTTACACTTTTTCTTCATGCTTTTCAGGAATTAGCCTTTGTCTTGAGGAATTATATGCATCATGGTTGTTTGCATTGCACTTTGGAGTCAAAGATCAAACCTTGTGACGGGCAATGGAATCCGCCTTGATCATTGTAGTATATCATCTCATGTATTTGTTATGTGTTTCGTGGACTCAATATCCAAGCATGGTAGACGTATTGTACTTGGGAATTGGTTCACATGCTTGTGCATTGTAAAATTATTTTTATCAACTAAAGCTATGGTGAATGCTATCTATTATCCTTTGTTTTGAATACTCGACTTTCTGTACATCTCATCATTCCGCCGTGGTTGGGGTGTTACACTTTGAGACTTGACATTGCTTCAATAAGAGTTCTGCTTCAGCCCAGAAATGAGACTTGACATTGCTTTGAGCCATCATGGATCTGGCAACTTCAATAAGAGTTTTGTTTCTTCTTTCTGCAACACCATTTTTGAGGAGTTCTGGCAGCTGAGTAGACTTGTGAAATTCCCTTTTCACTGCAGAATGAATTAAGAGTGATATTCTTAAATTCAGTACCATTGTCACTCCTTAACTGCCTAACAGGCCTTTTGTAGAGAATTTCAGCTTGCTTGATGAAATGAATAATGCTGTCAGCAGCGTCACTCTTGTGTCTTAGAAAGAAAACCCAGGTGTATCTTGAATACTCATCAACAATTACCAAGGAGTACCTCATTCCAGTGAATGATGGAGTACTGATTGGTCCAAATAAGTCCATATGAAGCAGATCCAAACAATTATCAATGGTTGAGCATGTTTTAGACTTAAAAGAAGCTTTATGTTGCTTGCCTTTCTCACAAGCACCACACAGCTTGTCTTTCTCATAATTGATCACTGGAAGACCAGACACCAACTCTTTCTTACACAGCTTGTTGATGTCTTTAAAATTCATATGAGACAGCCTTTTATGCCACAACCAATTCAGCTCATCTTGAGACTTTGACATGAAGCAGACTTCTTTTGTGACAGTTGGATTTCTCATGTCAAAAGAATACAAAGACTCGTCCCTCTTAGTAATAAGAACCACATTGCCTTCCAAATCAAGAACAATACCCTTATCAGACCTGAATCTCACTTCATAACCAGCATCACACAACTGACTCACACTGATCAGATTGTGCTTCAAACCATTTACATATGAGACTCTTCTGAAAGTAAGAGGACCATTTGAAAGTACACCAAAACCTCCAGTCTTTCCTTGAGAATCATCTCCAAAAGTAACATTAGGACTAGCGCGAATCCTAAAGCTACATAGCAGGGACTTACATCCGGTCATATGCTTGGAACATCCACTGTCCAAGTACCAGGTATTATCCTCATGACTGCCCTGCAATTATGATAAGAGATTAGTTCTTTTTGGGAACCCATCCAAGGATGGGTTCACCAGAGCTGACCTTCTGGTCTGACTCAGATTGGGTAATTAAACACAGACTCTTATCACATTTTGAAACCCATTGTTGCTTGGTCTGACCTTTACCAGATTTAAAGTTCTTTCTAGCAACATTCAAAGTTTCCTTCTTAACAAAACCTTTGCCTATTCCAGCTTTCTTACATTCAGCTCTCAATTTTCTTTGATCAACAATTTTTGGATCAGACACCTTCTCAAGAAAATTGGTTTTTATTGACACCTTATCAGTTTTGGACTCAACATATTTTAAAATCAACTTGTCAGAGTCAGACTTGGTGTTACTTGAAATAGACTCATATTTTGTTTGTGACTCATTTCCTAGAGAACCAGACTTCTTACCCTTTAAAAGCTTAATTTTCTCTTTAGGAACACTGTGATCTCTATCCTTTCTTTTATTTCTCTTTAAACTACTCTTGTTTGTTTTATTCTTTGAATCTGACACAGATTGGGTGATGGTCAGCTTGGACAAGTCAAGACTTTCTTCAGGTTTTAACTCAACAACCTGATCAGCTTCAGACACAGCTTCAGCAATGGTCTGACCAATAACTTCAGGATCCTTAAACCCAATACCAGATTTCTGAACCAACTTAATTGGTTTAGAAATAGTTTCTTTGGTTTGGACTTTGGGTGGTGAAGGAGGCTGATAACAAGGCTCCATAGCACATACTTCAGCAATGGCTATGGCCCTATCATAATCACCATCAAAGATGGCTTGGATCTGATGAGGTATTTGTTCATTAACACACTTAGCAACTCTTTTTGAACTTATACACCATGTTTCAGTAATCTGTTTAACCTTTAAAAACTTTTCTTCTGCAGTTTTAGCTTCTTTAATCAAAATGGAGTTTAATTGCTTTTAAGCTTTAACTTCAGATTCTAGTTTTTCAATGGTGTGATTCTTAGAGCTGTATCAAGTTTCAAAATATGTATTTCCTTTTTGAGTTCTTGATTAAAGTGTTTTTGCAGCAAAACCTCATCACCAAGTTTGTTCAGTCTGGACAGCTTCTCATTATCAGACAGATTGGAAAAAGAGGTTACCTCAGGTGGAGCAGTCTGACTGGTGGATGCCTGGTGAGTTGACTCAGATTGCTGTTGTATTTTCACCAGATCTTCAGTAAATCTTTGAGTAGCTTCTTTAGCCATGAAACACTTGGCATCTTTGTACAGCTCATCATCAGATGATGTGGCACTTTCAGCCCAGTCTTTGGCTACCAGACTCTTCTCATTTTTGTTCACCTTCTCAGTCAGCTCAGCTACTTGTGCTTTCAAGGCTTTGTACTTAGTCTTGAGCTTGAGCAGTTTCTTTGGATCTGCAATCTCCAGTCATATGTCCAGTCTTGCCACACTTGTAACAAGTGACCTTGGACATATCAAATGGCTTCTTGGTCTTATCAGCTTGGCCACCTCTTCCTTTTCCTTTAAACTTATTAAAGGATCTCCTTCTGATCCTTTCAGCCAACATAGCTACTTCATTAGCTAGTTCATCACCATCAGATTCATCACATTCAGATTCAGCACAAACAGAGTTAGGATTTGACATCACATGAATATCATCATTAACACAAGGAATGATCTCATTACTAATTGGACTAGGGTGTTCAGTCATAGAAGCAACAAGTGCAGCAGCAGGCTGACTATAAGAATCACCCATAGCAATTAATTTTTCAGCCTCTGAACATTCTTGGTTATGAAGCAAACCAAAAAGTCCAGGGAGATCAAGATCATGATAAACAGAACTTAATTTAACAGAAGAAATATAGTTGTTCCATTTGGGTGGTAATGAATCAAGAAATTTGCTCTTTAAAACCTCATTTTTCTTATTAATTCCAACAGCAGCTAAATCATTTACCAAGGCATTAAAGCGGGTATGAGTGTCAGTCAAGGATTCATTTCTCAAAGAGAAAAATCTCTCATACCTCCTGGTCAATGTAGTATTGTGGATTCCATGGAGGTAGAGCAACCCTCAAACATAACAGTCAATTTACCCCACATTTTCTTTGCTGTTGAACACATTTTAATAGAATGGTAAAGGTCTTTGGGCACAGCTTGGACAATGAAATTTCTAGCCTTCACATCCAAGTTTACCAACCTCCTATCCTCATCCCCCCAATCTGCCTTGTCCTTAACAATAAATTTGACTGTGGCAGGAATGGTTGGTTGACCTTCCCTGACCACAGCTTCTACCACAATGGTTTATGTAGGAACATAAGGACCATCCGCAAGGATGTCAGGCATATTGTTATCGATGGATTCAAGGAACAAAGACATTCTACCTTTCCACCCACTGAAATCATCTTTTTCAAACATGGGTGGTCGGGTTGAAGAACCATTATCTATATATGATGACATAAAGCTTTACTATAAATGAAAATATGCAAGGATCAAGTCAAGTTAATTCTCAACCACCGCTTTGATACCAATTGATACGTCCCACGGTGTATCAATATACCAAATTATATTGAACACAGAACAGTTGTAGAGGGGGGTGAATACAACTTTCTTCAATCTTTACAAACTTTTAACACAAAACGTTTTAAGATTCTGTTTAAGAACATTAAGCAAGTAAGTAAAGAACAGGAATCATTAAAACAGTAAAGCAGTAAAGAAATCAAAACATTCTTGAACACAGATTGTTATTTTCAAATGTAATCCTTTATTAAGAAATAATCTATACAAAGAATTACAGGGTTGTTGCGGAATAAAGATAGCCTATAGATATCTAAACAACCCTATGAAATGACAAACAACAATCAATAAGTTTCAACTTAAGAGAATCAGCCCAAGCTGATCTCGTACAGACTAAGCTGTGTGAAAGAGCAAAGAAACTAGTGTGAAGAATGATTCTCAGGAAATGCCACACATATGCAATCCATGAATGAGGCTTTTATAGGCACAAGCGCTCCTTCATTAGGTGTCTGTTGCAGCTACGTGTTCTTCAATCAGTGGTTGATGAAGGAATAATCAATTGTGCCTTTCATGGTACTTGTGGTCCCCCATGTACTGACGCACATTCTTCATCTACCAATAGGAGTATGGACACGCATATGTAAAACAACCACCAACCTGGATCCTAGGATTCTTCCTAGTCACGTCATTTGTCCTTATCTTCAATCCAGGTTGTTATCTTCACTTGATTGTCAGACACAGATTGGGCCGTTTGTCAAGGCACCAATCTGCCTAAGTATTTCCAAGCTGACTGCTAATCCCAAGCTGTCTTCCACTAACAACTCGGTCTTCTATCTTCAATCCTCCTCTTCGACTTGGACTGAATGCTGATACATTGTTGATGCAGCTTGAATAACACTTGCTTCCATAAGATATTACAATTACAAGTATGAAGCATGATCTGGGTCAGAGACAGATCGTAAGCTGTGTCAGCTTAGTCTGACCCAGATCAGATTACAAGAACCAAAGATTACTAAGTGTTTATAGGTCAGATTTGCCATCATTAAATTTACAATAAACATTGGGACTCAACAAAGATCGATTAAGTTGCTTACCTGATTCTTTAATTAGTGATCAAATTCTATCTCGTTTGGGTGATACTAAATTCTCAATTAGAACAGGTACTCTTTCTAAACGATGGGAACACCTTTGGAAATCTGTTCCTTGTCTTGTTTTTGATGATTTTCCATTTTATACTTCTCCTTTTCAAGCTTTTGATGTTTTTGATGTATATGATAAACCCTTTTTAAGTTTTTATATTGCTATTGATAAAACCCTAGATCAATGTCAGTTGGGAATTCTAAATAAATTTGAATTGGATGCAAATTTTGATAATCGATTTGGGTCGTATATCAATAACTGGATTGATCTTGCTGTTAGTAAGAACGTCAAACAATTCAAAATGTATCTAAGATATGTGGAAGATGAAGATCAGTTCTCAGTCGCTGTTGAATCATTTTATTTGAATTCACATTTCACAAATATCGAATTAGGTTTCTGTCTTCTTCATCCTACTGTTTCTATCAGGTGGAACAATCTTAGAAATTTGACTATTGCAAATTCAGAATTAGATGAACATTTGATTGCAAATATAATGTCTGGAAGCCCTTTGTTAAACAGTTTGACGTTACATTCTTGTAATGGTCACTTGCTTGATATTAGTTCCACTAGTGTTAAGAACTTGGTTTTAGATGGTTATATTGTTGAAGACGATCGATCTGATGTTACCATCAATGCTCCTTTTATATCATCAATTAAAATAATTGGTAGTCTGTGGATTTCGAAGATTTTGTTGCAAGATGTCTCTAGTATAGTCGAGGCCAAGTTAGGTTTTGTTTTGTCGCGCTTTTGTCCGATGGTTCGTAAGCATGATGAAGAAGAGTTGCTTAAAATGCTTCTACTAAAATTACAACATGTGAAACATGTCAAAATTGGTGTTTCTTGTTACGCGGTACGTGTTTGTATCTGTTTTGTTGTTAATTGTATGTTTAGAATCGAATTTGATTTGTTAATATGAACCAAACCTGCAGGCGCTATTTCGTTTAGAAGCCAAAGGATTTCTTTTACCATCAAACTTGATTGGTGTAGATGTTTGTTCACCTTGCTACATTCATAATAGATTATCTGATAACGACTCGGTTGAAGGGGGAGATTTTCAGTGAATCAGAAAGGCCTTTTTATGAAGATTTTTTACAAGTGTATTGGTAGTTAAATATACATTGTTGCTCATCTTAATATTATGTCTTGTGTAGAAAGTTTTCATGAATCACCTTTGGTAACTTTGAATCAAGTATGTCTTGTTAACAATGATTATAATAGACTTATTTATGAAATGTCTCTTTTTTTTTATCTTTAAATCAAATTTGATTATGTATACAGACAAATTTGGGTCCATATCAAGAAACCTATACAAAATCATAATTGATTTTATGAATGCATTTTAAAAAAGAAATGCGGTCCATATCTATAAACTTGTATAAAATCATATTTGATTTTATGCATACTATGTCAAAAATGGATCATATTTCACAACCAAACAAAAGTGGAGTCTATATGATGAACTAAACAAAATGTATCATATTTCACAACCAAATTTGATTTGTCAAATAAGAACACAATCATTTATTTAGACAATTGATCATCCAATTAAAACTATCATCCAATTATAGAATCTGTAAAGAGCTAGAAATTATTTATTTGTAAACAGTATAATGAAGGGGGAAAAATGCTTTTCTAATTGTTTGCAGCTGCTTCAGTATTCGTATTTTCATCGACTTTTTGTTTCTTCTTTCCACATGTCCTGCTGTTGTGATTCATACCTCCGCACGTGGTGCAGTTTCTCTTTCTTTTATTCCTTTCTCTTTCCCGCCCATTATACGGCTAACAGTTCCGCATCCCTTAAAAACTCCAACTGGTGGGTTTTTAATTTGTGTTGAATCCGGTTGTTCAACACCTATCATTCTGGCTATCACTTCAGTTTTTTTCTTTGGTGGTTGCTTTGCCATATCAGCCTCAACTTCTGACTTCAACGATTTAACTTTCTTCAGAAATTCTTCAAGTTTTTCATCATTATTCACAAGAAGATGCAAGCAATCCTCAACAACTGAGCTTACTTCAGCAACCAACCTTTGAGTACCAACATTGCCGTTGTCAAATCTGTTTCTGCTAGATCTCAAATCGGGTGGTATGATGCCCTTGGTCCAACGCCTCATGATGTATTGTGCAGGTATTTCCTCTATATTATTGTTCTTCAAAACACTGAAACAATGTCGGCAAAGCAGACCTAAACAAAGATAGTGTCTATAGGTACACACAACGGAGCCATCTCCAAGGTTATGCAATACCTTCATTTACATAAAAATTATTTTAGTTATGAATCAAATTTGATTGAATCTACAAAATCAACTACTTTCAAAAACCAAATAGAACATGTATTTAGTACATTCAAAGTTAGAAGCTTTACCTTATACTGAATCACATTTTCTCCAGTCTCTTTGACTATCCTCTGCAACTTCTCATTAATGGTATAAATTTGACACTCTTCATCGGCAGTCATTTGTGCAACTGAACAATCATAAAGACCGACTTCTATTTCCTTCTGTATTTTCTCAAAAAGTGTTTTTGTGTACAGCTTTGAAGCATGCTTTTCAATTTTGAGTTTCGTGTTCAATATTAGAGTCTTCTTGATTGATTCGACATCTAACTTTTCCTGTTTTGATCTTTGTTTCATCATTGCTGATTACTCATGAAATTCACCAGATTTGACGTTGATCTTGTGAAATGAGAAAAAAAAGCATTCTCGCTTTCTGACCTTGATGTTGTTCTCATCAGGCCACACATTGGAGTGTCAATGAAGTAAGCTGGTATCCACTTTGATCTAATTTCAAACATATACTTGAACCATTTGTCGTTTTGTAAAGAAAAATCAATCATCAGCTTCTCCCATTTTTCCTCGAAAGTATTTGGTTCCATGTGAATATCCCAAACTATACTGTCAAACCTGCTCTTGAAGTCTCTTTCCATTTCATCTTCGATACTGGGAGTTGCCTCTCTTATCTGTATTCAATCAAAATTGATTATTCATTGAAACAATTAGATTCGAGAAAAACAATATACAATCATTTTTGATTGGTAATTGAGATCACCTTTGTTGGCAGTTTCTGTGTTATGTGCCACATGCACAGCCTATGCTTTGCTGTCTTAAATATACTTCTTATTCCAATCTCCATGGCTTTGTCTTGATCTGTTACCACCATTGTTGGCTCTTTCTTGAAGGTTTCCATGAAGCAGTTTAGAAGCCATGTGTATGTTTCTTGCTTCTCATCTCTTATCAACCCGGCAGCAAAGGTTACGCATTTGTTATGGTTGTCAATTCCCGTGAATGGGACAAACATCATGTTGTACCTTTCAGCAAAAACATATACATGTACATTCAAATTGATTTCTTATCATTTGCACTAAATTGCACAAAATAAAATATACCTGTTTGTTCGATATGTTGCGTCAAACGACATGATGTCGCTGAATTCTTCATAGTTACGCCTTGCTACATTATCGGCCCAGAAGATTGAGTGCAATTCAGAGTTGTCAAGCTTATACTCAAATGCAAACCCAGGGATATGTTCTCTCATTTCCTCCATCTTGTTAACTAACATCTGAGCGTCGCTTTCATTGATGTACACATTTAGGTCCCTCTTCCAGTTTCTGAAATCATCAACTGTTCCGTTTACATTTACCGAAGATCCCTTCATGTTACTGTACAGTTGATGAGCTTTTGTTGGGCCAATGTTTGCAATGGAGGCGTTGTAGACGAACAGATGCTCTGTATATTTTAGTTGTCTGTATGTTTTGGATAAATGTCTATACTCTCGCGGAATCAATTCATGGTTGTGGTGTGCATGGAAATCACCTATTATGTATGTTCCCTTCGAGTATACCAAGTCGAATCTCACTCTAGCTCTACATCCAGTGCATTCCATGCTGCTTTTTCTAACTGGTTTGTGATTTGTAGCTAGAGTATCCATGTAAACATTCTTTCGTTCGCCAGCTCTGTGACAAAGATAGTACTTTTGCCTTACTTTTCCGGACAAATTATTTTTCTGGCTCCCTTTTCTGATTTCAAAACCAGCATAATAAGCATACTCTTGGTACATCCTCCGACAGTTTTCAAGTGTTCCGTAGTTTTTTCTAGGCACTGGTTGTCGTTTGTAATCAACTATTGGCACAAAAAACTGCGATCCGTCAGGTGTTTGAAATGTTTTTGTAACATTTGTTTTAGGTGTCTTTTTTAGCACGGGAACTGTATGAGAATATACAGGTCAAAAACAATGTGAAATCAAATTTGATTCTTAAAGAAAAAAGTACATTGCAATGCGAAATCAAATTTGATTTTACACAGATAGTCTTAAAAAGACACTTATACCTTAAAACGTACAAACCTGAACAAAATCATATATGATTTTGTATAGCTTTTTCACACTCTATTCTTAAAATCAATTTTGATTTTGAATAGGTTTTTTTTGTATGGAAGTCATTTGCTTTGTCTCAATGTGCTATATGATTTTGTATATGTTTTTAAGCATAAATGTAACACCCCAAGCTGAGGCTCGAAATATTACGGAAATCATATAGCACAAGGTGGAATTACAATAGAACAAGAACTAAATGCAAATAAAGATTCAGTGAATCCATTTCAAAGACGAAACAAGTACCAAAATACAAAAGGAGCAATAACCATCAAAGTTACAAAGGAGCATTCAAAAGATGGCAAGTAATCCTAAGTATAATGCAAAAGAAGGTCAATGAATCCTTGATCCATAAAGTCCAGAGCCTGGGTTAAACAGCATGCAACTATCAAACTCCACGTCCAGGGATAACCTGATTTCCTGAAAAGTGTACTAAGCATAGTCAACACAAGGTTGGTGAGTTCGTAGTAATGGTCCACAAGGAACCATAAACAATAATCATAATGTACAAGTAGAGGCTAGACGTGACTTACAGTGAGCCTCTAAGTAACACAACAATATCCATTCAACAAGATTACATAAGTACGAAAATGCATGTAAATGAATGCTCAATGATATAAATATCAAATGCAAGTACCAAATGCATAAATAAGTCAACATGCCTATCTTATGCGTGAACACCAGTCACCAATGCAACGATACCCTTCTGTCATCACAATGAACAAGGCTGTATCTCAAAATCATCGAGATATATATGTCTATATACTCGGAGTCAGGAACTACATCCAAAATGGGTGCATACATCTATACACCAGGATGTCGGCAATCCCCTGCCGAGGGTCATCAACAATGCATGCAATGCTTACAATCATTTGTAAATGCATCAATCATGAACCAACAATCAATATACGATGAACTTGAACCAGTAATTAATATTCGACAAACATGGGCCAACAATCAATAATCGTCAATCGTAAACCATTAACCACAATTTAAACCAGCTATACGTACATACACTTAAGAGGATTCTACTTCCTTCGAGTCCCAGATGCTTATATATAGGGTCACCCGCAGCCTTCCTACCACATCTAAAACCCAATGAAGGCATAACCGACTTCCATGTATGTACGTCTATCCTAACATAAATGAAATACTTAGCAAAACTTAAACCAAGTCATTCAAGCGTGATAACCGTCTCAACAATCCAACATTCAAACCAAATCAATCAATCAATCAATAAATGCAAGTAAACACGCAAGGTTTACACTTTTCAGCCCGAATCTCAAGCGAGTAGGGAGATACGAAACTCACCTTGACCGGCAAAGAAGCTAGTATGATTACAAACGAGTAATAGGATCCACACGTCCACAACCTATAATTATACATCATAATACCGTAATGTCAACTCTACAATCAAAAACAAGTTGGTTTAGCACAATTAAGTCAAGTCACAAACCCTAAACACCTTTACAACTTTAACGAGTAGGAACAAGACGCATTCGACTCGACCTTTTTAGAAATGAGAAAAGATTCATACAAAAAGAGTGTTACTACTAGAAACTAGACTCTCTCACGATTCCAACGATAGGTCATACGACTTATTTGGACTTACGGATCAAAAGTTACGACCTTTCAAACTAAATCAGGTTTTGCTGTACTGGAGGAAAGGTGCGGCGCACCATTGAGGAGGTGCGGCGCACCAAAGAGGAGGTGCAGCGCACAAATTGACCAGGGAACCCAGTCCAGGCTTTGGTGCGGTGCACCAAGGAGGAGGTGCGGCGCACCTTTGCCCAGATCAGTTCCAAAACACCCCAAACACGAACCAAACTCAACCCAAACTCAATTTTTGATCACCAAATCGACTAGTGATGTTTCAAGACTCATTTTGAAGCTTATACAAACATATTTCAACATAAATAAACATAACCCCTATCTTAGTTTCGATTCATAACATCATAATCACATCCAAATCATTCAACCCTAATTAAACCCTAATTTGACCCAAAACAAGATTTAAGCCGATTTAGGACTTGTAAATGTTCAAGATGACTAGAAATGCATAAACAAACATAAGTAGATACAAATGAGATGAATTAGACTTACCAAAACTCCTCCTTGAGCTAGAACCCGAAATTAGGTCAAAATGGGTAAAATGCAAGAACTTGGCTTTTGATTCTCCAATAGGAAGCAAACGAGATGAAGATGGCTATGATTCTTGTATTATGGTAGTTTCAAACACAATGTTGATGCAAGAAATGATGAAGAACAAGAGGTGGTTCTTTCACTTGAGAGAAAATAGAAAAGATGGATAGATAGAGAGAAAAGAGAGAAATGAGAGGATAAGGGGAAATGGGTCACTTAGGCTCATGGGTCATGGACAACCCATGGGTCGACCCGTTTCCCTTTATAAGCCAAAATTACAATCGATTACACAATTAAACGCCAAACCAACATATTAACGACCCGACTAACATACCACATAGTCATATAATCACAAATGGCCCAATTATTTCATTCAACAAGTTTGTTAGTCAAATTACACAAAAAGTCAATGGGTCAAAATTCACGGATGTTACATTATCCCCCCGTTGAAAGAATTTCGTCCCAAAATTTCACAAAACACTAATTACTAAATAAATGCGGATACTTAGTTTTCATGTGATCCTCTCGCTCCCAAGTGAACTCGGCTCCACGTCTAGCATTCCATCTAACCTTAACAATCGTGTAGCGTTTGTTCTTGAGTTTCTTTTCTTGACGATCCAAGATCTCCACCGGCTCTTCAACAAAGTTCAAATTCGAATCAACCCTAATTTCGTCCATAGGCACATGATGTGTAGGATCCGCCAAACACTTGCGCAAATTACAAATATGAAACACATCATGTACACCATTAAGCTCTTGAGGCAATTTTAGCCGATAAGCAACTTTCCCAACCCGTTCAAGAATCTTGAAAGGACCAATATATCTTGGCCCAAGTTTACCTCTCTTCACAAAACGTACAACACCCTTCCAAGGCGATACTTTCAAAAGCACAAAGTCACCAACTTCAAACTCTAACGGTCTCCGCCTCACATCGGCATACTTCTTTTGACGCTCATGGGCCAATTGCAACTTCTCCTTAATTTGAGATATTACCTTAGTCGTTTCAATCACAATTTCTGGCCTGATAAGTTGACTTTCTCCAATTTCTGCCCAAGCTAGAGGAGAACGACATATCCTACCATACAATGCCTTAAAGGGCGCCATTTGAATGGTAGCATGATAACTATTGTTGTATGAAAACTCGACTAGCGGCAAATGGTCTTCCCAACTTCCACCAAAATCAATTGCACATGCCCTCAACATGTCTTAAAGTGTCTGGATGGTTCTCTCGGTTTACCCATCCGTTTGAGGGTGAAACGCCGTACTCATGTCAAGTCGAGTACCCATGGCTTTTTGAAAGGCTTCCCAAAATTTTGATTTGAAACGGGCATCTCTATCGGAAATGATAGAAATCGGCACTCCATGCTTAGATATCACTTCCTTGATGTACAAACGAGCCAAAGTGTCAAATTTATCGGTTTCGCGAATGGCTAAAAAGTGAGCCGACTTCGTTAACCGATCTACTATCACCCAAATCGTGTCACGAACGCTTCTCGTCTTCGGTAGTTTTGTAATAAAGTCCATTGAAATGTGCTCCCATTTCCATTCGGGCATCACCGGTTGTACCAACAATCCGGGTGGCTTCTTGTGATCGGCTTTGACTTGTAAGCAAGTAAGACACTCACTCACATACTTAGCCACATCACGCTTCATGCCCGGCCACCAATACAAATCTTTCAAGTCAAAGTACATCTTATCCGACCCGGGATGGACCGAATAAGGCGATAGGTGAGCTTCATTCATACTAAGTGTTCTTAAGTCACCGAAAATAGGAACCCAAAGTCTTTCAACCATGTATAGCCCATTATCATTCTTCCGGTCGAATTGTTGTTCCATGCCATCTAGGTTCTCGTTTCCAAAGTTTTCCGGTAGGGTGGCTTGAATTTGGGCTTCAATGATCCGATCACGAATATTCGGCCCTACCGTGAGGCTCATAGCTCTAGCCCGTCTTGGTTTCACTCTCTCCTTTCGGCTCAAGGCATCAGCTACTACATTTGCCTTGCCCGGGTGATAACGGATGTCACAATCATAATCACTAAATAGCTCAAGCCAACGCCTTTGCCTCATATTCATTTCACTTTGGTTGAAGATGTGTTGGAGACTTTTGTGATCGGTATAAATCACACATTTGGTGCCATAGAGATAATGCCTCCAACACTTCAAAGTAAACACAACCGCTCCCAATTCCAAATCATGTGTCGGGTAGTTCTTCTCATGCACCTTCAATTGACGAGAGGCATAAGCAATGACTTTACCCCTTTGCATAAGAACACAACCCAACCCTTGCCCCGAAGCATCACAATAAACAACAAAATCTTCGATCCCATCCGGTAGCGTTAAAATATGAGCGTCACATAACATATCTTTAAGAGTTTGGAAGGCGTTTTCTTGTCTTTCGTCCCATTCAAAGTTTCTATCTTTTTGAGTCAAGAGGGTGAGTGGTTGTGCAATACGGGAGAAGTTTTCAATGAATCTTCTATAGTAACCCGCCAATCCAAGGAATTGTCGGATCTCGGATGGCGTTTCGGGTCTTCTCCAATTCTTGACCGCTTCAATCTTGCTTGGATCCACATGAATACCATCCTTGCTCACTACGTGACTAAGAAAGTGGACCTCTTCCAACCAAAACTCGCACTTGGAGAATTTGGCATACAACTTCTCTTTTCTTAGTAGTTCAAGCACCTCACGCAAGTGCTCAACATGCTCCTCCTTTGTCTTCGAGTATACAAGTATGTCATCAATGAACACAATGACAGACTTGTCTAAGTATGGTTGACACACCCGGTTCATCAAGTCCATGAACACCGCCGGTGCATTAGTCAACCCAAAAGGCATCACGGTGAATTCAAAATGACCATACCTTGTGCGAAAAGCCGTTTTGGGGATATCATCTTCATGTACCCGGAGTTGATGATAACCCGAGCGAAGATCGATTTTTAAAAAGTGCTTAGCACCTTGAAGTTGATCAAATAAGTCATCGATTCTTGGGAGGGGATACCGGTTCTTCACTGTGAGCTTGTTTAATTCCGGTAGTCGATACACATTCTGAAGGACCCATCTTTCTTTTTGACGAAGAGAACAGGAGCACCCCAAGGAGATTGACTAGGGCGAATGAAACCCTTCTCTTGGAGTTCCTTGAGTTGAGTTTGTAGCTCTTGCATTTCGGTTAGAGCTAGTCTATAAGGAGCTTTTTCTACGGGCGCGGCTTCGGGGATAAGATTAATACGAAAGTCTAGTTCACGAGTTGGAGGTAACCCCGACAAGTCATCCGGAAAAACATCGGGAAATTCACAAACGATAGGAACGGTCTTCAATTCTACTTTCGTGATGGTAGCACTAAAGACTTTAGGATTAGAGGAATCGGAGATTTCGCCTTGAACCCTAAGAATTCTACCGTTAGTCAAAGGTATCTTAACAACTCTCTCACCACAATCGATCGTCGCATTTACCGCCGCTAACCAATCCATACCCACTATAATGTCAAAACTACCAATGTCAAGAGGCATGAGGTCAATGAAGAAGTCAACATCTTCCAAGGTCAAGACACAGTCGCGAAGTATTTGACTAATTTTAGTTAGTGACCCGTTTACCATTTCAATGTCAAGCACATAGTTTAAAGCACAAGGATTCTGAAAGTGTAGGGTGATCGATCGATTCGCGATTCCTACGACTATGTAAGTGCGGAATCCAAACATAATCGTTATTGAGGCAATTGAATGAAACACATATATATGAACACGAAATCAATATGAACAGGAGATAAAATTCAGATGTAAAAAACTCATATCTTGTATTAATCAAAAGATTACAATACATAAAACGAGTAGACATCTGATTCTTTGGGCGGCATCTCGAGGTATAGATCTCTACCTCGAGAACCTAGTGAATGAAATCTGTTGCAACTAAAATCATCAACTAAAACCGAAACCTAAGAACACAATATATAGGCTAGAAATGGGCTGGGCTTCAAACTCGTGGGTCCAAACTCGTGGTACTGTTCACACGAGTTTGTCCAAACTCGTGTTACTGTTCACACGAGTTTGTCCAAACTCGTGGTACTGTTCACACGAGTTTGTCCAAACTCGTGGTACTGTTCACACGAGTTTGTCCAAACTCGTGGTACTGTTCACACGAGTTTGTCCAGTTATCTGGATAATCTTTGTAAAGTAACAGCCCTTTAATTGAGATGCATCGGACACAAATTGTGCACCAGAACATGCACTTACAGTCTCCCCCTTGACCGATGCACTCAATTCATTCACCGATAATCATTAGCAATCGAAAACCTGCAAAAGCAAACTCCCCCTTAACTAATGATATCGGGTCTTCTTTTGTTGAGACTCGATCTTCTGACACAACACTCTGATCTTCAAACTCCAAAATCTCTGTATCTCTGTGACAACCAACTAACCTAACACATCTCATTGTAGTTCTCCCCCTCAACAGTAGCCATCTCCGAATTAAACATATGCAATCTTCTTCCTGCTTGGAACTTTGCTCGAGACATTCCTCGACTTGCTTAACCGGCATATAATAGAGAAGTTGAATTTCCAACAATCAGCATCAAATCAATCAGCTCTCACAAAAATAAGAAACTCTGTAGCTTGAATCACAAACTGCAGTACCAAAAATCCTGTCTCAACTAGCAGCATCTGACTTTGTCTTGTACCTTCACAATTCCACCAACCACCCGAAGTCTTTCCTATCAGATCTCCCCTTCAGTTGTATACACCACCAAATATAAAGATCTTTAATCTTGCAATCACAATAAATGATCGCCTGATAATCATCTCTATTCTTGGAATATAAATAGGTTCAATCTTCAATTACTTAACAACAGATGACCAACTTCGTTGCTCTTAATATTTCGACAAAGTTTCCACAACTGCCATCTATTTGATACTTGAGCATATTTCACATTAAGCACACCATCATCTAAACACAGATCTTGGTTTGTCTCTCAAGTAGCACAAAATTTTACTCAGAAATCTGAAATTTTTTATCTCCCCCTTTTCTCTGTAAAATTCTGAAATCTAGCCCTTCTGTGATATACCAATTACCAGTTCAGCTCAGAAATCTGGTTGATAAAAGTATCTCCCCCCCCCTTTTCTCTGCAAAACTTGGAAAGGTAGTATAAGCTTAGGTTACAGGATCTCCTATTCATAGAGGTTCTTCAAAATAGCCTAGAGCTCATTACAGCAGCAGCTCTTCGCCAAACAGGGTATATTCGTTTTCCCTCCAAATTTCCGAGGAAAAACACATTTACGTGAAACATTGGTATTCACGTAAATTTTATTTCTAAGGCTGTGGGAAAAATTTGATAATTGCCGAAAATTTTCATCCAAAACGTGCCGAAATCGCACAAAAACGGACCAAAAATTTTTCGAACGCTACCAAACTTCAAATCTCCATGAATCATGCCATTTTAAGACCATGGACAAAAATTATTTTTCCCGCCAAAATACTCTTTTTTTTTTTTTTTTTTTTTTTTTTTTTAGCTTTTCTACAACCCTGTCTTCTATGCTTCAATGTATCGTTGTCTTCTGCTGTGATCCTTCCACACCGAAACATACTTGAACCTCGATTCCATTTCGACAACTCAAACACGTTCTTGTGTTACAGTAAACACGTGCTTGGACTCAAACGCGTGCTAGTGTTACAGTAACACGTGCTTGGACTCAAACGCGTGCTAGTGTTACAGTAACACGTGCTTGGACTCAAACGCGTGGTACACTAACCTCAAACACGTTCTCCAAACCAAACGCGTGTAATCTGCAAGAAACCCTAAACACGTGGACCAATCTTCAAACGCGTGAGACTAAGGTAAACGCGTGTGATCAAAGGTAAACACGTGCAAAATGTAAACGCGTGATACAAACGCGTGACACTTAGGAATTTGCAAACGCGTTATAAGTAAACACGTGAAAGTAGGGTTTGTAAACGCGTGTTTTCCCAAACGCGTGTTTTCCCAAACGCGTGTTTTCCCAAACGCGTGTTTCCAGTAGAACAGATCTGATCGATGTTCTTCATCCAAAAACCCTAAAAACGAACCACGAATCAGAGACATAAAGCCTCTACTGTAAGTGCACGTTCTGGTGCACAATTTGTGTCCGATGCATCTCAATTAAAGGGCTGTTACTTTACAGAGATTATCCAGATACTGGACAAACTCGTGTGAACAGTAACACGAGTTTGACTAAACACGTGTTACTGTAGCACGCGTTTGGAGGCCCACGAGTTTGAAGCCCAGCCCATTTGTAGCCTATATATATTGTTCTTAGGTTTCGGTTTTAGGTTGATGATTTTAGTTGCAACAGATTTCATTCACTAGGTTCTCGAGGTAGAGATCTATACCTCGAGATGCCGCCCAAAGAATCAGATGTCTACTCGTTTTATGTATTGTAATCTTTTGATTAATACAAGATATGAGTTTTTTACATCTGAATTTTATCTCCTGTTCATATTGATTTCGTGTTCATATATATGTGTTTCATTCAATTGCCTCAATAACGATTATGTTTGGATTCCGCACTTACATAGTCGTAGGAATCTCGAATCGATCGATCACCCTGCACTTTCAGATTCACATCAATCAAAGGAACAAAATTAGAAGACAGGAGGCTATAATCGGCCCCGGAATCAAATAGGACGGTGGCATAGTGACCATTAAGGAGAAAGGTACCTGCTACTACATTGGGATCGTTGCGGGCTTCATTTACATTGGCCGCAAAGGCTCGGCCGCGTGGTTGCACTTGATGGCCTTGTTGGCCCCGGTTTTGGTTAGGCCCGACCATTTGGAGTTGATTGGGATGAACGGCTACTTGAACTTGTTGCCCCACCCATCGGGGACAATTGTAACGGTAGTGGTCACGGCTACCACATTCATAACATTCTCCTCTTCGTTGGTTGCCTTGAGGAGGGACGGCCCGAACGGGAGCCACATTCATTGGACCCGCCCTTGGAGCTCTACAATTTCTGGCTTCGTGCCCGACTTGATTGCAATTATAGCATGCCCCACATGGAGCATTGGCGGGATGATGCCTGTTGCATCTCCCACAAAAAGGATGAGGCCCAGAATAAGCCTTCTTAGCCGGTTCCACCGCCGCCATCACTCTACCCCTATTAACATTTTTGGGATCAAACCTCCCCACTTTCTTTACCCCACTAGACTCCGCTACCTCTTTCCTTTTGTTTGATGAGGACTTGCTCAAAACACCACTTCTCAATAAATCTTCAGTCACACTCCCGGCTTGGTTAACCGCATTAGCCAAAGAAGTAGGCATGTTGGAGTTTACATAAGATCGGACTTGAGGATTCAAGCCCAATACGAACTTCTGGATGGCCTGGGGCTTGGTACCCACCAAGTGAGGAATGAGGGTAGACAACTCTTGAAATCGTCTAACATAGCCCTTGTAATCGGCTCCCTCCATGTTGAGATTTGCAAACTCAATGGTTAAATTTTGTAGTTCATACGGAGGACAAAACTTTGCTTTCACTTTGTTCTTGAAGTCAATCCACTCCAAATTATGAGTCCGGCCCAACGTTATTTCTTGGTTCCACCAACTCAAGGCGTCATGCCTAAACATGCCGGATGCATAGGAAATCCGGTCATCATAGGTGCAATGACTCCTTTCAATCACCGCCTCTATCTCCTCAAACCACCTTATACATTCTGTGGGACCACCTCTTCCATCAAACTCCGGTGCCCCACAACTTTTAAAGTCCTTAAATATACATCCTTGATGGTATCCACCATATTGATTATTCATGGGCATTCCAATATTAACTCCCACTGGTCCCTCTCCTTCATCCTCTACGGCATGAGGTTGAGCATTTTCATTATTCATATTTTCTGGGGCTTCATTGTTTTGAGGCCCATTGTTTTGCCCAAGATTTGCCGTGACTTGAGCAATAATGGTTGGCATGATATTGGCGATCGTTTGAGCGATCACCTCAGCCATATTTGGCTCAGGAACTTCACCACGACCCCTTCCTTGGCCCCTACCACGACCTCTACCACGGCCCCTACCACGGCCCCTACCACGGCCCCTACCTCCTTGTACTTCCGGTTGAGCTTCCGGTTGAGGCTCTTCCTCTTCAGCCCTATAGTTCGTTCCAGTTCTCCTTGGTCTCACCATTTCTATAAAACAAGTGACACGTTGACCCGAGAGTTAGTCTCAAATGCTCACATGTTAGTCACACAAGTAGTCAATGCTCTCATACCGATACCACATACTCATTTCATAACATTATGCTAAGGCAAAAGTGTTAGAATCATAAGGGATTTTTACATATCATAACATCAAGTAATCATGCTCATTACATCATGCAATCAAACAACTAACACGAATGATTCAAAGTATAATCCGAATTCGATATGCTCTCTAGTTATTGACCGGGTATGTATACAAGGTGTACCAACGGCTAACCTTCCACCTAATCAACCTCCATTAAGCATATCGGTTCCTTATTATACTTTAAGCCACACGTGCGCAATCCATGATGTCATGAACTTGCTATAATATCGGGTAACCATAAAAGAGTTGATCAGGTTCTTTTAGGGTTGCCACAATATTATACTAAGTTAATGGCATCCCTTCATTTTGCCCTAAATCATCAAATTAGCTTCAACCAATAACAACAACAACCATATTAACTACAATCCACATTCATCACCTTGAATTCAAGCTATTACACAGGTGGTCTTAACTACGAACTCACACGGGGATTCACATAATTCACATTGCACACCAATTTCCTAACCATGCATGCTATATGAAGAGTAACCGCCTAATTCTCTACGACCACGCATGGGCCACCATTCTGTAACACCCCAAGCCGAGGCTCGAAATATTACGGAAATCATATAGCACAAGGTGGAATTACAATAGAACAAGAACTAAATGCAAATAAAGATTCAGTGAATCCATTTCAAGGACGAAACAAGTACCAAAATACAAAAGGAGCAATAACCATCAAAGTTACAAAGGAGCATTCAAAAGATGGCAAGTAATCCTAAGTATAATGCAAAAGAAGGTCAATGAATCCTTGATCCATAAAGTCCAGAGCCTGGGTTAAACAGCATGCAACTATCAAACTCCACGTCCAGGGATAACCTGATTTCCTGAAAAGTGTACTAAGCATAGTCAACACAAGGTTGGTGAGTTCGTAGTAATGGTCCACAAGGAACCATAAACAATAATCATAATGTACAAGTAGAGGCTAGACGTGACTTACAGTGAGCCTCTAAGTAACACAACAATATCCATTCAACAAGATTACATAAGTACGAAAATGCGTGTAAATGAATGCTCAATGATATAAATATCAAATGCAAGTACCAAATGCATAAATAAGTCAACATGCCTATCTTATGCGTGAACACCAGTCACCAATGCAACGATACCCTTCTGTCGTCACAATGAACAAGGCTGTATCTCAAAATCATCGAGATATATATGTCTATATACTCAGAGTCAGGAACTACATCCAAAATGGGTGCATACATCTATACACCAGGATGTCGGCAATCCCCTGCCGAGGGTCATCAACAATGCATGCAATGCTTACAATCATTTGTAAATGCATCAATCATGAACCAACAATCAATATACGATGAACTTGAACCAGTAATTAATATTCGACAAACATGGGCCAACAATCAATAATCGTCAATCGTAAACCATTAACCACAATTTAAACCAGCTATACGTACATACACTTAAGAGGATTCTACTTCCTTCGAGTCCCAGATGCTTATATATAGGGTCACCCGCAACCTTCCCACCACATCTAAAACCCAATGAAGGCATAACCGACTTCCATGTATGTACGTCTATCCTAACATAAATGAAATACTTAGCAAAACTTAAACCAAGTCATTCAAGCGTGATAACCGTCTCAACAATCCAACATTCAAACCAAATCAATCAATCAATAAATGCAAGTAAACACGCAAGGTTTACACTTTTCAGCCCGAATCTCAAGCGAGTAGGGAGATACGAAACTCACCTTGACCGGCAAAGAAGCTAGTATGATTACAAACGAGTAATAGGATCCACACGTCCACAACCTATAATTATACATCATAATACCGTAATGTCAACTCTACAATCAAAAACAAGTTGGTTTAGCACAATTAAGTCAAGTCACAAACCCTAAACACCTTTACAACTTTAACGAGTAGGAACAAGACGCATTCGACTCGACCTTTTTAGAAATGAGAAAAGATTCATACAAAAGAGTGTTACTACTAGAAACTAGACTCTCTCACGATTCCAACGATAGGTCATACGACTTATTTGGACTTACGGATCAAAAGTTACGACCTTTCAAACTAAATCAGGTTTTGTTGTACTGGAGGAAAGGTGCGGCGCACCATTGAGGAGGTGCGGCGCACCAAAGAGGAGGTGCGGCGCACAAATTGACCAGGGAACCCAGTCCAGGCTTTGGTGCGGCGCACCAAGGAGGAGGTGCGGCGCACCTTTGCCCAGATCAGTTCCAAAACACCCCAAACACGAACCAAACTCAACCCAAACTCAATTTTTGATCACCAAATCGACTAGTGATGTTTCAAGACTCATTTTGAAGCTTATACAAACATATTTCAACATAAATAAACATAACCCCTATCTTAGTTTCGATTCATAACATCATAATCACATCCAAATCATTCAAACCCTAATTAAACCCTAATTTGACCCAAAACAAGATTTAAGCCAATTTAGGACTTGTAAATGTTCAAGATGACTAGAAATGCATAAACAAACATAAGTAGGTACAAATGAGATGAATTAGACTTACCAAAACTCCTCCTTGAGCTAGAACCCGAAATTAGGTCAAAATGGGTAAAATGCAAGAACTTGGCTTTTGATTCTCCAATAGGAAGCAAACGAGATGAAGATGGCTATGATTCTTGTATTATGGTAGTTTCAAACACAATGTTGATGCAAGAAAAGATGAAGAACAAGAGGTGGTTCTTTCACTTGAGAGAAAATAGAAAAGATGGATAGATAGAGAGAAAAGAGAGAAATGAGAGGATAAGGGGAAATGGGTCACTAGTAGGCTCATGGGTCATGGACAACCCATGGGTCGACCCGTTTCCCTTTATAAGCCAAAATTACAATCGATTACACAATTAAACGCCAAACCAACATATTAACGACCCGACTAACATACCACATAGTCATATAATCACAAATGGCCTAATTATTTCATTCAACAAGTTTGTTAGTCAAATTACACAAAAAGTCAACGGGTCAAAATTCACGGATGTTACAATAAAACTACACAAACACATGTACCTTAAAAACTAAAACCTTCACATAATCAAATTTGATTTTAAGCATAAAACTACACAAACACGTATTTGATTCAACTAAAACGTACATAATCATATTTGATTCAATACATGAAATCACACAAACATATACACTTATACTGTACAAAATCAAATTTGATTCTAAACATAAAACTACACAAACACGTATGCCTTGAAACGTACACAATCGTATTTGATTCAATACATGAGATCACACAAACATATATACTTATACTGTACAAAATCAAATTTGATTCTAAACATAAAACTACACAAACACGTATGCCTTGAAACGTACATAATCATATTTGATTCTAAAAAATAAGGAAGAAAATAGATTAAAATTATCGGAAAACGAAGTTGAAATATCTGTATAGTTTTCTCCATCCGAAAATATCTCTCCTTCACCAACTGAATTGGATGATGATGTCGTCGTTGTTGTTGTCGGAGCATTCACCATATATCGAGTTGGATTGATTGAATCCACTGAATTCGCTGATGATGTTGACGGAGTTTTCGCCGGAGATCGAGTTACAATATTCGGATCGATCGATTCCATTGAATTCGCTGATGATGTTGCCGGTGTTGTTGTCGGAGCTTTCGCCGGAGATATCGATTGATTGACAGTTATTTTGATAGGAGAGTTTTGGAGAGGAATGGTTTTAATCGGGTTTTATATGCTTTTGGAACGGAGAAGATAAATTATAATGTGTGAAATTACTTTAGTACCCCTCCGTGTTTTTTTTTTTTTTTAAATCTCAGCCGTGGATCTATTTTGATCCAAGGGCTGAGATGCAGCCCTTGGGTTTCACCAATTTTGGTAGAATACTGATGTAAATAAGATTTAATGGAGTAGATAACAATAGGTATATATGTATTGTTTCAAAAAAGGGTTGTTATCTTTATGGAAGAGTCTTTGATGTCATGATTAGCAAGATATACATAATACATGAAGGTTAAAAGATTGGTTTATATAAAGATACCACAGTATATAACATTGTTATTGTTTCAAAAGATTATAGTTTACTTTATGGAAGAGTATATGATGTCATGATTATATTGAGATATACATAAAACGTAAACAAAGGTTAGAGCCATGGTAGTTATATGATGTAGATAATATATGTTTTATGCTACGTTTTTGTGTGTGTCTCTTTTTTTGGTAAGTGCGCCGGAATGCAGTTAACTAATCCCAAAAAGTTATTGTGTGCACGAACATACAAAAAGTTATTGTGTGCATAAATTAATCCCAAAAAGTTATTGTGTGCATAAACTAATCCCAAAAAGTTATTGTGTGCATGCCACGTAAGCAGTCAACGGGTCAACGTAAAAGTGGAGAAGTTAGCCGGTAACTTTTGTTTACTATGGGACTCTTGAACAAGTTTCCTGAATACAATAAAACAAACCTAAAGTTCGTGCACACAATAACTTTTTGGGATTAGTTAACTGCATTCCGGCGCACTTAGCCTTTTTTTTGTTTTTTTGTTTTTTTTGTGTGTTCTAATTATGTTCAAAGAAAAAAAGGGTTAAAAATAGAGCTGGCTTTCATGAAATCTTTATTTACTAATCACCTTCATCAGTCTACACTTATCAAAATCTTTCACAATCATTTTAATTCTGACTAAAAAAATCAAATCCGAATATCTGAATTTTTGAATAATTTCATATGAGTTTTCAAATATCCTGAATTGCGGATTCAAATTTTCTGAACACCATAAAAAAGAATCTTCAGCATTCCTAAAAGTAAAAAATCAGTCAACAAGCTGTAAATAAACATTATGCACAGTAAATTAATTGTAGTCGGTAAGAAAGTTAAAAAAAAATAAAAAAAAATTCTCCCTCCTTTCCCACTCACTCACTCACATCTCTTCCAGTTTTCACTTGTCCATAGTACCATTAGGTATAGATATATAAATATCTATTACGTTCACGGGGCAAACATTCCTGTTGTCTGTTGACATTAAAAGTTGCATGAAGCTAGCAGATTTTGGTGTATCAAAGCAAGTGGTTGAGCTGGGAAGCAGACCATCTGTCCCGTCGTTGATTGTTTAAGTATATTATCATAGCCACGTAGG
Source organism: Erigeron breviscapus (assembly GCA_034093135.1). NCBI lineage: Eukaryota > Viridiplantae > Streptophyta > Magnoliopsida > Asterales > Asteraceae > Erigeron > Erigeron breviscapus. The sequence continues at coordinate 16,070,491 of CM067172.1, read as the reverse complement.
ACATCTAATCTTCGCAAAATTTTTGTCAGGCTAATGGGTCAGGGGCCAAGTCGATGAAGGGAACAAAATACTGGCTGGATCCTGAAGCTGTACCGCAGACTGGTCATAGCTTGTAAGTACAATTACGTTGACCATCTTTTTAATCAAGTTCACTTCTCCCTCCTTTCCCACTCACTCACTCACATCTCTTCCAGTTTTCACTTGTCCATAGTACCATTAGGTATAGATATATAAATATCTATTACGTTCACGGGGCAAACATTCCTGTTGTCTGTTGACATTAAAAGTTGCATGAAGCTAGCAGATTTTGGTGTATCAAAGCAAGTGGTTGAGCTGGGAAGCAGACCATCTGTCCCGTCGTTGATTGTTTAAGTATATTATCATAGCCACGTAGGACATCTAATCTTCGCAAAATTTTTGTCAGGCTAATGGGTCAGGGGCCAAGTCGATGAAGGGAACAAAATACTGGCTGGATCCTGAAGCTGTACCGCAGACTGGTCATAGCTTGTAAGTACAATTACGTTGACCATCTTTTTAATCAAGTTCACTTCTCCCTCCTTTCCCACTCACTCACTCACATCTCTTCCAGTTTTCACTTGTCCATAGTACCATTAGGTATAGATATATAAATATCTATTACGTTCACGGGGCAAACATTCCTGTTGTCTGTTGACATTAAAAGTTGCATGAAGCTAGCAGATTTTGGTGTATCAAAGCAAGTGGTTGAGCTGGGAAGCAGACCATCTGTCCCGTCGTTGATTGTTTAAGTATATTATCATAGCCACGTAGGACATCTAATCTTCGCAAAATTTTTGTCAGGCTAATGGGTCAGGGGCCAAGTCGATGAAGGGAACAAAATACTGGCTGGATCCTGAAGCTGTACCGCAGACTGGTCATAGCTTGTAAGTACAATTACGTTGACCATCTTTTTAATCAAGTTCTTGGTTTATCGGTGGAAGTTGCAATATATGCCCAAACTTACACAGTTGGTATTTACTACTTTCTGCCATGGTCTTGTAATTCATGTAAGTGCGTCAATTTGCATCTGTTGCTTCAGATTGGACTACTGAAGCTCTATGTTATAACATAGATACCGACATACCGTTGTCTCGGTGAAGGTGGATTTTTTTTTTCTTCTTTTTTTGTAGTTTTTCTACATGCCTGTCAGCTTGGGCCATGAGTAGACAGTCTTTTTATTGTTACAGGCAGCATTAAGTTATTTTTGACCCATTTATATACCAATGGGCCAATTTGAAATCTGTATTATCTCTAGCTGGTCAAATGGATTGGAAGTCTTTTGAAAAGCATTCAAATGCATTAAACCTTATAAATAACTGTTATAAATATAGGTATTGCTTATAATGCTGTCTATGTAGTTTTTAAATCATATTAACACATTAAGTTTTGTAACATTAGAATAAAATGCAGTTTTGTCTTACTGAACCTGTTGTAATTATCGCTGAAAAATTGTCCATGGTGACGTGTCACTGGACCTGATTTACTTGCCCATTTCCACCCCTACTTATTTTGTAACTTATGGTTATTGTTTATTCCATGTGGTAACTTCATTCCAGGTTGCAGCTCTCTATTATATTGGCGAAGCTTTGGTTAAACTCATTTTATCTTGTCCATAGAACTGATTTAGATTTCGATCACGGTTCATCGACCGCTTTCTTTTTGTGAACACGCCTTTTTCTCTTGTGACAAACTGGCACTTGTGTCGCCCTCCTCTTGATTTTTTTTTTCTTCTTTTTTTGTAGTTTTTCTACATGCCTGTCAGCTTGGGCCATGAGTAGACAGTCTTTTTATTGTTACAGGCAGCATTAAGTTATTTTTGACCCATTTATATACCAATGGGCCAATTTGAAATCTGTATTATCTCTAGCTGGTCAAATGGATTGGAAGTCTTTTGAAAAGCATTCAAATGCATTAAACCTTATAAATAACTGTTATAAATATAGGTATTGCTTATAATGCTGTCTATGTAGTTTTTAAATCATATTAACACATTAAGTTTTGTAACATTAGAATAAAATGCAGTTTTGTCTTACTGAACCTGTTGTAATTATCGCTGAAAAATTGTCCATGGTGACGTGTCACTGGACCTGATTTACTTGCCCATTTCCACCCCTACTTATTTTGTAACTTATGGTTATTGTTTATTCCATGTGGTAACTTCATTCCAGGTTGCAGCTCTCTATTATATTGGCGAAGCTTTGGTTAAACTCATTTTATCTTGTCCATAGAACTGATTTAGATTTCGATCACGGTTCATCGACCGCTTTCTTTTTTTGTAGTTTTTCTACATGCCTGTCAGCTTGGGCCATGAGTAGACAGTCTTTTTATTGTTACAGGCAGCATTAAGTTATTTTTGACCCATTTATATACCAATGGGCCAATTTGAAATCTGTATTATCTCTAGCTGGTCAAATGGATTGGAAGTCTTTTGAAAAGCATTCAAATGCATTAAACCTTATAAATAACTGTTATAAATATAGGTATTGCTTATAATGCTGTCTATGTAGTTTTTAAATCATATTAACACATTAAGTTTTGTAACATTAGAATAAAATGCAGTTTTGTCTTACTGAACCTGTTGTAATTATCGCTGAAAAATTGTCCATGGTGACGTGTCACTGGACCTGATTTACTTGCCCATTTCCACCCCTACTTATTTTGTAACTTATGGTTATTGTTTATTCCATGTGGTAACTTCATTCCAGGTTGCAGCTCTCTATTATATTGGCGAAGCTTTGGTTAAACTCATTTTATCTTGTCCATAGAACTGATTTAGATTTCGATCACGGTTCATCGACCGCTTTCTTTTTGTGAACACGCCTTTTTCTCTTGTGACAAACTGGCACTTGTGTCGCCCTCCTCTTGATTTTTTTTTTGAAACGGTCGTATTTCAAGGGTGTTTTGTCAAACAAGTTTTCGGGAAAAAAAAATTGTACAACCAGTTAAACCGGTAATGCTAATACCGGTTTCGATTTTTTGCCTCGAACCCGGTATTAGCATTACCGGTTTCAGAAAAAGGTAATTTGAACCCGGTAATTCAAATACCGGTTTCAGGCTTTTGCAGTAAAACAGTAACAAACAGGACAAAGACAGCGTGGGACAGCGATGATGTGACAACACAAAAAAAAAAAAAAAAAAAAAAAAAAAAAAAAAAAAAAAAAAAAAAAAAAAAAAAAAAAAAAAAAAAACGAGCACGACAAAAAAAAACATGCAACGTAGCAGACTTTAGTTTATATATACATGTATATTTTCTGATAGATGTTCACGCAAACATATAAGCAAACATATATTTCTCAGTTTTCAATCATCAACAAAACTAGTGTTTTCAAAATCAAAAATGGCCTCTGTTAATGTTAGCTGTGTACCAAGAAACCCAGAGTTGTTGTGGTTACAAGCTCCAGATGTGCATCGCTCATACAACATTTCCCAAGAACGTGATGTGATATTCCTAAGATGTAGAAAAGGTGATGGAGGGCTGACTAGAGCAATGCAGGCTGGTATGCCCAGCAAAGTCGTTCAGCATCTCAAGAATGCTGGGTTTTTCCAACTCTTCAAGGCAGCGATTTGCCAACTTGATCATTCTTTGATCAACGCGTTGGTGGAGAGATGGCGTCCAGAAACCAACACGTTTCACTTTCCTATTGGTGAAGCAATTTTCCATTGCAAGATGTGCAGGTGATATGGGGTTTACCCATAGATGGACCAGCGGTGACTGGTGAGTGGGTTTCAGAAACCCGAAATGTTGATTACTGGAACAATCTGTGTATGGAATATCTGGGCTTTTTTCCTACAGATGAACTAGATTTTGATAACTTGAAAAACGGTCGGATCAAATTTGCAACCTTAACAAGGCACATTGATGTGGAGTTCGACGAGGAAGATGATCAGCTGTGTCTATTCATGGCTAGAAGGGTTATGCTAGCTCTTCTTGGTTCGGAGCTTTTTCTTGATTCTAACACCTATGATGTTAGTTTGAATTTGTTGAGAACCTAGGAGACCTGAGCAAAGAAGGTCGAAAGAGCTGGGGTTCAGCAGCTCTTGCTTGTTTGTATAGAAACATGTCCAAGGCGAGTATGCCTTTAAGAAAGGGCATTGATGGGCCTTTGTTGTTGCTCCAGTATTGGGCGTGGGAAAGAATGCCACGGATTGCCCCACGAGTCACGACACGCAAAGAGGACAGAGAGAGACCGTATGCTTATCGGTCTTGTTTAGCAAACAGGTGGAATGGAGACCACTCAAATGTTGAGACACCGGCACACGTTCTTGTTTCGTACCGGTCTTTTTTCAATACGCTCAGGAATGAGCAGGTATAAAATTAATATTTTTTAATGTGTTTAATATTTTATATACTTTGTAAGTTATAATAATTTAAAATTTTTATAATACAGTTCAAATGGACTCCGTATGAAGAGTTCATCCACCTACTCCCCCCGAGTTGTAGGACTGGTCAACACATATGGAGATATATTGGTCCCTTGATCTTTTGGGATGAGGTGGAGGTACATGTAGCAAATAGAGTTGCTAGACAGTTTGGCACTATACAAACCATTCCATCTAATTTTGGTTTGTTGGAACCAAATGAGTTTTCTGACCTTCAAAAAATACGGAAGGGGAGACCGGCTGTGGTCGATTGGGGTGTTAAACATGCCGACTATATCAACCAGTGGGAGAACCGACACCAGCGGCTCGACCACCAAGGAGAGCCAGGGACCACCACTGCGGATGGCTATATGCAGTGGTATCATGCTCGTACCGTCTTAATAGTCGGTAAACCCGGTTAGGCCCAGCCTCCAGGCCAATACCCTGAATGGGGGTCTACTCAACAATTTTTTGTAAGTATATTTTTTTAAAATAAAAACTTGCTACTAATAAATATTAAATTGTTACTAATATTTGAATGTGCGCAGCAAGAGGGAATGTTGCAGGTTGACGAGCGAGCTCGTCTGTATCAAGAATCACATCCGGAGATCAGCCAGCTGTTTGGGGATTTTAGAACAATACCGAGGGAGGTATTTTCTTTCAGTCAACAGGAAGAACGTATGAATTATACGTCACAAAATTTTCAGTTTCCTGAGTCACAGCAATTTCAAATGCCTCCCTCCCAAAATGATCAAGGTGGGACTTCATGGGGTGCTGGTCCTTCCAATTGGGCTGCTGGTCCTTCCAGTTTTAATGATGTTGGTCCTTCCAGTTTTAATACCCAAACTGTGTTTAGGCCGTCACCAAATTCGGGTTTTCAAAGTTACCAACCGGGTAATTCACAAGCTGGACCCTCAAGTTCAGGACCCCAACAAATGTTCCCAGGTAGCCACCAGTTTTTCACGGGTACCTCCCAAAACCCGGGTTATTATACCCCGAATGCACCACCACTTCATCTGTTCGATGTTCCTCCAAATCTTTTTGCACCTGATTTTTATGGAAGTGGTCAACCGGCACGAAACATCTCTCCTTATCCGATGCAAAACTTCTCTCCTTTTCCAAGTTCTTCTCAACACCCAGTTACAAATCTGGGAAATGACGAAGGAGAAGACGAAGAAGAAGAAGAAGAAGAAGAACAACAACAACAACATGTGCCGCCGCGAAGAAGTCGCCGAGTTCGCCGTGATCGACCAAGATGTGGAACGGGGGGTCAAAGATATATTGTATTATGTTTTTTTTTATGTTTTTATTAATAAATATTTGTTTTCCAATAAGATAAATATTATCTTTTTTTATTATGTTATTTAATCGATATTTTATAAAAAACATCATAGTCAAATATAAACTTACATTAAAATAATACATATTCAAAATAATACATATTCAAAATAACGATATAAAACTTAGATAAAAATAATACATATTCAAAATACTACATAAATAAATTTTCTAACGGAAACCGTCTTCAGCTAGCAATTTATAATATGTCGCGTAGTCGATCTTTTTATCAATCAACTTTAACAGTTTATCAAGTTCAGAAGTTATTTCATCGATGCTTGGTAATGTAGACTCAATATATTCGCTATGCATTTCTTCACTTATAATGATTCCGCTGCCAATTTTCCTTATTTCTTTTATTTTCTTCTTATGTTCGCGCTTTCCTTTGTTCCATAAGAAGCTTACAATCATTAATTTTGTGGTATAGTTCATAACCGTCGTCTATATCCTCTTTACATTGCGCTTTCAATGCATGAAATGTTACCGTAGGAGGTGATGATGGGTCAGATGACGATGAAGAAGCCATAAGCTTTGTTTTTAAAAAATATATACTGATGTTGGTTGATATTTGATAAGTATTTGTTACAAATGCAAGGAAAACCCGAATTATATATATATAGTGGATTCGAAACCGGTTTTTGAAATACCGGTTTCGATAAAAGTGCAATGGACCACTGTAGCCAGTCAACTCTCGTACCTGCCCTTGTCACATCACCTGCAAAAGCCTGAAACCGGTATTTGAATTACCGGGTTCAAATTACCTTTTTCTGAAACCGGTAATGCTAATACCGGGTTCGAGGCAAAAAATCGAAACCGGTATTAGCATTACCGGTTTAACTGGTTGTACAAATTTTTTTTCCGAAAACTTGTTTGACAAAACACCCTTGAAATACGACCGTTTCAAAAAAAAATTCCCCTCCTCTTCTACTTGTGTTTCTTGTAAGACTCCAGTGATGGTAGTGTTTGTGGTGGGGTATCATAAGCCTTTGACAATCAGTGATAAGAATAAGAATAAAAATGGTAAATGTAAAAACAATTAATCTAAACATGCTAAACATTGGTTGAGGTGTGTTTTGAAGCGATTCAAGACTGTACCTTTCTTGTTGGTTGTTCCACGAGTCTTCAGTTGATAACATATTTGAAGCCCTCAAAGATTTGGCTTTTATTTTCATATTTCTCTATCATTTTGTTAAACACCTTGTGCAATGAATAAAAGTTATACATTCATTATATATACTCATGAAAAGCATACAATACTACAAATAAAAGAGCAAAGAAACATTCCGCATGATTTTATAGATAAACCTAGCTTAAAAATAGGGTTTTTTTTTCATTTATTATTATTATTTTTGTTATTTCATGGATAGATAAACACTTACGAAGAATTTAGAGCAAAATGAAGAGAAAAAATTAAGGTGGAAAAATTGCTAAACTAAACATGTAGATCAAAAACTTTTATTAACTTTAAAAGTTACAAATTTATCTATCTATAACTACTTATAAATCAAATTGACCTCTCCTATTTTAGGAATTTAGCACTTTTTTATACCCAAAATACCCTTATTTCTTAATCTAACTTTGGTTACAAATAGACGTGTACATCCTTCGGTTTTTGGTATAACCGGTTCGGGTTTCAACCCGATTCGGTTTCTGGTCAACCATTCAGTAACCAGGTTTGACTCTAACCGGGTCGGGTTCAACCCGGTTTGGTGAGGAATGAAACCCAACCCACTAGAACCCGATTCGGGCCGGTTAGGGACCGGTTAGGGTTGGTAACCGGTTAGGTTTTGACGTAAATGAATTATAGCCTTTTTTAGCTTAAAAATCCATACTGTTTATTATAGATCAAAGTTGTACTACACTGTAACACCCCAAAGTTTTAAGGTAAAGAAATTAACCCCTTTTTATAGTTTTGACATTAAATTAAATTCCTAGTATTTTATTTTTGAATATGGGGTTAAATTAGTTGGAACTTTAGCGGATAGCGGGTATTTTCCCCCTCAAAATTTGGACAGGGGTCGTGGCACCCCCATAATGTGCCAGCCAAGTTTCCCTCCTTGAGTCATACTTCCACCACCATTTTTATATACTTCTCTAAGTCTCTTCAATCTTCTTTTCTTGTTTCTTCCAAATCAAAGCATAGTTCCTTTGCAATCCAAGGGTAATAATAACAATAATAATCATCCTCAATCATTCAAGAAATTGAAAGTTAGGGTTTGTGGTGATGGTGGTGGTGGCCGAATTTTAGGAAGAAAGGAGGAAGAATTGGTGACCTAACTTCTTAATCCTAATTCTATCTTCTTCAAGGTAAGATTCTTTCAATTTGGTTTTGATTTCAAAAGGAAATTAGGGTTCTTGAATTGGGATAATTGGGGATTTTGCTAGAAATGAGTTCATGTATGAATTTCCCCCAAATTCTTGTATATTATGATTTTGTTATTGAGTTGCATATTGAAATTGATTATAATGAGAATGATGGTAGTGAAACTCAAATTATGACAATGGTGACTTTGTTAGTTAAGTGAAGTGATGATGATGATGATTTTCTTGCACTAAAATGGGATTTTTATAAGTAAGCAACTCAATAACATAATGGGGTGATTAGGGGCTAGGAATGCTAGTGAATGGTTAGTTTGGCTATGTTGAAATAGCTAAGAATGGTGAATATTGTCTTATATGCGTATTGTGATGAATTGAATAGGTTGAAAGCTTGATTTATTGCTATTGCGGTTATCTTGATTTGATATTTGTGTCGCGAAGGAGGTGAGTATACTTGCATATCTTTGTATATTCGTCGGGTCAATTACCGTACGATGTTGAGCAGTTTCCATGTGTGGTAATTGATTTGGCGTTAGTCCCATGTATGGTTGAGTTTGATTACAGGCCTAATTGGTGGCCATAGGCTCATGTGGAGCATTATTATTGTGATGTTTATTGTATTGGTAATCATTTGCTTATATGGATCCATGTAGTGCGTTGGCACATAGGTGAGTATTATAGATATGACACGACGGTGTCATAGTCTATATGCAACAGTCCTTTGTGTATTGCCCTCCTTCGTCTATATGATTATATGCAAGCATATTCACTAAGCATTCGCTTACCCCTCAGTTGTTCACCATTTTATAGGTAGTTCCGGAAGAAGGAACTAGGCTTTGTTGATTGAAGTGTTGATTTGGATTGCTAGTTGAATTTGAAGGTATTTTGACCATTCACGGAAGAATGGTAACCTTTTGGTAGAGACCTAGACATCCTACCTCATTATGGCTCTTGACACTCTTGAATGTTTTGGTAGTCTTGTTTTTAGTAAATTTCTGGAATTATGGTCATGTTGGGTCTTATGGTTTCAAGAGTAAGTATGGTTGTTTTGTTTAAAATGTCAACTTGGGTAAACGACCCATTTGATGGTGTTTATGGATGTTGTTTCAAATGGATACCATAACTATGCTTGTAAATGTGTCAAATCTTTGTTTGAACTCAGAAATGTTGTAATACGAAGTTTGGTTTAGCAATTGGAAGGTTATGAGTTTGATCAAGTGTTTTAAAGACTTTGGTTTGCTGAACTGGAGCTCACTGCGGCGCAGTAGGGGTGATTTTACCCACTGCGGCGCAGTGGAAACTCCCTGGTCCGGGAGCGTTTTTGCTCCCACTGCGGCGCAGTGAGGGTTGCATCCACCCACTGCGGCGCAGTGGGTATATACTGTAAAAAAAAAAAAAAATAAATTTTAGTTTATTTTCATACACTGAGTCGAGTCGTTTCAAGTGGTATCAGAGCCGAGGTTTAAGGGATTTAGGTATTCCCTCGTTTAGAGAGTGCCTAGACTTAAACCTTAGACGATACTCGACCTTAGGTGTTCAAAAATTTTATATGGGACCCGCAAGAGTGTGGATGATGTTTGTTTATAAAATTGCTAGCATCAAAGCACAATAAGAAGCCGGCCTTATTGTGGTTGAAGTACTAACAACTTTATAAACCAACCGCATCAAACTTTGGAACGGTCTAGTATGAAGTTGTAGGTTATGGCTTATAGTTCGTAGAGTAGAGGTAGGTTATGTGTTTGAATTAGTTTGTCTACTCTTATTATAGTATGGAAGAACAACACAATCATGAAGAAACCGAAAATAATAGGAGAAACGAAGAGGAAGTCAACTTTCCCGAAGATAGCATGGATATTTCGGATCAAATAGGGAGAGCACTAGAGAAATATACTCCTCTCCTACTTAAGAAGTTGAATGAGACTATGGAAGGGGCTATGAATGATCACATAGCCCAAATGATCAGAGAAGAAGTGGTTGTGAATGTTCAACTAGAGTTTGAGAAGAGGGATGGCAAGGGTAAGAACAAGAAGGACGAGGAGGAAAAGGAGGTAGAAGTGACGGGGGAGAAATTTTATAAGAAGAAGTTCACCTATAAGGATTTCGATGTGTGTCACCCTCCCGAATATCACGGTGATCGTAATCCCATTGTTTGTACTAGATGGGTGTCGGAAATAGAGGGGTCTTTTCGCACAAGCCAATGCCCCGAAGATCTCAAAGTAGTGTTTGCCGTGAGTATGCTTCGAGACAAGGCGAAGAGGTGGTGGGATAATTTGTTGACAGTGAAGAAGGGAGCTTTGGATAATGTGGATTGGACCGAGTTCAAATCAATGTTTTATAAGGAATTTAGATCGGAGGCGGAGGTGACTAGATTAAGGAGTGAATTCCTTAATGATTCTCAGGGAACTCTCAGTTTGACGGAGTTTCGTGCCCAATTCCTTGATAAGGCACAATTCTGTCCAGAATTCCTAGAGAATGAGCAGTTGTTGAAGGAACAGTTTTATTTGAAGTTGAAGAAGAGCTTAAGGGAGAAGATTAGTTTACGCCAAATGGAGTCTTTCTCCATGTTGTGCGATGTGGCTCGAGATTACGAGATAGAGCAAACAAGGGTTGAAGAGAACGATCTGAAGAGGAAGTATGAAGGGGATAATCCTCCAAACAAAAGATTCAGACAAGATGGTAGCTCCGGTAGCAATGCCGTAAGAAGAAATGCTCCTTTTTGCAAAAGTTGCAAGAGAAATCATACCGGTCCGTGTAGGACAATGGAGAAATCATGCTACAACTGTGGGAAAACGGGTCATGTGAGTCGAGATTGTAAGTCAAGGCCCCATAAGCCCGTCATTTGTTTTAAGTGTTTTGAAGAGGGGCATATGAAAAGCTCATGCCCTAAGTTGACCGAGGGGGAGAGGCAAGAAGAGAGAAGGAAAGAAACGGAAAGAAGGAATGCTCTAACTCATGGGAACCAACGGGGAAGGTCTTTCCAACTTACGGTGGAGCAAGCTAAGAATGCCGATGATGTCGTTACAGGTACATTTCTTATGTATAATGTACCTATGCGAATTCTTTTTGATTCAGGGGCGAATAGATCTTTTGTTGCAACTAGGATGATTCATGTTATCCCCATGTCTAAGTCAAGTTTAGGTAATACTTTACAAGTCGAACTTGGAAATGGTAGGACGGAGCTAGTAAAAGATGTATATAAGAATTGTGAAATCAAGATCACTACGGAACTCTTCCAAGCTAACTTAATTCCTTTCCCAATGGGAGAATTTGATATAATCTTGGGTATGGATTGGCTAAGCTCTTGTAATGCCAAAATCGCATGTGACGAAAAAGCAATTTATTTGAAGACTTCTAAAGGTGAAGATCTGGTAGTACATGGTGATAAAGGCGAGCGCTCTATATCCGTTTGTACTTTTGCTCGTGCCCAACGTTATTTGTCTCATGGATGTCACGCTTTTCTTGCTCACATCGTTGATGTTGAGAAGAAACTTTTATCTATTAAGGACATCCCAATTGTTTGTGAATTTGCCGATGTTTTTCCCGAAGACTTGTCGGGTATTCCTCCCGAACGGCAAGTTGATTTTTCTATCGATCTTATTCCGGGGGCTACCCCCATTGCTAAATCTCCCTATCGTTTAGCTCCATCGGAAATGCAAGAAATGATGAAACAACTCCAAGAATTACTTGACAAAGGTTTCATCCGACCTAGTAATTCTCCTTGGGGTGCACCGGTACTCTTTGTCAAGAAGAAGGATGGAAGTATGCGAATGTGTATCGATTATCGGGAACTTAACAAAGTGACTATCAAGAATAAATACCCGTTACCGAGAATCGATGATCTTTTTGATCAACTTCAAGGAGCTTCGTATTTTTCTAAAATAGATCTTTTGTTGCAACTAGGATGATTCATGTTATCCCCATGTCTAAGTCAAGTTTAGGTAATACTTTACAAGTCGAACTTGGAAATGGTAGGACGGAGCTAGTAAAAGATGTATATAAGAATTGTGAAATCAAGATCACTACGGAACTCTTCCAAGCTAACTTAATTCCTTTCCCAATGGGAGAATTTGATATAATCTTGGGTATGGATTGGCTAAGCTCTTGTAATGCCAAAATCGCATGTGACGAAAAAGCAATTTATTTGAAGACTTCTAAAGGTGAAGATCTGGTAGTACATGGTGATAAAGGCGAGCGCTCTATATCCGTTTGTACTTTTGCTCGTGCCCAACGTTATTTGTCTCATGGATGTCACGCTTTTCTTGCTCACATCGTTGATGTTGAGAAGAAACTTTTATCTATTAAGGACATCCCAATTGTTTGTGAATTTGCCGATGTTTTTCCCGAAGACTTGTCGGGTATTCCTCCCGAACGGCAAGTTGATTTTTCTATCGATCTTATTCCGGGGGCTACCCCCATTGCTAAATCTCCCTATCGTTTAGCTCCATCGGAAATGCAAGAAATGATGAAACAACTCCAAGAATTACTTGACAAAGGTTTCATCCGACCTAGTAATTCTCCTTGGGGTGCACCGGTACTCTTTGTCAAGAAGAAGGATGGAAGTATGCGAATGTGTATCGATTATCGGGAACTTAACAAAGTGACTATCAAGAATAAATACCCGTTACCGAGAATCGATGATCTTTTTGATCAACTTCAAGGAGCTTCGTATTTTTCTAAAATAGATCTTCGTTCGGGTTATCATCAACTCAAAGTACGTGATGAAGATATCCCTAAAACCGCCTTCCGTACTCGCTATGGTCATTTTGAATTTGTTGTCATGCCATTTGGTCTCACAAATGCTCCCGCGGCTTTCATGGACCTCATGAACCGCGTTTGTCGTCCCATGCTTGATAAATCCGTGATCGTTTTCATTGACGATATTCTCATCTATTCTAAAAGCTCATCCGATCATGAAGTTCATTTACGTGAAGTATTAGAGACATTGCGCAAAGAGAAGCTTTATGCCAAATTTACGAAATGTGAATTTTGGCTAAGAGAAGTACAATTCCTTGGTCATGTTGTTAATAATGAAGGAATTAAGGTAGATCCGGCCAAGATAAGCGCGGTGATGAAATGGGAGCAACCAAAGACTTTTTCTTGTAGTTTAAACCTTTTTATTACATCATTCAACATAACAAATAAGTTTTTAGCCGTGTGAGGATATTCAAAGTTTTCAAAAGCAACGATACGCTTCATGATTTGCGAGGATATTCAAAGTTTTCAAAAGCAACGATACGCTTCATGATTTGCCACGTTTCGGGTTGAATCCAATGGGCGTCAACACATAAGTAAGAACCGGGCAAACCATGAGGAGCGACCAAACATCGGTAGTTAAGTTTACACTTGTTTTTAAATTTTCAAAACTTGTTTTTAATTCTTCTTTAGCCTTTTTCCATAATTTCATACAATCACGTCTAAGAGTAGCACGACTTACTTGAGTATATCGAGGTTGAAGTGCGGTTTGAATGACCTTGGTGAATCGCGGGTTGTCAAAGTGGTTGAACGAGCAATGCCTCTTGAATCACGAATTGTGCAAATTGTTGACGACACACCTCCGCCGAGTATGCAAAAATACTCCCATCTCGTGCCATTGTTGATTGACCTTCCTTTGCAACGTTTTTTAATACTTTACAATAATTATCTCTATGCAACCTTAACGTTGTGTTGGAACCGGCGCCCAAATGCATATTACACTTTTTACATCGCGCCCCTTTTGTTGTATCTTCATACTCCACCAAATCGAAACAAGACCCCCAAACATCTTGTGCTCGATCCGTAGTTAACACTCGAACGACGTTTTTACGTGGTTGGTCGTCATTCGAAGAACTTGGTGTTACCATGGTAAAGTGAGTTTTAAGTGAGTGAATTTAGTGTTTTGTCATGATTTTGGAGTGTTTGTAAGATTTTTTATTGTTGTAAACTAACCAAAATGAATGTATGTATATATAAACATGTTACAATGGCAAAATGTAAAAAAAACAAAAAAAACGGCTAACGGCCAAAAAAACGGCTAAAAAGCCTTCCAACGTTCATATTAGCCTACTGACTTCCAGCGCCCCTTTTTTGCATGAAATCAGTTACCAAACCGGGTTGGAACCTGGGTTCTCTAACCGGTTAGGGAGTAACCGGGTCCAACCCGATGTTAACTGCTAGAATGTATACCCGGTTAGAACCCATCGGTTTTTATAGTAACCGACCCGGGTTGGGTCAAACCCGGGTGTTGACCGGGTTTGGTTTCAATTTTCTTTTCGGTTTCGGTTTCAGGTTTTTAGTACACGACTAGTTACAAACAACCCCTCTCTAAAAGTTACATAAGAAAATTATCTAAAATACCTCTAATGATTAAATTATACTACCCGTCTTTTATCTTTTAAAAAATCTTCATTAACCATTTACATCAATTATTAACATCAATCGACGCCGCCTCCACCACAAATATTCGCCCCCGCCACACATCGTTGCCGCCACAACCACTGCCGCATTGCGCGGATACCGTGCTACTTAACTATAAAAGATCATCTAGGAGAGTTATAACACCGTTGGTTTTACTTTGTAAAACAAAGATAAATATAAGACTTGAAATCCAAAATAGAAAACTTTTATGTAAAGTTATTACTTATTAAATCCTTTTGAAAATACCTCAATGTAGTTCTCTAATTAATATTAATATTGAAAAATTAAAATTGGTTTGACTAGAGGTTTAGTTAATGATAATAGAATAATGATAAATCTTTCTAAATAATCCTTCTAAAAATCTTCGTAAGTGATAGCATTGTACATCAATTAGGGGTGTTGATCGGTCGGGTTATTCGGGTTTCGGGTTATTCGGTTCGGGTTATTCGGGTTTTGAAGAATAATAAGTTAACCCATAACCCAAACCGAATAAGATTCAGGTTATTTGGGTTTGTTTATTGGGTTCGGGTTTGGGTAACCCAAATAAGATTTGATATTGAGTTTGAAAACACTGAAACTTAAAAAGAAGTTTTTTTAATTATAAGATGAATAAATTTTCAATTTCAAATAGATATAAGATGATATTATTTAACTAAAATATTAAAGTGAAAGCTAGTCAAATTATATTTATTTCTCATTTGCAATACAAAACACATAATAATAATTTGATATAATATTGATAAAATGCAAAAGACTATGTCATTTTTGTCAATAGAATCGTGAAATAGAAATAGACACAGGAAGATCATGGAGTCAAGATGATATATAGTATGAATTATTACATAAATATAAATAAAATATTAATATGGGTGGTTATTGGGTTAACCCAAAAAAAAAAAAAAAAAAAAAAAAAAAAAAAAAAAAAAAAAAAAAAAAAAAAAAAAAAAATATCACCCATAACCCAAACCGAATAAGATTCGGGTTATTTGGGTTAACCCAAAAAAAAAAAAAAAAAAAAAAAAAAAAAAAAAAAAAAAAAAAAAAAAAAAGAAAGAAAGAAAAAAAAAAAAAAAAAAAAAAAAAAAAAAAAAAAAAAAAAAAAAAAAAAAAAAAAAAAAAAAAACCCATAAATAAAAAAAATATCAAAAAAAAATTATATGGGTTATTCGGGTTAACCCAAATAAAAAAAATATCACCCATAACCCAAACCAATTAAATTTATATGGGTTTGGTTAACCAAATAACGAACCCGAAACCCGAATAACCCAAATCCATTCGGGTTGGGTCGGGTTATTTGGGTATGGTTATTTTCAACACCCCTAAATCAAATGATGAGATTAAGAGAGAAAAAAATTAGTAGATTATTTTTATCATGATTTAAGATTTTAAGATTTTTCGGAAAATTATTAAACAGAATATATCATTTCCCATGATTGATCAATAGTTTACATTTCTTTATATTTGAATTTAAGGTTCACTTGTATTATTATTGGTAAATTGTATCATCATTATAAGAAAATAAACTATCTATACTATATTATTAAAAAAAATAGTTTTTTATTTTAAAAATGTTGAAACTTGTGTAATATTTACACATAACACCCTTTAAAATGTTTTTTATTTACACTAACCCTTAACATTAATAATTAAATTACAATATCAATCATTGATCTTTCAAAATATCTCAATTAACCATTTACATCAATTACTTTTACATCAATAATTTACACCATTCGACACCGCCTCCGCCAACAACAGTCACCCCACCATAACACCGTCGCCGTGACGACCACCGCCGCATTGCACGGATACTGTGCTAGTATATTATAGTAGCAATACGATTTAATCAAACAATTGACAACATTTTAATTGACCATTTGTATTTCTTATTAAGATAGGTAAGTGTTAAAGAACTCTTAACCATTGTGATAAATTTTTTTTTATAAATGTTTATATTTAAACATAGACCTTCAAATTTAACTATTGTGATAATTATCTTTTAGAATAAAATAAAAAGTAAGCTATAACGCGCCAAAGTTTAATGAATGAAAAGTTAATTGAAAATAGTCAAACAAATTTAAATGTTACCAACACACATTGATTTGGTTAATCCTTTGTAAATTCTGGAAAAAAGTTTATGTCAGAAAAATTACATTTGGTAAATACTTTTCTAAAACATCATCACATTGGTTCAGAATTCCAACACTTTTGTCATTTTTAAAAGTAAAAAATCAGTCAACAAGCTGTAAATCAAGTAATTAACAAAAGGGAAAAGTGAATATGGTATTCTTTCACACCCAATTTGGATAAAAAAAAATTAAAATAAAAATGCAAGATATGTTCGGATCAGTCCGGCGATCTATAATATTCCGGTCACCGGAAAACAATAACAGCGATCATAATCATCCCACCGGAACCCTAGTTGATAAAATCAATTCATGTATTCGCAAGTCCAGAGTTTTCTCCTCTAGACCTCCTAATTCTCCGCTTCTTCCGTCTCCGCCGAAACCGAACTGCGAGCAGGATGTGACGATTCGGTGGCGTAGAGGTGAGCTCATCGGTTGTGGTGCCTTTGGTCATGTGTATATGGGGATGAATCTTGATTCCGGCGAGCTTCTTGCTGTTAAACAGGTTTTTATATTCTCAATGTATATATATATATGTTTGTATTTATATGTATATGTGTGTATTATTGATATATATATATATATATATATATATATATATATATATATATATATATATATATATATATATATATATATATATATATATATATATATATATATATATATATATATATATATATATATATATATATATTATATATATATCTATATATATATATATATATGTTTGTATTTATATGTATATGTGTGTATTATTGATGAATTGATTTTGATTGTTTATATGGTTTTAGGTTTCGATTGCGGCGAATAGTGCTTCAAAAGAGAAGACTCAGGTTTGATTGAAATGTTAAATTTGGATTTAGTAGTTCAATTGATCAAATGCTGTTTTGCTTTGTTATTATTTATTTATATTTGGTTGAAATCGGCTTCCTATTATAGATTGTCCCAAAGTAATTGAGCATGTAGGGGCTAAGTTTTGTATAATATCCTAATTTATTAAATGTAATTTTGTAAAACTTGTCGAACCAAAGATCTGTAGGGAGAGTCTTGACGATAAAGTCCTGAGTCTAGAGCTTGCTACAAACATAGAACGATAGGTTAGGATAAAGGTCAAGGGCCGAAGGAGAAGACTTCTTCGGTTCGTGGCTCCGTTACAGTAACTCCAACCACAGGGTTCTGTGATAGAATCATGGGGCTTCATATCAGTAGGGATAAATCTGCGTAACGTCATGCTCCTTGCCAGCTACTTTGAACGGATTACCGATCATTACTATGATACTAACTGGATATTCGAGTGTATCTTCTTAAGGTCTGGATCCTCAGACAATGTTTGGATCAGATGTTTACAAACATTTATTAAAACTCAAAATAACCGTTTAATAGTTTGTTAGGGGAATTTATTTCACTTCCCTATACAATAAACAAAAGCTGTAATGATTAATGTTTTTCTGAATACTGTGTGTTTTTTAGCGGACACTTATTTTGTGAAGGAGGCACTATTAGAGACAAATACATGCTACCGGCTCTCTTAATAAGTGGTATAGGAGGCAACGTTCATTTTATCGATGTAATCATCATATGATTGTTTGATTTTAGTTTGTTCTATTCGAATGGGTGATTTAGTAAGTTGTAATTGACTAATTGGGAAGTTTGAGATTTTAATCACAACCTTGTGCCTTCCATCTTCCCTCAACGCAGAGTCATTATTGTAATGTTTTATTTTTACCTTAGTTTTGTTGTAGAAAGATAGTGTAACATGTTTGGTAGAATAAATTACTTATACTCTATCATTCTGTTAGTGCTTACTTAGCTATTAAATTGTATGAGTAGATTCACATACGCGAACTCGAAGAAGAAGTAAAGCTTCTAAAGAATCTTTCCCACCCAAACATTGTTGTAAGTGCAATCTCATGTAGCTGCCATTGCTGGTTATTTTCTCAACAAATGTCGTTATTTTGTAACTTTGTGGTATTGTAGCGATATCTTGGAACAGTACTTGAGGATGAAACTTTAAATATTCTTTTGGAGTTTGTTCCTGGAGGATCAATTTCATCTCTTCTTGGGAAATTTGGGCCCTTCCCTGAAACAGTATGTATCTTCCAATTTTCAACATTTATGTTTAATCTTTACAGTTATCCTTGTATCAGTTAGATACTTTTTCCCAAGCAGGTCATACGAATGTACACAAAACAACTTGTACTGGGACTTGATTACCTCCACAAGAATGGCATTATGCACCGGGATATTAAGGTACTTTTTTTTTTTCTTTCTGTTTTATTACCTTTTTCACTTGTCCATAGAACCATTATGTAATATGTATAAATATCTATTACATTCAGGGGGCAAACATTCTTGTTGACAATAAAGGTTGCATCAAGCTAGCAGATTTTGGTGCGTCAAAGCAAGTTGTTGAGCTGGTAAGCAGACCATCTGACCCGCCGTTGATTGTTTAAGTATATTCTCATAGCCAAGTAGGATATCTGATCTTAAACAAAATTTTGGCCAGGCTAATGGGTCAGGGGCCAAGTCAATGAAGGGAACACCATACTGGATGGCTCCTGAAGTTATACTGCAAACTGGTCATAGCTTGTAAGTACAATTATGTTGACTATCTTTTCAATCAAGTTCTCGGTTTTTCGGTGGAAGTTGCAATCTATACCCAAACTTACACAGTTGGATTTTACTATTCTCTGCCATATTTTTATAATTCATGTAATGCTGCATTAATTTGCACGTGTTGCTTCAGATTGGAGCACTGAAGCTCTATGTTATAACATAGATACTGTTGTCTCGGTAAACCTACATTTTTTTTTTAATAGTTTTTCTACATGTTACTATCGCGGTGCCTGTCAGCTCGGGCCATTAGTAGACTGTCTCTTTTTCATTTCAGGCAGCATTAAGTTCATTTCTGGTTAAACTAATCTAGAAGTCTAGAACTATAGCTTTGCTCTATAATATTGTTGTGTGTTTGTTTGCATCACAAATCAAGATAAATTCTAAATACACATAGTACCAGTTAGGTTAAGATCCCTTTTACAAATAATTGAGGTGGTCATAATTTGATGAGTGTGGAAAAGAAATGATTCTAATTACAGAAACATTAATTAGTTTTTAAGTCAGTAGGGCTCACCATTTTGGTTGTGTTTTTTGAACTCTTTATTTGTACTTTGGTCTATTTTCATGTTCTTTGAGTTTTTCAATCTACAGTAAGTACAGTCAGAGACAATATTAAGTATTTCTATCTATTTTGAGTATTAGCGCCTCCTAACTCGTTTTCCATATATCACTTATATTATAGTCTTCTACTGGCCTGATATGTTCGATATCCATATATTCAGTTTGCACATTGTCTGGTGTGTATGTTCTAGATTTCAGAAGTTATCATGCATGACGGGGATCTTTTGTGCGGGTAAGGATTTATCATCCTACTGGTAGTCTAGAAGATGGAAAATAGCAAATTACTGCAGAAATTTTGCTAAGACAGAAATGGTTATAAGTTAAGTAGTGCATACAATATTTGTATGCTCCCCTCTAAGAAATAAATGACTGGAATGGATAAGGATTTTAAAGAACAATCTTTTTAGGAAACTGTGTTATGCAAAAAAAAAGGAATAACATAAAATTTGAAAAGCTTTAGATACCACTGGGCCTAAGCAATGCCCTTCGAGGTATAATTTCTAATGTATAATATAGGCTTTCACTTTTTTATTGGCTGATTCTAGTTCTCAGAATCTCGCTCTTACTTCATATTTCTTAGTCGTGGTTCCCTAGGTCCTTTCATGTTTCTTACTCTGTCTTCTATGTAACCCAAAAAACTGTGCTCATAAATCTATTACTTCCATGTTTGTTATCCAATTTTCTCTTCTATTATTTCTTCAGCTCTGCTGACATTTGGAGTGTTGGATGTACGGTAATTGAGATGGCCACTGGAAAGCCTCCTTGGAGCCAACAGTATCAGGAGGTAGTGTTCAAGTGACATTTTAAGATTGTTTGCTAGATTGGATATATATTGTAGAGATGTAAATTTTGACCCATTTATATACTAATGGGCCAATATGAAATCTTTATTATTTCTAGCTGGTCAAATGGATTGGAAGTCTTTTGAAATTTATTCAAATGCATTAAACCTTGTAAATCACTGTCATAAATAGAAGTATTGCTTATAATGCTGTCTATGTAGTTCTAAATCATATTTAACACATTAGTTTTTGTAACATTAAATAAAATGCAGCTTGATCTGACTTAACCTGTTGTGATCCCCATTGAAAAATTGTCCATTGTGACATGTCACTGGACCTGATTGAGTCACCTATTTCCACTCCCACTTCTTTAATAAGGTATGGTTATTGCTTATACCATGCGATAATTGCATTCCAGGTTGCAGCTCTCTTTTATATTGGCACTACCAAGTCGCATCCTCCCATTCCTGACCATCTTTCTCCTGAGGCACAGGATTTACTGCTGAAATGCTTACACAAGTACTTACATCCAACCATTTTCTGCTTATATTTCAGTTATTTTAAATTATACGAAGTCAAAACTTTTGTTGGTGAGATTTACATCTGAAACATGAATGCTACCCCATATAGACATTCACTTTTCTTGTGTGGAAATTGTCTCTTGATATAGTAGACGTATATCTTTCTTTTGTCAGTGTAGTTAGGTTTTTAGTATCATTTTTTTTTCTCCGGGTTGCCTTTTTTTTTATATCTGTTTTGATTTACATAAAATTTGGTTATGTTTCAGGGAGCCTGATTTGAGGCCTTCTGCTTCTGATTTGCTGAAGGTGATTCTAATTTTGTACCTTTTCTAACTTTTTGCGATCGTAGCTTATGTTCTCTCGTGTTTGTGATTTTTTTTTTTGCAGCACTCTTTTGTTACAGGGAAATCTCAGCAAAATTCATTTGCTGGTACTCCTACAATGGTTGGTTATTGGCTCTTTTTCATCTGCCTTTTTCAAATAGTTCTCCATTCTTTCTTTTATTCCATTTTTCTATCTTTGTTTCCAGGAAAATAATGAAGCCCTTTCCACTTCTTGCACAAGCATTCTGGTTCACTCGTGAGTATATTCATGTGAAGCTTTTATATATACTACATGTATACATCCATTCTTAAGTAAATTAATTGTTTGAACTGGTACACATGTATTTGACTATCAATGTCTAAAGTTTCATCAATGATGACCAAAAGGGGAAATTTATGCATCAAAATCAATGCTATGACAAATATTTTTCCTGTAATAGCTGTAGATGCCAAATCTAATTATTTTTTAAGAAAACAGATAATGTTTGAACACTCTAAAATGCTGATATCAACCTGTTGCATTATCGCATGTTGTTTGCCTATGAAGTTATCGTTAAATTTAAGGTGTCATTTAGCATTAACATATTTTCGTTTTTAATTAAATGACAACCAGCCCTGCTTCCCTTGATGTATGTAATCTGGGTACACTCAACTTCTCTACTGCGAGTTCTGAGAAATTTAAAGAAAGTAAACTTGTGTGGGGAGCAGAAACTGGCGATAATGATATGTGTCAGTTAGATGAAGATGATTTTATGGAGGGTGGAGGTGTAAAGGCGAGATCTGTTTCAAGACTTGCTGACTTAAATAAGGTTGAGTTTTTGTTTTTTTTTTGCTTTTTTAATGTGTTTTGCTGTTTGGCATGGGACAGTAAGGAACTAAATGCTTTTACATATACATCCTGTGGTTAGAGTTTCAACCCTGTGGAAGATCCGTCTGTAAATGAGAATTACGAACTGCAAGCACAAGACGGTGAACAGCATTCTGATGGACCTGTTGGTAACATGATAAGATCTCCTACCGACAGCTGTACCTCACTTCAGTGTGGCCACTCTTTTTCTGAGGATGATGATGATCAGACTGAATTAAAAATACGAGCCTTTCTGGATGAGAAGGTACTGATTTCAACCATAGTCTCTCATACTAATGAATGGGTTGATGTGGGTTGTGTTTATAATAAGCGGACAAAGTACTGAAATTAGCACAAAGGGAACATGCCAATTATGGACCTAGCGGTTTGAAATCAGTAAAGTCCATGCTTTCAACCTTTTAATTTTTTTTTTATTAATTATGTAGTTGATCATAATAATATTGGGTTTGTAAATATTGATTGACACATTAAATGATTTATTAGAAACGGACAGAAATTATCTGTGTCAATTGGGTTGAACGGGTCAAAGTTTCCCAATGTGCATTTCTTTTACATAGCCTTCTATCAATAATGTATTATTTACCTTTTAATATATATCTAGCGAAGTCTTTTTTTCAATTTTTTTTTATCGTTAATCATGAGTATTCATTTCTGACGGAAGTGTTTTGAGTCAACTGTATGCGACATGTACAGTTATCCATTTGACTAGAACCTGTTTTAACTGGTTAAATAACCGCATTACCTGCCATGCTTGGTTTACAAAGTATTTTATTAACTATAAATGGGTTGGATTATGTTATTGGCTTCTGATTTGAGGTTAACACTTTGTTACATTCTTGTTTTTACCACTTCAGGCATTAGAACTAAAACGACTTCAAACACCTTTATATGAAGAGTTCTACAACAGCGTCATTCCTTCCTGCTCAATGGACAATGTTGATATCGCAAGCAATGGAAGTAGTCCTAATTACTTGAAGTTGCCACCAAAAAGCAGGTCTCCTAGTAGATTCCCACTTGGTACCCCTTTGAAAGCAGTTGATGCTGTAAGTAATGCAAGCCCTGGGAGTGGAAGCCGGCGCACATCAAATGTCAGTGGCGAAGAAAACAGTTATAGTCCAATGGACATTTCATCACCACAGTGTAATGTGAATGGGACAGAATCTCAACAAGAAGCGAGCAGTCCGTGGTAAGTAACTAAGTATATTTTATGATGCTCTCAGTTTCCTTCATATGTTTATGCTGAAACATGTGTGCGATGGCTCATTGGTTTGCAGTGTGAACGTATCTGAAGTAAAAAGGAAGTGGAAGGAGGAGCTCGACCAAGAGCTTGAGAGAAAAAGAGGTAAGGTTCCAAATGTTATAATACTCTTAGCATCGGGGATTTATGCTACTCTGTGGTGGCTGTGGTACGGCTAACTGGCTAAGACACTCACGTCTACCCCATAATAGTTGCTGTTCGAAATGAGCCATTAAAAAAAGAACACAATTTAGAGGTTTAACTTTTAAGCATTGGAATACACTTCAAATGACTTTTGACCCACATTTAGATATAAGTGATGTTTGATTCGTTTTTCTTATAGCTAGTTTAAAGTACCTTACCTGCTTGACCCGTTATTAATAAAAATCCAACCTGAAATGACCTATTTTTCACATAATTGGGTTAAAACTGATACAATTAGCAGTAATCTTGTTTTTATATAATTGTAATTGTATTTTTGATGGTTATGTGCACAGAGATGATGAGGCAAGTAGGTGTTGCAGGAAAGACTTCATCACCAATAGATCGAGGATCAAATCGACAAAGAGATAGGTCAAGATTTGCATCACCAGGAAAATGATGAAAAATACAATTTTTGGTTCTCTTTTCTTTTGTGTGAAATTTATCCACCCTGGTTTTTGTAGCAAAAAGCTAAGGTAAGGTTTGTAGAGTGTATGTTGCTAATAGAATTGAAGGGAAAAATAAGCCTTTTTCAAAGATGTGTTTGAAAATGAAAGCAACCATCCCTTCATTCAAGAGCCTTTTTTCTTCTTTTTCTATTTCACTTCATTTTTCTAGCATGAAGAAGAAGAGCCATGGATGGGAGATTTTGTTATTACAACTGATTGTAGCTGCCGTAAAGTGATTTGTATCATAATAAACATATACTCTTTTTGTGCATGTTTTATAGGCTGCCTTTACGACATTATTTCCACTTTTTGTTTATTCTTTCTATATTTGCTTCATTAGTTGGTTTGTTTGGTATTTCTCTCTCCAATTTGTTGGTGTGACCGACTGACAAACATTTTGAGCATTATTAGCAGAACAAACAACAGATTAGGGATTTTAATGTATAGGTTTTGTTCTTTTTAACACCAACTTTTTATGGATTTTGTTTATCAAGAGCATGGTAACCAAAAAAGAAAAAAAGATAAATAATATTTTATTGTGGTTGAGTTTTACGTTGCAACTTGCAAGACATAAATAGAAACAACCCGAAAGATAAAACGGAATACGCTATTATTATGATTAAATTAAAAAATATATCTTTATATTGCATTCTACCAGTAAATGAAAATGAAATTGCAAACCCGAAAGATAAGATGGAATACGCTATTATTATGATAGAAATTAAAAAAAGAGAGAATTTCATATATATTCCATATTGAGACCTTAATTACATATTTACATATTTATCCATTTTAAATTAATAATTTCATATATATCCTAATTTTGTCTACATTATATCATATTTATCCATTTAGCTATAAAATGATTTATAATGGATTTACATACAAAAACTTCGGTACTCCTTAAAAATAAACCACCGAACTAATCCCCAACCAACAACCCAATGCATGTTAACAGAATTGGTACATATAAAGTTTGATCAATATATTCAACGTGATAATCAAAATCACTCATAAGCCCAAAACTTAATCAACATTATATCTACTTACGCCAAATATAGGTGCAATAAAAAACAACAAAAATCATTAGAATTTTATGGGTGTCTAAGAATAGTACAATGTAAAGAATCAAGAATGACATTATTAGTCAAAAAAAAAGACAAATATTTATGAGGCCCTCTAAAAATTGTATAAATTTTAATTGGTAAACTCTAAACCTAAAATATTACTTTCTAAATCTTCATAAACTATGTTCAGAAGACATTGTAACAATCGAAGTCTCAAACTAAATAATACTTCAGCTATATAAATAATACCACAAAAGAAACAGAATACAAGAGGATTTGTTACACATCATCGCAAAGAAGAAAACACAAACCTTAATGATTGTATGTTTATGGGGGGTCGTTGAGATAACAATTGATGATTTATAACTGTGAGATATAAACGGGATGGATTGATATGCGGGAGTGTGTTTCTCTTTGCGGCTCTCAAAAATGTATATTGGTGAATGGGTATATAATTTATGATTTGGATAGATCTGATATAATCTAAGCAAATTTTGGGTATATATGAAGTTATTAATTTAAGTTGGATATATATGTAATTAAGGTATGAATATGGGACATATATGAAATTATTAATTTAATTGGATATATATTTAATTAAGGTATAAATATGGGACATATATGAAATTATCCCTTAAAAAAAAATCTTTATAAGGGTATTTTTTTGCATTTTACCGGTAAATGAAAATGAAATTGCAAATATATATTTTGTGAATTAATGAACTACGAGTATTTCGGATTCCACAGTTTTAAAACATTACAAAGTACAACAAGTCAAACACAATGTACAAATCAAGTTCTAGATATATACAGAGTATTTTGGATTATGCACTCTCACAGACTCTTGATCGTCTTTTCCCCTGATTTTCTTCTTCATTTTCTGACGATGGTGGAAACTCGCCGGAGTGCATCTTCATCCAAACGCAAGCTTTCTTCTCTCCCAATTCCCAATGGCAAAAGATCCAAGGTATATATTATATGTATATGTATATGTATATGTATATGTAGGGAAAAGTTATTTTGAATCCACCTTATTTTGAGTCCAAAAAGAGTCCATTGATTTTCTTTCATCTCCTCAAATCCCAACCACCTCCACCACCACCATCATCTCCGACCACCACCATGATTTTCCGGCGACGGCGACCACCACCGCCACGACTTACACATGTGTAAGATAACTTACCCTTAGTAAGTTACACTTACACATGTGTAAGTTATATGGACCCTTTTTGGACTCAAAATAAGCTGGATTCTAAATAACCTGCCGTATATGTGTATATATATATATATATATTTTTCGGTTTTTAATTATTAGGGTTTGTAAAATTTTGAAATGGATACAACAACAACAATCCCTAAGCGGGTATGGGGGAGGTGAGCTGTAGACAGTCTTACCTCTACCCCAAGGGTAGAGAGGCGGCCAGAAGAAGTATATAATTTTGAAATGGATGATTATAAAAAATATATAATTTTGATGATGATTTGACTGTGATGGGTGGTTATAGGCGGCGGAAGCGTCGTCGTCGTCATCGACTACCAGTAGAAAGAACAAAAAGCCTGTATTTTACTGTGGCATTTGCATGGACTCAAAAAATGGGTCAGACATGTTTCGAAACACCAACGTTTGCAGTCACATGTATTGCAAAGATTGCATTTGTGAACATGTTACAGTCACAATAAACCAAAAAAACAAAGCAACCGTAAAATGTCCTGACCCGAATTGCAAAGGTTTAATAGGACTTGAAGTGTGTCAAAACATGCTTCCAAAACAAGTTTTGGAAAAATGGGAGGACGCGTTATGCGAGTCTTTGATCACGGAGTCTGAGAAATTTATTTACTGCCCATTTAAAGACTGTTCTGCCATGTTGGTGGATGATGGTGGTGTCGTCGTGACTTCCTCGGAATGTCCCTATTGCAATAGACTCTTTTGTGCACAGTGTAGAGTGGCGTGGCATTCGGGGATGGATTGTAGCGAGTTTAAGAGTTTGAAAAATGGAGAGAGAGATCCAGAGGATGTTATGTTGATGAATCTTGCAAAAAACAAGAAATGGATGAGGTGCCCAAGTTGCAAATTTTATGTTGAAAGAATTTCTGGATGTCTGCATATTTCCTGCAGGTTGTGAAATTTAATTTCAGTTTACTTTGTTGGTTTATATAAATTACTAATATGATTACTATAATTAAGGTGTCGTCTGATTCAAAGATTTCAATGGAATTTGATAAAAAGGAATTTGGGATTTTTTTTTATGTTAGCTTTTTTTTTTTTTTTTTTTTTTTTTTTTTTTTTTTTTTTTTTTTTTTTTTTTTTTTTTTTTTTTTTTTTTTTTTTTTTTTTTTTTTTTTTTTTTTTTTTTTTTTTTTTTTTTTTTTTTTTTTTTTTTTTTTTTTTTTTTTTTTTTTTTTTTTTTTTTTTTTTTTTTTTTTTTTTTTTTTTTTTTTTTTTTTTTTTTTTTTTTTTTTTTTTTTTTTTTTTTTTTTTTTTTTTTTTTTTTTTTTTTTTTTTTTTTTTTTTTTTTTTTTTTTTTTTTTTTTTTTTTTTTTTTTTTTTTTTTTTTTTTTTTTTTTTTTTTTTTTTTTTTTTTTTTTTTTTTTTTTTTTTTTTTTTTTTTTTTTTTTTTTTTTTTTTTTTTTTTTTTTTTTTTTTTTTTTTTTTTTTTTTTTTTTTTTTTTTTTTTTTTTTTTTTTTTTTTTTTTTTTTTTTTTTTTTTTTTTTTTTTTTTTTTTTTTTTTTTTTTTTTTTTTTTTTTTTTTTTTTTTTTTTTTTTTTTTTTTTTTTTTTTTTTTTTTTTTTTTTTTTTTTTTTTTTTTTTTTTTTTTTTTTTTTTTTTTTTTTTTTTTTTTTTTTTTTTTTTTTTTTTTTTTTTTTTTTTTTTTTTTTTTTTTTTTTTTTTTTTTTTTTTTTTTTTTTTTTTTTTTTTTTTTTTTTTTTTTTTTTTTTTTTTTTTTTTTTTTTTTTTTTTTTTTTTTTTTTTTTTTTTTTTTTTTTTTTTTTTTTTTTTTTTTTTTTTTTTTTTTTTTTTTTTTTTTTTTTTTTTTTTTTTTTTTTTTTTTTTTTTTTTTTTTTTTTTTTTTTTTTTTTTTTTTTTTTTTTTTTTTTTTTTTTTTTTTTTTTTTTTTTTTTTTTTTTTTTTTTTTTTTTTTTTTTTTTTTTTTTTTTTTTTTTTTTTTTTTTTTTTTTTTTTTTTTTTTTTTTTTTTTTTTTTTTTTTTTTTTTTTTTTTTTTTTTTTTTTTTTTTTTTTTTTTTTTTTTTTTTTTTTTTTTTTTTTTTTTTTTTTTTTTTTTTTTTTTTTTTTTTTTTTTTTTTTTTTTTTTTTTTTTTTTTTTTTTTTTTTTTTTTTTTTTTTTTTTTTTTTTTTTTTTTTTTTTTTTTTTTTTTTTTTTTTTTTTTTTTTTTTTTTTTTTTTTTTTTTTTTTTTTTTTTTTTTTTTTTTTTTTTTTTTTTTTTTTTTTTTTTTTTTTTTTTTTTTTTTTTTTTTTTTTTTTTTTTTTTTTTTTTTTTTTTTTTTTTTTTTTTTTTTTTTTTTTTTTTTTTTTTTTTTTTTTTTTTTTTTTTTTTTTTTTTTTTTTTTTTTTTTTTTTTTTTTTTTTTTTTTTTTTTTTTTTTTTTTTTTTTTTTTTTTTTTTTTTTTTTTTTTTTTTTTTTTTTTTTTTTTTTTTTTTTTTTTTTTTTTTTTTTTTTTTTTTTTTTTTTTTTTTTTTTTTTTTTTTTTTTTTTTTTTTTTTTTTTTTTTTTTTTTTTTTTTTTTTTTTTTTTTTTTTTTTTTTTTTTTTTTTTTTTTTTTTTTTTTTTTTTTTAGCGGTTTTGAAAATTAGTATTTTGATAGTTTTCATTTCTTATTTAGTTACATTATTACGTTTTTATAAGTTTTATTATTAAGAAAATCACTTAAAAGTTTAGACTTAGTTAGATTGACAAGTATCCCTTAATACTTTGACCCGTAACGCCATTTAGAATACCTCACTTTTTGAAAAAATTACACTAAATCGATTTAACTAACCTGTAGCCCGGGTTACCCTAATTATATGGGTTGAGATTCCCTCAAGTTACTACCAACTTGAGGGGTAAAGTTGGGAAGATCATGACCCTTAAATTAAAATCAAGGGTCAAGATTTAATATTTATATTTTAATCTTAACCCTTGATTTTGAATCAAGAGCCAAGATCCTTCCAACTTTACCCCTCAAGTCGGGATAACTTGAGGGGATCTCTATCCAATTATATATTGCTTCCGATTATGGGTTGAGTGTTGGGTTGCAACACAAACACAACACATGAAAAGGACAAAAAGTGTATCTCTGGAAAGGTTGACCGGCTTATGTCAGAGATATGTAAATTGAGGTGATTGAGCAGCAATGTGATGGAGTGGTGTTTGACCACAAGAATCGGATGTCATTTTATAGCGGGGCGCGTAACACCACCGGGGCAAAAAGGGTATCCCCACCATCACTATTAGCGGCGACGTCGCCGCTAATAGTGCGGGGCCCAACTGACGTTGTTGACTACAAAGCCAGTTTAATGCCCTGGACCCCACACTATTAGCGGCGACGTCGCCGCTAATAGTGCGGGGCCCAACTGACGTTGTTGACTACAAAGCCAGTTTAATGCCCTGGACCCCACACTATTAGCGGCGACGTCGCCGCTAATAGTGCGGGGCCCAACTGACGTTGTTGACTACAAAGCCAGTTTAATGCCCTGGACCCCACACTATTAGCGGCGACGTCGCCGCTAATAGTGCGGGGCCCAACTGACGTTGTTGACTACAAAGCCAGTTTAATGCCCTGGACCCCACACTATTAGCGGCGACGTCGCCGCTAATAGTGCGGGGCCCAACTGACGTTGTTGACTACAAAGCCAGTTTAATGCCCTGGACCCCACACTATTAGCGGCGACGTCGCCGCTAATAGTGCGGGGCCCAACTGACGTTGTTGACTACAAAGCCAGTTTAATGCCCTGGACCCCACACTATTAGCGGCGACGTCGCCGCTAATAGTGCGGGGCCCAACTGACGTTGTTGACTACAAAGCCAGTTTAATGCCCTGGACCCCACACTATTAGCGGCGACGTCGCCGCTAATAGTGCGGGGCCCAACTGACGTTGTTGACTACAAAGCCAGTTTAATGCCCTGGACCCCACACTATTAGCGGCGACGTCGCCGCTAATAGTGCGGGGCCCAACTGACGTTGTTGACTACAAAGCCAGTTTAATGCCCTGGACCCCACACTATTAGCGGCGACGTCGCCGCTAATAGTGCGGGGCCCAACTGACGTTGTTGACTACAAAGCCAGTTTAATGCCCTGGACCCCACACTATTAGCGGCGACGTCGCCGCTAATAGTGCGGGGCCCAACTGACGTTGTTGACTACAAAGCCAGTTTAATGCCCTGGACCCCACACTATTAGCGGCGACGTCGCCGCTAATAGTGCGGGGCCCAACTGACGTTGTTGACT
This sequence comes from Erigeron breviscapus, assembly GCA_034093135.1. Classification (NCBI taxonomy): domain Eukaryota; kingdom Viridiplantae; phylum Streptophyta; class Magnoliopsida; order Asterales; family Asteraceae; genus Erigeron; species Erigeron breviscapus. Next base: position 16,039,862 of record CM067172.1, on the reverse strand, counting down.
ACAAAGCCAGTTTAATGCCCTGGACCCCACACTATTAGCGGCGACGTCGCCGCTAATAGTGCGGGGCCCAACTGACGTTGTTGACTACAAAGCCAGTTTAATGCCCTGGACCCCACACTATTAGCGGCGACGTCGCCGCTAATAGTGCGGGGCCCAACTGACGTTGTTGACTACAAAGCCAGTTTAATGCCCTGGACCCCACACTATTAGCGGCGACGTCGCCGCTAATAGTGCGGGGCCCAACTGACGTTGTTGACTACAAAGCCAGTTTAATGCCCTGGACCCCACACTATTAGCGGCGACGTCGCCGCTAATAGTGCGGGGCCCAACTGACGTTGTTGACTACAAAGCCAGTTTAATGCCCTGGACCCCACACTATTAGCGGCGACGTCGCCGCTAATAGTGCGGGGCCCAACTGACGTTGTTGACTACAAAGCCAGTTTAATGCCCTGGACCCCACACTATTAGCGGCGACGTCGCCGCTAATAGTGCGGGGCCCAACTGACGTTGTTGACTACAAAGCCAGTTTAATGCCCTGGACCCCACACTATTAGCGGCGACGTCGCCGCTAATAGTCGGGGCCATATTCTGGCCCTCAATCCCCTCACCCTCTGAATATCAACAATCCAGCCACCCACGCTTTTGCTCACGACGAAAATCCGGCGAGGTTATTTATCCGGCGACTTTTCAGGCGAAATTCCGGCCGGACAAAATTTCAGACGAATTATTAGCGGCGACTAGCATTAGCGGCGACATTTCCGGCGACCCACTTTTCCGACGTTTTCTTTGTATGTTTACTAAGACTCATTTATTTTTGTATTGTTGTTATTATTTTTAATATATGTTATTATTAGTTATAAAAATGTTATATAATTTTATTTAGAAATTTTAGGTTTGTTAGTTTGATTTAAAGAAATTTGTAGGATTTGATTGTTATGAATTATTGGTAGTTTATGATGATTCTTAATATTATTGTTAATATTATGTTAGAAAAACCATTTTGTTAATATGATTGTTAGAAATTAGTGATAGAAATGTTATGATATTATAGTTAAAAATGATATGATTTTTAGAAATTATATGATTTTTAAGAATTATTGGTAGTTTATCATTATTGATAATATAATTGTTAATATATTATGTGAAAAGTTATTATAGTTGTAATTAGTTTTAAAAATGTTATGTTATCATAATTATAAATTATATGAATGTTAGAAATTTTATGTTTATTGTTAATATGATTTTTAGTATTATGTTAGAAAACAGTTTTTGGTATGATTGTAATTGTTAATGTAGTTGTTATTAGGTTAATATGAATGCAAATATTATTGTTAGAAAATTGTGGTAATTTTAGGAATAACAAGTTGGAAATAAGATTTGTGTAAAAAATATGCATATATTTCATTTGCGTCATTTTAAACCTTGATAATTGTTTATATTGATTTATTACTTGTATATAACTTATGTAGGTTAAAATGGCTGCTGTTCATGGCGGAGATGGTGGCAATGACCCTCCAAATTGGGGGTGGAATCCTCAATGGGGCTGCAAGCGTAGCGGGGGTAAGTATATATACATGTATGTAATATATATATATATATATATATATAGGGTAGTCTTCAAATACAAACAAATTTAAAATACAAACCAAGTAAGAACCAATCATATATATCCACATTCATTATCTAAAAAATAGGATGAAAACGGGTAATAAATTTGAAAAAGAAACTGCCATTCAAGTTGTTAATTATAAAAATGAAACTGCCATACGTGTAATGTGTATGCATTTACTATCATGTCCTTAAGATTCTTTGTAAAAAGACATATTTACCATTAATTCTATTTAATATTTCAAAAATACCCTTATTCATCTTGGCCCTTCAATTTTTTCATCCAACGATTATAAACTGTTCTCACTTTTCTTATTTTTAACATGTTCTCACCGGAAAGTCACCCTATATTATATATATATATATGTATATTTATTCTATATTTTTGCTTTGCAGGGAATAGCTCAGGGAGAGCTGCCGCTGCTAACAAGGAACTAGAGCGGGAGTTTCAGAAGACTGGACGACTTATAACTCTTAGACTAGACCCCACCAATAGCAGGTGGCAGACTATCGGTGACACCTCCAAATGGTACAAGAGCTATTTGGGGACATATGTCGCTACCGTCCCGCATACTTACGACTCGTGGGATCAGGTGCCCGCACACATCAGGGATGGACTTATTCCCTGGCTCCAGGTTTAAAACAATTTATTTTATAATTTAAATACGTCATTAAAAAATTAGGGTAGATGCTGACTATTACTACAAAATTGCAGAGACGGTTCTACTTGGACCCGTATCTAAATAACGAAGACGGTCACCCCTTACGGGTCGCTATTGAAAACATGATTCGTCAAGATGCCCAAAAGAACTACAGGGATAAAAAATCAAAATTCAAGGGGAAATGGTTTAGCGACAGGGGTGGGTTAGATAGAGTCGGGGCTAATACGTGACACGTGGCACTCGCCGAGGTGCCACGTGTGGTGCCACGTAGCACGTATTAGCGGCGACGTCGCCGCTAATACGTGACACGTGGCGCTCGGGGACGGCCATCGTCAGTGCCTGACGACGCTTGTTCCCGAGGTGCCACGTAGCCAGTATTAGCGGCGACGTCGCCGCTAATACGTGCTACGTGGCACCTCGGGAACAAGCGTCGTCAGGCATGGTAACAAATTAGGTCGGGGCCCCACCATTAGCGGCGACGTCGCCGCTAATACCCTGGTGGGGGTACCCTGTTTTCTGGTGGGGATACCCTGTGCCTTAAATAAAACGGTGAACCACTTTCCTGAATTAACAAAAATTCAACTACATGTTAAGATATAGTCGTATAGATTATGATTTGATTTATCAAGTGAAGTATTATTATTATTATTATTATTATTATTATTATTATTAATATTATTATTATTATTATTATTATTATTATTATTATTATTATTATTATTATTATTATTATTATTATTATTATTATTATTATAAAGTGTTTATTATTATTATTATTATTATTATTATTATTATTATTATTATTATTATTATTATTATTATTATTATTATTATTATTATTATTATTATTATTATTATTATTATTATTATTATTATTATTATTATTATTATTATTATTATTATTATTATTATTATTATTATTATTATTATTATTATTATTATTATTATTATTATTATTATTATTATTATTATTATTAATATTATTATTAATATTATTATTATTATTATTATTATTATTATTATTATTATTATTATTATTATTATTGTTATTATTATTATTATTATTATTAATATTATTATTATTATTATTATTATTATTATTATTATTATTATTATTATTATTATTATCCCCCTATTATTATTATTATTATTATTATTATTATTATTATTATTATTATTATTATTATTATTATTATTATTATTATTATTATTAATATTATTATTATTATTATTATTATTATTATTATTATTATTATTATTATTATTATTATTTTATTATTTTTTCATTGGGGATTATTATTATTATTATTATTATTATTATTATTATTATTATTATTATTATTATTATTATTATTATTATTATTATTATTATTATTATTATTATTATTATTATTATTATTATTATTATTATTATTATTATTATTATTATTATTATTATTATTATCCCCCTATTATTATTATTATTATTATTATTATTATTATTATTATTATTATTATTATTATTATTATTATTATTATTATTATTATTAATATTATTATTATTATTATTATTATTATTATTATTATTATTATTATTATTATTATTATTTTATTATTATTATTCCAATTGGATTATTATTATTATTATCCCCCTATTATTATTATTATTATTATTATTATTATTATTATTATTATTATTATTATTATTATTATTATTATTATTATTATTATTAATATTATTATTATTATTATTATTATTATTATTCTTTTTGTTTTATTTAACATTTGGTTATCCCCGGCCAACGGCCGGGTATAACACTAGTTCTGATAAAGGAGAAATGCAATTGGAGGAAAGAGAGAGAATTATGATTTAATATCTGAATAATATTGTGTAAATGTATATTACCTCATATATATATATATATACAACAACCCAACTATCATTATATATATATATATATATATATATATATATATATATATATATATATATATATATATATATATATATATATATATATATATATATATATATATATATATATATATATATATATATATATATATATATATATATATATATATATATATATATATATATATATATATATATATATATATATATATATATATATATATATATATATATATATATATATATATATATATATATATATATATATATATATATATATATATATATATATATATATATATATATATATATATATATATATATATATATATATATATATATATATATATATATATATATATATATATATATATATATATATATATATATATATATATATATATATATATATATATATATATATATATATATATATATATATATATATATATATATATATATATATATATATATATATATATATATATATATATATATATATATATATATATATATATATATATATATATATATATATATATATATATATATATATATATATATATATATATATATATATATATATATATATATATATATATATATATATATATATATATATATATATATATATATATATATATATATATATATATATATATATATATATATATATATATATATATATATATATATATATATATATATATATATATATATATATATATATATATATATATATATATATATATATATATATATATATATATATATATATATATATATATATATATATATATATATATATATATATATATATATATATATATATATATATATATATATATATATATATATATATATATATATATATATATATATATATATATATATATATATATATATATATATATATATATATATATATATATATATATATATATATATATATATATATATATATATATATATATATATATATATATATATATATATATATATATATATATATATATATATATATATATATATATATATATATATATATATATATATATATATATATATATATATATATATATATATATATATATATATATATATATATATATATATATATATATATATATATATATATATATATATATATATATATATATATATATATATATATATATATATATATATATATATATATATATATATATATATATATATATATATATATATATATATATATATATATATATATATATATATATATATATATATATATATATATATATATATATATATATATATATATATATATATATATATATATATATATATATATATATATATATATATATATATATATATATATATATATATATATATATATATATATATATATATATATATATATATATATATATATATATATATATATATATATATATATATATATATATATATATATATATATATATATATATATATATATATATATATATATATATATATATATATATATATATATATATATATATATATATATATATATATATATATATATATATATATATATATATATATATATATATATATATATATATATATATATATATATATATATATATATATATATATATATATATATATATATATATATATATATATATATATATATATATATATATATATATATATATATATATATATATATATATATATATATATATATATATATATATATATATATATATATATATATATATATATATATATATATATATATATATATATATATATATATATATATATATATATATATATATATATATATATATATATATATATATATATATATATATATATATATATATATATATATATATATATATATATATATATATATATATATATATATATATCCTAATCATGCTTTCTCTATCCCTATGTAACTCTTCCACTGCCATTACCTCAATATCCCCAGTAATATAAGGGATGTGTAAATTTGGTTTAACTCCAAATAATGCTTCATGAGGGGACATTTGAATGCTAGAGTGCCAAGTGGTGTTGTACCACCATTGGGCTAGAGGAAACCACTTGACCCACTGCAAAGGAACATCCATACACATGCTCCTCAAATATGCTTCAACACATCTGTTCAATACTTCAGTTTGTCCATCAGACTGTGGGTGGTAAGCAGAGGAGAAATTCAACTGAACCCCTTGCAACTTCATAAATTATGTCCAAAATGTACTCAGAAAAATGGGATCTCTGTCAGATACAATTGTTGCAGGGCACCCATGTAATTTGAAAATCTCATCTAAAAAGATTTTAGCAACTCCAGCAGCAGTATATGGGTGTCCTAATAACAAGAAATGACCATACTTAGTCAACCTATCAACCACCACCAAAATAGTGTCTTTTCCTTGAACTTTAGGCAATCCTGAAATGAAATCCATTGAAATATCACTGAATATAGTTTGAGGAACTGGCAATGGTTGCAGTAACCCAGGAGAAGCCACCCTCTCATATTTGGATCTTTGACAAGTGGAGCATTCCTTAATGAATTTCTGTACATCTTTTGAACAACTCCTCCAATAAAATAAATCTTTAATTTTCTGCAGAGTTGGAGCTATACCAGAATGACCACCAATGGGAGAAGCATGAAAAATTGCAATTATATCTTTCCTCAACTGTGGATCTTTTGCAATATACACCTTATTTTTCCTCCTGAGTATGTGTCCATCCCAAGATTTATTGGTGACAAGCTGACCTTGTTCTAATTTCTGAATGATCATCTGGCAGTCTTCATCTTGTTGCCAGCCATCCTTAATTCTGTTCCACAACAGCCCATCCAAAGAACTAATGCCCATTTCCAATAATTCCAAACTCTGTACTCTAGATAGTGCATCAGCAGCCACATTCTCTACTCCTTGCTTATAACAAATCTCATAATCATACCCCAAAAGCTTTGCAAGCCATTTTTGCTGAAGTGGAGTGACTATTTGTTGGTCCAACAAATATTGAGACTTTGATGGTCAGTTTTGATGATGAAGTGGTGATTTTCCAAATAATGGTGCCAATGCTTCACAGCTAGCAAAATTGATAAGAGTTCATTCTCATAAACAGATAGAGTTTGTTGCCTAATTGATAATGCTTTGCTAATAAAAGCTATTGGGTACCCTTGTTGCATCAAAACTGCTCCCAGACCTTTAGAAGAAGCATCAGTTTCAATGGTAAATGGTTTGGAAAAATCTGGCAGACATAAGACAGGAGGAGTACTGAGAGCTATTTTCAATTGTTCAAAGGCAATTTCAGCTGCAGGGGTGATAGGTCCCAAAAGAGATAACATGATGGTTTAAGATGTCTCAAAAGAGTTGTAGAGGGGGGGGGGGTGAATACAACTTTTAAACTTAATCAGCTTGAAAATACTTTTTAATGCGGAATGTAAATTATCTTAATGTATTTGTCCATATTCAGTTTGAGATAATCATGTTAATGAAACAATAAGTAAATAGACAGAATATAAAGACAGTAAAGTAAAGTGCAGTCCAAGAACAAAGTGCAAGCTGATTTTCAACCAATTCTTTTATTGAAGTATAAAAAGAATTACAAGTAGTTGGGGTAAAGATTAGCCTACAAATCTAACTACTTGGCTGAATAGCAAGTTACAACTTTGTTTATTAACTCTACTAGCCCAAGCTGAGTACAACACAAATCCAAGCTGATAGCTTTAATCGTTGTGAGAGTTAATGTTATGGATGCACACATTCTTGAGACACAAAGGCTGGTTTATATAGGCATCAACACTGCCTTGGATGCCGTCCATTCTTTTCCACGCGTCTTGATCTAATGGCTTCTGCTTGATCAGTACTAGGTGACAGTGACATTGTCCTTTTTGTTCCCTTCTTGGTCACCAAGGTTGATCGTACAGCAACAATACAATGGACACCTCATAGAATGTTTACAATCAACAACTGGCACTTCTAGAATGTCCTTTCTGGTGCATATCCAGTTGATTGATGATATATACAAAGTTATAACAACTTTGGAGCACTTGCAAGACTCCAGGCTGACAATGTACCTTCCAAGCTGACTGTAAGATCCAAGTTGATTTCCACCTATCAGCTTGGTCTTCTATCCTTGTTCTTCATCTTTGATTTAGACCAAGTGCTAGTTCTTCTTTTGATGCAGCTTGAGAGATACCATCTTCTAGTGAAGATGTTCAGGCTGACTCAGCTTGGAACCATCCAAGCTGACTCAGCTCCAGAACCAAGGACTTAAGTATTTCTTGAGTTGTTTGTCATCTTCAAATCTTTCTTGTAATGTATGAGTGACTTGACTCCAACAATCTCCCCTATTTGATGATGACAAAACCTTTGCAGCTTCTTCTGATCAGACTGGAAATACTTAAACAGATTGAAAGGGTTATCAAGTTGATAACATTATACATTCGACCCTTTTCAATCTTTTCCTTGGGTTCTTTTGATCTTTTTCATCTTTTACAATATATACTTACAAAACTGAATGAAAAAGATAATATGAACTCTATTTACTTAACAAATTTGTACATTAAAGCATAACATAGAGTATTTACAAATTTTGCTACATAAAAGGCAGAGTTTTAAGTTTTAATCAAGAAAGCTTTCATAATACTCTTCCCTTATGTGATTTGGAGCAGGCTTATTCAAATCATATCCCCTTCTTGAACCTTCAATCATTAAGGCTTGATGAAATCTGCTTTGGTTATCACCAACTTGATTGCAGACCAGCTTGAGAGCATATAGATGTACATTTGGAACCATAGTTAGCTCAGAAGCTCTTTGTAGCCCAACTTCTTCTTTATGAGTTCTAATTATCATGCCAAGTTCAGGGGTTTCAATGATTTGTCCTTCCATTGGATTTGTAATTTCAGGAGGCAGACTGAAATTGAGCTTATCCATCTTTTCACCATATCCAGACTTTTGAATCTTTAAGTGCACTTGTCTTCTTTTGAGTAAGTCTTCAATGGTTACTTTCTTCTTTGTTCTTTTGAGACCAGGCACAGTCTCATCTTCATCAGCTTCAGAATGATCTTCAGGAGCAAATGGTTGTGGCAGTCCAGAAGTATCAATTTTATAGCTTTTCATCTTGTCAAATCTTCTGGACAAGTCACCAGCCACCACTCCATAATTGCTTGGCTTGTTCAGCATTAGAAGATTATACAGTTCTACACATTCAGCATATCCAAGAGTAAACAGCTCAGAAATCTCCAACACTTCACTTGCAGCTGAATCACCTTCTCTTCTCAAGTGGATTTTGGGGTATTTACTAGTTTTGGACTTTGTAAGCTTGACCCCAACAATCTCTTCTTGAATAGCCCTAGTCAGCTTGAATCTCTCCAGTTTTTCTTTTTCTGTTTTTTTTTTTTTTTTTTTTTTTTTTTTTTTTTTTTTTTTTTTTTTTTTTTTTTTTTTTACTTTTTTTTTTTTTTTTTTTTTTTTTTTTTTTTTTTTTTTTTTTTTTTTTTTTTTTTTTTTTTTTTTTTTTTTTTTTTTTTTTTTTTTTTTTTTTTTTTTTTTTTTTTTTTTTTTTTTTTTTTTTTTTTTTTTTTTTTTTTTTTTTTTTTTTTTTTTTTTTTTTTTTTTTTTTTTTTTTTTTTTTTTTTTTTTTTTTTTTTTTTTTTTTTTTTTTTTTTTTTTTTTTTTTTTTTTTTTTTTTTTTTTTTTTTTTTTTTTTTTTTTTTTTTTTTTTTTTTTTTTTTTTTTTTTTTTTTTTTTTTTTTTTTTTTTTTTTTTTTTTTTTTTTTTTTTTTTTTTTTTTTTTTTTTTTTTTTTTTTTTTTTTTTTTTTTTTTTTTTTTTTTTTTTTTTTTTTTTTTTTTTTTTTTTTTTTTTTTTTTTTTTTTTTTTTTTTTTTTTTTTTTTTTTTTTTTTTTTTTTTTTTTTTTTTTTTTTTTTTTTTTTTTTTTTTTTTTTTTTTTTTTTTTTTTTTTTTTTTTTTTTTTTTTTTTTTTTTTTTTTTTTTTTTTTTTTTTTTTTTTTTTTTTTTTTTTTTTTTTTTTTTTTTTTTTTTTTTTTTTTTTTTTTTTTTTTTTTTTTTTTTTTTTTTTTTTTTTTTTTTTTTTTTTTTTTTTTTTTTTTTTTTTTTTTTTTTTTTTTTTTTTTTTTTTTTTTTTTTTTTTTTTTTTTTTTTTTTTTTTTTTTTTTTTTTTTTTTTTTTTTTTTTTTTTTTTTTTTTTTTTTTTTTTTTTTTTTTTTTTTTTTTTTTTTTTTTTTTTTTTTTTTTTTTTTTTTTTTTTTTTTTTTTTTTTTTTTTTTTTTTTTTTTTTTTTTTTTTTTTTTTTTTTTTTTTTTTTTTTTTTTTTTTTTTTTTTTTTTTTTTTTTTTTTTTTTTTTTTTTTTTTTTTTTTTTTTTTTTTTTTTTTTTTTTTTTTTTTTTTTTTTTTTTTTTTTTTTTTTTTTTTTTTTTTTTTTTTTTTTTTTTTTTTTTTTTTTTTTTTTTTTTTTTTTTTTTTTTTTTTTTTTTTTTTTTTTTTTTTTTTTTTTTTTTTTTTTTTTTTTTTTTTTTTTTTTTTTTTTTTTTTTTTTTTTTTTTTTTTTTTTTTTTTTTTTTTTTTTTTTTTTTTTTTTTTTTTTTTTTTTTTTTTTTTTTTTTTTTTTTTTTTTTTTTTTTTTTTTTTTTTTTTTTTTTTTTTTTTTTTTTTTTTTTTTTTTTTTTTTTTTTTTTTTTTTTTTTTTTTTTTTTTTTTTTTTTTTTTTTTTTTTTTTTTTTTTTTTTTTTTTTTTTTTTTTTTTTTTTTTTTTTTTTTTTTTTTTTTTTTTTTTTTTTTTTTTTTTTTTTTTTTTTTTTTTTTTTTTTTTTTTTTCAGCTTGAACCCTTCCAGAGGATTCACTGGTGGCCCTAAATGTCGGTATTTGAGGTGAATTTAGAAGTAGTGGAGCTGAAAGAGTTGTCTTCTTCATCAACAGATTCTTCCACAACTACTTCTTCTTCAATCTGTGTTGAAGCTGGCTCAGTCTGAACCTGGATTTTAGCTTGAGTCTCAGACTGATCAGTTCCAATATTCATTATAGCCACAACAGCTTCAACTTCTTCTTCATTTGCCTCAGTATCAACTTCCATTGTGACAGCAACATCTTCACAATCTACTCTCTCCCTTTCTACTTCCTTCTCCCCCTTTTTGTCATCATCAATGGGAGTAGAGGAACTGGAGCTGATTGACATTATGAGCTGAGTGAGATCATTCTTTAGATAATTTTCAAGCTCAGTCAATTTAGTAGTATGAGATGAGCTTGAAGTCTTGAGCTCATCAACTGTTGAGCTGATTGCTTCAATTTTGTTCTTTAGCTCATTTGCAGACTCCTCCACTTTGGAAGGCACATTCACAACTTCTTGGAGTTGAGTCTCTAGATTGTTGATGTCTTTGAGAACCTTTTTGTTTTGCTTCTTCAGTCTAAGCCTATTGGCCTTGAATCTGGTTCTCATTGACTTCTTCATTCTATCTTGGGAGGTGGCAAGAAGATCTAAATATCTTCTATTTTCCAGATTTGTCTCCCTCATACCTTGACTCCAACCCTTGATTGTGCCACTCAGCCTGGCACCAAACTTCATCATTTCAGCTATATCAAAGATGATTTCATCTTGTTGAGTTGCCAGAGTCCACTGAGTGCTCACAATGTCATGAAGCTGATCCTGCATAGATACATGTTTACCTTCTAGAACATCCATACGTTCACTAAGCTTTGTGATGTAAGCCTTTTGGGCATTGTTCATCTCAGTGAGCTTAGCTACCATACCCTTTAAGATGGATCTGGCCGTAATGGGAGGACCAGCAGTTTTCTTTTCAGCTTGAACCCTTCCAGAGGATTCACTGGTGGCCCTAAATGTCGGTATTTGAGGTGAATTTAGAAGTAGTGGAGCTGAAAGAGTTGTTGGGCGATTTTCCTCATGAGAGTGAGTCTCAAGAGGTGGAGCTGAAGATGTCAGTCTGGCATCAGCTTGAGGAGAATTAACTTGTAATTCAAGCTGTTCATTGCCTGTTTCAGGAAGCTGAATAGATTGCTCAGCTTCAGCATTGGCAGTCATCAGAACATCCCTTGAGAATGGATGAGTGCCAGACTAACCAAATGACTGATCACCCCTTGTGGTGGTGATGAGTCTTTGACTACCAACATCGTGAGGACCATCGGTAGGTGCCTCACCTGCAAGAGACAGATTGAGGTCTTGACGAATCAAGCCCTCTAAACCAAAGGCAGTCCCTTGTGTTTCCACAAGTGCAGAGACGACTACAGTTGGTGTAATGTTAAGGGTAGAATTGGATGGTCCCTCTTCTGTGATGTTTTGTTGCACCACAGCCTCATTGGGACAAAATTTTGAGGCCTGTACTCCACCTTGTGATCTAGGTGAAGCATTGGCAGCCTGTGCAGACCCAAAGTGTAAAAGAGAAGAATCAGCTTGTATACTTTTTCTTGGAGATCTTTTGTACACATGCTCAAGATTTTGCAACTGTGGTAGACTCGACTCTTTATGGACTTGGGTTGAGTCCAGGGGTGTCCCTTTAGTGATTTCACCACTCTGTTTGGAGAGTGATGAAGGCGACATAATTATGGACTTAGTCTGACCTTGGGCTGAGGCCAGTCTTTCAATGCGTACATCCTTTTGGGAGGATGCAGCAGTAACAGTTTTCCCTTTTATCTTACCTGCACCCTTTTTAGAGGATGCAGATGGGCGAATCGGCTTAGCAACATGTGAAGCTGAGTCAGCTTGGGAACGTTCCCTTGCAGATTCAGCCTCAAGGGGTAGTCTCCTTTTAGATGAGGATACTTTAGCAGCTTTTGCAGCATGCTCCCCCTCAACTGATGCTCTTTTTCTCTTCTGAGATCTTTTCTTTTTGGGGATTTGGGAGTTTGGCTCATTTTGCAAAAATAGAGATTTTTGTGAGGGATCGGCTAGGAAGGGATTTTGTGGGTCCACTTCCTTACCCTCTAAAAATGAAGAACGATTAGATGGAGAAGGAGTTTCAGGGATATTAGAAGTCATACCTTGATCACCACCCTGAATGGCTAAGTCTGAGTCAGCTTGAGACTGATCAGCTTGCGTCGAAGGGTGGTCAGTTTCAGCTTCCTCCTGAGAATCATATTGATCCTCAAGATTCTCCATTTCCCTATTCACACAAAAATCTAAATAATCCTGCATAGCAGGGGTTAGTGTCTGGTGAACCTCAATGGGTCCAAAAATATTTGAGGCTAGGGGTGAAATTTTTATAAAATCCCCTGTTGCCCTTTGGAAATCTCCTTTCAAAAATTTTTCAATAATATAACCTAAGATTCTGCCATAGTAAATATTTTCAGATTTTGCAGAAATCTTGGTTACAAGATCATCAAAAATTAGTTTTCCAAAATCAATCAACCTATTGTGACCATGCAACAAAAGATTTGCATTTCAAGTTTGTTTGGTGTATTAAAGCCACCAACCTTAGTTTGCAATGATCTAACAATAGTTGAGATCAAATATTTATAAATACCAGAAAAATGAGATATTTTGACTGAACCACCAACCCTCCCTGAATAAACAATTTCAGTTAAAACAGTTTTAGCTTGTTCCAGGGATGGGACTGACTCATAAGCAAGGTCAGACTTATACTCTAAATCAAAAATCTTTTTAAAACTATCAAGAGTGAGTACAAGTTGACGAGATGCATTATCCAAAGTCCCAACAATGCATTGCTTACCCTTGGTGGTAGTCGAAACCCTGCTTGTGAGCCAAAACTCACAAAGCTGATTAAAATTAATAAAACCAGGAGAAAAGTGCAGAATCTTACCCATAGGATGATAAAAGATATACCTTGCCATGTCAGAGTAATCAGACTTGTTTGAAGGTGGATGGAGATTGGCATATTGTGGAGGCCGTACCTTGATCTGAGTAGAAACCCATTTGGCACCCTCTATTTCTGGTACCCTATCTCCCTTCAAATAAGTACCGATCTTATCGACTTGTTTTGGTTCAGGATAATTAACATTAGAAGGTGAAGCCATTTGAATGATTAAACTGATTAAGAATAAACTTAACAAAAAAAATATTCGAGAAGCTGAAAACAGAGTATGAGAGCTTTTGATAAAAAAAAATTGATGAGAAAGAGATTAGAGAGATGAGAGTGCAATGGAATAGTGATTTGATCAAATGGGTTGGCTTTTATATGGCCTTCCCACCAAAAGTGTGTCGTTTTGTGATTGGAGAGAGAAAGTACATTTACCCTAACAGTCACTTTTTACTATGAACAAGTGACAGTTGAGGTTTGTACAGAGGAAAGAGAGACAAACTGAGTAAAACAATATTTTATTTACAACAAGAAGGAATAAAAATATAAAATAAGTTATTAAGTAAAATCCAAGCTGACTCCAAGCTGAGCTGACTCAGCTTGGTCATCCTTAGGTAAAAACTAAGGTCAATCAGCTTGAGTTTTTCTTAATAGATTATTCCATATTTAACATTCCCAGCTTGCTCAGCAAGGTATTAAACCTTGCTTCATCAAGAGGCTTGGTGAACAAGTCTGCAAGCTGATTCTCTGTTGAAATAAAATGGAGTTCAATATCTTCCTTCATAACATGATCTCTGATAAAATGATATCTGACATCAATATGCTTAGTCCTTGAATGATTAACAGGATTGTTGGTAATTGCAATTGCACTTGTATTGTCACAGAAAATAGGAGTTTTGGACACAATAATATCATAGTCAGCAAGCTGATGTTGCATCCATAGGATTTGTGAACAACAGCTTCCAGCAGCAACATATTCAGCTTCAGCTGTAGAAGTTGAAACTGAATGCTGCTTCTTGCTAGCCCAGCTGACTAACCTATTGCCAAGCAATTGACAACTTCCTGTTGTACTTTTCCTGTCAATCTTACAACCTGCAAAGTCTGAATCTGAATACCCAATTAGATCAAATCCTGAGTCTTTGGGATACCAAAGACCCAGCTTGGGTGTACCTTTTAGATACCTAAAAATTTGTTTCACAGCTTGAAGATGATATTCTTTTGGACAAGCTTGATATCTAGCACAAAGACATGTGGCAAACATATTATCTGGTCTACTAGCAGTTAAGTACAATAAAGAACCTATCATGCCCCTATAAGCTGTTACATCAACTGGTTTCCCACTGATGTCTTCACTCAGCTTGGTGGCAGCACCCATAGATGTTTTCATTGGTGAGCAATTGTCAAAACCAAATTTCTTGAGTAAATCTTTAACATATTTTCCTTGATTAATAAAAATTCCAGAATTGGATTGTTTAATTTGCAGACCAAGAAAATAGGTTAATTCACCCATCATACTCATTTCATAATTTTTAGACATTAGCTCAGAAAACTTTTTGCATAATCTATCATTTGTAGAACCAAAAATATGTCATCCACATAAATTTGTACTAATAAGATATCCTTTCCTAACTTTCTCACAAACAAAGTTTTATCAACATTACCTCTTTCAAACTTATTCTTTATTAAGAATTTGGACAGAGTATCATACCATGCTCTTGGAGCTTGCTTCAATCCATAGAGAGCCTTGTCCAACTTGTTAACATGGTTTGGATACTTGGAACTTTCAAAACCAGAAGGTTGATGTACAAAAACTTCTTCATCAAGTTTGCCATTCAGAAAGGCACTTTTCACATCCATTTGATACACTTTGAATCCTTTGTAGGTTGAGTATGCTAGAAACATTCTTATTGCTTCAAGCCTAGCAACAGGAGCAAAGGTCTCATCATAATCTATTCCATCTTGTTGACTGTAGCCTTGAGCTACCAATCTTGCCTTGTTTCTTGTCACATTACCTCTTTCAAACTTATTCTTTATTAAGAATTTGGACAGAGTATCATACCATGCTCTTGGAGCTTGCTTCAATCCATAGAGAGCCTTGTCCAGCTTGTAAACATGGTTTGGATACTTGGAACTTTCAAAACCAGAAGGTTGATGTACAAAAACTTCTTCATCAAGTTTGCCATTCAGAAAGGCACTTTTCACATCCATTTGATACACTTTGAATCCTTTGTAGGTTGAGTATGCTAGAAACATTCTTATTGCTTCAAGCCTAGCAACAGGAGCAAAGGTCTCATCATAATCTATTCCATCTTGTTGACTGTAGCCTTGAGCTACCAATCTTGCCTTGTTTCTTGTCACAATACCTCTTTCAAACTTATTCTTTATTAAGAATTTGGACAGAGTATCATACCATGCTCTTGGAGCTTGCTTCAATCCATAGAGAGCCTTGTCCAGCTTGTAAACATGGTTTGGATACTTGGAACTTTCAAAACCAGAAGGTTGATGTACAAAAACTTCTTCATCAAGTTTGCCATTCAGAAAGGCACTTTTCACATCCATTTGATACACTTTGAATCCTTTGTAGGTTGAGTATGCTAGAAACATTCTTATTGCTTCAAGCCTAGCAACAGGAGCAAAGGTCTCATCATAATCTATTCCATCTTGTTGACTGTAGCCTTGAGCTACCAATCTTGCCTTGTTTCTTGTCACAATACCTCTTTCAAACTTATTCTTTATTAAGAATTTGGACAGAGTATCATACCATGCTCTTGGAGCTTGCTTCAATCCATAGAGAGCCTTGTCCAACTTGTTAACATGGTTTGGATACTTGGAACTTTCAAAACCAGAAGGTTGATGTACAAAAACTTCTTCATCAAGTTTGCCATTCAGAAAGGCACTTTTCACATCCATTTGATACACTTTGAATCCTTTGTAGGTTGAGTATGCTAGAAACATTCTTATTGCTTCAAGCCTAGCAACAGGAGCAAAGGTCTCATCATAATCTATTCCATCTTGTTGACTGTAGCCTTGAGCTACCAATCTTGCCTTGTTTCTTGTCACAATACCTCTTTCAAACTTATTCTTTATTAAGAATTTGGACAGAGTATCATACCATGCTCTTGGAGCTTGCTTCAATCCATAGAGAGCCTTGTCCAACTTGTTAACATGGTTTGGATACTTGGAACTTTCAAAACCAGAAGGTTGATGTACAAAAACTTCTTCATCAAGTTTGCCATTCAGAAAGGCACTTTTCACATCCATTTGATACACTTTGAATCCTTGAAGTGGGATCACCAATGATTTGGTCAATTGGATGACTTCTTGTCCACTTTGTAGTGTGAACTGGAGCATTTTGTACTTCTTGTTCAGCTTGATCTTCAGTAGATTGAGAATCAGCTTGAGGTACAGACCCAGCTTGATCACTGTTGAGATCTTGAACAACTGAGTTGGCTGAGTTGATAGAGTTCTCAGCTTGAGCATGTTCACAGATGGGTAAAACAATTTCATTTGTCTTCTGAGTATAAACATGAGGCTGATTCAGCTCATTATCAAGATCATGAAAAAAAGGAATCTCCCCCTCAATAGGTGCATCAGCTTCTTCAATGATAGGATCAGTAGAAGGATCACAGTCAGGAACAGCAAGCTCTTCAAAGTCAAAATCACCATCTTCTTGAGTTGAGCTGACTGAGTTTGATTCATCTATTTTTACATGAACTGTGTCTTCAATTACTCTTGTTCTTTTGTTGTACACTCTGTAGGCTTTCATGAGTGTAGAATAACCAAGAAATATTCCTTCATTAGCTTTGGCATCAAATTTGCCAAGATGGTCTCTTTGATTCAGAATGAAGCATGGGCTTCCAAACATTCTTAAGAACCCTATTTCAGGTCTCCTGCCCTTCAAAACTTCATATGCTGTCTTCTGATGCCTTTTCACAATCAGTGATCTGTTCTGGGTGAAGCAAGCTGTGTGAATTGCTTCAGTCCAGAAATGAACCTTCACACCATTTTGAGCTAGCATGGACCTTGCAGCTTCAATCAGGGTTCTGTTTCTTCTTTCAGCAACTCCATTTTGTTGTGGAGTTCTTGCAGCTTAATAACATTGAGAGATGCCTTTACTTATGCAGAAAGAGTGCAGAGTTTGATTTCTGAACTCAGTTCCATTATCACTTCTAAGCTGCCTGACTGGCTTCTTGTAAAGGACTTCAACATTCTTGATAAAATTAATAATTACTTTAGCTGTTTCACTTTTAACTTTGAGAAAGAAGACCCATGTAAACCTTGAATAATCATCTACAATAACCAGTGAGTACCTTTTACCACTTAAGGAAGGAGTACTAACTGGACCAAACAGATCCATGTGCAACAAGTCCAAACAAGATTCAATGGTTGAACATGTTCTAGACTTGAAAGAAGCCTTGTGTTGCTTTCCTTTTTCACAAGCACTGCACAACTTGTCTTTCTCATACTTAATAGCAGGAAGACCAGAGACTAATTCATTTTTACTCAATTTATTTATATCTCTGAAATTCATATGAGATAATCTCTTGTGCCATAGCCAATTCAGCTCATCTTGAGTCTTGGATAGGAAACACACTTCTTTCAACACTGTAGGCTTGCTCATATCAAAAGTGTAAAGAGATTCATCTCTTTTAGCAATAAGAACAACATTTCCTTCTAAATCACAAACAATTCCTCTATCAGCTCGAAATCTAACTTCATACCCAGCATCACACAATTGGCTAACACTTATCAGATTGTGTTTCAGCCCACTGACATAAGAGACTCTTCTGAATGTTAGAGGACCATTTGTAAGAGAACCATAACCTTCTGTAGTTCCTTGAGAATCATCACCAAAAGTGACATTAGGACCAAGTCTGTTCCTAAAGTCACACAGCAGGGACTTACATCCGGTCATATGCTTGGAACATCCACTTTCCAAGTACCAGATAAATGCATTGTGAATGCCCTGCAATTATGAAAAGAGTTAGTTCTTTTTGGGAACCCATCCAAGGATGGGTTCACTTGAGCTGACTGGATCAGGCTGACTCTTCTTAACAGATTTATTCTTTTTAGCTTTTTGACTCTTTTGACTAGTTAACTTAGAAGAGTTCTCTTTGGTCTTAGGTTCAGTACTAGATTCAGATGGAGAATCAGTCAGCTTGGAGGATTCCAGGCTGACTTCAGATTTAGTACATGTAGAATCAATAGTAGTGACACCATCATTTAAGGTTTTTAGATTACCACCATAAACAAAACCAAGACCAGGGTGTTCAGATTGTCTTTTAAGAATTCTATTAGAGTGAATGACTGTAGGAGGTATAGGCTGATAACAAGGCTCCATTGCACATACTTCACTTATGGCAATGGCTTTGTCATAGTCACCATCAAATATGGCCTGAATTTGTTGAGGTACTTGCTCATTAACACACTTGGCTGCTCTTTTTGCACCAGTACACCAAGACTCAGTTATGTGTTTGATTTTCAAATATTTTTCATCAGCTTGTTTAGCTTCTTGTAAGAAAGAAACATTTACTCTTTGTAAAGCTTTAACTTCTGACTGAAGTTTCTCAATTGACTGAGTTTGTACTGAAATTTCATTTCTCAAAGACATAATTTCCATTTTATGTTGTTTATTGAAATGTCTTTGCAAAAGAACCTCATCACCAAGTTTGTTTAATTTAGCAAGTGTTTCTTCATCAGAAAGAGAGAGAAAAGGAGATACCTCTTGAATAGTGGATGCAGAGTGAGCTGACTGAGTAAGCTGATTACTTTCTTCTCTCAGCTTGGTCATGTCATCAAATATGGCCTGAATTTGTTGAGGTACTTGCTCATTAACATACTTGGCTGCTCTTTTTGCACCAGTACACCAAGACTCAGTTATGTGTTTGATTTTCAAATATTTTTCATCAGCTTGTTTAGCTTCTTGTAAGAAAGAAACATTTACTCTTTGTAAAGCTTTAACTTCTGACTGAAGTTTCTCAATTGACTGAGTTTGTACTGAAATTTCATTTCTCAAAGACATAATTTCCATTTTATGTTGTTTATTGAAATGTCTTTGCAAAAGAACCTCATCACCAAGTTTGTTTAATTTAGCAAGTGTTTCTTCATCAGAAAGAGAGAGAAAAGGAGATACCTCTTGAATAGTGGATGCAGAGTGAGCTGACTGAGTAAGCTGATTACTTTCTTCTCTCAGCTTGGTCATGTCATCAAGAAGTTTTTCAGTAGCATCTTTGGCCATCAAGCACTTTTCTGTGATTTCTTGACACCTAGCTGACTGCTCTTTGACCATGAAGCATTGAGCATCTTCATAGCTTTCATCATCAGATGAAGTAGCACTCTCAGCCCAATCTTTTGCAACAAGACTCTTTTCACTCAGCTTGGCAACATGTGCTTTAAGTTTCTTATATATCAGCCTGAGTTTAGAGTATTTTTCATCTTTTCCACTTGTAAGTCCCCTCACTTGATGGTTTAACCCACTAGTGTAAAATACGACAAGTTAAGAATTCACTAGATTGGACTAGTATTACTTTAAATATAATTACAAGAATATAAACAAAGTAATACAAGACTTAAAGCAATAAACAATATAAAGGTGGAACACAATGTAATTTTTCAAGTATATTTTATTTATGATGTTTAAATAAAATACAAGGTTGTGCGGAATCAAGATAATACAAGTAAGTAAATATCCTAACAACCTATGAATTACAAATGATCTATATTTGCTAAATATTCTCTTTGGATCGAAATACTTAGAGTTGTGAAGTATTCCCTTTTACGATCGAGTGTATTTAGACAAATTCACCAAATTGCTAAAAAGTAATTTGAACGAAGGAAAATGACTTTGTATTTATAGGCAAGTAAATTCACAAGTGAATTTATTGCGCCATAAATATGGTTGCATGCATTTAATGAACCGACAACTTGTCATTAAATGCATTGGTTAAATATCAAGAATAAAGTCACATCAATGTGACGTGTCATCCTTTTTAACCAACCACCTTTGCACACGTATTGTTTCTTTTGATCAAACTTTTGAAAGATTATTTAAGAAAGAAACTTCTTTTGAAATCTCACTCAGCCTGGACTTGATCAGCTTAGATATAAGTTGATCTGAGTCTGGACTGGGTGTTTTTGCTTTAATCTTTGAGCTGACTGGATCAGGCTGACTCTTCTTAACAGATTTATTCTTTTTAGCTTTTTGACTCTTTTGACTAGTTAACTTAGAAGAGTTCTCTTTGGTCTTAGGTTCAGTACTAGATTCAGATGGAGAATCAGTCAGCTTGGAGGATTCCAGGCTGACTTCAGATTTAGTACATGTAGAATCAATAGTAGTGACACCATCATTTAAGGTTTTTAGATTACCACCATAAACAAAACCAAGACCAGGGTGTTCAGATTGTCTTTTAAGAATTCTATTAGAGTGAATGACTGTAGGAGGTATAGGCTGATAACAAGGCTCCATTGCACATACTTCACTTATGGCAATGGCTTTGTCATAGTCACCATCAAATATGGCCTGAATTTGTTGAGGTACTTGCTCATTAACATACTTGGCTGCTCTTTTTGCACCAGTACACCAAGACTCAGTTATGTGTTTGATTTTCAAATATTTTTCATCAGCTTGTTTAGCTTCTTGTAAGAAAGAAACATTTACTCTTTGTAAAGCTTTAACTTCTGACTGAAGTTTCTCAATTGACTGAGTTTGTACTGAAATTTCATTTCTCAAAGACATAATTTCCATTTTATGTTGTTTATTGAAATGTCTTTGCAAAAGAACCTCATCACCAAGTTTGTTTAATTTAGCAAGTGTTTCTTCATCAGAAAGAGAGAGAAAAGGAGATACCTCTTGAATAGTGGATGCAGAGTGAGCTGACTGAGTAAGCTGATTACTTTCTTCTCTCAGCTTGGTCATGTCATCAAGAAGTTTTTCAGTAGCATCTTTGGCCATCAAGCACTTTTCTGTGATTTCTTGACACCTAGCTGACTGCTCTTTGACCATGAAGCATTGAGCATCTTCATAGCTTTCATCATCAGATGAAGTAGCACTCTCAGCCCAATCTTTTGCAACAAGACTCTTTTCACTCAGCTTGGCAACATGTGCTTTAAGTTTCTTATATATCAGCCTGAGTTTAGAGTATTTTTCATCTTTTCCACTTGTAAGTCCCCTCACTTGATGGTTTAACCCACTAGTGTAAAATACGACAAGTTAAGAATTCACTAGATTGGACTAGTATTACTTTAAATATAATTACAAGAATATAAACAAAGTAATACAAGACTTAAAGCAATAAACAATATAAAGGTGGAACACAATGTAATTTTTCAAGTATATTTTATTTATGATGTTTAAATAAAATACAAGGTTGTGCGGAATCAAGATAATACAAGTAAGTAAATATCCTAACAACCTATGAATTACAAATGATCTATATTTGCTAAATATTCTCTTTGGATCGAAATACTTAGAGTTGTGAAGTATTCCCTTTTACGATCGAGTGTATTTAGACAAATTCACCAAATTGCTAAAAAGTAATTTGAACGAAGGAAAATGACTTTGTATTTATAGGCAAGTAAATTCACAAGTGAATTTATTGCGCCATAAATATGGTTGCATGCATTTAATGAACCGACAACTTGTCATTAAATGCATTGGTTAAATATCAAGAATAAAGTCACATCAATGTGACGTGTCATCCTTTTTAACCAACCACCTTTGCACACGTATTGTTCTTTTATCAAGTGGACACGTGGGTTGTCCAGGTAAAAGTGTATAAAGGCAAAAAGTTAGTTCCTCGTAATCAGTGTTCAGACTTGTAAGGTCTAGAACACTGACAAGCTCCAGTCGTAGATCTGGTAAGACTTCCAATGGACTCCGCCATTTGTCAGTCTTCTTTCTTCTAACTTCAGTCTTTGACTTCAGTGAGAATATCTTCAGTAGAATAGATCAGGACTAGAGTGAAGTCCAGTGAGATGAAATCTGGTGACTCCAGATTTCCTATACAAGTAAGTTGCTCACTGGTCTTCCATTATTTCTGGACAAATCTTAAGTAAGGACTCCAGACTTCAAGTCTGGAGTGGTCCAGTAAATCTGGACCTAACACCACTATTCTTAGGTTTAGAGTTATCAGCTTGTTGAGTGGGTTTTACTCTACAATCATTTTCCATATGACCAGTTTTACCACATTTATAACAAGTGATTTTTGACATATCTAAAGGCTTTTTAGGTTTGTCACTCTTAGAAACTCTTTTTCCTTTGAATTTTGAAAAAAATTTCTTCCTCAATCTTTCAGCCAACATGGCAAAATCACTAGCCAAACTCTCAGTTTCATCACTAGAATAATATTCAGTCTCAGATTCACAAGGTTTATCAGTTTCAACAATATCACTCACAAACTGACTTGGAACAAGTTCATCACACAATGGGCTGGGATGCTCAGTTGAAGATGCAACAAGTGCAGAGCTAGAGCTTCCCACAGCATCACCCATGGCAATCAGCTTTCCAGCTTCAATGCATTCATGGTTGTGAAGCAACCCATAAAGACCTGGTAAGTCAAGTTCTTTGTACACAGGACTCAACTTGACACTAGCAACATAATTATTCCATTTTAAAGGTAATGAACATAGAAATTTGCTTTTAAGTACATCATCATCTTTATGTATGTCAATAGAAATCAAGTCATTAACAAGTGCATTAAATCGGGTATGAGTGTCAGTGAGGGATTCATTCTTATGTGCAAAAAATCTTTCATACCTTCTAGTTAAGGTAGTCTTGGTAGACTCCATAGAAGTTGCACAGCCCTCATACATAACAGTCAATGTATCTCATATCTTTTTAGCATTAGGACAGTGTCTAATGGCTCTATAAAAGTCCTTAGGTACAGCTTGGACAATAAAGTTCCTGGCCTTTACATCCAAGTTGACCATTCTTTTATCTTCATCACCCAAATCTGCTCTGGGTTTGATAACAACTCTGGCATCAGGTGCACCAGGCTCAGATCCATTAGTTGGAGCTGGCCTAGGTGTGATTACTGTATCCCTTGGAACATAAGGTCCATCAACAAGTATGCCAGGCATGTCATTATCAATAGATTCAAGAAAAAGGGACATTCTACCTTTCCACCCACTGAAATCAGTCTTATCAAACATGGGTGGTCTGGTTGAAGAACCATTATCAGTGTACATAGGTTGAGACATGTTTTAAACCAAAATAAAAGTTAAATGAGAGGGATCAAGTTATGTGTATTACTTAACCCCTGCTCTGATACCACCTGATAGGTCCCAAAGGAGATAACAGGATGGTTTAAGATGTCTCAAAAGAGTTGTAGAGGGGGGGTGAATACAACTTTTAAACTTAATCAGCTTGAAAATACTTTTTAATGCGGAATGTAAATTATCTTAATGTATTTGTCCATATTCAGTTTGAGATAATCATGTTAATGAAACAATAAGTAAATAGACAGAATATAAAGACAGTAAAGTAAAGTGCAGTCCAAGAACAAAGTGCAAGCTGATTTTCAACCAATTCTTTTATTGAAGAATAAAAAGAATTACAAGTAGTTGTGGAACAGATTAGCCTACAAATCTAACTACTTGGCTGAATAGCAAGTTACAACTTTGTTTATTAACTCTACTAGCCCAAGCTGAATACAACACAGATCCAAGCTGATAGCTTTAATTGTTGTGAGAGTTAATGTTATGGATGCACACATTCTTGAGACACAAAGGTTGGTTTATATAGGCATCAACACTGCCTTGGATGCTGTTCATTCTTTTCCACGCGTCTTGATCTAATGGCTTGTGCTTGATCAGTACTAGGTGACAGTGACATTGTCCTTTTTGTTTCCTTCTTGGTCACCAAGGTTGATCGTGCAGCAACAATACAATGGACACCTCATAGAATGTTTACAATCAACAACTGGCACTTATAGAATGTCCTTTCTGGTGCATATCCAGTTGATTGATGATATATACAAAGTTATAACAACTCTGGAGCACTTGCAAGACTCCAGGCTGACAATGTACCTTCCAAGCTGACTGTAAGATCCAAGTTGATTTCCACCCATCAGCTTGGTCTTCTATCCTTGTTCTTCATCTTTGATTTAGACCAAGTGCTAGTTCTTCTTTTGATGCAGCTTGAGAGATACCATCTTCTAGTGAAGATGTTCAGGCTGACTCAGCTTGGAACCATCCAAGTTGACTCAGCTCCAGAACCAAGGACTTAAGTATTTCTTGAGTTGTTTGTCATCTTCAAATCTTTCTTGTAATGTATGAGTGACTTGACTCCAACAAGGGGACCATTTGAAGGCATCTTTTTTCAGTAAATCAGTCAGAGGCCTTGCAATTTCCCCAAAACTTTTGATAAATCTTCTATAATAGCCTGCAAGACCTAGAAAACCTCTCAACTGCTTCACTGTTGTAGGAGTAGGCCAATTTTTGATAGCTTCTATTTTAGATGGATCAGTAGAGACTCCCTCTTTGGTGATAATATGCCCCAAATACTCTACCTTGTTCCCTGCAAATGTACATTTTGACCTTTTGGCTCTCAAACTGTTCTCCCTCATCAATTGCAAAACTGATTGCAAATCTAGTAGATGTTGCTGCATATTTCCACTATATACTAAAATATCATCAAAAAAACAAGTGCACATCTTCTAAGCACTGTCTGAAAGGTGGAGTTCATGAGAGATTGGAAAGTGGCAGGGGCATTGGTTAGCCCAAAAGGAATCACCAGAAATTCATAGTGTCCCTGGTGTGTTTTGAAGGCAGTTTTATGAATGTCAGGCTCAAACATCCTCACATGGTGATACCCTGACCTAAGATCCAGCTTAGAATACACCTCAGCTCCTTGTAATTCATCTAATAAGTCTTCAATCAGTGGTATTGGAAAAACATCCTTCACTGTGGCTTCATTCAATCTTCTATAATCCACACACATACGCCATGAACCATCTTTTTCTTCACAAGAACCACAGGTGCTGCAAAAGCACTAGTACTATGCCTAATGACACCTGTATCCAACAACTCCTTTTGTCATTTGCTCAATTATGTCTTTTTGAGCTTTTGGATAC
Organism: Erigeron breviscapus; assembly: GCA_034093135.1. Lineage (NCBI taxonomy): Eukaryota > Viridiplantae > Streptophyta > Magnoliopsida > Asterales > Asteraceae > Erigeron > Erigeron breviscapus. The sequence goes on along the minus strand of CM067172.1, from coordinate 16,013,835 downwards.
CTATATGGCTTCAAATTCAAATTAGTTTTCTCATCCTTCAAAACTATTTTATGATCTATTGCTCTAGAAGGAGGTAAACCAATTGGCACTTCAAAAATGTCTGCATAATAATATGAAGTTATGACATTCACAATCTTCCTTAACTCAGTCACTTCCTTCTTAATAATATGAAGTTCTTGAGGCAAGTGTTTTGGCATTTCAGTATTTATCATGTTGACCACCTGAGGCAATAACCCATCTTGAATATTTCTAAGTACTGACCCAGAAATTTCTGCAGTGATTTCTTTTCAGCATCTCACCTCTAAATTTTCTGGTACATGCATCACTGATGTTGCTGATGACAGAATTCTGGTCAAGGGTTGGCCTGCTTTCCAGATTGCTAATTCTGGTGGTCAACTTCTGAATCTCTTCTGTCAGACCTGTCAGTGGCTGAACAATCTCGGCTTTCACTGTAGTCTGGACAGAATTTACCAGCTTCGTCTCCAAACCCTGGACTGCCACTTTAATATTTTCTGAATTTTTGTTTGTGGCCAGTACGAGCTCATTCAACTTCTCGAAGACCAACTTCTCATTTCCAACAAATAGGTTCATTTCTGATGCAAGATTATTTGACAAAATTGATTTAAAATCAGAAACTACCTGAGAAGAAGACTGTAGTGATCTCTCCAGGTCCGCCACCTTATTTAAAAGGCCTTGGACCTCGGTTGTAAAGTCCCTCACACGATGGTTTAACCCACGAGTGTAAAATAACAAGTCAAGTATGAACTAGAATCGGACTAGTATTACTTTAAATATAAATGCAAGAATATAAATAAAGCAATAAACGACTTAA
>CM067172.1:15995062-16012003 GCA_034093135.1 Erigeron breviscapus | reverse complement strand
TCACTGTGGCTTCATTTAATCTTCTATAATCAACACACATACGCCATGAACCATCTTTTTCTTCACAAGAACCACAGGTGCTGCAAAAGCACTAGTACTATGCCTAATGACACCTGTATCCAACAACTCCTTTTGTCATTTGCTCAATTATGTCTTTTTGAGCTTTTGGATACCTATATGGCTTCAAATTCAAATTAGTTTTCTCATCCTTCAAAACTATTTTATGATCTATTGCTCTAGAAGGAGGTAAACCAATTGGCACTTCAAAAATGTCTGCATAATAATATGAAGTTATGACATTCACAATCTTCCTTAACTCAGTCACTTCCTTCTTAATAATCTGAAGTTCTTGAGGCAAGTGTTTTGGCATTTTAGTATTTATCATGTTGACCACCTGAGGCAATAACCCATCTTGAATATTTCTAAGTACTGACCCAGAAATTTCTGCAGTGATTTCTTTTCAGCATCTCACCTCTAAATTTTCTGGTACATGCATCACTGATGTTGCTGATGACAGAATTCTGGTCAAGGGTTGGCCTGCTTTCCAGATTGCTAATTCTGGTGGTCAACTTCTGAATCTCTTCTGTCAGACCTGTCAGTGGCTGAACAATCTCGGCTTTCACTGTAGTCTGGACAGAATTTACCAGCTTCGTCTCCAAACCCTGGACTGCCACTTTAATATTTTCTGAATTTTTGTTTGTGGCCAGTACCAGCTCATTCAACTTCTCGAAGACCAACTTCTCATTTCCAACAAATAGGTTCATTTCTGATGCAAGATTATTTGACAAAATTGATTTAAAATCAGAAACTACCTGAGAAGAAGACTGTAGTGATCTCTCCAGGTCCGCCACCTTATTTAAAAGGCCTTGGACCTCGGTTGTAAAGTCCCTCACACGATGGTTTAACCCACGAGTGTAAAATAACAAGTCAACTATGAACTATAATCGGACTAGTATTACTTTAAATATAAATGCAAGAATATAAATAAAGCAATAAACGACTTAAGCAATATTTAAACAAGTAAATAAATGATGGAACACGAATGTAATTTTCAAGTGTATTTTCTTTATTGATGATAAACAAAATACAAGATTGTTGCGGAACCTAGATATTACAAGTATGTAACTATCTAAACAATCTTTGAATTACAAGTGATCTATACTTGCTAAATAATCTCCTTAGATCGATATACTTAGAGTTGTGAAGTATAACTGTTTAGATCGAGAGTATTTAAGCAAGTTCACCAAATTGCTAAAAAGTGATTTGAACGAGAAATATGACTTTGTATTTATAGGCAGATAAATTCAACAATGAATTTATTTGCCGTACAAATATGGTTGCATGCATTTAATGAACCGACAAGGTTATTAAATGCATTGGTTAAGGTACAAGGATAAAGTCCTTTTAACCAACCACCTTTACACACGTATGTACTTTTATCAATAGACAATTGGGATGTCCGGGTAAAAGTGTGTAAAGGCATAAAGTCAATTCCTCGATATCAGTGTTCAGACTTGTAAGGTCTAGAACACTAATAAAGGCTCCAGTCGAGAGATCTGGTAAGACTGTCAGTGGGCTCCACTGTTTGTCATTTCTGGACAGATCTTCAGTAAGGCTCCAGTAGTCGAGTCTGGAGCGAGTCCAGTAAATCTGGACCTAACAAATTCCCCCTATTTGTTTAGAAATAATGCAAGGTTTTTCAAGCTTATATCTATACAATTTTGTATGCCTGAAAAACACTTGTGTTGATTTTAGTCTAAAAAATCTAAGTTACTGGAAAACACTTTATAGATCATGAGTGTTTTCAGTTTCATCTTTTAAGTTCTAACTTAGACTAAATCTGATCATTTACTTATATGAATTAAAAATTGCAACTAATATTACATACATCAACTGATAAATAGTTACAATTTTTATCAAACGATATATTACAATAAGTAAATGATATAAGAGTCAGGCCCTTCTCTTCGATGTCTGTCCTGGAGCATCTTCAGACGCCTTTCTCTTTGGTGATGGAGAAGATAGTACTGATTCTGGCGATTTCATGACTATTGCAGCTTCCATCTGTTGCTTTCTTCTCCATACCTTCTCAACCCTCTTCAGAAATGCTTTAACTTCAGTAGACAAATCTGTCTTCCCCCTGAACGTTATGGCAATCTCCTTCAGTTCAGTCCATCCAAACGCCTGGACTGAAGTACTCTTTCTTTCATCAGTAAAGTTACCTTCCCTGGTCAACTTTATTTCAAACTTTGACATACCTTCATGATTATCAGCAAGCTTAATCTCTGCACCAGTGATCCTTCTAGCATCAGCCCTGAAATTCAACATTTCATTATACTTGTCTTTCCATTTGGCTGTCTGGATCATTGCTTCAGTTTCCTTTGACACTCTCTGTTGTTCTACAGCAGACTGGAGTTTTTGACGATTAATTTTCAGAGAAGTGTCCAGGGGAATGAATGTGCTCACATCTGCATCTTTAATTGCTTTGAGCTGTTTGGCAGTAAGCTTAGGTGAGCCAGTCAATTTCTTCCTGTACTCTAACTCCAGAGCACCAGCATTTTTCCTTATCTTCTTCTGGAGGTTCACCAGTTCCTCCTTTCTCTGCCTAATAAGTTCTGGTACACTAACACTATAAATTATTGAATCATAAATCTGTTCTTCTTCAGCGTAAAAGAAGCGTACATGAACATCATTCAATGCATTCAGACATTGATGAACTCTGGGGTCTTCCTTAATCTTTTTGTACACATCAATGTTTATGCCCAACCTGCCAGCATTATAAGAATCCAGAGTCCCCATAGTTGCCATCTCCCTATGATGGGCCAACAGTTCATCTCTTTGATTTCTCTTGAAGATTTCAATCATTATGCATTGTTGTTCCAGCTTCTTAGAGGTTTCATCATCAGCAGTGGGAAACTCTGATGATTCTTCAATAGTTTGCTCTTCTTCTCCAGATACCATTTGTTCTTTTCCTTTAACAGACTTCAGAGTAGTTGGTATATCTGGGAAAATTCAAACTGGGGCTCACTGGCTTCAGTACCAGCAGCTTCTTCAGTGGCTTCATTGCCAAATGCTTTCTGTGCTAATCGTGCACTGGCATCAATACCCGTCACTTGTTTTTGTTGCACAATGCTTTCAGTAGCAAAGGCCTTTTCAACAGCACTGGCCACAACTTCTTTTTCTTTCTAATCAAACCTTCTTGGAAACCAGACGACTTTTCCCCCTTGGAATGATCACCAGTTATGGACTTGAGATCATTCCATAATTGTTCTAGCATGTGTCTGTCCAGTGCACCAAAAGTTCTTCCAGTCAATGAAGTTGTATCATTCACATTCTTTCTGAGTGCCTTCACTTCCTTTTTAACATTTTCAACTTCTTGAGGCAAGTGCTTTGGCAATTCTTTTTCTATCAACTTCTCCACTTGGGGTAACAACCCATCTTGAATAGTTCGAGGAACAGACCCAGAAATTTCTTCAGATATTTCTTTCAACATACTAAGTCTGAACTTCTTTGCACATTCATCACTAATCGTGCTAACAACAGCAGCCTGATCAAGTGTGGGCCTGCTTTCCAATGAACTAACCCTAGTAACCAACTTCTGAACCTCATCCTTCAGACCTGTCAGTGGTTGAACAAGTTCACCTTTCACTGCAGTCTGAACAGCATTCACCAGCCCTGTCTCCAATCCCTGGACTGCCACTTTGATGTTTTCAGTGTTGTTATTAGTGGCCAGTACAAGCTCATCCAGCTTCTCAAAAATAAGCTTTTCATTCCCAGCAAATATATTCATTTCAGATGCTAGATTGTTTGATAATAAAGATTTAAAATCGGAAACAACCTGGGATGATGACTGGAGTGAGCTCTCCAGGTCCGCCACCTTACTTAAAAGGCCTTGGACCTCGGCTGAAGACGAAGTGGAGAGACCACTGGGAGGTTCAAGATTTGAAGTCATTCTGTTCATTAAGGGTACTTGTGCCCAGACCTCTTCAGTTGCAGTTTCATCAGTAACAACTGTTGAGTCCAGCACACGTTGTTCAGATACGTTGACTGGAGTTTCAAGTGGTGGAGGTTGAGAATGTGAAGTTTGAATGGTTGGAGGAGTGAAGTATTGAGTATTTTCTGGAATTGAAGGTGGTGGTGGTGGTGGCATGTTTGAGTCTGGTGGGGGGTGGTGGCATTTCTGATTCTGGTGGCGGCATATTTGTTTCTGGTGGAGGTGGTGGCATTTCTGCTAGACTTTCAACTTGTACAACATCCTCACCCAGAAAGTTCTTATTGATATCAAAATTATGATCTTCTGACATGGGAGAATCAGCTTCATCCCAAAACATTTCACCAACAGTTGTATCACCAGCCTGAGCACCAACCAGTTCACCAGCCTGTTCACCTGCTTCAACATTCAAATCGATTCGAGCCTCTTGCTCACCAGATACTTGTTCATCAGCCTAAACAATTTTTTCTACCTGCTCAACAACCTGCTCAACAATCTGAGCCACATTTTCTTCTTGCACGACAGTCTGTACAACATTTTCTGTCTGCTCAATAACTTGTATATTTTCAACATTCTCTTCTTCAAAAATAGGAGACCCATCAATGTTCATTATATCACCAGGATGTCTTTCTGGATTCACCTGAACTCCATCTCTCATCAGACGCCTATTTGATCTTGGTCATCTGGAAGGCTCAACATTTGGTTGTTGACCTTCAGGAGTCACTTGTCTGATGGGTTGTACAGCTTCTATAATCTGAACATCTTGGTCACCAGAGGGTCCTTCACCAACTTGACCTCTACCTGGTGCCTCTACTTCTTCCCTTTGAAAAGTCAACATGGTCTGAGGAATATCTACCTCACCAGTTCTTGATTTTAAGTGACTTAACTCCCTCATATATTCACACACCGAAAAATGATTTGTTTCATAATCATATTCAGTGCGCAGAGCTCTTAAAAATACTAGTGAAAGAAAACGAATGTAAGGAATATGGGGTTTTCTACCTTTCACCTTCAAACGGTCCACCAGATCATCAAAGAAAATCTGGGCGAAATCAACCCTGTACCCAAACCACAAACAGTAGGCAATCTGGAGCTGCATCTGATTAATCTGATCTAACCCTCCAGAACTGCCACCTAAGCACTCAACAATATGAGTGAAGAAATATCTCCAAGAATCTGTCAGCTTGCTCATATAAATTGTGCCTTTTCTCAACAACTGGCCATGTTCATCCACAATTTCAGTGTGCCCTATCAATCTGCACACATCCCTGAAATTTATACCAGTAGGGAGTGGAATTGCCATCTCATTCTCAGAAAAATAATTTAATTGAAGAGCTGCTCTGAGAGAATCGACAGAGAGTGAACGATCTGGTGCCTTGTTGCAGTGTGTAGTTGATGGTTTTAGTGGTTTCAACATACACCGCAGAATACCAAAATTCACACAGGTAATCATGATACATTTTACCTGGATTACGAGTGAGAGCACCATAGAGTGGACATGAGAGAAAAAATGTATTTAATCTCCCAATAATGGAATGGGCATTATGAGCACTAGAAAGTGAGAGCTTTGCCATCCAGTTATTCATATTTATTCTTATGGCTTTAGCCTCAAGAGTAATATGGCGTGCCTTAACAACATTTAGAACAGGAGCATATTCGGCGGAGAGCAGATTTTTGGGTGGGTTTGATTGTCTTGGTGCCATTTGAATATGTTAGATAAATGAAGATGAAATTGGAATATTTAGGGTTTTGATGAAGATTTGATGAATTAATTGATTGGAAATGGAGTAAATATGAGAGATGATTATGATTGGGAAATGAATGAATTGTAGTAAATGAAGGAATTTTAAGGATTTGGGGAGTAAATATGTTCGAAGTAAATGCAAATGAAATTAAAAGTGGGTATATATAGGAGAGAGAATGTGGAACTCAAACGGTTAATTTGAAATTATCAAATAAAATTTTGATCGGGTTCTAAGATCCGCATTAATTACATCACATCACACATAAATGTGTGACGGTTTACAGCCCACAAACAGTAACAAGTTGCACCTTTTTGTCTTCCCAAGATAAAAATACCATCATTACTTTGAAAAATTTACATGCCACGTAGGATTATAAGATAAATATCTTTAAAAAGTTTGCTTACGTGGCACGCACAATGACCAAGTATTTAAAAAATATTATGACTCATTTCAGTGCATCTGGAGGTTGACTGGACACTCTAGTATCACTGGTGGATTAGTCCAGTGAAGCATGTACTGATGGTACACTGGAGGGACACTCCAGTAAAGTACCAGTGAAAACCATTTGAAAGAGACTGGTGACCTCAAACATGCACGTCAACTAATACAGACAAATGAGAGGACACATTTACAAGGAGATAAAAAGTCACCTCAAACACACACTTCAACCTGTCCAATTACCAGTGAGAGGGGCATATTTACAAAGTACCAGTAATATTTTATGAAGAATTTTGTCCAGTGAGAAAAATAAATTAATAAATTCCCCCTGAACTTAAAACATTTTTAAGAGCAAAAATATCTTTCAAGTCTTTCCCCATGGAATGTTGATCCAGAAATCTATAAATGCAAAGATAGTACACAACGGCATTCAATATCTGAGAAGTCATAAATTTATAAATCTTTAAATCAAAGATCCTCAGTAGTACACAATGGCGTTCAATACCAAGGTTCCAGATTTAAGGGTTTAACATTCCCAACTCACTAACAAGATATTCAAAAGTTTTGACATCCAGAGGTTTAGTAAAAATGTCAGCGAGTTGTTTGTCCGTGGGAATAAAATGGAGTTCAATGTTGTTTTTTCATAATATGATCATGATTGGATTGTTCGAGATAGCGATGACACTTGTTTTAAAACAAAAGATTGGGGTCTTTGAATACTTAATACCATAATCAAGCAACTGGTTCTTCATCCAGAGTATCTGAGCACAACAACTGGCTGCAGACACGTATTCAGCTTCAGCAGTGGACAATGAAACTGAAGTTTGCTTCCTACTGGTCCAGTTGACCAGTTTGCCACCAAGGAAATGACATCCACCAGTAGTGGATTTCCTGTCTATCTTACAACCTGCATGATCTGAATCTGAATAACCCATTAGATCCATGCCTGAACCTTTGGGATACCAAAGACCCAAACTGGGGACACCCTTAAGGTACTTCAGTATGCGCTTTTCAGCAAGCATATGAGATTCCTTTGGATTAGACTGATATCTGGCACATAAACATGTTGAAAACATAATATCTGGTCTACTGGCAGTTAAATACATCAGTGAACCAACCATGCCTCTATAGACAGTGGTGTTCACTGGTTTACCATCTGGATTGGAGTCCAGTGTCAGTGGTGCAGAAATTGGAGTTGGTTTAGATGGTGAAGAGTTCATATCAAATTTCTTTAAAAGATCTCTAACATATTTTTCTTGATTAATAAAAATACCATCTCTGGTCTGTTTAATCTGGAGTCCTAGAAAAAATGTTAATTCACCCATCAAACTCATTTCATATTCAGTTGACATTATTTTAGAAAATTTGTTGCACATGTTTTCATCAGTAGACCCAAAAATAATATCATCAACATAAATTTGTACCATTAACAGATTACCTTTTTCATGAAGAATAAATAAGGTATTGTCAATTACACCTCTTTTGAAACCATTTTTCAATAAATGTTTAGTCAGAGTGTCATACCAGGCACGTGGGGCTTGTCTGAGGCCATAAAGCGCTTTGTCCAGACGATATACCCAATGTGGATGCTTTTCATCAACGAAACCTGGTGGTTGTCTGACATAAACTTCTTCTTCAAGCTTTCCATTCAAGAAAGCACTCTTTACATCCATCTGGTAGACCTTGAACTGATGATGAGCAGCGAATGCTAAAAATATTCTGATCGCTTCAAGTCTAGCCACTGGAGCAAAAGATTCATCAAAATCGACATCTGACTGGCAATAACCTTGTGCTACCAGTTTGGCCTTGTTTCTGATTACGTGGCCATCTTCATCTACCTTATTCCTGAAGACCCATCTTGTTCCAATTGGTTCTTTCTTTCCAACTGGGAAAGGAACCAGGTACCAAACCTTGTTCCTTTCAAACTGGTGAAGCTCTTCTTGCATAGCAGTCACCCAGCTTGGATCTTCCATAGCCTCGTCAATCTTCTTTGGTTCATTCAGTGATAAGAAACTGACATATAAGCATTGATCACTGGAGGCTCTTCTGGTCTGAACTCCTCTACTGGAGTCACCTATGATCTGATCGATAGGATGAGCTTTTGTCCATCTGGAGTACTGACCAGGATTGTTACTGACAACAATATCAGTGCAAGAGTTCAGTTGAGTTTCAGGATGAGGATCCTGGTAAACTATTTCAACATCTTCATCTGAATCAGTAAGATCATGATTTGCATCATGAAATTCTTCAATGGAAGGCATTTCCTGAAGTACTGGTTCAGTTTGAAATTCTTCATATGAAAACATTTCAGGAATAGTTTCAACTGATACTGATATTGGGGGAGTAGTACGTACATCTGATCCAATAACAAGTTCATTGGGTAGTTTGAAACTTATTGAAGGATAGAAAGGTGTACAACTGGGGATCTTCTTCTTACGAACTGGTTCCAAGTCAGAATGACTGGAAACTTCTTCAGGTGAATTTTTGCAGTTAATGGGATCTGATACACCGAAGATAATTGGAATTACTGGGGGAGAATCAAGGGCAGGCTTTTTATTGATTGCATTATTTGATTCATCAAAAGTAACATGTATGGACTCTTGTACCTTCTCCAGTCTCTTGTTGTAGACTCTGAAGGCTTTGCGAATGGCTGAATATCCTAAGAAATATCCTTCATCAGCTTTGGCATCAAATTTGCCTAATTGAGTGGAGTCGTTCAGGATGTAAACAGGACATCCAAAAACGTGAAAATAACCAATATTTGGTTTTCTATTTCTCAATATTTCATAGGAAGTCTTCTTGTGTCGCTTCACGTACACTGATCGATTCTGGGTGTGGCAAGCAGTTGCAATTGCTTCAGCCCAGAAACTGGTAGGAAGACCAGATTCAGCTAGCATACTCCTGGCAGCTTCTATCAGCGTTCGATTTTTCCTTTCTACCACTCCATTCTATTCTGGAGTGCGTGCTGACGAGAAGTTCTGGGAGACGCCAGTGTCAATACAGAATTTCTCCAGAATTGCATTCTGGAATTCTGTTCCATTGTCACTTATTAACTGACACACCTTTCGCTTATGCTTCAGTTCAATCTGCTTGATAAGAGAGATGATTTCAGCAGCAGCTTCACTTTTAGACCTGAGAAAGACCACCCAACAATATCTGGAGAATTCATCTACGATCACCAGGGTGTATCTTTTACCAACACGTGTCTGAACATTCACTGGACCAAAGAGGTCCATATAAAGCATGTGAAGTGGTTTAGTAATGCTGAAGTTCTGTCTGGTCTTGAAACTGGCACGTTTCTGCTTTCCCATCTCACATCTTGGACATGGCCTTTCCTTTTTAAAGGAAACTGAAGGTATCCCATCTGCCAGTTGTTTTCTAGACAACTTATTAATATTTTTGAAATTTAAATGCGATAACCTTTTATGCCATAACCAGTTTGTGTCTTCATCAGCTTGAGTATAGAAACATTGCTCTGAAGAAGAGCTTTCCATATCCATCACATACACGTTCCTTTTCTGGGAGCAATCAATACTACCTTCCAGTCCTTGTTGAATACAATGCCATGAACAATATTGAATAGAACTTGATAGCCATCATCACACAGTTGACTTACACTGATCAGGTTATATTTCAAACCATTCACATATGCAACACGTCTGAATTTGACTTGTCCATTGTTCAGAACACCATACCCCTCAGTCTTTTAACAACCATCATTTCCAAAAGTAATGGAGGGTCCATCAGAAATGATGAATTCCTCCAGCAGGGTCTTACGTCCGGTCATAGTCCTGCCAGCTGCATTGTCAAGATACCAGGTATGCTTCTTTCGATCGCCCTGCACATCCACCAGATATATCAGTTAGATTTGGGAACCCATCGACTGATGGGTTCACTGGATCCTCCCTTATGGATCCCTGGGGGTATCTGGTTGAGTTCACTTTCTTCAATAGTAGTTTTTGTTGAAAACACTACTGGAGTTGATAGTTTAGAAACCTTTTTCTTTTTCTCAATTAAAGGAATATTTTTCTCTTTCTTAGAAAAAGGTTTGGTATTTTGTATAGGGCCAGATGAAGTACCCTCAAAGTTGTTTAATCTTGCATGACAACTTTGAACCTGACGAGCCAGTAGTTGAAACTGGCTCTCCAACCTTAACAAAATAGATTCTTCAGATGAAACCTGAGCCTTTCCAGTTGACTGGACTTTTGGCTTAGGAAGGGAATTGTTCTTTTTCCTTTGAACCTGGGGTTCATTAGAAACAGTCTGAGGCAAAGGTTTATGCTTATTGACCTTTTTAACTGGAGCAGTCATCTGGGATGCTCTAGTCTTGACCTCCAAAAATTGAGCTGGTATTATACAAGATTTTGGGGTAGAAGGTTCATCATATAAGGTACTAGGTTTAACCTCCTCTGGTAACCGGTCAATTACTGGTATTAATGCTGCAACATGAGTATTTCCATCCAGATATGCACGTTTTTGGGATGGAAATTGGTTTACTCCAGCATCATATGGCTTTCTTGTTTCAAGCCATGATTGAATAACCTGTTTTTCTTTTTGCAAAATTATTTCCAGGTCATGTTTTTCTTGAACCAGTTGTTCAGTTACCAAAACTTGTGCTTGAAATGCCAGTTCAATTTCTTGAAGTTCTTTTAATTTTGATTTTAAAGCAGCTATTTCAGAGGAATCTGTTTCTAAGCCATTTAGACTGTCAAATCTAACAGTTTCCACAAAAATTAAATCAGAATTTAGAGCTTCAGCAATGTCCAACTTAAGTTCAGGATCAGTTTCATTATCATAATCACTAACCTTTTTAATAGAAATGTCTACCCATCGACCAGATGTGACATCATCCTTCACCAGATGCTCTTGATCTGCCAGAGCCATAAAACAACAGTCTCTTTCCTCTTCTTCATCAACTGACGAATCATCAGAGGGAACCCATGCTTCTTCAGTGGTTGCTATCATGCATTTATTATTATTATCTTCCATTTGTTTAGACAAGAGAGCAATTTGAGCCTTAAGCTTTTTGTATTTCAACTTATAGCTATCACCAGGCTTGTTATAAGAAGCAGTTGGACCAGACTGAGAGACAAACTGACTGGACTTGCACTCTTTCATGAAATGACCTTTTCTGCCACACTTAAAGCATGTCAGATTAGTCTTGTCAGTGGAAGAACTGGGTGCATGTTGTCTAGTGGGCCTATTTGCTCTGGCCTTAAAACGGTTAAACGTTTTGGCCATCATTGCAACCAGGTCATCACTGTCAGTTTCATCACAGTCTGGAGAGATATCATTACAGACTCCAGAATCCATTAGTTCAGACATCATCTTCTTCATAGAAAATACATTCTCAGAAAATATTAATGCCGCACAAGGTGGTACAGTATTAGTGACCACTGTGGAACTACTGGAAGCATGATTAAAAGAATCTTTTTCTGCCTCAATCCTTTGGGCTTGATTTTCTTCAGTGAATCTGAAGGCTCCATACAATGTTGACAAAGTATGGAAATGCAAGGTTTTACCTTGCCTCAAGACCAGAATCATGTGAGACCATTTTGTTGGAAGAATATCACAAAATTTCTCCAAAAGTATATCCTTGTCTTTATCAACCCCTAGTCCTCTTAACTGGTTAATAATACTCATAAATCTGGTGTAAGTACCAGTAAGAGACTCATTGGGGAGAGAAAAAAATGACTCATACTTTTTGTTTAAGGAGACTTTTCTGGTAACAACAGTATCATCACCTCCTTCATGCTGGTTCACCAGTTCATCCCACATGCTTTTGGCACTGGGATAAAGAACTAATGTGGGAATAAGAGTTTCTGGAACAGCCCCGAGGATCATATTTTTAAGAAGTGTATCAAGATTTACCAATCTTTTCTCCTCTTCGGACAAGTGTTCCTCTCTCTTTTCCCTTCCACTTCTTGATCCAGTAGGGTCAAGAAGTGCATTGATAGGAAGTCTTGGCACATAGGGTCCTTCATTTAAGATTTTCATCATATTCCTTTCAATACCAGTAACATGCAATATTATCCTAGCTTTCCACGTACCAAATTCATCACTGTTCCCATTGAATTTAGGAACAGGATTATTTGAATAATGCACATGCACATGTGGAAAAGCAGGAGGAGGAGGAGGTGGTGGATTGTTATTTCCAGTGGGTGGGTCATTAAGATTAGTTTCATGAGTATTTTCTGGGATTGCCATCGCGAAACAGATCTAGGTAAGTATATTAACCTTCTTCTCTGATACCAATTGTAAAGTCCCTCACACGATGGTTTAACCCACGAGTGTAAAATAACAAGTCAAGTATGAACTAGAATCGGACTAGTATTACTTTAAATATAAATGCAAGAATATAAATAAAGCAATAAACGACTTAAGCAATATTTAAACAAGTAAATAAATGATGGAACACGAATGTAATTTTCAAGTGTATTTTCTTTATTGATGATAAACAAAATACAAGATTGTTGCGGAACCTAGATATTACAAGTATGTAACTATCTAAACAATCTTTGAATTACAAGTGATCTATACTTGCTAAATAATCTCCTTAGATCGATATACTTAGAGTTGTGAAGTATAACTGTTTAGATCGAGAGTATTTAAGCAAGTTCACCAAATTGCTAAAAAGTAATTTGAACGAGAAATATGACTTTGTATTTATAGGCAGATAAATTCAACAATGAATTTATTTGCCGTACAAATATGGTTGCATGCATTTAATGAACCGACAAGGTTATTAAATGCATTGGTTAAGGTACAAGGATAAAGTCCTTTTAACCAACCACCTTTACACACGTATGTACTTTTATCAATAGACAATTGGGATGTCCGGGTAAAAGTGTGTAAAGGCATAAAGTCAATTCCTCGATATCAGTGTTCAGACTTGTAAGGTCTAGAACACTAATAAAGGCTCCAGTCGGGAGATCTGGTAAGACTGTCAGTGGGCTCCACTGTTTGTCAGTCTTCTTTCTTCAGACTTCAGTCTTTGACTTCAGTGAGAATGTCTTCAGTAGAGTAGATCTGGACTGGGGTGAAGTCCAGTGAGCTAATCTGGAGAATACTCCAGATTTCCTATAAAAGTATTTGCTCACTGGCCTTCCATTATTTCTGAACAAATCTTCAGAGGGACTCCAGTTTCCAAGTCTGGAGTAGGTCCAGTAGAACACGTTCTGGACAGATCTTCAGTAAGGCTCCAGTAGTCGAGTCTGGAGCGAGTCCAGTAAATCTGGACCTAACAACCTGGGTTACTAGTGGAACCATTTCAATATTGAGGACTCCAGTGGGTTCACCTGGAGCCTCTACTGACTCATCTGGTGATGATGCATCAGTTTCTTCATTTTCCTCTATTTGAAAATTTGTGATCATATTTTGAGGAATATTTACCTTAGTGTCTGATGATTTTAAATGGTTCAGGTCATGCATAAACTCACAAACAGAAAAATGATTTGTCTCAAAATCATATTCATTTCCAAGAGCCCTTTTGAAAACCAATGAAAGAAATCGAATAAATGGCACAAAAGCTTTTCTACCTTTCACCTTCAGACGCTCAACAAGATCATCAAATAATATCTGAGCGAAATCCACTCTATACCCAAACCAAAGACAATACGCTGTTAGGACCAGTTTCAGTAAAACTGGCCAGTCTCTAGTTGCACCTGGAGACCAAGAAGATTTGTCCAGAAATATATTGAAGTCCAGTTGCATCGTACAGTTAATGCAACTGAAGACTTCCTCCAGTTGAGAACTGACCAGTTGAAGAATCATTCCCGTTGAAGTCGAAGACAACAAGTGGAAGATAGAGAATGACAATGGCAGCGAAGCCCAGTTGACATTCTAGTCAGTTACAAACTGGAGACCATCAGTGGAAAGCTCTTACAAGCTTTACACTGATTACGAGGAATTGACTTTATGCTTTATGTGCTATTACACGGATAATAAGATTTATCTATGTATAAAGTACAAAAAGGTACATAAAGCTGGTTGAGTAAAGTTGCTTTATACTGCAACTTTACACATCATTTTAAGGAATTAAATGCTATTCCTTAAATGTTCTCAACCATATTTGTACGGTCAAAGTTAACATCCCAATGTTAACTTTGCCTATAAATACAAGTCATTGCACAACAAGAATAATACACAACACTTTGCATATCATACTTTGCAAACCTGCAATATTCTTGGTGAACTTGTGCAATATTCTCTCAATCGTAAAAAGGAGCATTTCACAACTTTAAGTGTTTCGATTGTTTAGAGAAATTCCAAGTGTAGATCAATTGTAGTTCATAGGTTGTTAGGATATTTACATACTTTGTATTATCTTGGTTCCGCAACAACCTTGTAATTTATTTAAAGTTATAAATAAATTACACTTGAAAATTACATATTGTCTCACCAATTTACTTTACAAATATTTTATATTATTGCATTGTTCTTTACTTATTGTCACTTAAATAAGTAATCTATCTAGAACTTGGTATATACTCACTGTAACTGGTCGTCTCCAGTTCAGCGCTTATATTGCAAAGTAACTCCACCATCGACATAGAGGTGTCTTCAGGTAGTACCATCTATTGAGTTGGGACTTACAAGTGGTATCAGAGCAGAAAGCTAATAAACTTGCCTAGATCTGCTTAGATGACTACTACTGAAGGTGGAGATGCATCTGGTCAAGGTGAAAACCCTTTGAATACTAATACACCACCTGTTCAAAATGTTAATACAAACCCTCCTCCTCCTACTGCCCCAAACCATGTCCATGTACATTATTCTAACACTCCTGTTCCAAATCGTTGATGGAAACAGTGAGACCTTTGGTACATGGAAGGCCAGAATGCTTTTGCATTTTGGTGGGATAGAGAGATATATGCTGAAAATCCTTAAGGATGGACCGTATATACCCATGTCTCTTGGGGTAAGTCCTCTTCTAGATCCAACTGGAAGAAGAGGTTCAAGAGAAAAGCTCGAAGACCACTGGTCTGATGAGGATCATAGACTTGTAGATCTGGACACCAGACTCAAGAACATGATCCTTGAAGCTGTCCCTGAAGATCTAATTCCAACACTTGTGTTGTTCCCCAGTGCCAAGTCAATGTGGGATGAATTAGTTATTCAGTTTGAAGGAGGTGATGACACCATTGTCACCAGAAAGGTTGCTTTGAACAAGAAGTATGAATCCTTCTTTGCTCTGCCCAATGAAAGTCTAACTGGTACATACACAAGATTTTCTAGCCTCATTAATCAGTTGAGAGGCTTGGGTGTAGAGAAGGATAAGGATATTCTTCTTGAGAAGTTTTGTGATATTCTTCCTTCCAAATGGGAAAATATGGTTCTTGTCTTAAGACAAGGTAAAACCCTGCACAGCCATACTCTTGCATCGCTCTATGGAGCCTTTAGATTCACTAAAGATAATAATGCAGCAAGACTGGTGGCTGAGCAGGATGCCATGAACCATGCCCAGAGTCCCAAGGTTGCTAGTGTAACTGAGCGACCTTGTACTGCTTTAATGTCTGCAGAGAGTGTCCAGGCACACTCAATGAAGGAGATGTTAAACAGTTTCTTGAACTCTGGCCTGACCACTGAAATTAGTGATGGTTGTGATGAAACTGACGATGATGATCTGGTAGCCATGATCGCTAAAACCTTTAATAGGTTTAAGCATAAATCTAAAAGATTTAATGGCCCAAACAATGCTTCCAGCTCCAGCTCTCTGGATAAAACCAATCTTACCTGCTATAAATGCGGTAAGAAAGGTCATTTTATGAAGGAATGCAGATCTAGTCAGATGAACAACCAAACTGGTCCCTATGTCCCAAATTTCAATCGGACTGATGATAGCTACAAAGCTAAATATAAGAAGCTTAAGGCCCAGATTGCCCTCCTGTCCATGGAAAAGGAAAAGGATCAGTGCTTAATGGCACAAACTAAGGGAAAATGGGAGTACTCTGATGACTCATCAGCTGATGAATAAGAGGAAAGGGACATGTGTTTCATGGCCTTGGAAGATCAACAACAGCATGTGGCAAAAGAAGATGTCATCACTGGAAGATGGGTGGACATCATTTTGAAAAAGGTATGTGATTATGACAACCAAGTTGACCCAGAACTGAAACTGGACCTTGCTGAATCATTAAGTGGTGATTTGGCTTTTGTGGAAACTGTTAGAGCAGATAGTGAAAGATATCTGGACACTATCTTAATTGAACTAAACAATGTTAAACCACAACTGAATGATTTACAAAGTGTCCAGTTGGCTCTCAAGGAGTCAGTTTTAAAAATTGAGGCTTTAGAATTTGATAATCAAAAATTAATTTCTGATCTTGAAAAAGAACAATTGATTATCAAATCATGGGTTAAAGCATCTGGAAAGAACTATGATGCATTTTCTAGAACAATTGATGCCCAGAAAAATGCATGGAAATCTGGAGATCTGGAAATGGCAGCTCTCATACCAGATCTTCATGCATTGCCTCCGGCTCTCAGGGTTGAAACTCCATATGATCAACCTGAGACAGTTAAAACTGAACCCATTGAGACCACCCCCACCGAGGTTAAACCTGGAGCCAAACAGGCTAAAGCTCCAGTTAAAAAGGCCACTAGTAACAAGCCTTTACATCAGAAGTCTAAGGAGCCCAAGACCCAAAAGACTAAAACTCCAGCTGAACCAAGGTCCAAGGTTCAGCAGCCTGATGAAAATAATATTTTGTCAAAACTGGAAAGTCAACTCCAACTTTTGTCTCGACAGGTTCAGAGTTGTACTGC
>CM067172.1:15854936-15994062 GCA_034093135.1 Erigeron breviscapus | reverse complement strand
AAGGCTAAATACAAAGAAGTTTGGATATTGCACTGTTAAATGGCAGGAAATCCAAGAAATTTCTTCTCAACTCACAATCAGTTGATCGATTTGTCGAGAGATCGAAGAAATAGGGACTTTAATGGTTTGCTTCAATATCTGGAACGCTCTCGTATTCATTTTGTGCTAACTCACAATCCAGTGCTATATCAAGGATATCTGCATCAATTTTGGAATAATGCCTCTATAAGGGTGGTTCAAGCACAGCCAGCACAAGGAGATAGACCTGCTGTCCCTCGGAGTGTTAGGTTCAGACGACTGTTGCTAATCACACGTTTTCATTCACTGCTGCTGATTTGAGAGAAATACTGCATTTAGGGACCGTCGCAGAAGAAAATGGTCCAATAGAGCTAGATGAAACGTTGGTTAGAGGTTGTTTTGGATGAATGGGACATGCTACGCCAGATGCAAAGTGGCCGATTGCTAAGGCAGGATTCTATGGCCAATGGAGGTTTCTGGCTCATGTTTTGATTGTGGCGATTAGTAATCGTCATGCAGGGTTTGATCAGCTGAATAAACAAGTCGGTTCGCAGATGGTGGCTTTGACCTTGAATAGGCCATACTCATTCTCGAACTATTTTTTCGATATTTTGAGGACCCAGATCACTCAGACAGGGTCACAGAGGTTTATGGTTCTACCAAGGCTAACGATGGCGATTATTCATCATTTTGTACATAATTTGCCAGTATTGGAAGACGTGTATGTGCTTGCTTCTCCACCGAATAGAATTTGGTCGATGATGATGAAGATTAAATAAAATTATCCAAATCCACAGATGGTACCACTGTTTGGACACTTGGTAAATCCAAACTATAGAGCTCCAGCAGTTGGATGGGAAGATGAAGATGAAGTCGCAGGAGGTGGAAATAATGATGCACCACCTCCACCACCACCAGGACCTCAAGTTCAAGTTCCAATTCAGGTTCAACGTCAACGACGAGTTCGACCTCGAGTCCAACCGCAGGTCAACCTGAAGTTCAGCCAGTACAAGCTGCTGCTGAAGACGTTCGGGCAGATAATGAAGCAATGGAAGACTTGTTAGATCGGGCTGAGGGTGTTAATCCTGATATTGGTGAAGCTTTTGTGAATGCTGCGTTAAATCCGAATGATGTGATTGCGCAAGTGGATAATTTTCAAGCGTTGGATAACTTAGAGTTGTTTGTAGATTCAAATGCTGAAAGAGATCAAGAGTTGGATAGATTATTGGAGGATGTAGATGATCCTCTGAACTCTGCTAGGGCTAATGTTGCTGGTGCTGCTGCAGAAAGTTCAAGAGGAAAGGTTGTTGACCCAGATGCTACAGAGAGTGATTCAGATGTTGATATAACGGGTCGTGCAAGTGATACTTCTCCTGTTGAAAGAGCTTTGAAGAGGTTTCGCACTGAAGAGGAGAGTGATCCTACTTATGAACCACAGGAAGAGGAGATTAATTTGCAAGGACGAAAGAAAGCGCCTAGGTCGGGAAAGGTTTTACCTGCTCATTTGGCTGAAGCGTTTGAGAAACACAGACAACAAGAGGAGTCTGAGAAGAACTGAGGTGACGGAAAGTTCAGTTGCTGATGAACCTGTACAATCAGAGGTACCTGTTGTTGCTACTGTGTCTGCGTCATCTACACAGGGTACTCTGCTTTATAGAAGAAAAAAGTTTCATCGACCTTCAGTTGCAGTTACTCAAGCTGAATCAAGTCAAGTGTCAATTCCTCAACATACGCAGAGTGCTTTGATTAGACCTGTTGTTCCTGTAAGCACTGCGTTTACGACACTTCTTCGTCCACTTCAATCGCCGTTGATCGGCAGTTCTCAATTTCCTCCAAGACCTCCTACCAGACCTTCTGGAGTTGCACACTTTAGACCAACAGTTGTGTCTACTTCTGAACCTGCGCAGATTATGTTGACTCAATTCAAGATGAATCGTTTGGAGACAATAGTTATGACATTGGAAGCTCAAATGAAGGCAATGCAAGGGTTAGTAGGGACGTTAGTTGCTGATTTAGCAGATGAAAAGCGTCAAAGTGCTGAACTAAGAGAAAAGCTTAGGCAGTTGTTGGCTCAAGGGGGAGATGGTTGTAGGGAGACAGAGTTGAAGAGGAAAGAGGATGAAGATCATGATGATGATGCAAATGCTGATGGTGAGCCAAGAACTGAAGATCAAGCAGAAGCAACGACTCAGGGGGAGACGCCAAGACAGAGAGAGTCAGAGATTGCTGGTACAGCTGGTGCTAGTACGTCTGGGACTCAGAAAGATAAAGGAAAAGCTGTGATGGTTGCTCCAGATGTAGTTCTTGCTGATGATGATGATAGAGATTCCAATTCAGGTAACTCCAAATTCTGATCCTACTACCAATAAGTCTTCAGAGTCAGATTTGCACCCATTAATAGTGCATAGACTAGAGAGGAGATTGGGATATGATCCACAAGCTCATTTGAGAGCTATGGCAGATTTTATGGATCCTGATGATTATTATGATCCAGGATCATATAAGGATCAAATGAAAGAGCAGTTAGGGTTAACTCGTACACTTTCAGAGTCAGAGTCGGATTCGGATTCAGATTTGGATTTTGAACCTTAAGAGTTTAATGATTTGTGTACTTTAGATGTAAATAAGATAAAAATTATAAGATAAATATTGGTGTACTTAATTGTTACATTATATTTATGATATAGTTTATTGTATTTATGCTATCTTTTATGTCTTGATGTTGTTTGTCTTTGCATATTTGAACTTTTAAATTTCAGATAAGCTTCAAAAGATAGGTGCTGGTACATCTAAGGTTCAATATGATGATTCTGAAGATGATGAAGTTTGGAAGAAGGTGAAATGATTCCTGATTTGGACTGGACTAATGTTTTTCAAGATGATGATTTTGTGCAACAACAAGCACAAGCTCAAGATCAACAAGTTCAGATGATCAACAAGAGGTTCAAGCTGAACGAGTTTTATTCCAAGTTCAAGAACTCTACACTTTACGGTTTTTACCAAAGTTGGAGATGATGAAGATGGAATTACTTTAAGCTGGAGTATTGAAGATTCTAAGGAATTTGATGTGACAGAGTATCCAGTGCCAAGTAGGGATGAAGATCATCTACATCAAATTGATAGAAGAATACCGGCAAGAGGATTGGTAGGAGAAAGTATGAAACCATCTATCTTTTAGGATTTTGTTAGTGATAGAGATGCTCATAAGTATGTTACTACTATTTTGAGTTGGTTTTTCGATGATGAGCTGAAATTGTTTATTAAAAGAGATGATGGTTGTCAGTATTTAAAGCCTATGAAGAAATATTTTAAAAGCCTTAGTGAATCCGATTTAATGGATTTAGGAAGGAAAAGGCTTGTTAATCCGAGTGGTAATGGTTATGCAACTTACTGGAGTAGAAAGTTGCAAGACGATTATAGGAAAAGGTTCTATGATAATTTTGATAAAACCAGTGTGTACATAACGCCAAGATCCTTGAAGAAAGTTACAAATACTATGATAATTTTGATAAAACCAGTGTGTACATAACGCCAAGATCCTTGAAGAAAGTTACAAAGATGATGGTACGATAGAATTTACTCAAAGATCAATTAAGCGTGTACTGAAGGTTCCAGTCAAGAAATGGCCTCAAGATGTTTTGAGTACACTTGATCACTGGGAGATTCACAGGGACACTGGTGAAGCATTGATGTATGGAGATAGAGATAAGAGAGTTATTTTGTTACGTGTATTTGATCCTATGCAGATTGTGAACCTTTCCAGAGATGATCAGAGAAGGTTATATGACACTGAATGTCTGTTTAGACCTTCATGGACTACTGAGGAAAGCAGATATAGGAAGATTTTGCGTATTTGCTTACATGCTAATATTCATGCAAATAGCAGAAGATAGTTATTTGATGGATAGTGTTTCTACAAGACTGAAGAAATCGTGTAGCTGATGTCAAGGGGGAGACTGTAAGTGCATGATTCTGTTGACAACAGCAACAGCGATTTGATCAGTATATGTTTATGTTTTGTATATGTAATCATAGACTTATGTTATGTTTAAACTTGTTATTTGGACTTAAGTAATGTGAATGATTACATATTGATCAGAGTTTTGGTATGTTTAATGTTTACGACTTGTATGAATGTGATTATAAATAACATACAGATACAAGTGATAAACTAGTCACGTTTTGAGTAATTAAAGTATACTTAAAAGATGACAAAAGGAAGTGTGTACAAACTCGTGCTACAGTAACACGAGTTTGCCTAAACACGTGGTCATCACGTGTTTACATATTAACACGCGTTTGTTAATGGGTTATGGGCTTTAAGATATACGGTCCATATTAGCACGCGTTTATGAACAGTATAGTATAAATACACACACATAATACGTATTTGTTAACAGTGATATTAGATAATACACGGAAATTCTGTGCAATTGTAAACTCGCGCGCGTTTAAGGTCTTAGGTTGTTTCAACAACGAAAGACGATAATATAATTAAGCAAACGGGTTATCACGAGAGGATTCCGCACTCTCGTCATAACTATAAGCGTTCTCGTTGACGATCAGTCCACAAGGACCTACAATCAAGATCAGTTGTACTTGCCAGTCGGGTTTAATTAACCATCTATTGTTTGGGACTCACATTTCTAGAGGAGTATGTGGGAACGCGTGAGTTAAGGTTGATTGAAAAGGAGTTTAGATCGTTGGTTGCTAAACCCGGTGCAATTTCTGATTATGCACACTCGTTTATGGAGAAGTTGAAGTTTGTTGGACACTTGGTTCGAAGGCAGGAGGACCAAATTGAGGCTTATTGTGATGGTCTCCCCGTTAGTTATCGTGGATTATGTAGACAACATGTGACTTTATCGGCGGCTATTAAGGAGTCAAAGAGGTTGGATGATGACTTCAAAAGTGAGAAAGTTGTGGTGAAGGTTGATGACAAGAAAGCAGGGTTCAAAAGAGGGTCAAATTGGTCATCTAATAACAATAATAAGAAGTTTCGTGGGAATTCTAGCTCAAGTGGTGACAAAGATAAAAAGAAGAATGGGTCTTGGTGTGCTTTTTGCAAGAATGTTCATGAAGGTCAATGTTCCGACAAGACAAGAAGGTGTCATAAGTGTGGGAAGTCGGGACATCTTGCAACGGAATGTAGGGACAAGACTCGTTGTTACAAGTGTCAGGAAACGGGTCATCTTATTGCCGATTGCCCACAAATGAAGAATGACGGGAAGAAAGCAGCCACTTCAGCAACAAAAGTGAGAGCCTTGCAGATGACTGTGGATGATGCTAAGAACAACGACGAGGTGGTAAGTGGTACTTTCCTTGTTAATTCAAAACCTGCTTCTATTTTATTTGATTCGGGTGCAAATAGGTCGTTTGTGTCTACTTTATTTGCTCCTAAGCTAGGAAGAGTCACTACCCCTTTAGATTGCTCGATAGAGGTGGAAATTGCTAATGGTACGGTTAGTGATATACGTGTGGGTTATGATGATTGTGACATTGAGATTGAAGGTCGTTTGTTTCCGGTCTAGTTATTGCCTACTACTTTAGCCTGTTTTGATGTAGTGATTGGTATGGATTGGTTGTCTAGAAATGAAGCTAATATTTTGTGTTCCCAAAAGATTATTCGGTTTCCTACATCCGATGGTAATGTGGTAACGGTTATGGAGATAAGAAGAGAGGGGGGATAAAGATCATTAGTATGATGAAGGCTATTAAATGTATAAGGAAGAATAAGAGTCATTTCTTTGCCTATGTTATTGATGTGAGAAAGGAGAAGCCTTCTATTGCTAGTGTTGATGTAGTATCCGATTTTCCCGATGTGTTTCCCGAAGATCTTCCCGGTATCCCTCCCGACCGTGAAGTTACTTTTCAGATAGATCTTATTCCCGGTGCTACACCTGTCGCTAAAGCACCTTACCGATTAGCTCCTACAGAAATGAAAGAGTTAATGTCCCAACTTCAGGAGTTACTTGACAAAGGTTTCATACAACCTAGTTCCTCGCCTTGGGGAGCTCCGGTTCTCTTTGTTAAAAAGAAGGATGGATCTATGCGCATGTGCATAGACTACCGTGAGTTGAATAAGCGAACGGTTAAGAATAAATATCCTCTCCCGCGAATTGATGATCTCTTTGATCAACTACATGGTGCTTCATATTTTTCAAAGATAGATTTACGGTCCGGTTATCATCAATTGAAGGTTAAGAAGGAGGATGTAGCAAAGATAGCCTTCCGGACTAGATATGGCCATTATGAGTTCTTGGTCATGCCATTTGGGTTGACTAATGCTCCAGCCGCGTTTATGGATTTAATGAATCGGGTATGCCGTCCCTTTCTAGATCATTTTGTTATTGTGTTTATTGACGATATTTTGATCTATTCTAAGTCAGAAGATGAGCACCATGAGCACTTGAAAGCAGTTTTGGAGGTGTTGAGGGAGAAGAAGTTGTATGCCAAGTTTTCTAAATGCGAGTTTTGGCTTCGAGAGGTGCAGTTTCTTGGTCATGTTATTTCATCAGAAGGTATTAAAGTAGATCCTTCAAAGATTGAAGCTGTTTCAAAGTGGGAGCAGCCAAAGACTCCTACTGAGATTAAAAGTTTTTCTTGGTTTGGCTGGATATTATAGAAGGTTCATTCAGGATTTCTCCGAATAGCCAAGCCTATGACTGAACTAACGAAGAAAGGAGTAAAGTTTGAGTGGACCGATAAGCAGGAGAATGCATTTCAAACGTTGAAGAAGAAGTTGTGTGAAGCTCCTATACTTGCCTTACCTGAAGGTACCGATGATTTGGTTGTGTATAGTAATGCATCTATCACGGGTTTGGGTTGTGTACTGATGCAGAGGGACAAGGTGATCGCCTATGCTTCCCGCCAGTTGAAACCACATGAGAAGAATTACCCTACCCATGATCTTGAATTGGCCGCAGTTGTATTTGCATTGAAATTGTGGAGACATTACCTCTATGGTACAAAATGCACTTTGTTTACCAATCATAAAAGTTTACAGTATGTCTTTAATCAAAAGGAAATGAACGTGAGACAAAGGAGGTGGATGGAATTACTTAAGGATTATGATTGTGAAATCAAATACCATCCGGGTAAAGCCAATGTAGTGGCGGATGCACTAAGTAGGAAGGTGCAAAGTTCTTCTTGTAAGTTGATGAGCATGCAAGTTCAAGCCAAGTCGGGGCTACTTGATCGAATTAAAGAAGCACAAGTGAGGGCATTGATGAAGGATAACATTGACAATGAAAGCATTGGGAAGAAGAAACGTCTTGTGATGGAGACTAATAGCCGTGGGTTCAAAACATACAAGGGTCGAATTTAGGTGCCATTGCTTGGTGATAACAGAGAATTGATCCTTGAGGAAGCCCATAGAAGTAGATATTCGGTTCATCCCGGTGTCACCAAAATGTATGCAGATTTGAAGTCGATTTATTGGTGGCCGGATATTAAAGGGGAAGTAGCTCATTTTGTAGCAAAGTGTTTGACGTGTGCACGTGTGAAAACGGACCATCAAAAGCCGTATGGTTTGTTGCATCAATTAGACATTCCCGAGTGGAAATGGGATCATATTACCATGGACTTTGTAACGAAGCTACCTAAAACGCCGAAAGGGAATGATATGATATGGGTGATTGTGGATAGATTGACGAAGAGTGCTCATTTTCTAGCTACCCGACAAGATGTGCCTTTAACGAAGATGGCAAAGATGTACATTGATGAAGTAGTTGCGAAACATGGAGTTCCTTATCTATTGTTTCGGATCGAGACTCGAGGTTTGTATCAAATTTTTGGAAGGGTCTTCAACGGGAGTTGGGTAGTAGAATAAATTTGAGTACCGCCTATCATCCTCAAACCGATGGGCAAAGTGAGAGAACCATTCAAACCTTGGAGGATATGTTGAGAACGTGTGTACTTGAATACGGTGGAGCATGGGATGATCATTTGAAGATGATTGAGTTTTCTTACAACAATAGTCACCATGCAAGCATTGGAATGCCACCATTTGAGATGTTATATGGTAGAAGGTGTAGGACTCCAAGTTGTTGGATGGAGCCCGGTGAAAAGCAGTTGACCGGTCCCAAAATTATTGAAATTACCTCTGAAAAGGTTAATGTAGCTAAAGAAGCCTTACGTGTGGCAAGAGAAAGGCAGAAAACATATGCAGATAAGAAAAGGAGACCGATTGAGCTTAATGTTGGTGATTTAGTGATGCTGAAAGTATCACCTTGGAAAGGAGTTATTCGATTTGGAAAGAAGGGAAAGTTGAGTCCACGTTTCATTGGACCTTTTAAAGTTGTGAAGCGCATTAAAGACGTGGCATATCAGTTGGAATTACCTCAGAATTGGATGGAATTCACAACACCTTCCATGTATCCTACTTGAGGAAATGTTTAGCTGAGGAGTCAAGTGTGATTCCTATTAAAGACGTGAGTATTGACCCAATGAAGAGAATAGTAGACGAACCGGTAGCGATACTTGGAAGAAAGCAAAAGAAGTTACGACGAAAAGTGATTAACCTTGTGTTGATAAAGTGGAAGCATAATCATGGAGAAAGCTTAACGTGGGAAACTGAAGCAGTAATGAAGGAAAAGTATCCCGAGTTGTTCCTTACTGATGAGATTCCGGGGACGGAATCCTCTTAAGGGGGAGGTAATTGTAACATCCCAAACTTTTCTTTACTAGTTGACTAGTGCCGTTAAGTCAATATTGTGTGTGTCGTTAAGTCTATTTTAGATTTAATGCTTATATGTGGTTAATGTGTGTTATGTGTGAGGCTTGTAAGCCTAAGTGTTAATGTAGTATAAATGTGTGTAATATGAAGATTAATGTCTATGTAGTGACATTTAATGAAGGATTAATGATGTATATGGTCAATAAAGTAGTTTGTGACCAATAATGAAGGATTAATGATGTATATGGTCAATAAAGTAGTTTGTGACCAATAATGAAGGATTAGGAAGCTTAGGGGCTAGTTTGACATGTGTGCAAAGTCAAAAACGGGTTTAGAGGCTTAGGGTTGTCATTAGAGAGCCATTATGCAGATTTTCTTCCTCCTAAACAAAGCCCTAGCCGATCCCCTTCCTTCCCTCTCAAGTTTCTCTCTAGATCTATTCGTTTTGGAGCCAAATCGATCGTGTATTGCTTAGATCTTGGATATTTATCACCTAATACAGGTAATATTGGTATTCCTCTTTTGAAATATGATTGTGTGAGTCTTATATTAGTCTTAATCCAGGCCATAAGGGTTTGGGTTGGGTTATTTGATTAAACGTTCACCGATTTCATGTTATTTGGGTGATTAAATGATTGATTCATGATGTAAAGGATTAAAGGATTAATAGGATGGTTAAAGGTGATGAAAGTGCAATTAAAAGGATTAATTTTAAGTCCCCAGGTTGGATTTGGGGTATGGGTTCGTATGGAATTCGTTTGATCAAAGAACAAAATTGAGTTGCTGATCTGCACCCCAGGTGCGGCGCACCAAGGGAGTGGTGCGGCGCACCACTGCCCAGTTTAGGTTTTTGTTTTTTGATGGGAGCCCGATATGCGACGCACCAAAGGGTAGGTGCGGCGCACCTATTGTTGATAGGAAATTTCTGGAGGATTGGTGCGACGCACCACTTGGCACGTGCGGCACACCACCTGCCCAGATTTTACAAAATGTGTCGTTTAGCTTATATTTCGATCTTATACTTGTTCTAGGTTATTGGAGACACCTAGTCATCGTTGTATTGTGCTTGTAGCTTGTTGTTAAGCTGTATCAAGGTAAGATACACTACTTTTGTCACGCTGAGGGTTCAACAAGCAAAGGTTTCATACTTATAACTTCCTTAACGGTAACATATGATATATGTGGGTATCTCGGGTTACACGGGAGGTACTATGGGATATGTAGTTGACCATGAGACCTGAAATGCAGACCCTAATGTAGTGAAATGAAGTATTGTTTAATGTAGTGTATTGATATGTAGTTTATGTAGAATTACGAAGTATCTTATTATGTGTGAAATGTAGAAATGGAGTTAATGTGTGACATATGCATACTATATGGCTTGTACACCTAGCTCACTAGACTTGGTAGGTTGCCATGTCACTTGCACGTTTAAGGGACCAAACGAAATGAAGGTAATGTGTGATCATGTTTAGGTTATGTGTGTTGCCTAAACTATTATGTGTGAAATCGAGCTCGTAAATATAATGCAGGGAAAGTGTTAAGCTTAACCCGTACTAGCCTTAGCCGGGCGAGTGCGTTGACGTAGTTGTTGCTTGGGTGGCTCCTTGCAACATGGTCTTTATAATGCAGGGCGAGTAATACGAGGGGTTTGACCAACCTCCACATACGGATTACTCTTGGATTGGCTTGCCATTCTTTAACGACATACGATGATTAGCCTTTGGTTGATCATCCAGTCGGGTGTGATGCAGGGCACACTTATATGCAGTAAACGAAGATATGTGTGACAATGTGTGAACTAATGCAGGATAGGCACATTTAGGATGATTATCCTAATTGATATGAAGTTGTTATGCAGTTATGTGTGTTGTGTGTTGTGCCTAATGAGTTTGTCTAATAATGAAGAAATGTTTTAATTGGACAAATGCTTTTAAATTAAGTGTGATCTTACTTAGTTATTCTTATAGCTAACACTTGTTTCTTTAATGTGGTTGTTCCCTCAGGTTTAGCTTGAAGGACTTGTAGGTGCAGGACGTGAGAGCGTGGGTAGAAAGCATGCAGATTCCTTAGCTACCCCTAGTTGCTTATTATGGAGACTTTTGATTACATTTCATTTTGATTTCGAATATATGTAATGATGTGTGAACGGTTGTTTAATGTTGGGCAACCGTTGGGTTTTCATTTGAACTATTGTTTGATATGGCATGTAACACCAACTAAATGCAGAAACCGAAATGTTTTTATCGGTTTTGACTTTTACGGTCTTTACTTCCGCAATTTAACACCGTTAGGTGAAAGATTTTTGAAAACCCATATTTTTAAACGTCGGGTGTTACATCAGGCTAACCCTAAAGAATCACACTTACACACTGTTAAGCGTATCTTTAGATACCTGAAAGGGTGTCCTAACCTTGGTCTTTGGTACCCCAAAGGCTCAGGGTTAGATCTAATGGGTTATTTAGATTCAGATCATGCAGGTTGTAAGATAGATAGAAAATCAACAACTGGTGGTTGTCATTTCCTTGGAGGAAAACTGGTGAGTTGGACCAGCAAGAAGCAGACGTCAGTCTCTATGTCCACTACTGAGGCAAAGTACATTTCTGCGGCCAGTTGTTGTGCCCAGATTCTCTGGATCAAGAACCAGTTACTAGATTATGGTCAAAAGTATACAAGGACCCCAATCTTTTGTGACAACACCAGTGCAATTGCTATATCTCACAACCCAGTGATGCACTCCAAGACAAAGCATATTGACATCAGGTATCATTTTATTCGTGATCATGTTATGAAAGGAGACATTGAATTACATTTCATCCCCACTGACAAACAGCTCGCTGATGTTTTTACAAAACCTCTTGATGAGAAAACCTTTAAACATCTCATCAGCGAACTGGGAATGTTAAATCCTTAAAACTGAAGATTTTTGTTATGAACGCGTCAGTGACACTGATAAAGTTCTCCAGTTGAGGAGGTCCAGATAATCTTTGCTCACCAGGCTATCGAACGCCTTTGTGATACTATCCTGGCACTAATCGATTTCTGGATCATTATTTTAGGGGGAAAGACTCAAAATAATTTTCTGACTAAAATTCGTTTTGTTTGAAAATGGCAACTGGAGAACTCTCCAGTTGGAAACTGGCGCTGGACTAATCCTCCAGTGACCAGGTTCAGTCTTGTCTTAATTTTTCATAACGTTAGAAAATACTTGGTCAATATCTGAGACACGTGATGGTACTCGAGTGTTTTAACCCACTTGATATCGTCATCTGACGTGTTAATAGACATTTTGGTAAATGACAACTATTTTTATTGGGAAAATGAAAATTAGTGGGCGCGTGGGTAAGTTAAGCCGTCGTAGCATTTAATGCTGACACAATGAATTATGTTTTTGATTCAAAATTCAAACTAATTTTGTAAAAATATCTACAAAATTGATTTTGTTAATAAAATATAATTTTTGGTATTTCATTGGGATCTTGAATTCCTTATAAATACCCTTATTTACTCCGATCACATTTACTTCCCTTTACATTCTTTTCATTTACTTCCCAATCATCTAAAATTGCTTCTTTTCTCTCTCTGCTTCATAAATCAAGAACCCTAATTCCAAAGTTTCAATTTCATTTTCAAATGGCACCTAAATCATCCCGTTCTAGAGATGTAAATCTCCTATCTGTCCCATATGCTCCTCCACCAGATGTCAAACAGGCATCTGGTGCTCCTAGTAATACTACGCTCATCAAACTAAATCCAAATAATCCGATGGCTAGTTTACAAGGAACCCAAGGGTCCGATACCCTTATTGGGAGAATCCAAAGATTTTTGAGGGATTCTCCAATCAGACCCTCATTCTCCTTAAACCCACGCAAGATGTTTCACGACTACTTGTGTGAGTTTTGGTACACCGCTTCTCTTTCTTCCGACTGGTCCTCCATCAATTTCACGTTAAAAGGTGGAACGGTCCGGTGTACCTTATCAGCAGATGTATTGAGGGATGCTATACACCTCAATTACTGGAGACAACGAGAGTCTCCTGTTGTCATCTCCCCTAACATCAATTTTTGCCAGGTCCTCCTTGATATGGGACACAAGGAGTGCCTCGAAAAAGGGGTTTTGAAAACAAAGGGTGCGATGACCATGAAGGGCCTTACACCTTCATGGAGGTACTTTTTCATCCACCTTGTGGAAAGTATGGGTGGGAGTTCTGGTGGACTTGACCAAATTAACTCTGCACAGGCAGAGATGGCATAGTGCCTGTGGAATGGATTAAGAGTGGATTTTGCTGATATCCTATTCAGAAGCCTGGTTCAAAAACTGAAGGGCACCAGGGGACTTTGTATCCCCTTCTCCAGGTTTCTCTCTCTTTGTTTTCTACAAATTCTGGGCAGTGAAGCTTATTTAAGCACAGATTCACTTTACACTGTCCCAGATTTGTTGAGGAATCTTGACTCTCTAGTATCTAAAGCTGGAGAGGTCGAGATTCCAGATAGAATGCGGCTGGCATTCGCAAAAACCGATGCACCAGTCCAAGGTGAGTCGGAAAGACAACTGGGCGGGCCTCAAAATAATGAGGGACCCACTAGTTCGTCTGCTGGAATTGTGACCATTGCCGAACCCGGGCAACAGTCTAACCCCTCCAGCTCCAGCGTGTCTGTCCCCACAACTATTTACCCTGGAGACCTCCCAACAGGTCTTTCAGGTGTTCCAAAGGCAACAAGAACACGTCGCATTAGGACTTTGTCAGCACTTGCCACTGACAGTAGAAACTAGACCAGCCCTCCAGTTTCCTCCCAACAGGAACCTGGAGATAGTCAAACGGGACAACCGCAAGCAGCCACCCTCACAATTTCTGTAGGAGAGGATGGTGAAGATGAAACTGGGCTACCCCAACCCAGATTAGAGTTTGAGTCAGCACAAAGTGTCCACGGCCTATCTTCTGATACTTCTATTGCACGAACTGACGACGTCTCTGGCCAGTCACTGCTGGAGACTGAGGTTCCCAACTCGTCGGCTGATGATGTTATGGTTGTGGATAGAGCAACTATAACTAAGGCAACCCCAGTGACCTCTATCCCTGGTGAAGATACCTCGGTATCTGATCCTCCAACAGATGCAACCTTCCAGGAAACTGGAGAAGGTCATCTGGAGACTGACCCATCTGGTCAGCCCTCAGTTACATTCATGGATCTGGACATGGATGTTAATGACGAGGAAATCCTTATTGAATCTTCGGATTCAGAAGGTACTGCATCAGACTTGGAGATTTTTTATTCTTCTGTACAAGATCAAAACCCTTCATCTCAAGTCTCGCCTCCAGATGCTTCAATTTCAGTTTTACCATCCCATGAAAATGAGCCTACTAATATTCCATTTCCCACATACAACTATATGTCTGGAAACAGACGTATGGCACCATCACCATCTGGGCAGTTCTCACTCCTTCGAGAAATGTCACCCCCACCGCCGCTGTTGTTCACACTTGAGCATTCTCAGCATGAACAATAAATTGTTACTTCAGTCCCTTCTTCTTCTACCACTCCTATTATTACTTCCTCAACTGCTGCGACGTCAACTGGGGAGGCTTCTCTAAATTTGCCTCCTCCAGTTACTCCAGTAGTAACTGCTGCTGGTCCAGTGACACCTTCCCCTCCGTCACTGGACAGTCAATTTGTGTCTGTTCAAGCCGATATCCAAAACCTTCTCACCAGGGTGGAGGATATTCAAAAGACACTTGACAAAAACACCAAGTCTTTCTCTAGATACCACAAGGATCACTTGACCAATATTAAAGTGGTTGATCTGGGGATTAACAAGTTTTCAGCAAATGAAGACTTGGTGTTCAACAAGCTTAATGAGTTGGTCACTGGCTGCAACAATCTGGCAACATCTTTAAAAGAAGCCTTTGACCTTACTCAGACCAAAGTCACAACCTCAATCTCAAATCTGCTGGGTAACACTGTTAGAAGATCAGAAATTGATTTGAAGGAGATTGAAAAACAGGTGAAAGAATTAGTTGAAAAGCCTGGGTTGAATGTGACTGAGCTTGGGCAGAAGTTGATGGTTTCAGTTGGTCAGAAGATCGATGATACGCTGGGTGCAAGGGAAACACAATTGATAGAAAAGGTGATGTCTGAGATCACCAAGTTGGCCACTCCTCAGGTTGATCTGGCCCCACTCACTAATGAGATCAACCAGTTGAGAGGCAGCATTGATACTTTGAGCACCCAGGTATCCAATCATACTCAATCTATTGATAAGCTGACCACTAAAGTGGATAATTTGAAGAGAAAGGATGAAGAGGTTAAGGAACAGGTGGTTTCGGGTCTTAGTGAAGATTCTAAAATTTTGGATGAATTGAAATCTGGTCAGCAACAGGTTATAGCAAATGTTCTGACCCAGTCAAAGGAGACCAACCATTTGTGGAGGTCTTTCAGGATGATGTGTGGAATTTTCAAAGAATGCAAGGACATGCAAACATGGCAGCCTCTCGACCGGTTGCCATCTCACCCTTCTGAATGGGAAGCTATAAGGGCAGGTCTTGATGCTGCCAAGGGGGAAAGAAGTGCAGTCCTTGCACCAGTTGCACCTGGAAGAACTCCATCTGAAAGTCAATCTGGTGGTAAAATGATTATGGCTGCCAGTACTGAAGCTGGTGAGCAAAGGGGGAATGTAAATAAGGGTAAAGGCAAAGCATCTGATGAATCCCAGCCGACCACTGATGTACCAATGTTGGAAACTGGAAATGCTGATGTACTTCCTCCAGTTTCTGAAAGTGATAGCAAACGTCTGGCAAGGCTTGGTGATCAAATTAAAGAAAGAAAGAAAATGAAACAAGCAAACCAAGCTGAAGCCAGACAACATCTGGCCCAGATTAAATTGCTTGATATTAGTGATGCTCATTTGTTGGGAATCACTAGGGAGGAATATGCCAGAGTAAAAGATGATGCCAGGATAGTGGATATGTTAAAAGAAATGCTTGACGTTGAACTGGACAGGCACTATCCTGATGATGAAGCTGAGCATGATGCCATAAATTTAAATATATCAGTGGAGAAGGCAAAGGAGAACAGGGCCAGTGGGATTCAGAAAAGAATTAAAAATGTAAGAAAGGTTGTGAAAAGGGTATTGAATCCACCAAGAAGGAACACTCAACCAAGAAAGCCACTGCATAGAGATATTGATCTTGGAACCTTCATTGAACCAACTGGCGATGTATCAAATGATGACATCAAGGTTGTTGTGCTAGCTGCTGGAGCTGGGAGTATTAAAATATCAAATGAATCTGAAGCTAGAGAGTATTATTCCCAGATCATGGCAACCAGAAGACACTGTGGGGCAATCAATGGTGTTCATGTAACAATTAAGCCAGGCACCAAGCACTTTCATGTTGAAGTTAGTTATGCTAGAGGGCCACTGGTTAGAACTGACAATCCTGGTGCAATGCAATATGGGTTCTCGGAATGGGTGGAAATGGCGAACTTTTTGGAAGCAAAGGCACAAAAGAATAGGTTTGAGAAAGCTTGGTTTAACTTCTTGAAGGGCAAGATTCAACACAAAGAGAATCTGGAGCTTAAGTTGAATATTGATCCTGAAGACTCTCAGCCTATCTCTTCAGTGTCAAAGAGAAGGAGAACTGGCAAAGGGCCATCTGATTAAGTTCTCTCTTCAGTTTATCTGCTTGTAATTTTGTTTACATTCTGTAACTTATGTATATTTCATTTCCTTGTATAAATGAAGTTACCAGTTTGTAACCACAAGATAGATAATAGATTATATCTAACAAACTTAAAAGAAAAACCCAAGGCATTTACTGATCTATAAAAATGCCTTGGAAAACTTGAATAGATTTAATCAAACAAGTCTCTCCAGTTCACACTTGTACAGATACAAAACTGAAAAAGACTTGGCAATATTTCAGGACAAATAGGGGGAATTTGTAAGGACCAGTTTCAGTAAAACTGGCCAGTCTCCAGTTGTACCTGGAGACCAAGAAGATTTGTCCAGAAATATATTGAAGTCCAGTTGCATCGTACAGTTAATGCAACTGAAGACTTCCTCTAGTTGAGAACTAACCAGTTGAAGAATCATTCCAGTTGAAGTCGAAGACAACAAGTGGAAGATAGAGAATGACAATGGCAGCGAAGCCCAGTTGACATTCTAGTCAGTTACAAACTAGAGACCATCAGTGGAAAGCTCTTACAAAGCTTTACACTGA
This sequence comes from Erigeron breviscapus, assembly GCA_034093135.1. Lineage (NCBI taxonomy): Eukaryota > Viridiplantae > Streptophyta > Magnoliopsida > Asterales > Asteraceae > Erigeron > Erigeron breviscapus. The sequence continues at coordinate 15,977,149 of CM067172.1, read as the reverse complement.
TTACGAGGAATTGACTTTTATGCTTTATGTGCTATTACACGGACAATAAGATTTATCTATGTATAAAGTACAAAAAGGTACATAAAGCTGGTTGAGTAAAGTTGCTTTATACTGCAACTTTACACAGCATTTTAAGGAATTAAATGTTATTCCTTAAATGTTCTCAACCATATTTGTACGGCCAAAGTTAACATCCCAATGTTAACTTTGCCTATAAATACAAGTCATTGCACAACAAGAATAATACACAACACTTTGCATATCATACTTTGCAAACCTGCAATATTCTTGGTGAACTTGTGCAATATTCTCTCAATCGTAAAAAGGAGCATTTCACAACTTTAAGTGTTTCGATTGTTTAGAGAAATTCCAAGTGTAGATCAATTGTAGTTCATAGGTTGTTAGGATATTTACATACTTTGTATTATCTTGGTTCCGCAACAACCTTGTAATTTATTTAAAGTTAATAAATAACTTACACTTGAAAATTACATATTGTCTCACCAATTTACTTTACAAGTATTTTATATTATTTCATTGTTCTTTACTTATTGTCACTTAAATAAGTAATCTATCTAGAACTTGGTATATACTCACTGTAACTGGTCGTCTCCAGTTCAGCGCTTATATTGCAAAGTAACTCCACCATCGACATAGAGGTGTCTTCAGGTAGTACCATCTATTGAGTTGGGACTTACATACGCCATCTGGAGTTGTGTCTGATTAATCTGGTCTAGCCCTCCAGATCCACCTCCCAAGCACTCAACTAAATGAGTAAAGAAAAATCTCCATGAGTCCGACAGTCTGCTCATGTAGATTGTGCCTTTTCTTTGTAACTGGCCATGCTCATCCAGAATGTCTGTATGCCCCATCTGTCTGCATACATCCCTTAAATTAAGACCAGAGGGAAGTACAACTGGCATTTCATTCGGTGAAAAATAATTCAAATCGAGAGTAGTTCGAAGAGAATCAACTGTTAGAGACATTGGTCTGGTGCCTTGCTTCAGTGTGTAAGTGATGGATTTTTCTGCTTCTACATACACAGCTGTGTACCAAAATTCACATGAATAATCGTGGTACATTTTTCCTAGATTTAAGGTTAAAGCACCATATAAAGGACATGAGAGAAAGAAAGTGTTCAATCTCCCAATAATGGATTGGGCCTCATGAGTACTAGATAGTTTGGCCATCCAGTTATTCATATTTATACGAATGGCCTTAGCCTCTAGAGTAATATGCTCTGCCTTTTTCACGTCAGGGACGGGAGCATATTCGACAGCTAGAAGGTTTTTGATGGAATTCGATTGTCTGGGAGCCATTGTATTTGATGAAACTGAAAATGAAGAAATTAGGGTTTATGAAGGATGATGTATGATGAAAGAGAGTGATGATTGGAAATGAATGAAGAAGAAAAATAAATGAAGGAATTTGAAGATTTGGGAGTAAATGATTTTCGAAGTAAATGAAAATGAAAGTGAATGTGGGTATTTATATAGGAGAGAGAAATTGGAATTCAAAAAGGTTTATTTGAAATTATTCAAAACAATTTTGATCGGTTTTTGAAATCCGCATTTAATGTTTTACATCACACATAAATGTGTGACGTTTGACAGCCCACAAAAATAACCAACTTGCACTTTTTGTCTTCCCAAGGTAAAAATACCATCATTAAGTTTGAAAAATGACATGCCACGTAGGATAAACAGTAACTGTCCATTCAAAAAGGTTTGCTTACGTGGCACACATAACGACCAAGTATTAAAATATTATGACTGACATACCATGACTCATTTCAATGCATCTGGAGGTTGACTGGACACTTCAGTAACACTGGTGGATTACTCCAGTGAAGTATGCACTAATGGTACACTAGAGGACTTCCAGTAAAGTACCAAAAATATTTTACAGAAAATTCTTCCAGTAAGAAAATAAATTCCCCCAGAAAAAAAAACATTTTAAGGACAAAAATATTGTTGAGTCTTCCCATTGGAATGGAGATTTATAAATTTATAACAGCAAAGATAGTACACAAAGGCGTTCAATACCTAAGCTGGTATAAACTTATAAATATGAAATGGAGATCCATAAATCTATTAATGCAAAGATAGTACACAAAGGCGTTCGATATCTAAGCAGTCATAGATTTATAAATCTTTAAATCAAGGATCCCTGATAGTACACAAAGGCGTTCAATACCAAGGTTCTAGATTTAAGGGTTTAACATTCCCAACTCACCAACAAGATATTCAAAAGTTTTAACATCCAGTGGTTTGGTAAAAATGTCAGCGAGTTGTTTGTCAGTGGGAATAAAATGGAGTTCTATGTTATTTTTCATAATATGATCACGAATAAAATGATACCTGAGATCGATGTGCTTTGTCTTTGAGTGCATGACTGGATTGTTTGAGATAGCAATGGCACTGGTATTATCACAGAAAATAGGAGTTTTGGAATATTTAATACCATAATCAAGCAACTGATCCTTCATCCAGAGTATCTGAGCACAACAACTTGTTGCATACACGTATTCAGCTTCAGCAGTGGATAGTGAAACTGAAGTTTGCTTCTTACTGGTCCAACTGACCAGTTTGCCACCAAGGAAATGACATCCACCAGTAGTGGATTTCCTGTCTATCTTACAACCTGCATGATCTGAATCTGAATAACCCATTAGATCCATGCCTGAACCTTTGGGATACTAAAGGCCCAAACTGGGAACACCCTTAAGGTATTTCAGTATGCGCTTTATAGCAAACATATGAGATTCTTTTGGATTAGACTGATATCTGGCACATAAACATGTTGAAAACATAATATCTGGTCTACTGGCTGTTAAATACATCAGTGAACCAACCATGCCTCTATAGACAGTGGTGTTCACTGGTTTACCATCTGGATCAGAGTCCAGAGTAGTGGTGCAGAAATTGGAGTGGGTTTAGATGGTGAAGAGTTCATATTAAATTTCTTTAAAAGATCTCTAACATATTTCTCTTGATTAATAAAAATACCATCTCTGGTTTGTTTAATCTGAAGTCCTAGAAAGTATGTTAATTCACCCATTAAGCTCATCTCATATTCAGATGACATAATTTTTGAAAATTTTTTGCACATGTTTTCATCAGTAGACCCAAAAATAATATCATCAACATAGTTGGGAAGAAGACGAAGTCGATTCAATCCAACTCCAACCGACCGGCTGGAGAGATATTGGAAGGACATCATACCAAAGTCGTACAATTAGGACTTCGATATGGGTTTATTCTGTTTATCGTTTCGGAGGTTATGTTCTTTTTTGCTTTTTTTTGGGCTTTTTTTCATTCTTCCCTTTTTTTTAGTCATATATATAAATAGAAAGATAGATCCATCTATCCTATCCGATTTCTATTTTGATAATCAACTCCACTCTTTCTTGTACCTGGCACTAGTCAAATTGTATCTCGGTTCATGGTTTGTACCAACAGAAGATTACCTTTTTCATGAAGAATAAATAAGGTATTGTCAATTGCACCTCTTTTAAAAATTATTTTTCAATAAATGTTTAGTTAGAGTATCATACCAGGCTCGTGGGGCCTGTCTGAGACCATACAGTGCTTTGTCCAGACGATATACCCAGTGTAGATGCTTTTCATCAACGAAACCTGGTGGTTGCTTGACATAAACTTCTTCTTCTAGTTTTCCATTCAGAAAGGCACTCTTTACGTCCATCTGGTAGACTTTGAACTGATGATGAGCAGCAAATGCTAAGAAAATTCTGATCACTTCAAGTCTAGCCACTGGAGCAAAAGATACATCAAAATCAACATCTGATTGGCAATACCCTTGCGCAACCAATCTGGCCTTGTTTCTGACAACATGGCCATCTTCATCTACCTTATTCCTGAAGACCCATCTAGTTCCAATTGGTTCTTTTTTGCCAACTGGGAAAGGAACCAGGTACCAAACCTTGTTCCTTTCAAACTGGTGAAGTTCTTCTTGCATAGCAATCACCCAGCTTGGATCTTCCATAGCCTCGTCAATTTTCTTAGGTTCAATCAGTGATAAGAAGCTGACATATAAACATTGATCACTGGAGGCTCTTCTGGTCATGACACCTCTACTGGATTCACCTATGATCTGATCGATAGGATGAGCTTTTGTCCACCTAGAGTATTGACCAGGATTGTTACTTACAACAATATCAGTGCAAGAGTTCAATTGAGTCTCCTCTGGTGTTTCTTCAGGAGGAGGATCTTGCCAGACGACTTCAACGTCTTCATCTAAATCAATAAGATCACGATTTTCATCATGAAATTCTTCATTTGAAGACATTTCTTGAAGTACTGGTTCAGTTTCTACTGATACTGATACTGGGGGAGTAGTACGAATATCTGATCCAATAATAATTACAGAGGGTAGCTTGAAATTCATTGAAGGATAGAATGGTGTACTACTGGATGGTTTCTTAAGTTGAATAGGTTCCAGATCGGGATGACTGGAAGCTTCTTCTGGAGAATCTTTATTGTAGTTGATAGGATCAGATTCACAGAAGACAATTGGAGTTACTGGGGGAGAATCAAGGGTTGGCATTTTATTGATTGCAGCATTTGATTCATCAAATGTGACATGTATTGACTCGTGGACCTTCTCCAGTCTCTTGTTATAAACTCTGAAGTCCTTGCGAATGGCTGAATAACCTAAGAAATATCCTTCATCAGCTTTGGCATCAAATTTTCCTAACTGACTGGAGTCGTTTAGGATATAAACTGGACATCCAAAAACGTGAAAATAACCAATATTTGGTTTTCTATTTCTTAATATTTCATAGGCTGTCTTCTTATGTCTCTTGATGTAAATAGACCTGTTCTGGGTGTGACAAGCAGTAGCTATTGCTTCAGCCCAGAAATTTGTAGGAAGACCAGATTCAGCAAGCATACTCCTGGCAGCTTCTATCAGCGTTCGATTCTTTCTTTCTACTACTCCATTTTGCTCTGGAGTCCGTGCTGATGAGAAATTCTGGGAGATGCCAGTGTCAGTACAGAATGACTCCAGTGTAGCATTCTGGAATTCTGTTCCATTGTCACTTCTTAACTGACACACTTTTCGCTTGTGTTTGAGTTTGAGTTCAATTTACTTGATTAGAGCAATGATTTCAGCAGCAACTTCATTTTTAGACCTGAGAAAGATAACCCAACAATATCTGGAAAATTCATCGACAATCACCAGGGTGTATCTTTTACCAGCACGAGTCTGAACATTTACTGGACCAAAAAGATCCATATGTAGCATATGAAGTGGTTCAGATATGCTGAAATTCTGTTTGGTCTTGAAACTGGTACGTTTCTGCTTACCCATCTCACACCCTGGACATGGCCTTTCCTTTTTAAAAGAAACTGAAGGTATCCCATCTGCCAGTTGTTTTCTAGACAACTTATTTATATTTTTAAAATTTAAATGGGATAACCTTTTATGCCATAACCAGTTTGTGTCTTCATCAGCCTGAGTATAGAAACACTGCTCTGAAGGAGAGCTTTCCATATCCATTACATACACATTCCCTCTTCTGGGAGCAATCAGTACTACCTTCCAGTCCTTGTTGAATATGATACCCTGAGCAATATTGAACAGAACTTGATAGCCATCATCACACATTTGACTTACACTGATCAGGTTGTATTTCAAACCATTCACAAATGCAACTCGTCTGAATTTGACTTGTCCATTATTCAGGACTCCATACCCCTCAGTTTTTCCACAACCATCATTTCCAAAAGTAATGGAGGGTCCATCAGAAATTATGAACTCCTCCAGCAGGGTCTTACATCCGGTCATTGTCCTGCCAGCTGCACTGTCAAGATACCAAATATATTTCTTTCGATCGCCCTGCACATCCACCAGATTGATTAATTAGATTTAGGAACCCATCGACTGATGGGTTCACTGGACCCTCCCTTATAGGTCCCTGGAGGTATCTGGTTGAGTTCACTTTCTTCTAAAACAGATTTCTCTGCGAATTTAATTGGAACTGATAGTTTTGAAACCTTTTTCTTTTTCTTTTCAATTGGAAAAACATTTTTGTCTTTCTTTGAAAAAGGTTTTGTATTTTGTTTAGGGCCAGACGAAGTACCCTCAAAATTGTTTAATCTTACATTACAACTTTGAATTTGACTAGTCAGTAGTTGAAACTGACTCTCCAGTCTTAACAAAATACTTTCTTCAGATGACACCTGAGCCTTTCCAGATGACTGGACTTTAGGCTTAGGTAGGGAGACATTCTTCTTCTTTGGAACTGAAGGTCCCTTGGAAGAAGACTGAGGCAAAGGTTTCTTCTGATTAACCTTTTTCACTAGAGCAGTCACCTGAGGTGCTCCAGTTTTGACCTCTGGGGATTGAACTGGAAAAACATTGGCCTTGGGAGTAACAGGCTCATCATAAATGGTAATGGGCCTGAATCCTTCTGGTAAACGGTCAATAACTGGTATCAAGGATGCAATATGAGTATTTCCATCTAAATAAGCACGTTTTTGAGCAGGAAATTGATTTACTCCAGCATCATATGGCTTTTTGGTTTCCAGCCATGATTTAATAACCTGTTTTTCTTTTTCTAAAATTATTTCCAGGTCTTGTTTTTCTTGAATCAGTTGTTCAGTTACCAGAACTTGAGCTTGAAAAGCCAGTTCAATATCCTGAAGTTCTTTTAATTTTGTTTTTAAAACTGAAAATTTCAGAAAAATCTGTTTCTATACCATTTACACAGTCAGATCTAACAGTTTCAACAAAAATTAAATCAGAATTAAGAGCTTCAGCAACGTCCAATTTTAATTCAGGGTCAGTTTCAAGATCATAATTACTGACCTTCGTCTGCCAGAGCCATGTAACAGCAATCTCTTTCTTCTTCTTCATCAACTGATGAATCATCAGAGGAAACCCATTTTTCTTTAGAAGTTGAAATCATGCATTTATTATTATCAATTTGTTGAGACATGAGAGCAATTTGAGCCTTAAGCTTTTTATATTTGAATTTATAGCTATCATCAGGCTTTTTAGAAGTAAATGGACCAGGCTGAGATATAAACTGACTGGACTTGCAATCCTTCATGAAATGACCTTTTCTGCCACACTTAAAGCATGTCAGATTAGTCTTATCAGTTGAAGTACTGGATGCAAATTGTCCACTGGGCCTATTTGCTCTTGCTTTGAAACGGTTAAATGTTTTAGCAATCATTGCAACCAGGTCATCATCATCAGATTCATCACAGTCTGGAGAGATATTACTAGTTTCTCCAGATTCCATAAGTTCAGACATCATCTTCTTCATAGAAAATACATTCTCAGAAGACATTAAAGCTGTACCTTGTGGATCAGTATGACTGATCACATTGGAACTACTGGAGGCATGGTTTAAGGCATCTTGTTCTGCCACAATTCTCTGAGCCTGATTTTCTTCAGTGTATTTGAAGGCTCCATATAAAGTTGAAAGAGTGTGAGTGTGCAGAGTTTTACCTTGTCTTAAGAGCAGGATCATGTGAGACCATTTGGTGGGTAAAATATCACAAAATTTCTCCAGAAGTATATCCTTGTCTTTCTCAACCCCCAGACCTCTCAACTGGTTAATTATGCTCATAAATCTGGCGTAAGTGAGAGACTCGTTAGGAAGAGCAAAAAATGACTCATACTTCTTGTTTAAGGAGACCTTTCTGGTGACAATGGTGTCATCTCCTCCTTCATACTGGTTCCCCAGTTCATCCCACATGGTTTTAGCACTGGGGAAAAAAACTAGTGTGGGAATTAGGGTTTCTGGAACAGCCCCGAGGATCATGTTTTTGAAAAGGGTATCTAAATTTACCAATCTCCTCTCCTCTTCAGACCAATGTTCCTCCCTCTTTTCCCTACCTCTTCTAGATCCAGTTGGATCAAGAAGAGCATTGAGAGGTGATGTTGGGACGTAAGGTCCTTCATTTAAAATTTTCATCATATTCCTCTCAATACCAGTAATATGTAATATCATTCTTGCTTTCCACGTTCCAAATTCATCACTCTTCCCACTGAATTTAGGAACAGGATTGTTTGAGTAGTGCACATGCACATGTGGAGAAGCAGGAGTAGGAGGAGGAGGTGGTGGATTAGTGTTAATGATAGGTGGTTCATTATTTTGTTGATCATTAACAACAGGATCAGGACCAAGACTAAAACCTTGTGTATTTTATGGGTGGGCCATCAAAAAGCAGATCTAGGCAAATTTGTTAGCCTTCTGCTCTGATACCACTTGTAAGTCCCCTCACTTGATGGTTTAACCCACTAGTGTAAAATACGACAAGTTAAGAATTCACTAGATTGGACTAGTATTACTTTAAATATAATTACAAGAATATAAACAAAGTAATACAAGACTTAAAGCAATAAACAATATAAAGGTGGAACACAATGTAATTTTTCAAGTATATTTTATTTATGATGTTTAAATAAAATACAAGGTTGTGCGGAATCAAGATAATACAAGTAAGTAAATATCCTAACAACCTATGAATTACAAATGATCTATATTTGCTAAATATTCTCTTTGGATCGAAATACTTAGAGTTGTGAAGTATTCCCTTTTACGATCGAGAGTATTTAGACAAATTCACCAAATTGCTAAAAAGTAATTTGAACGAAGGAAAATGACTTTGTATTTATAGGCAAGTAAATTCACAAGTGAATTTATTGCGCCATAAATATGGTTGCATGCATTTAATGAACCGACAACTTGTCATTAAATGCATTGGTTAAATATCAAGAATAAAGTCACATCAATGTGACGTGTCATCCTTTTTAACCAACCACCTTTGCACACGTATTGTTCTTTTATCAAGTGGACACGTGGGTTGTCCAGGTAAAAGTGTGTAAAGGCAAAAAGTCAGTTCCTCGTAATTAGTGTTCAGACTTGTAAGGTCTAGAACACTGACAAGCTCCAGTCGTAGATCTGGTAAGACTTCCAGTGGACTCCGCCATTTGTCAGTCTTCTTTCTTCTAACTTCAGTCTTTGACTTCAGTGAGAATATCTTCAGTAGAATAGATCAGGACTAGAGTGAAGTCCAGTGAGATGAAATCTGGTGACTCCAGATTTCCTATACAAGTAAGTTGCTCACTGGTCTTCCATTATTTCTGGACAAATCTTAAGTAAGGACTCCAGACTTCAAGTCTGGAGTGGTCCAGTAAATCTGGACCTAACACCACTATTCTTAGGTTTAGAGTTATCAGCTTGTTGAGTGGGTTTTACTCTACAATCATTTTCCATATAACCAGTTTTACTACATTTATAACAAGTGATTTTTGACATATCTAAAGGCTTTTTAGGTTTGTCACTCTTAGAAACTCTTTTTCCTTTGAATTTTGAAAAAAATTTCTTCCTCAATCTTTCAGCCAACATGGCAAAATCACTAGCCAAACTCTCAGTTTCATCACTAGAATAATATTCAGTCTCAGATTCACAAGGTTTATCAGTTTCAACAATATCACTCACAAACTGACTTGGAACAGGTTCATCACACAATGGGCTGGGATGCTCAGTTGAAGATGCAACAAGTGCAGAGCTAGAGCTTCCCACAGCATCACCCATGGCAATCAGCTTTTCAGCTTCAATGCATTCATGGTTGTGAAGCAACCCATAAAGACCTGGTAAGTCAAGTTCTTTGTACACAGGACTCAACTTGACACTAGCAACATAATTATTCCATTTTAAAGGTAATGAACATAGAAATTTGCTTTTAAGTACATCATCATCTTTATGTATGTCAATAGAAATCAAGTCATTAACAAGTGCATTAAATTGGGTATGAGTGTCAGTGAGGGATTCATTCTTATGTGCAAAAAATCTTTCATACCTTCTAGTTAAGGTAGTCTTGGTAGACTCCATAGAAGTTGCACAGCCCTCATACATAACAGTCAATGTATCTCATATCTTTTTAGCATTAGGACAGTGTCTAATGGCTCTATAAATGTCCTTAGGTACAGCTTGGACAATAAAGTTCCTGGCCTTTACATCCAAGTTGACCATTCTTTTATCTTCATCACCCAAATCTGCTCTGGGTTTGATAACAACTCTGGCATCAGGTGCACCAGGCTCAGATCCATTAGTTGGAGCTGGCCTAGGTGTGATTACTGTATCCCTTGGAACATAAGGTCCATCAACAAGTATGCCAGGCATGTCATTATCAATAGATTCAAGAAAAAGGGACATTCTACCTTTCCACCCACTGAAATCAGTCTTATCAAACATGGGTGGTCTGGTTGAAGAACCATTATCAGTGTACATAGGTTGAGACATGTTTTAAACCAAAATAAAAGTTAAATGAGAGGGATCAAGTTATGTGTATTACTTAACCCCTGCTCTGATACCACCTGATAGGTCCCAAAGGAGATAACAGGATGGTTTAAGATGTCTCAAAAGAGTTGTAGAGGGGGGGTGAATACAACTTTTAAACTTAATCAGCTTGAAAATACTTTTTAATGCGGAATGTAAATTATCTTAATGTATTTGTCCATATTCAGTTTGAGATAATCATGTTAATGAAACAATAAGTAAATAGACAGAATATAAAGACAGTAAAGTAAAGTGCAGTCCAAGAACAAAGTGCAAGCTGATTTTCAACCAATTCTTTTATTGAAGAATAAAAAGAATTACAAGTAGTTGTGGAACAGATTAGCCTACAAATCTAACTACTTGGCTGAATAGCAAGTTACAACTTTGTTTATTAACTATACTAGCCCAAGCTGAGTACAACACAGATCCAAGCTGATAGCTTTAATCATTGCGAGAGTTAATGTTATGGATGCACACATTCTTGAGACACAAAGGTTGGTTTATATAGGCATCAACACTGCCTTGGATGCCGTCCATTCTTTTCCACGCGTCTTGATCTAATGGCTTGTGCTTGATCAGTACTAGGTGACAGTGACATTGTCCTTTTTGTTTCCTTCTTGGTCACCAAGGTTGATCGTGCAGCAACAATACAATGGACACCTCATAGAATGTTTACAATCAACAACTGGCACTTATAGAATGTCCTTTCTGGTGCATATCCAGTTGATTGATGATATATACAAAGTTATAACAACTCTGGAGCACTTGCAAGACTCCAGGCTGACAATGTACCTTCCAAGCTGACTGTAAGATCCAAGTTGATTTCCACCCATCAGCTTGGTCTTCTATCCTTGTTCTTCATCTTTGATTTAGACCAAGTGCTAGTTCTTCTTTTGATGCAGCTTGAGAGATACCATCTTCTAGTGAAGATGTTCAGGCTGACTCAGCTTGGAACCATCCAAGCTGACTCAGCTCCAGAACCAAGGACTTAAGTATTTCTTGAGTTGTTTGTCATCTTCAAATCTTTCTTGTAATGTATGAGTGACTTGACTCCAACAAGGGGACCATTTGAAGGCATCTTTTTTCAGTAAATCAGTCAGAGGCCTTGCAATTTCCCCAAAACTTTTGATAAATCTCCTATAATAGCCTGCAAGACCTAGAAAACCTCTCAACTGCTTCACTATTGTAGGAGTAGGCCAATTTTTGATAGCTTCTATTTTAGATGGATCAGTAGAGACTCCCTCTTTGGTGATAATATGCCCCAAATACTCTACCTTGTTCCCTGCAAATGTACATTTTGACCTTTTGGCTCTCAAACTGTTCCCCCTCATCAATTGCAAAACTGATTGCAAATCTAGTAGATGTTGCTCCATATTTCCACTATATACTAAAATATCATCAAAAAAACAAGTGCACATCTTCTAAGCACTGACTGAAAGGTGGAGTTCATGAGAGATTGGAAAGTGGCAGGGGCATTGGTTAGCCCAAAAGGAATCACCAGAAATTCATAGTGTCCCTGGTGTGTTTTGAAGGCAGTTTTATGAATGTCAGGCTCAAACATCCTCACCTGGTGATACCCTGACCTAAGATCCAGCTTAGAATACACCTCAGCTCCTTGTAATTCATCTAATAAGTCTTCAATCAGTGGTATTGGAAAAACATCCTTCACTGTGGCTTCATTCAATCTTCTATAATCCACACACATACGCCATGAACCATCTTTTTTCTTCACAAGAACCACAGGTGCTGCAAAAGCACTATTACTATGCCTAATGACACCTGTATCCAATGACTCCTTTTGTCATTTGCTCAATTATGTCTTTTTGAGCTTTTGGATACCTATATGGCTTCAAATTCAAATTAGTTTTCTCATCCTTCAAAACTATTTTATGATCTATTGCTCTAGAAGGAGGTAAACCAATTGGCACTTCAAAAATGTCTGCATAATTGTCTAAAAGGGCATGTAATTCCTCACTGTTAGCCAATTCATCAATAGTTGGATGATACATCCCAGAATGGCTCCCTCCAGGTTGTATTGTGACAATTGTGCCTGCACAACTTGGTTCTCATTCTGAAGAATTGCAGTCATTTTTTCCATAGTACAAGCAGCTAACTCTTGTCTCCTATTACCCTGGAGCTCAATATTATTTCCTCCCACAGAAAATTGCATGGTTAGCTCCTTAAAATTCCATACAATGTTACCTAAAGTCTCCAACCACTGAACTCCTAGAACAATATCATAATTTGTCAATTTAATAACTAGCATATCAGCTTCAAAGTTGTTGCCCTGCATCATGCAATCAAACTTCCTACAGAAAGTTATACATCCCATATTATTGCCATCAGCTACTTCAACCTTAACATGTGAGATTTGATAAATATAACAGCTCACTTTGGTAGTTACAGACTCACTCATGAAATTATGAGTAGAACCACTATCCACTAAGATGTGTAATCTTTTGGTACCCACAAAACCAATGACTTGCATTGTAGAGTAGGAAGGGATTCCCATCATAGCATTTAAGCTTATTTTTGGTTCTCCATGTACCAATTGCCCTGTATCTACTATCTCCTGCATCATAATCTCCCCTCCCTCTTCCAAACTATCATCAATCTCAACCAAAAACAATTGTTTCTTCCCCTTACAAACCTTTTGATGACCAGCCACAAATTTTTCATCACAATAAAAACATTCTCCCTTAGCTCTCTTATCTTCCAAAAATTTATTGTTAACCTTCCTAGGCACAGTTGTATTCATAGGTGCAGGATTGGCAGGGGAGGTTAATAGAGGTTGTTTACTAATGCCAGGGTATACAGAATTCCTATTAGAAGGAAATTTATATGTGTTTCCAGGCATAGTTTTCATTCCTAAGGTCTTGTTTGCCTGATTTTGCATTCTAGACAATGAATATGCTTCTTTTAAGGTTTTTGGCTTAAACAGTCTAATTGGACATCTAATTTCAGGCTTCAATCCTTCTATATACAAACTGATGGTATATTTTTCCACCAAAGTCACTTTTGTCCATAATAGATCAAATGCATCATTATAATCATCTAATTCCCCTGTTTGAGTCAATGCTTTAAGAGATCCCATAGCATCTTCTATTAAAGTTTGAGTAAACGTAGCAGAAATGGCTCTCATATACTCATTCCAACCTATATTCATCATTTCTTTACCACTAGATTGCACATAATTCATATGCCATGATAAAGCCCTACCTTCTAAGTTTAGAGCAGCATACCTGACCTTGTAATTATCTGGTGTTTCATCTAAGGAGAAGTAGTGCTCACACTTATATAATCATCCTTCAACATCATCTCCCTCAAATTTGGGGAAATCCGGTTTTGTGAGTCTACTGTTGCAATTCCGACCAGATTGACCACCATGATTATCGCCGCCGGTCACAATCGTCACTCGTTGATTTGCTAACTGCTCATATTTGTCTTCCCATTGTTTTTGCATATATATGAACATTTTTTTGAGATCTAGAAGTCTGGTGTGAGTTGTTGATGAAAATTGATCTACTCGAGATAGATCCTTTAGGAGTTTTTCCATTTCCTGATTTCTCGTCGTCATCGTCTTCGATTTGTACGTCACCGTCGTCGCCGACGATAATGACGGAAATCGCTCGTTGTAAGACGGAGAATTCTGAGAAAAGTCGTCGGAATGTATGATTCCGATCGTCGCCGGTGATGAAATACTTCACCGGAGATACAGAGTTGGCCACCAGGAGCGTTTAGCTCTGATACCAATGATAAAGGAGAAATGCAATTGGAGGAAAGAGAGAGAATTATGATTTGATATCTGAATAATATTGTGTAAATGTATATTACCTCATATATATACAACGGCTATCTAGTAACCGCCCCCAACAACCCAACTATCATTTGTACATCTTAAACCCTCCAACTTCCATTATTTACAACTTTCCCCCTTTATTCATTATTATTATTATTATTATACAAATTCAGTGTATCATATTCGGTACCTGTTCGTATTGAAACTGAAATCACTTTAAAAATAAAACCGAAGACCGAACCAAAGTAAACATTTCTGACCAGTTCGAGGTATTTTTGGTACCATGCTGATCAGTACCAATTTTTTGGGAGCTTCGGTATTAGGTTCCATAGTGCACTGTCCTTTCCTCATATTTGTACTTTATTCTGTTAAAAGGAAAAAACAAAAACATTTAATTTTAGATTTTGGATTATACACCCTCACAGGCTCACATAGACTCTTCATCATGATCTCCTTTTTTCTTCTTCTTCATTATCCTTTCTACTACAGAATCTTTACAAATAATCTGATGATGGTGGAAACTCTTGAGTGTTCATTTTCATCTAAACGCAAACTTTCTTCTTTTCCAATTCCCCCCGTAAAACATCTAAGGTATATCTGTAACAACCTATCTCCAAACCAAAAGTGAAATGTCACGTTCAAACCTAAATGAATGATACCTCTTATAATGAATCACTAAATGAAGAATCCCTTGTAATATTTTTGCAATTATTATTGCCAAATATGATCTAGAACATTGATCTTCAATAATGCACTTTACGTGGAAGGTAGCTAAAAGTTCATTTTTCCTTTCTTTCTTAATACCTGCCACATGGAAATAAAACTGCGGTTGAGCTAAACGCTTAGTACGCGGATATAACAAATGCAAAATTGAACATTTTTTGTGTGAATAATAAGCTTATATTCCACGAATCAATTAATGATAGGAAATGAATAATGAGTTGACTGGTAACAAAATCAGATACTTACAATAATGAATATAAATAATGAAACAAAGAATTTAGCTAAACTGAAAGGCCAATGAGATATGTTAAACCGGGTTTAAATTATCAATACTTGCATATCAAAATTGTTAGATATAACAAACACTAGCCACTAATTAATACAATGAGAGCAGGGTACTATAGATCCACATTAACTAAACCCTAATGAGAAAACAAAAAAAATAACTGTAGTTAAAGTTGGTCCCGAAATATAATATATAATAATAACACAATGAGTACATATGATATATAAAAACAAACTTTTTAAAAGGTTTAAAATTTTAATGTAGTTAATGCTAGTCGTAATACACGTACGATGTACAGATTAACATATGTATGTCATATGATGATTATATATTACGAACATTTTAGTTCAATAATTTTGCTTCTTGCTTTGTTATATAACTAGTAATATCTATAACACGATAATATTTCCTTGTTATGTTAAAATATTGGTGAGATAATTTTGATGGTATCACTGGTTGAAGGGTCTGATTATAAACATGTTGGAATAAATATAAATATTATTCTAATAAACAAGCGACTGAATTTTATAATAAACATTCATTATTGTTTTAAACATTCATTATTTATCAATCTATAATCTATACTACTTAATAAAGAAAATGGCCATTTTCCTCTTTAAACCTTAAGCCTTTAAAACACTAAAATACCCCTATACATTTTACATTACTACATTCAATACTCATGATTTACCAAAAGTAATCCCTTAACATTTTGTAACTCTATTTCCTTGTACTCATTATTGTTGTTAGGTAATTTTGTACGCTTCAAATAATCGCCGCCGCAACGCGCCGATACCCGTCTAGTACATAATAAAGCAACAATCTTCTTTTAAAATCTCAATTAAGGAATTGAAGTACCTAAATTACCCCCTCCTTAATTCATTAATTTAAACGTTTCTATCTAATATACCTATAATACCTTTAATGAAATAATTTGCAACATAAATACCTCAATCCTTAAATAACTACACTACCTCCTTTAACATCAATTACTTTTACATTCACCACCATTGCCGCCCCCACCACCCGTCACCACCGTCGCCGTCACCCGTCGCCGCCGTCACCCGTCGCCGCAACTGCCGCCATCACCACCCCGCGCCACTACACCATCGCCGCATTGCGCGAGCATATGACTCGTTCATAATAATAATTTTATTCATATATGAATATAAATTATATAGTTTTAGTTGGCAAAGATATATATTTAAATTAATATACGATTTTTAATCATATAAGGTATCTTCAAAATAGAATTAATTATATATAGTATAGTATTTATTATATATTAAGTTATTGATTTATTTATAATACATATACATATATTTTATATGGATAGATATGATAACAATATAGTGGAATAAAAGTTCAATAATTAGATATATTTGTCTATTAACTAAATAATAATTATAACTATAGTATAATATATATGGTATATAAAAAATAAATTTATCTATACTATCTAATAAAAAAAAACAACAAGTTAAGTGTTGAAAAGTTGTATAATATTTTCACCTAGCATTCTTTAAAATATTTTCATTTATACTACCCATTAACATTAATGATTAAATTACACTATCAACCCTCTATCTTTTAAAAAAACTTCATTAAAAAAATATCTTCATTAATCATCTACATCAATTATCTACACTACTCGACGCCACCTCCACCACCAATAATCAACCCTACTACCACACCGTCGCCGCCACGACCACCGCCACATTGCAAGTACTGTGCTAGTTAATATAGATTAAGGGACACATGTCGCATAAGGAATGTATTAAGTATCGTTTAGACAATGTGTCAATCTTGTTTCAGTTTATTGGTAAATATACAAAATAATAAATTTTATTGGAAAGTGTTTATATAATAGGATTTTATAATGACAGAATAAAATGCATAAAAGAGAATTTATACCGTTTATATTAAAAGATCGATGCATAAAAAAATTGAAGTTTGTTTATATAGAATAGTTTTTCATTTATTATAAAATTCAGGGTTACATATAAAAAGCTAGGTATATTTTTTTGGAGAATTGTATATTTTCATATCAAAAGTTCACCCTTGAATTTTATATTAAGTGTACAACTATTTAATGCATCTTCGGCTTTATTTGGCAAAACCCAATTTTTTATACAAATCAAAAATTTTATATAAGTCCACGTACTGAATAAATCATCGTAGTTAAATCAAACTTTATTGATATGGATGATAAATTCCTTCGTGTTCTTGCTTTACATGCGCAGGTTTTATCAAACTCTATGGATATGGACGACATCCTGCTTCGTCTTCATGCGCAGGTTTTCGAAAACTCTTATTTTCTATAGTATATATATATATATTATATATATTCTAATTTAAGTTAGTTACTTACATAGATATTTGGTTCCAAAACATAGTTTTAGTGATTATAAACTTTGTTTGTGCTAATATATCATTATATCGAATTTATATTAAAACTCGAAAAAGACAATTATGTTTCGATCGCCATTGTGAGTTTAACATTGGACTTCAGTTTCGTTTACTTCCTACTAGCTAGCTACTCTTATCTCTAAGATCGCTGTATTATTAAGATATATATATATACATTATGATATATATGATTAAACGAATTAAAGAATCGAATTGAAGGGTTTATATATAAAGGCATAAAGCTAAGTTATGCATGAGAATATGAGATATTTTCAACTTAATTAGTAGTCCTAATCCTCTGTTGTGGGTCTTGATAAATTAAGCCCGTGTGTGATTTTATGTTTTTAAGTTGATCTCCTTTATCTTCTCAATAGATAATTACTATCATTGTAATTTATTTATTTATTATCTTTTTATAAATACTTAGGGTATTATAATATTCTATCTGTCTATGTATATGTATATACATACATATATTTTGGGTTCTTTATATAAAGTTTGAAATTGATGATTTGAATAAGATAATTTTGACCTAATTGATGATGATGAATGATTGACTGTGATGGTTGGTTATAGGTGGTGGAGCGTCAACGTCCATAAAGAACAAAGAGCAGTTGGAGGAATCTAAAAGTACTATACGCCAAGAATTATTTTATTGTGGCATTTGCATGGACTCCAAAACTGAGCCAGACATGTTTCGAAACACCAACATTTGCAGTCACATGTATTGCAGAGACTGCATTTGCAAACATGTTGCAGCCACGATAAGAGAACGAAACTCAGCAATGGTTAAGTGTCCAGACCCGAGCTGCAAAGGTTTAATAGGACTTGAAGTCTGTCAAAATATGCTTCCAAAACAAGTTTTGGAAAGATAGAAGGATGCCCTTTGCGAGTCTCTGATCAAGGGGTCTGAGAAATTTTACTGCCCATTTAAAGACTGTTCAGCCTTGTTGGTGAATGATGGCGGGGAGGTCGTCACTTCCTCGGAATGTCCCAATTGCAATAGACTCTTTTGTGCACAGTGTAGAGTGGCATGGCATTCTGGCATGGATTGTAGCAAGTATACGAGTTTGAAAAAGGGAGAGAGAAGTCAGTGGCGGATTCCTGAAATTTGCATCAAGGTATGCAATTTTTCGTGAATACGTAGTTTTCTCTAGATGATTTTGGGTACCATTTTCTAGTATCTTCTCGGAATTGTACATTTACCTTTCTAACCATTTTAGAATTTACATTAAAAATAAGGAATTATATATATATCGGTATATATATTTTACAAATTCACATGAATTATAATTGCATTATATTACAAGTCCTCTCTTTTCTTCATAAATGGTGGGTCTCTAGATGGGCTTCCAATGGAAGCCTCACTCCAAACGCCCTTGGATGACTATCTAGGTGCCACTTGTCACGAGATGCTCCTAGTTGGGACTTCCATTGGAAGCCTCACCCAGCATGGACTTAAAGACTCCTTTTTTTCTTTTGATTGAGGGTACGTACTCAATGATTTTTGTAAGCTAGCTCGGATATGCACTCTTAACAATTGGTAATTTCTATTACAGGGTATGGAAGCCAAAAGAGAGATCCAGAGGACCTTATGTTGATGAATCTTGCTAAAAACAAGAAATGGATGAGGTGCCCAAGCTGCAAGTTTTATGTTGAAAGAACTTTTGGATGTCCACATATTAAGTGCAGGTTAAATATATATAATTTTAGTTTACTTTATTGATCTATATATAAATTACTAATATGCTTTATAATACATACTATAAAGATTATAGAGTAAGTACTGATTGTTGAATAACTTTTGGTTTTGTTATCGTAGGTGCGGGTATCATTTTTGTTACGAGTGTGGAAAGCAGAACAATGGAAAAACACATGCTTGTCCTCATTATTATGATTTTCATTTCTTATATGGTAGACATATATGTTTGTGATATAAAAATCATAGTTGGTGTCGTCATATCACTATCTCAAAACCTTTTCCCATTGTCAAGTTTTGCATTTGTTTTTCTTTCATTAGATATATTCTGTGCTTGTTAAATAAATAAAAAAACAATTATCAATTGCCACTTAGGCTAACTACAATGGTAAAAACCATCACAATATGCAAACTGAAAAATGCCAACATGAAGATACAAAATACTACTAAAATGTCGTCCTCAGTTTGTATGCTTACTTTTTGAGAACAAATTGATAAAGTGGGGTCAATTTTTTGTTTTATTCCAATCTTTTGACCGTTCAACCAAAAAGAAGATATTCTTTAATTTTTGTTATTAATCTAATGTGTTTTTTAATCAATATGAATGATGATATAGCATGAGCAAATTGCGTTTCAGTAGGTTGGTTGGAGCCAAAATGAGTTTGGTATATTGATTTGGTGTACTGGAACAGTTTGTTAACGTGTTGTTGAGTTGATCAGTATATTTGAACATTTTGTAGAAACCATTAGAAATGGCCTTAGTCTTGGGTTGAGTGTTGTGTTCCAAGACAAATAAAACAAATATCAAACGGACAAAAATTTCATTTTCTGGAAATCTAACCAGGACTCAACACATGAGGTTTCCTCCTTGCGAAATTGAATTCACAAGATCCTTCTTCCAATTCTGCATATCACAAGAAAGAGCTTGTGAATGATAGGTATTTTGTGCAAACTCGAAAAAATTGGATAAAATGGTATAATAGTTCAAGTTATTAAAAAAGTTTACGTTTGTAACTGTGGGATTGGGACTAGCATAGTAGAGTAACATGGACTAATTTGAGTCTAGCATGGACATTGATTAGCCCGTACAAAACCAAAACCAAAACCAACCCATCATATTCTTTTCTCTTTTTTTTTTCATTGATTTGAATTTTCTTTTGTAATGAAGTAATTTTTATTTTTATTTTTTTTGGAACGGAATTTCAACTTTGGGGTCTAGACTATGTTGTCTTAACCGGACCCACGC
Source organism: Erigeron breviscapus (assembly GCA_034093135.1). Classification (NCBI taxonomy): domain Eukaryota; kingdom Viridiplantae; phylum Streptophyta; class Magnoliopsida; order Asterales; family Asteraceae; genus Erigeron; species Erigeron breviscapus. The sequence goes on along the minus strand of CM067172.1, from coordinate 15,956,669 downwards.
TAGAGCACCCCATACACCAGACCTCAACCCAATGGGAGGAAAACCCCCTATTAATCCGCCCGTAGGCACGACAATTAATAGAGGTAAACCTTGCCCCCTCAGACCTGGACCTGGGTATACCCAGACCAAGCCTCATAGAGGGACCTCCAATATATATCACATTTGCTGCCGTGGGGATTCGAACTTGGGATAAAGATGTCACCAAGCACAGCACCAACCACTGGACCAACATGTGATATTGTAATGAAGTAATTATAGGAAGAAAGATATAAACATATGACAGATTGACAGTCCCTTTATGGTTGGACGTATGTTTGTTTTGTGAAAAGACAATTTATTGACGAATTAAATTGCATTGTCATTGTTTAATGAGAATTGATATTTGTACCACAAAACTTGAATCGTTTACCACACGGTATATATACAAACCGTCAAACCGTATATTTAACTTGTATAAAAACCAATTATAAGTATAACAACACATACTCAATGTCAAAGCTACGACATGGAATGTAATTAATAAGACCTCTGCTCTTTGTGAACGATTTAGATGATGCGAAAAATGTTTGTGGGAAGAATAGTAATGTGGGTGATTATGTGTATTTTTAGAGGTTTGTAAAGAAGAACTAGGATGAATGTATTCCTATTCCTTTTTCCTTTTTTTTTCTTTTTAGTTCCTCATGTATGTATTTTATTTATATTATCTTACAAAGAAAACAATACTTAATTTACTATTGAAATTGTTAAAAATGTGTAATATTTTCATCTAACACTTACATATTTTCACTTACACCCCTTAAAATATTTTCACTTATATTACCCCTTAACATTAATGATTAAATTACACTATCAATCTTTATCTTTTAAAAAATCTCCATTAACCTTTTACGTCAAATACTTTTACATCAATTATCTACACCACTCGACGCATCCTTCACCACCAACAGTCGCCCCCACCATCACAACGTTGCCGCCATGACCACCGGCACATGCCGCACGTACCCGTGCTAGTATCCTTTCAAAAACTGTATGTATTTTATTGTAATTCTTTACATTTTTATCTAGTTAAATGTAATTGTATTTTTATTTTTATTTATTTGCATTTTAAAATTTTATTTTCTTACATAAATTTCATATAAATAATAAAATCATAAACATAAAAAATAGGACAAAGTGAAAGTGGTGTTATCACACACCTAAGTTGGGTGAAATACTTTTCACATCCTAATTTTTTAACGTTTAATGTATAATGAATAAATAATTACCCATGTTTTTTATGGATTAAAAAACTTACATGTAAGAGAGATTTCACCCAACTTAATATGTAACAGCATCACATTCGCTTCCCCTGAAATACAATATGTTTGTTTTTAAGCATAATAGATATGTTATGTTGCGGGTTAAAAGTGTTTATAAAACAGATGTGGCATTGCCGGGGAAAGTGTGAATAGAAGTTTACTTTTCAAGAAGAAAAAAAAGAAAAAAAAAGTTAATTGGACAAAAGTAGTAGGATGTTCATTGTAGGTGACCACACAGGAACATTACCACACTCTCTATCTCCTCAAAATCAATGGCTTCTCTTTAATTACTTACAAAATAATATATACAAAAAAAATATACTTTTCATTACATGGCTTCCTCTACTTACTTAAACTTATGCTGCCTCTCTTCTTCTTCGTCATCTTCTTCTGTTTCATTTATTTCCAAAATACCCACTTCAACTCACTATTTTCATTACCCTTTTCAGTCTTCTTTTGGCTATAATCATAATAATAATAATAAAGTTTCATTATCTGACTTGAAAACTTATGCAAAGTTTGATAAGTTTGATAGCCAATCTTTAAATGATACTACTACTAATTTAGAACAGAATTCTTCAGGTGCATTTCAACAAACACTTTCACCACAAGATTATGAAGAAGAAGAAGATGACAGGTATTACTTTTAAAACATTTTTTGTCAGAATTTTGGACATGTTTTTACATATTGTTGGGTGAAATCTTTCACATCCTAATTTTTTAACGTTTAATGTATAATGAATAAATAATTACCCATGTTTTTTATGGATTAAAAAACTTACATGTAAGAGAGATTTCACCCAACTTAATATGTAACAGCATCACATTCGCTTCCCCTGAAATACAATATGTTTGTTTTTAAGCATAATAGATATGTTATGTTGCGGGTTAAAAGTGTTTATAAAACAGATGTGGCGTTGCCGGGGAAAGTGTGAATAGAAGTTTACTTTTCAAGAAGAAAAAAAAGAAAAAAAAGTTAATTGGACAAAAGTAGTAGGATGTTCATTGTAGGTGACCACACAGGAACATTACCACACTCTCTATCTCCTCAAAATCAATGGCTTCTCTTTAATTACTTACAAAATAATATATACAAAAAAAATATACTTTTCATTACATGGCTTCCTCTACTTACTTAAACTTATGCTGCCTCTCTTCTTCTTCGTCATCTTCTTCTGTTTCATTTATTTCCAAAATACCCACTTCAACTCACTATTTTCATTACCCTTTTCAGTCTTCTTTTGGCTATAATCATAATAATAATAATAATAATAATAATAATAATAATAATAATAATAATAATAATAATAATAATAATAATATAATTACTAATTAATAATAATAATAATAATAATAATAATAATAATAATAATAATAATAATAATAATAATAATAATAATAATAATAATAATAATAATAATAATAATAATAAAGTTTCATTATCTGACTTGAAAACTTATGCAAAGTTTGATAAGTTTGATAGCCAATCTTTAAATGATACTACTACTAATTTAGAACAGAATTCTTCAGGTGCATTTCAACAAACACTTTCACCACAAGATTATGAAGAAGAAGAAGATGACAGGTATTACTTTTAAAACATTTTTTGTGAAGAATCCCAATACAAGGAATTTGGTAGTTTAGATATATGATTATTAGTATTTATAATTAAAGTATGGTTAATTTTAAAGGTTGCTAATTAGATGCTAAATGTATAGATGAAATATAAGCGATACATATAATGACAATTGGGTATGTAAATATGTCAATATGATTATAAAAGTTTTTAATAATGACCTAAATGGACGAAAGAAGTACGCAAGCATTGTAGGCAATGAACCATCTACTAGTTTATAAACCCGTAATAGTAGCGTCTGTGATGATCCGTACACCTCTCGTTTTTAGCCATACACCACTAAAACAGTTGTTTTGACTATTTGACCCTTACACCAAAGAGAGGGATGTAAGATTTGCCGGAGGTAAAACAGTCGAAAATTATCTGGTTTAGTGGTGTATGGCTAAAAATGAGAGGTGTACGGATCACCTAAGGCTTTTTCTATTTTAGTAAGAATACAATAAGGATATTTATTGTATAATTATAAAAAATAATAAATACTAGAAGTTTTGAACCTTATAGATAATGTGCTAATGATGTTTGTATTGTAGGTATGTGGTTTGACTATATTGTATAATAACAATGTTGTATACTTTGACTATTAACTAAATGGTTACCATTATGGCTTATGAGGATGGGTAGAGAATCTGTATACTGGCTTTCTTACATACTAGTTGCTTAAGATAATTAGGACTTGGAGATCCACATGACTACTAGGATGGCATTGTTTATTATTGTTTGGTAGAATCTGTCAAACACCACCGAGAATTCCACAGTTTGACTTTCATAGGTCAACGTCATGCTGATTTTTCTTAAAATAAGTCAAAAGCTGTATCTTTGTAAGCATAGTCTGAATTGCTTCTGGTGTGCTATTGAATACGTGCAAGTGTGATGTAGAGTGCCATTGATTAGACTTCCATAGTTCATACTTCAATTTCTAACATATGGAACCCTTTCTAATGTATGACTATATGCTTAAAGCAACTACTTTTAGTACTAGTTGGTTGCTTTTTACATGTTGTGTTTGTTGACATGTTATTATGTTAAGCAGTTAAGCAAATTGAGAAATGTGTTTCAGTTGTCTACCTTCAGATTTGGAGGGTGCAGTCCGACAATCAAGTGAAGCAAGTGCGGCATTTGTTTCCTCAGGGGGGATGAGAGCCATCGTATGTGCTATAAAGTCTTGAATGTATCCATTATTTATAGCCTTAAGTGTCCCTGATTTTTATTATTTAAGCCTTTTCTTTTTTTTTAAAAATTTTTTGGGTGATGTTACTAAATACAACAAGCTCTTTTTGAAGTTGTTTAATGGTCTCCTTTAAATCATAGGCTTCATCGATTTATATCATTTTCATCCCCTCTTCATTCTTGATTTCTCGGGTCCCATCTGCATCATTTTTTTAACCAAATTGTCGCAAATTGAGTTTTGTAAACTTGCTCCTTGTCATTCCTCCCTAATTCCACACCTTGTTCTATGTGGAATTTTAGCTTTAACTTTTGAGTACGCATTACAATTGCAAAAGTTGGAGCATATATTGTTAAAGCTTTCCAAGTATAGAGTTTTATGGGAGAACTTTTGCAAATACATTTATTTAAACTTGTACTAAAGAGCCTTTGGCCTAGCGGTATTAAGGTGCATATCTAAGGTTTTTGTCCCTGTATGTGACAAATGTGTCGGATTAGGGGGTGTATAAGTTTAAAAACAACAATGTTTACTATATTTTTGTAATCTCTAATTCATTACATATTTATTTTCATTCCGTTCTCAGGTGGAGCTCTTAATTCCGCAGTTGCAGTTTCTTGATGATGAAGGCGCCCAGGCTGAACTGTGGGAACTATCAAGAGTTTTTGTGGACACACTCATTGAAGAGACAGGATGTGAGGTTGGTGATTTACTTATTCGTTTTTCTCTAACATCAGAATCCAAAAGACATTCCTACCATATTAGATTTTTATTTTGTGGTCCCTTGTGGATAGAAACCCAGACACAATATTTACTTCAAAAACTCATGACAAAACACCTTACTAATTCACATCAATGCTCATCAATAGAGAGTCAAAGCAATTTTTCCTGATGCTGGTGCTGCTGCTCTTCTGAAGTATAGGTGGAATGACGCTGCTTTTGGCTTCGCTAGGTAATTCTGATCATAATTACCATTTTCTTAATACAAAGCGTATGGTGTAAGCACCTTCTTAATTTTGATTTTTTGTTCTTGCTGATTTATTATGAACTTTTTATCCAGCTTAAGTGATCGAAAACCTGTGGAGAAAGAAGATGAGATTGTTGTGATGGTACTACCAGATTATCAAATGTTGGAATATGTAGAGCGAATTGCCTCTACTCTAGCAGATGATCCTGTAATTCTTTAGCCTTGTCTTTTCGGTTTGCCTTTCTCTTGATATTTGGACATACTCTTGATCTTTCATTTACTATGATAACAGAAAAAAAAATGTTGACTATTTTAGCCTTACAATACCAAAAAAATGATGTTTGCTCGTTTCAACCTTAAAGAATTGATGAAAAAAGTCCTACACAAATAAAATATTGAATCTTTTTGGATATATTGGGAGGCATCAGTGACCTTTCTACATGAATATTACTGAGGCCAAGTTTTAACTAGATAGTTTGAGTATTTTAGTCATCTTCTAGAGATTTGCTCGAAGGTAGAAAAAATGGCACGATCCTTTGTAACCGACTCATTTATGCCTTGAAAAATGTGATGGTTACTTCTCAAAGATGTGATTATCTTTGTTGTCTGCTAGACTGTATCTAGTGGTTTTATACTTTTATATCCCATGTCAATACACCAAGCTCCTCTCTTCCCTCAATTTTAAAGTTTATCGTATATTGAACCTTTTAGTTCTATAAATCAATTTGTAAATTTGCTTTATCTTCATTTTGTCTTAGCCACGACCTCTCATTATGTGGAACCCACGTCTTATTAGCGAGGAAGTTGGAATTGGATTCAACGTTCGGAAGTTGAGACGATATTTCTTAAGGTAACTTTCCGTACTTCTATCAAATCATATGGAAGCTTAAAATTGTAATATTTAGTCTTTCATTCAGATTGTCTGATTGCAGTCATTTTTTATTTGGAACCATGTCCAGACAGACGGAACTAGATCTTTTTATTTTATCTACTGACCAAACAATATGTTGTTCTATGTACATCATGCAGATCTTTCACAACGGTTTACTCGATGAAACCTTTACCCACAGGAGCTGTATTTAGATGCTATCCCGGGTAATAGTCATTTCAATCGCTGTTCAAAAAAAAAAATAGTCATTTCAATCAAGTATCTGTCACTGATAACCCCATTGCTCGCCTAACACATTCTTTTTCCTGACCAACAAACAGATTATGGAAGGTGTTCTTTGATGACAAGGATAGACCAAACCGTTACATACTAGGCAAGGAAATGATAAGCCGCCCCGATTCAGAAGACATTGAGGTTAGTATGGTACTATAAGGAACTCGGGTCCATTTTCTAGTAATGATCATAAATGAATAAACGTGCCTTCCTTTGGTTTGTTGCAGATGATATTTGGAGGTGGAGATAATTCGGAGGAGGGTCCATCGTTGGTTAATGAAGCAGTAGTAATTTTCAAATCACTCAACAGATTCATGAAATTTATTTCCAAGTGAACCAATCAATCAATTTCTGCATTACATTGCTTATAAATATGGTCTGCAAACGAATATCACCAGCTGTTTATGGCAAGTTCTCAGGAAACCACATGCCATGGTTGAGTATATTTGATTCACCATTATGTGCAATATATTGTCACAAATGTAATTATTTGATCGACTATTATGTGCTAATGTTATAAGATGCAACTAGAAATAACGATGTATTGGTTACATGTTGACATCACGTCGTAAAGCTTACGTGAATTTTTTTATTTTTTATTTTTGTTATTTGGTCTAGAAAGCCTACGGTTTCCAACAAAAAAATAGCTTGGCAAGTATGCGTTTATTACGTTCATCAATCAAGTTGACTGGTTTGTTGGAAAATACATACAAACAGGTAACCAAGTTCAATTTCTTAACTGAAAAGTCCATCAGTTGGCAAAAAGTGGTATGAAACAAGAAACAATGCTCAAGTAACTAACATCATAAGTAGAGCTCTTTATTCACGCTTGCAAAACCTCTTATTTTCGTTTATACAGTTGCTGTATATCAAAGATCAATAACCACCTCTACTGGTTATCATCCTGGACTCCTTTACAAAATGTTTCATGTTCAAATCCCTCTAGGTACAATCTTGGAGGCGACCAAAAAAAGGTTCAAAAACGGGTTAAGAGAAACCCTTGCTAGGCCGCGTACATCTGAGTCAAAAAGACTCGCCTTCCCTAGTAAATTGAATAGAGAAAACCTCATCCATTTTACCCGCCTATATCAAAGATCTTCATATGTAGTACTAAATACATATCATCCATTGTACATAATAATAAATAGTAGATAACTTAGCCAAGTCCTATGCAGTTTTAATGGTGGATACAAATCTATGTACCTTGGTCAAAATATGGTTGCAAAAGATTCTTGCAACTAGTATCATCCCATTCCAGCCTATCCCACCAACTTCTGTTTCCCTTGATGTGTTTAAGAGAGAATGGCAAGTAGCTACTGGAGAAAGGAAGAGCCCTCAACTTGTCACAGTCCCATATGTCAACTGTTTCGAGATGATCACAAATAAGAACCTTTCTTGTGATGCATTTCATTTCCGGTAATGTGGACAAAGACAACCGACGCAGCTTTGGAAGTAAGACTGTTGAAGAGATAGCTAAATTGCCCAGAGTTTGGTTTTCTACCACCTCTTCAATCAAATTTGAGTTCCATATTTCAATCTCTTCAAGGTTTTGGAATTCTTGTAGCATACCCGTTGAAAATAAATATTTAATGTTATTGCAGCTATGGATTTGTAGACTCTTGAGCTTTGTGAATATCTGACTTGCTGGTATACCATTATATATGGCCTTCAACCTCGGGAGTTTCCGTAGGACTAGTAGCTCAAGACTTGGAAAACAGTTATCTGTCGTTGTGATGAATTCCATGCCATTGCAGTTTGAGAGGTAACAATGTGTCAGATTTTCCATGTTGGTTTTATCAGTGAGTTTTGATAAAGTGGTAATATCATGGCAACTGTGCAATGCCAACTGCTGGATGTTGTCTGGAAACTCAATCACTGTTTCTTGATAAACAAGATCATAACCTTGAATTTCAATACTACGCGTTCCTTTAGAAATTGGCAGAAAAATGGATAGCATACCTATACCAAGATGGTAACTTTGCAGGTTTTGCCAATGCTTAGATCTCACGTAGTCTATGAAGCTGGTTCGGTCCTCAAAAGAAAGACCAAGACTGGTTAACTTTGACAAGCTTGAAATTTCATCAAATCCGGCTCCTCTATTTGATGACCATTTCCATTTGCTTCTAAACATCGAAAAATTCTCTAGATAAGAAAGCTTTTGGATAACACCAGATGGAAATGCCTTCAGTTTTTCAGTGTAAGATAAATCTAACCGTCTTAAATTGGTCAATTTTTCAATATCATGTGGAAGCCTTCTCAAAATGCTATGTGACAGGTCCAAGACTCTCAGTTCCTTCAACATGGTCAATGAAGGAAGCTCCTTCAATCGAGTGAAACTTAAAAGAAGTGTACGAAGGTTACATAAAGCTGAAACAGATTCTGGTAATGACTGGATGCAGGTTTGAGAGAGGTCAAGTACTTTAAGACACTGCATCTGCGCAAAGAATGAATCAGGGATTTTTTCAGAAAGAGGGTTCCTCTGAAGAAGCAAAGTCGACAGTTTTTGGCAGTTTGGATTATCAGGTACAGTAATGATGCTGTTATCCATTACCGACACCCACTCCACGTTTTCAATCCATTCCCTTGCCAATCGGTTTAATTTCATTGCAGATTTATTTACCAACCTTGGACCCTCCCTGGCGATCCTGATAGCCATATCCCTTACTAAATCATGCATCTTGACATAATCTGATCCAACATCCTCCAGCAAGCAAGCATCTTTAAGCTTTTCTAACACTGTGTACCCTTTATTGATTTCTTTTTCTCGATCTCCCACTTCAGTAATCAGCTCTTCTGCCATCCAGTACTCTATAAGTTCTGCAGCCTCAATTTTGTGATCCCCGGGGTATAGTGCACTATACAGAAAACAAGCTTGGATATGCTCATTTTTTAAGTGAAGATAGCTAAACTTCAGCCGGGCAAACACATCCTCCTCCATGCCAACAATTTCTGCCCTCGAGCTTTGTAATTCTTCTAGTGCATTTTTCCATAGTCTTTTATCATGCATTTTCCTCATGGCTCGTCCCACCGTGATGATTGCAAGTGGCAATCCACCACAGTTATCACACACTGCCTTTGCTATAGGTTCAATCTCATCACTCTGAATCTGACCCGATTTGCTTGTGAACAAATCCCATGATTCATTCTTAGACAAGAGTTCTACTTTAATTTCCGTTTGGGTTTCCATTCCACGACAAACTTCCATTAGACGGGTTACAGTTACTAACTTGCAACCATCATCTATGGTTGGTTGTGGGATACCAACCTCTTCTAAAGAAAACTTCTGCCACATGTCATCTAAGATGAGAACAAACTTTTTTCCTTGCAAATGCTCAAGCAGCCTTGTGGATCTCCATATCACATTTTCATTTTCCGAGACTTCCAAATTTGTAGCATTTGCAATATCTATTTGTAATTTCTCCACATTAAACGGTTTTGAAACATTCACCCAGATGATCCTATCAAAGATCTTAGAATCGATTAACTTGTTATAAATATGCATCATAATAGATGTTTTTCCAACACCCCCCATTCCATGAACACCAATCTTACTTGTATTCACATCTGTCAATAGTTTCCAAATCGCCTTTGAAACTCTGTGAAAAGTTTTATCACCTACTAATCCAGTTGTTGGCAGGATTCTCCCACTATCTGAAAGCGAATCAACAAATAGCCCATTTGAAAATACTCCTTTAGCATGAAGTTCACGCAATTCGTTAATTCTCTTCACCATAATTTTACTTAATCTATAACGTGAACGATAATTAAGGATACATCCTTTCATACATCTCTCAATTTCGGTTTCAATGCCCTGAACTTCAGCTACAAGCTTCTCGACATTTTTAAGCCACAACTGTATCTCGCTTTTTAGCTTCTTTCTTTGGTTTACTATACCGTTGTTTATTTCTGCTTTTAAATCATTATGTTTACTAGCTAGCTCTTCCATATCACAGTGCAACATCCTCACTCTTTTTTCGAAGTTTCTTGAATAAAAGAAACACGTCTCAAGAGGTGTCAATAACAAGGAAATAGCCGTTAGGCTACTTGAAACAATGTCCATATTCCCTAGAATAAAAGTAGGGGAAAGAAACATAAGTAGGAGCAAAAACTACTAATAGAAAATCTCGCGTTAGATATACATACATTTATCGTAACATCAAACTCAGACACCCCACACTTGCCTTTTACTTAAACTTTGTCCCAAGTAACTTGAACCCACAACTGCTTGGTTGGGGGAATACTTTTGATAGCAGTAAGACAAAGGGCTATTGCTACACTTACAGGCTACAAGATTATACTAGGTATCTGGAGTTGCTTATTTACGAGCTTGTGCTTATGAGAAGATAATCAGGTTGTTAGAAACAACTTAGTATACTCCAGATACAAGTATACTAGCTTGTGCTTATGAGAAGATTATACTAGGTATCTGGAGTTGCTTACTTCCCCCTAAGAGCAAGCTTGTATCTTTTGAATCCATTAAGAATAATCTAATTGAAATAAGCAATCTTAAACTTCTTATTAAAAACAACTTATAAGCATCATCACTTTTCTTTGTCCAAGCACTTAAAACTGATTATCTGCCTTTAGCAAACACAGTATATGAACTGTCACTTAAAACTGATTATCTGCCTTTAGCAAACACAGTATATGAAAGAGCAGCTGCAAGTTATTCAAATTGATTGTGTTGTAATTGTATCTACAAATTTTGAATTGTATGTAATACAAGAGTGTAATATTGCTTTGATTAATGGACAAATTCAGGGCCACATGATCAATTCTTGAAAATAAACTGAAGGAATCAAACACAGAATAGATAGTTACCTGTGCAGGTGACAAGCAGCTTGAATTATGATTAGAAAAAGCAAAGCATAAGTTCCACTGTTTTTGGAACTTAGATTTTGGTACAACCCATGACGCTCAAAAGACAAACTGCATATATGAGATTGATAAAGTTCTTGATGAAAATTTCATTAAGTCAAAGTCAACCCATCAAGTCAATTTTTGTATGTTCTTTCTAACCATGGACCAATTATTAATATTATTATTATCATTATTATTATTACTATTAAATATACGGAGTACATAAATCATTTATATTTTTTTATTAACTTGAATACTAAATTAAATTATGTCACATCAGCAACCAGTGCAATGATGTTGACTTTTAAGTCAACAAATGCTATGCGTGTTGACTTAAGTTAGTGACGGTGTAGCACTGTTAGTGACTACATTGATCATAGCCTCATGCTACTTGAAAGATTTCCAGATCTCAATCAACAATTACCAGAAAGAAGAATTATTATTATGAATTATTACTTAAAAACTATTACAACCCAATCGAATGATTTAAAAGAACAACAATCTAATCATTCAAAGATGATTAGATAAACAGAATACTCGAATATTGTATATCAATATGATATACAATATATACAGAAATATATAGATCGAATATATGAGAGAAAGAAACTGATATTTTGTGTGTGAAAATAATGAATCGTTAACCCTAAATCTCTCCCATCGTCTTCTTTATATATGAATCCATAAGCGCAGCTTTTACCCTCATCTTTTGACATTTGACAGAATGTACCCTGAACTTTCATCTTCCCAAATACACAGAATAAGTCCTCCAGCTTTGTAACTTGACATAACCTGCACAAAATACTAATCATGCAATAAGTTTGTGTTTAAGTATAAATTTGATAATTTAACATCCCCCCTCAAATTTATCCTTAAACATATCAATCAACCCTAATTTTTCACATAAAAAATTATGTTGATTTATGCCTAAACTCTTTGTAAAGATATCAGCCACATTCAATTCAGACTGTATCTTAACTGTATTCAAAAATCCTGCAGAAATTTTTTCTCTTACAAAATGCAAATCAATCTCAAAATGCTTGGTTTTTTCATGAAACACTGGGTTTGCTGCTATTTGTATAGCTGCCTTACTATCACAGTGCACATCAACAGGAATAGAACAAGTAATACCAAAATCAAGTAACAAATTTTTAAGCCATATAATCTCACAAGTCACTGCTGCCAAAGCCCTATATTCAGCTTCTGCTGAGGACTTGGCTACAGTAGATTGTTTTTTGCTTTTCCAAGACACAAGAGTATTACCAAAGTAAACAGAAAATCCTGTAATAGACTTTCTTGTAGTAACACACCTTGCCCAGTCTGAATCAACAAATGCAGTAAGTATACTGTTATTACCTTTCTGTATGTGCAGACCCTTACCTGGAGCCTTCTTTAGATATCTAAGAATCCTTAAACCAAGATCAAAATGTTCTTGTGAAGGTGAATGCATGAACTGAGAAAGACACTGAACAGAATAGCTAATATCTGGTCTTGTCAGAGTTAAATAAATCAATTTTCCAATTAACTTTTGATACACAGTGACATTGTCAAGCATTTTACCATCTTTAGTGAAAGGTTTCACAGTTTTGTTTATTTCAAGAGGTGTATGCATTGGTTTACAACCAAGCATCCCAAAATCATTTAAAAGTTCCAAACAATACTTTCTTTGAGAAAGACACAAACCACTGTTATTTTCTAAAACTTCAATGCCCAAAAAATATTTCAATTTACCAAGATCCTTAATTTTAAATTTGGAACTCAAAAAAGATTTCACTTGTTCAATTTCCTTTACACAATTTCCAGTGATAACTATATCATCCACATAGACTAAAAGAGCAACAAATTTTCCATCAATATTTCTAGTAAACAAAGAGTAATCAGATTTACTCTGATTAAAACCACATTCAAGTAAAGCACTAGACAGTTTAGAGTTCCACTGTCTAGGTGCTTGCTTAAGACCATATAAAGACTTATTCAACTTACACACCAAAGTATTATTTCCATTTGAATATCCTTGAGGAATATCCATATAAACATCTTCACACAAATCACCATATAAGAAAGCATTGTTCACATCCAACTGATATAATGGCCAATATTATTCACTGCAACAGTTAGTAAACATCTAACAGTCACCATTTTTACCACAGGTGAAAAAGTCTCATCAAAATCTATACCTGCCCTTTGATTAAACCCTTTGGCAACCAATCTTGCCTTGTATCTTTCTATTTCCCCATTTGCCTTATACTTAATCTTAAAAATCCATTTACACCCTATTGGTTCTCTATCATGAGGTAAATTAGTTAAAGTCCATGTATTATTTCTATTTAAAGCTTCCATCTCTTCATTCATTGCATTTACCCAGTTTACATCTTTAACAGCTTCATAAAAGGTTTTAGGTTCAATGCTTTTGTTTAAATTAGTAGCAAAACAAAACAACTCAGGTTTAAGATGAGCATAATTAACAACTTTATTAAGAGGATATTTAACCTTCCCTTCTAATTGATAATCATGAAGTCTTTTTGAAAGAGTAGTGTGTCTAGTAGACCTTCTTAAACCATCATTATTAGTATCAGAAGTGCCCTCAGAATTGATATTATCATTAATATTTCTATCAAAAGTTGCAGCCTCCTCTGGTCTGGTAGCCACATTTGGACTGCCACTAGAAGAAGTATCTGTGGTAGAAACAGTTGGGCTGCCAGTACCAGAAGGGTTACCTTCATTTGTAGAAAAATGTTTCTTGCCTCCTTCATCATCATTGGGACTTTGATACATGGCATTATCCTCATTATCAAAAACATTAAAGAAATCTAGTTGATTTAAACCAGTATCATTCATATCACAACTATCAGAAATCATTTTGAAAGGAAATATATTTTCATAAAATTTGACATCTCTTGAGTAAATAACAGTCTTTCTTTCAAGACTATAAAGTTTATATCCTTTCTTTGCATTAGAATAACCAATAAACACACACTTTTCAGCTTTGGAACTAAACTTATCATTATTATTTAAAATAGTTGCAAAACTTAAACATCCAAAAACTCTTAAGTGTTTTAAAGAAGGTTCAAATTTAAACAATTTTTCATAAGGAGTTAAGCCATGTAACACAGAAGAAGGAGTTCTATTTATAAGATAAGTAGCAGTCAAGATGCATTCACTCCACATAGATAAAGGAATTCCCCCCTGAAACATAAGAGACCTAGCAACATTAAGAAGGTGTCTATGTTTCCTTTCAGCAATCCCATTTTGTTGAGGGGTATAGGCCATAGAAGTCTGATGTAATATTCCCTCATTAGTGAACAAAGAACTTGTTTTATTATTAACAAACTCACTACCATTATCACTTCTAAGAATTTTAACTTTAGAATTAAATTGAGTTTTAACAAGTTGAATAAAATGATATATATTATCAAACACTTCAGTTTTGGTTTTCATAAGATAAGTCCAAACAGCCCTAGTATAATCATCAACTATGGTTAAAAAATATTTAAAACCCTCTTTACTTGGTACCCTATAAGGTCCCCAAACATCTAAATGTATAAGATCACCAAAACATTTTGACTTATGTTCACTAAGAGGAAAAGGATTTCTGGTTTGTTTAGCTTTATGACAAATATCACAAGGACTCAAAGATTTATCAGTGAAAAGATTATATTTTTTATGAAAAACAGATAAAGCTTGGTCAGCAGGATGACCAAGTCTCATATGCCATAACAACTTAGACTCAAAAGGAGAATTAACAGAATTGCATACCACATTAGAACACATAGGCACATCATCATACACATATAGACCACCCTGCTCATTACCAGTCCCCAACAACTTCTTTTGAATCAAATCCTGTAAATAACACTTACTTTCATCAAAGCCTACAAACACTTTATTATCCCTGGCTATTTTATGAACAGACATCAAATTTACACAATAATCTGGAACCACAAGAACATCAAATAGAATTAGCCCATTTTTAAGATGCATATTACCAATCTTTTGTACTAAAGCACTAGTACCATTTGGATGCCCAATTCTTAATTTTAAGTCAGAAATATCAACAACATTTGTAAGATGTTGTGCAGAATATGTCATATGTTGATTTGCTCCAGAATCAATAATCCATTGAATAATTGATTTCAAAATATATGAATTAAAATTAAACCATGAATGTTTCCAATTCAAACTACCTGCCATATTAACTTGCAGACCAGAAGATGAAGGAGAGGATTTGGTTTCAAGTAAACTCAAAAGTTGATTAATTTGATGTTGAGACAAAGAAGCAGTAGTAGAACCAGAAGAATCATTTGCAGTCACATGAGAAGAAACAGAAGAAGAGGCATGAGAATTGTTACTATTAAACTTGTTATTAAAAGTTCCAGTTGATCTTTTATTAGCAAGTTGAAAACATCTATCCACAGTGTGTCCAGGTTTGTTACAATGAGTACAATGAAAATTAGGATTTGGAGGTCTAAAAACTCTTTGATTGTTATCAAAAGTCCTCCTGGACTGAAAATTGTTATCAAAAGTCTTTTTTGCATCAAAAGTTTGTCCAGAATTTCTATTTTTATTGATCTTTGCAACAAAAGCATTAGTAGATGGTTTATTATTTATCCCCCCTCTATGTGATTCTTCTCTAGAAACAATAGCATATGCAGTTTTAACAGAAGGTAAAGGCTCTCTAGTTAACAAATTTGATCTAACAGACATATACACATCATCCAATCCCATTAAAAATTGCATCAGTTTTATAAGATCATTATGACTCTTAATTTCAGCAGAAGCAGGACAAGTACAAGCAGGCAATGTTATCATAGCATCATATTGTTTCCACAAAGAAGTAAGTTTATGATAATATTCAGACAAAGAAGTACCACTTTGAGTCAAGGAATTGATTTTATGATGAAGATTAAAAATTACAGAACCATCAATTTTATCATAGGTATCCTTTAATTCTTGCCAAACAGAACATGCATTCTTTGAAAAAATTTGACCAACATACAGTTCTTGTGACACACAACCTAAAATCCAATTAAGCACCACAGCATTACATCTATCCCATTGATTAGCAAGAACAGGATTATCAAAAGACTTAACACAAGAACCAGTAATAAAACCAATTTTGTTCTTGGTTTGCAAAGCCAATTCCATAGCACAAGACCAAACCTTATAGTTATCAGTACCAAGCAATTTAAAACCAATTAAAGGAGTGCTTAGAGTGTCACTAGCATGCAGATACAAAGGATCACTAAAATCAAGCTTACTTATTTTTGTTTCAGGTTCATTAAAAAAATCAGAATGTTCAGAATGAGAATCTTCATTATTATTGTTATTATTATTGTTATTGTTATTGTTATTATTATTATCATTATCATTATTATTATTATTATTAAGATCATCCATGATTAATCAAACAAAAAACACAAGCAAGAACAGTTAACACAAACTAATTAACCAATAAACAGATAAGAAGCAGATAATCAAACAGAGAGGAACCCTAATTTACTCTTGATTCACTTAGTCAAGAGATAATCAGGATCTGAAAGAGAAACCCTAATTTATTCTTGATTCACTTAGTCAAGAGATAATCAGGATCTGAAAGAGAAACCCTAATTTATTCTTGATTCACTTAGTCAAGAGATAATCAGGATCTGAAAGAGAAACCCTAATTTATTCTTGATTCACTTAGTCAAGAGATAATCAGGATCTGAAAGAGAAACCCTAATTTACTCTTGATTCACTTAGTCAAGAGATAATCAGGATCTGAACAGAGAAACCCTAATTTATTCTTGATTCACTTAGTCAAGAGATAATCAGGATCTGAACAGAGAAACCCTAATTTATTCTTGATTCACTTAGTCAAGAGATAATCAGGATCTGAACAGAGAAACCCTAATTTATTCTTGATTCACTTAGTCAAGAGATAATCAGGATCTGAACAGAGAAACCCTAATTTATTCTTGATTCACTTAGTCAAGAGATAATCAGGATCTGAAAGAGAAACCCTAATTTATTCTTGATTCACTTAGTCAAGAGATAATCAGGATCTGAAAGAGAAACCCTAATTTATTCTTGATTCACTTAGTCAAGAGATAATCAGGATCTGAAAGAGAAACCCTAATTTATTCTTGATTCACTTAGTCAAGAGATAATCAGGATCTGAAAGAGAAACCCTAATTTATCTTGATTCACTTAGTCAAGAGATAAATCAGGATCTGAACAGAGAAACCCTAATTTATTCTTGATTCACTTAGTCAAGAAATAAACTTAGGGTAAATAACCAAACAATGCAGCGGAAGAACTTAGAAACGGATTTCCAGAAGAAACCCTAATTTTGATCGAAGAAAACCCTAAAAAATATGATCTAGGGTTCCAAACGGAATACGCCCTAAATCAAATCAAATCGGACACCGAATCGAATCAACTATCACCAATAGACGGTGATGGCTCTGATACCATGAAAGATTTCCAGATCTCAATCAACAATTACCAGAAAGAAGAATTATTATTATGAATTATTACTTAAAAACTATTACAACCCAATCGAATGATTTAAAAGAACAACAATCTAATCATTCAAAGATGATTAGATAAACAGAATACTCGAATATTGTATATCAATATGATATACAATATATACAGAAATATATAGATCGAATATATGAGAGAAAGAAACTGATATTTTGTGTGTGAAAATAATGAATCGTTAACCCTAAATCTCTCCCATCGTCTTCTTTATATATGAATCCATAAGCGCAGCTTTTACCCTCATCTTTTGACATTTGACAGAATGTACCCTGAACTTTCATCTTCCCAAATACACAGAATAAGTCCTCCAGCTTTGTAACTTGACATAACCTGCACAAAATACTAATCATGCAATAAGTTTGTGTTTAAGTATAAATTTGATAATTTAACAGCTACACAATGATTTGGTGCTACCAATAATTACTAATAACTTCCTGGGAATCGTTTTGAGAATTGTATCTGCTATAAACTTACAGATAGTGCAATCTATATATACATGATACACAAACATGCACTTGCGAATCTTGAGCAACCGGATCCTTGATTTTGTTCATAAATCACGAACTTGATACTAGGCATATACAAGTCAATTATTACTTTTGAAATATGATTACAGATTCGTAGGAATATCCGATCCATCAAATCTTCACCCATTTACCAATGAACCTATACAAATCTAGTTTGCATTCACAGAAACATCCTTTTTCTTATTATAGCAAGCCTACTTTACATTACCAACAGATACTATATGTAACCTGATTACATGGCATGGCTTTGCTAGAGAGCGCGATCCAGTCATTTTCTATGCATGACCACATCAGCAATCCACAACGCCTACGCACAAGTATAAAATCATCAATAACTAGACAAGAACCAAATCTGTAATTGAGAGTGGCAGAGGAATAACTTTGTTAGAAAGTGCATACAACTACAGTGTAAAAGTAAATAGATTTCATTGCTCTAACAGAACAACGCTCATACACGTGTCAATGCAACCAGGTACACGTCGACTTCAATACTAGAATGTGTTAAAGGGGTACACAAGTATACAATTCAATATTAATTTTCTTGCAAAGTAATGCTTTCCAATAGTATTTGTTGCTTGAAATGAATAGCATCTTTTGGGAACTTTACTAAGTTTCATCTGATTAACCTTTTCGTCTAATGAAGATAAAAAGATTGTGACCAAGTTAATTCACTATATATCACACGGGGAAAAGTTTCTGCAAAACCTACAATTGTGCAATTTACAGAATTCAATTACACACAATATTTCTTGAAAAGTTTTTTTTATAATGTTATTCTCCATCATCCCAGTAGCGCAGAATGAATCTCTTATCAGGTACATATCCTTCATCTGTCAAATGTCGAAATAAAACTAACAAAACCCCGAAAATGGCCTCAGTTTGTGGGTGCATACGATCATCAACAACAAAGCTATGTACTCGTCTGTCCATCTCAATCCAACTCGTCCCTGTATCCTTTGCCACCCTTATATTCTTCATTGTTCTTATAGTTTCAGCTCTCTCTTTCCATTTTCCTTTTGCTGAATAAATGTTTGCCATCAAAATGTAAGGCACAGGGCTATCTGGTACAGCCAGAGATAATTGGGTGGCTGCATACTTCCCCATATCTGAGTTACCATGAAAGCTACAAGCACCTAACAATGCTTGCCAAAGTTGTACATCAGGCTTTACGGGTAGTCCCTCGATAAAAGATTTGGCTTCGTTTAGAAGCCCTTTTCGTCCTAACATATCAACTACACAAGCATAGTGCTCCTTTCTTGGAACAATTCCGTAGCCTTTCTCCATGGATTCAAAGAATTCCATGCCTTTACTAACTAAACCTACATGACTACAAGCGTGAAGCAAAGATAGAAAGGTAACGTCGGTTGGTTTTATATCTTCTTGTCGCATTTCTTCATATATTTGAAGAGCTTTATAAGCATTACCATGACGAGCATAAGCTGCAATCATAGAATTCCATGAGACCGAGTTTTTACTAACCATTCTTTCAAAGAATTTGATCGATTCCTCTAATTCACCACACTTGGAGTACATGTTGATTAGCCCGTTGCTAACAAACTGATTCGAACCAAATCCTTTTTTCACAACCAAAGATTGGATTTGCTTACCAAAAGCCAAGGAAGTATCGCCACCAAACACTCCTAAAACAGCAGAAACCATGTTTGGGTCAATCTCGATTCCTTCTTTCACCATTCTCACGAATACTTGAACAGCCTCTTCCTCGCAACCATTTTGTGCAAAACCAGCTAAAATCACTGTCATGGAAACCTCATCAAGAGCTTGAGCAGACTCGAATATCTCCCATGCTTCTTTCATACCACCACATTTAGAATACATATCCATAAGTGCACTTTCTAAATGCAAATCCAAATGCATACCTAATTTCAAAACAAGCCCATGTATCTGACACCCTACTTTAAGTGCCTGCAAACCAGAGCACGCCATTAGCGCACCCAAGTACGTCAAAATATTAGGAGAGACTAACCCTCGACGCATTTCCACAAACACATTCAAACTTTCTTCAAAATACCGATTCTGCGCAAGTCCAGAAATCATCGCTGTCCAAGTAACCACATTCCTATCAATCATCTCTTCAAAAACCCGTCTTCCTGAACTAAAACACCCACTACCAAAATACCCACTTATCAAAGCATTCCCAACACTAATTTCCGGCTCATACCCATGAAGGATAACCAAAGTATGAATCATCTTACAAACATTCAAAAACTCAAAACCATCACAAACCGATAAAAGCGTAGTAATAGTCCCGCGATCAAACCGATCATCAGAACACCCATACATCACTTTAAAGTAACTAAACCCATCATTAAAAAACCCTTTCCTGAAAAACCCAGAAATGATAGTGTTCCAAGAAACAGAATCTCTCAGAGACATTTCATCAAACAACTTGCAAGCATCATTCAAAAACCGGCATTTCGAGTATACGAACAAGAGGGAATTCCAGATAGCAAGATTGTCAACTGGGGGAGCTTTGATTAAAGTGGCATGGACTGAAAAACCAAGATTGAAATAGGATTGTTTTGCAGAAATGGATAAAAGACTGCATAATTGTTGTTGGTTTAAAATGAAATTATTTGGTGATGATGAAAAAATGGAAGTCAAAGACTGTATCCATGAAGTAGGCAGATTGTTGCTGGTTGTTGTTGTTGTTAATAGTTTCCTGAAAACCCATGTTCCATTCATCCATGAAAACCAATTTTAACTAACTTGTCAAGAAAATCTTAAGTGATAAATTCTATAGAATTTTTATATTAAAATTAACATGCTTTTTGAATTTTAACAAAATTACAAGTAGTTAATTACTCAAGGCCTCACCTTTGAAAGCTGAGGTACCCGAGAGTTATTTAAATGGATTGTTAAAAAAAGACAGACTTCTAACTATATTTAAATAAACAAATGTGTTATCATGAAAGAGGTAAATAAAACAATTATAACTATATTTCTCGTGGTATATGTAGTAGGTGTAATTGTTTTCTATTTATTTCTCGTGGTTATAATCGACGGGTGTGGTATACTACCACCTCGGTAGTTTGACGATGATTAATAAAATTAGTTTTGTTGGTCGTTCAAGAAAAAAAAACAATTATAACTAAGGTTGGTATACATTATTGAAAATTCATTATCATAGAATTTGTGTTAAACATGCTCGGTTACAAATACACACTTAAAAAAAAGGATGAATATATATTTCAGACATTAAGACCATATCTTAGAATTTGTATTTTTAAAAGAGAAAAAAAACTTCTTAACATTTGTATATAAAGATTTGAGGCAACAACCTCTCACAAAAATTTAATAAGGCCTATGTGAACCATTCTCATTGCTACTTAAACCAAAACCTATGCAAAATTGTGAACTAATCACCAACTATCAATAAATAAATTGGTATACGGTATGTTTTTTAAGAATGGAGACAGCAGTTGATGCAACAATTAGGAAAAAAGGATTTATCTATTTTTTAGCTTTTAATTTTCTTTCTTATTTTGTGCTAGAATGTTCCTATATATATTAAGGGTTTTTTATATAAGTTGTACAGTTTAATGTTTAAACATATAAAGGGCTTATTGTGTGATTAGTCTCTTGTGCAGGATTGTTTGTGATAAAGGAAAGAATGGAGAAGGACTGGATGTGTCAAAGAAGTATTCTCAAGGGACTAAAAGCTGAGTCGGTGGATGAAGTTTCAAGACCTATATATATCTGCACATCTCCTGGATTATGATAATTCATCCAATTATTTTTTATATATCTAAATTCTCTCAATAATCTGTAATCGATTTATTTGTTCTAATAACCCTAAATTTAGGGTTTCTGTATAAGTGTATATCGTCTTGATATTCACTCAATATATTCAATATCTCAATAATAAATAATAATAATTAGTCCTCTTGATTCTCTGTTTTGTGTGATTGAATCTCTTAAGGTATAAATTGTGATTAGATCATAGTTTTCTAGATGGTATCAGAGACAGGTTCATCATTGAATCGGTTTCTGATATTGTTTGTTCGATTCCTGGTGTTTAATTAGGGTTTTTTCGATTTGGGGATTTTTTGATCGCGATTAGGGTTTCTTCGGTTAAAAAAGGGAAGTTTCAATTAAAATAGAAATTAATAAGAATTTCTGGTTGAATTGAAAGATTTTTGGATTGAGTACTCCTTGTTCGTGATTCAGTTCCTGAAATTAGGGCACAAACCCTAATTTCTTCGCTATTTGTCTTCCGCTAAAATTCAGGTCTATTCGCACACTTACCTGATCTTGGTAGGATCAGGACATCTTGTTATTTATATTTGTTTGCTTTGTTGTGTGAGTTTATTAGTTGTTTCTTGAGCAATCAGTTATTTGATTACCTAGTTGGTTACTGGTAGCAAATGTTACTCTCTTAATCATTGGACCTTGACCTGTCACTTTAGTGGTCAGGAATCCTGGTAGACTTTGATTTTGTAGATTTTTTGCTTCTTAACTTAACTGTGTGTGATCTTCTACAATGACTGGTGGCACTAATCCTCCTGGTACTAGTGCCAGTGCTGCTAGTAAACTCATATTTGGTGATGAACTTTATTTGCATCCTACTGATTCTAGTATTACTTCTTTTATTCCTCATAAGTTGAAAGGAACTGAAAATTATAGTATGTGGAGTTGTGCTATGACTATTGCCTTGCAATCTAAAAATAAATTAGGATTTATTAATGGCACTTGTGAAAAATCTGATGATCAATCTTTGGCTAGGCAATGGGATATGTGTAACTCTGTTGTGCTTTCTTGGATATTAGGATCTATATCTGAAGATCTATATTTAGGTCAAATTTTCTCTACTAATGCTACTGATGTGTGGAATGAGCTAAAAGAAACATATGATAAGATTAATGGATCTGAAACTTTCAATCTTTATCAACAAATTAATTCACTAAAACAGAATGGCTCTTCTGTATCTGATTACTATCATAGGTTAAATGCTTACTGGAAACAATTTGATGCCATAACTAAATTGCCTGCATGTACTTGTGATGCTCAGAAAACTTTTAAAACTCATAATGATTTAATCAAGTTGATGCAATTTCTTATGGGATTAGATGATATATATCAACCTGTTAGAAGTAATCTGTTAACTAAAGATCCTCTTCCTGATGTTAAAAGTGCTTTTTCAATTGTTTCTAGGGAAGAATCTCATAGAGGTTCATTTGTTTTAAATTCTGTTGCTACAAAACCTCAAACTTCCACTTATGTTGCTAGAAGTCAGAGTTACAATAATACTTTCAAAAACCTGTTTCTAAGAATACTAATCTGGTCTGTTCTAATCCAAAATGTGGTCTGATTGGTCATACTGTGGATAAGTGTTATAAAATTGTTGGATATCCAGATTATATTAAAAAGAAATGGGCTAATAACAATCTGCAGAATAGAACTTCTAGTAATAATAGTGTTGCTTCCTCTTCTTCTCTTTCTACTGATAATTCTGATTCTCCTTTTACACAAGAGCAAATTCAGCAACTAAAACAGTTGTTGAACTCAAAACCACCTGAAAATATTCAAGCCAATATGGCAGGTACTTTTTACTGTTCCAGTTCAAAAACCTTTTTCAAAGTTTACAAAACAGACAAAGGGTGGATAATAGATTCAGGTGCAAATCAACATATGGTTACTAGTCTTGACAATTTAGAAAATATTGTTGATATATCTGATCTAAAATTACAAGTAGATCATCCTAATGGAACTACTGCTTATATTAAAAAGGTAGGAAACTTGAGACTTAATGAGCAATTAGTTCTTTATGATGTGTTGTATGTGCCTGAATATACTGTCAACCTTTTGTCTGTTCACAAGCTTGCTAGAGATAGTAAGGTATTTATTGGTTTTGATGAATCAAAATGTTACATTCAGGACTTACAGTTGAAGAAAACCTTGGGGACTGGTAGTCAACTGGGAGGTTTGTACTTTCTTGATTTTACCAGTCCCACTCCTTTTGTCAAATGTAATAATGCTTTTACTTGTATGTCTAACACTTTGTGGCATAATAGACTTGGTCATCCTTCTGACCAAGTCTTAAAGGTTTTAAAAGGACATATAGATATTAGAGGAGATGGTTCTTCTGCTCCTTGTGATATTTCTCATTATGCAAAACAAACTAGAAAACCATTCCCTCTTAGTGACCATAATTCTAAGTCTGTTGGTGATCTTATTGTAACACCCCAACTAAGGCAGAACAATGAGATGTACAGAAAGTCGAGTATTCAAAACAAAGGATAATAGATAAACATTCACCATAGCTTTATTTGATAAAAATAATTTTTACAATGTGCAAGCATGTGAACCAATTCCCAAGTACAATGCGTCCACCATACTTGGATATTGAGTCCACGAAACAAATAACAAATACATGAGATGATATACTACAATGATCAGGGCGGATTCCATTGCCCATCACAAGGTTTGATCTTTGACTCCAAAGTGCAAAGCAAACAATCATGATGCATATAATTCCTCAAAGCTTAAGCTAATTTCCTGAAAAGCATGAAGAAAAAGTGTCAACTACGAAAACGTAGTTGGTGAGTGCATAGGTTTTCAAGTAAATCTCGTTCCCTAACCATTTCAAAACTTAGAAAACATATTATTACATATCAATAAACCCAGACCACATGACCGACAAAATTCCCATCGCAAACTATCAAGTTTTCCAAATACCATAATGTTATTTCAAGACGTTGAAAATCCATGGTAATTATAAAGATCTAATTTGTAAAAATAATCTTATGAGAAAAATATATCAATCGATTTATCATATATCACACCCAAACCATGCGGTCATTAATAATTTATTATCGCCAAGTTCCACAACTTCCAAGATTTCATATATAGTCCAATACCCAAACCGTATGTTCAATCAATAATAACCAACCATCAATAATATCAATAACACTTGGGCAAAGGCATATTTGATGAGTTTGGCTTGAGCCACTAAGACCATTTAACGTCAAAATAATAATAATGATAATATGTCCTGAAAAAGATAATAATATAAGCACATGCTGTCAATCACGTGCAAAAATGATAATAAAGGGGTCGTGCCATGGAGACGACTAATAATATATAAAGTAGATTAGAGCACCCCATGACCGACATCGTTGAAGGCGGCCACGTAGGCGGCCAATCAACCTGTCGCCACTGATGTGAATGAGGGGACGAATCCTAGTTGCGCAACCCTCTAACTACAGGCCTCAATAAGTTAATAGTAGTGTACAGGGGACTACCGTTTGACAGTACTCAAGCTCATCATATAACATATAACACGTTGAACATACAATAACATTCCCATGTAATTATCATTCATTCAATATAGCATTTTCATAAAAGAAAGTCAATTTAATTAATCATGCTTTTCACCCCGTAAGTAAAACACATAAAAGAGTTTGAAAGGGGGCTATGACTCACCTTGATATGCCGAGCATTATATCTACTTATCCAAAATGGGTACTTCCCATCTATAGCTTCCTTGATCATATATTTCTTACGCTCCTCATTCGCATTTCAAAGCCAAGACCATTCCTACGCTTTAAGGCGAATAAGGTCCTATCTTAGGTTATCATATAGAAATGCCATGTTAAGTTATGTTATTCTTATTCATTATTGGATGTGTAACCGATTTTAATACGAATTAGCATTTGTGATGTCAATTTATAGTTTGGTTAACGTAATTACTTATGTTTATTCCACCTAGTTATTCTTTTGTGTCACTTTGATTACGCTTATCCTTTAACTCACATATTTCTCGATATGTCTTATGATTATTCGGGTTTATGAAATTCGTTTATGTGTTATGGGTCATCACCAATTGAGCCTAAGTGTCATGGGCTTCTAAATGTTTTGGGCTCAAGTTAGTTGTTGGGCTTAACCTTATTTGGGCTATATGTTTTGGCATTTATAAGATAACTAGCTATCTTTGGGCATTCCATTGAACTAGAGATAAAGTATCACTATGCCTTAATGTCTAGAAGGCAAATCCTCTCAATAAACCTCTAGGGATAAATGTCTAGATAAGTCCAAGTAAATTATCCTAGTCGGAATTTTGAGGGTTGTTACATCATTACCCCCTTAACAAGAACTTCGTCCTTGAAGTTTGATTATTCACACGGCAGTAAGAATGAATAAATTGACTATAAGGATAGCGTATAAAGTGTGAAAATTCAATTAGATTTTATCATGGTCCTTTTTGGTCTTTTGCAAGCTTTTACCTCCAAAGTTGGGGGCATCCATTGCTTGGTGCCCTAACATTTCTCGTGATTAGAAACTTCGAAAAAGAAAAAGTTACGAATGTCGCTCACTTCTTGAGACGTCTAGAGATTAATCGTATGTAATCGTTGTGGCTGTCAATCTTGCCTAGATCAATACTAAATAATGGGATGATGATAAGAATGTCAATACGGAGGTGTAACATGAGCAAACGGTTCGTAATGTGAGTTATAATAAAAACGATAAGAAACGTTGGAATATCGATCGTTGGTGGCTACTCATTTCCATTGTCACTTTGTGTACTTTCCTTTATCGTTTGCTTTCCCAATTAAAGGATCTCTCCACTGGCTTCTTGCTTACTTTCATCCTTCTTTGGTTTGACGCTGGACGCACTTGCCGGTACCTGGAAATATCGACCTCATTTGTGAATAATCACTTGTTAAGGTATTACCCCCTTAACAAAAGTGATACTAACCGGGGTGCCGAGTTGTATTAAAATTGCAAAGGTACACCTCCGTAGTACCTCATTTTAGGGTTTTCCAATGTCGTCTTTGTTGCTTTATGGCGTTCAAGGGAATCATGAATTGGTTGATGATAGTTCCATCTTACTCCTCATACTCACCTTTGTCCTTCAACTTCGCCCTTATTTTCCCAAGTCACCTTTTCGTTATCCGTTAAGTCGCATCATTACCCATTTTCTCTTGTTCTTGCCAATATTGACTTGCAAATGGTTTTAAGGTACCTTTAATTACTTCCTTTTTAAGCTAGAAGGACTACTATCTATGACTCATCACCGACAAATCTCCTTTAACATCGCACATATAACCCCTTCGGTTTCTTTGCTAT
The DNA here is from genome assembly GCA_034093135.1 of Erigeron breviscapus. Lineage (NCBI taxonomy): Eukaryota > Viridiplantae > Streptophyta > Magnoliopsida > Asterales > Asteraceae > Erigeron > Erigeron breviscapus. The sequence continues at coordinate 15,929,448 of CM067172.1, read as the reverse complement.
ACCTACGCATTCCTCATGATAGGATTTACACAATCCTTATGCTCACCAATAATCATATCACCACCATCTTGACAAGACAAACACTTCAAGTCCTCATTGGTATGAAATCCTTCTTAGGTCCTTTTGACCTAAATCTATGAAACTTCCAATCACCTTGCTCTCCAAAGCCTCATGTCCATTTTTAGCTTTCTAAGCTAAGCTTCTTTTCAAATACACTAGCATAATGTTGTTAGGAATTGTGATGTATGACAACTTAGGTGAAACATTGGTTACTTCGTCCTTTTCTCAACCATTCAGTTCCCTCCATTTTCCTTTCGTTTTCTTATGGGTAACTATTCTCCTTACCGTTTCGCCACTCAGATCCATCTCTTACTAGAGTAATCGTCATCTTGAATGACACACGCGCAGTCGCTAGTCCTTGAAGTTAATTCAGGAGTACTCGTCACATCATGTTGATACGGATCCTTTAATCCTAATTAACTCATCACAGATGCGTGTTATCCTTATCATGCTTTCGTTCAAACGTTCCATAACTAGCTCTTCCCGGAGTTTGTTAGTTGTTTGAAACTTAGTTCAGCGACCAACTTCCTTGATCGTTGTGGTAGTATGTGCCTTGACTTCTAGCGTCGTATTTCTTATTTGCTTTTACTACTAACTTAGCGATTTCATGTTGTTTTCCTTCTTCACTTTTCTTGGGCGCACTACTTCGTGGGTCGATGGTCCTTGACGGTTCACCATGTGTTGCAAAATTTTCTCACCCAAGTTCATCTTGTTTTAGCTTACCTCCATTTGACCGTTGACCTTGAGGGGATAACCATCATGGCTCACCGTGCTTTCTCTACTTATCGACCATGCTTTTCCTCCTTGGTAAAGCTAGCCTCCCTCAGGCGTTAAGCGTACACCGCTTTCTCTAAGCTCGGTTGATATACTCCACTAATAGCTCTTTTTCGATGGGGGTTTTCCAAGTGATATTCGAATAATAACGAGTGGACCGCCATAAAGATAAACGCCACCAGAACTACATCTTGTAGATGGCGTCAATGCCTTCACTTTATCGTTTGGGTTAAATCGCCTACCTTTACTCTACTTTCTACTTCATATCTCTTTCAATGACGCTAGTGAATAACTCTTCTTGAGAGATAACCATCATGGCTCACCGTGCTTTCTCTACTTATCGACCATGCTTTTCCTCCTTGGTAAAGCTAGCCTCCCTCAGGCGTTAAGCGTACACCGCTTTCTCTAAGCTCGGTTGATATACTCCACTAATAGCTCTTTTTCGATGGGGGTTTTCCAAGTGATATTCGAATAATAACGAGTGGACCGCCATAAAGATAAACGCCACCAGAACTACATCTTGTAGATGGCGTCAATGCCTTCACTTTATCGTTTGGGTTAAATCGCCTACCTTTACTCTACTTTCTACTTCATATCTCTTTCAATGACGCTAGTGAATAACTCTTCTTGAGAGATAACCATCATGGCTCACCGTGCTTTCTCTACTTATCGACCATGCTTTTCCTCCTTGGTAAAGCTAGCCTCCCTCAGGCGTTAAGCGTACACCGCTTTCTCTAAGCTCGGTTGATATACTCCACTAATAGCTCTTTTTCGATGGGGGTTTTCCAAGTGATATTCGAATAATAACGAGTGGACCGCCATAAAGATAAACGCCACCAGAACTACATCTTGTAGATGGCGTCAATGCCTTCACTTTATCGTTTGGGTTAAATCGCCTACCTTTACTCTACTTTCTACTTCATATCTCTTTCAATAACGCTAGTGAATAACTCTTCTTGAGAGATAAAGTGAAATCTTGCGTTTCATACTCCTTGTTCGAGTATCTTCCTTGTTGTGATTACCCCCTTAACATGTTTCCTCTAGAAAAATGTAAGGGATTTCCTGCTCTTCACTTTATCTCACCATCCTTGACGATCTTCAATTCGCCAAATTCCTTATTCCTTCGTGTAACAAATCTCCATCTACACGGTTGTTTCGAAAAAGGAAAGGATAGCCCGGAATCCTTTTTGTTAATCACCAAAACTTGAGGGCCACTCAATACATCTTAATCATCTTTTTATCCTTGGTTTTCTTCCTCCATGTACCTTCATTTTGCAACATTGCTAGTGTTCTCCTCAATGTTTTAAGGAAGTCTTTATACTTAACCAAAGGTGACCTTCATGTCACACAACCTCCCTTTCGTTGGCCGCTCAATCTTTCCTTTTGGTCGATCAACATAGATAGGGAAGACCTTCGATTTCTTTCTCCAAGTTAAGGCTTAATATACTCTTCTTGTGCTTCCTTGTACTTTGACTGACACCCAACATATCTTCCACGCCCTACCTTATGTACGTGATCCAATAGCATCTTCTATGCTATATAATCATTCCAAGTATTTTACTTATGGACAACTGATGTCTCAACGTCATTCGCATCCCTTGATGTCGCAGCAAGAGCAGGGTACTAGTTACTCGATTTTGCCATTGCAGAGTGTTGCGTATGTGAGTTGTATGTTGTTAGGTTACTAACTTTTTAAGAGAAGTGGTGGTGACCATTACTTTGAATAATCAAGAATATATATTTTGGTTTCGAATGAATGAAATAGGAAATATAAAAACAAAAGAATCATTAAGGCTCAAATCAGACTCCTTGCGTGAGTTAAAGAAATCACTTCTATGTCTTTCATTGCCCAATGGACTCCAACTTTTAATGACGTCAATATATGTCGCACCGACGCAGATAGTATGGATAACTGTTCATGTACGCGTGTTAGAATAGAGATATCGCACCAAATTTCGGAGCCACAATCCCCAGAATGTGTCATCTAGAATGTATATCATAATGTGCTCTACCAGCGTCGTCGAATCGTAATTTGGCTTTAATACCACTCGCCCTTCACAAGTGTCCAACTTCATCCGACGTTTCCATATGTTTCGCACCATCTCAGATCGAATACAAAGGTCATGCATAGTATCTAAGAGGATAGAGTCGCGTCATATCTTGGGACTACAATTCTTAGAGTATACCGTCCAACGTTCGTGAGAAGATGCTCCACCGATGATATCGCGTTGTCGTATGTCCATACTGAATTGCGGTGTCATAAGAAATAGGATGTGGGATAATTTCAAAAGAGCACGAGTGAACGAATATTGGATTGAAGGGGTACTTAATGACAATTTCATACTTAGAAAATTACTAATTCATAATGAATTTCTCAGGGGCAATTACTAGTTCTTAAGCGGTCAAATCTCAATATGCAATATCTATCTCAGTAGTAAGGACTAACCACCTTATCATAATATCTAGCAAGTACTAGTTCTCAAAAGTCAAATCTTAGAGCACAATAACTATATCGATACTAAGGCAAGACTATATACTCATTACATCATTCACGCACTAGTCCTCAAATAGCTCAACCTCAGGGCTCAATAACTATCTTAATAGTAGGGCATGACTACATAATCATCGCAATATTCACGCGCTAGGTTTCAAATAGCAATTAAAACTTTCACATTGCACATTATAAACTTTCACATTGCACATTATAAACTTTCACATTGCACATTATAAACTTTCACATTGCACATTATAAACTTTCACATTGCACATTATAAACTTTCACATTGCACATTATAAACTTTCACATTGCACATTATAAACTTTCACATTGCACATTATAAACTTTCACATTGCACATTATAAACTTTCACATTGCACATTATAAACTTTCACATTGCACATTATAAACTTTCACATTGCACATTATAAACTTTCACATTGCACATTATAAACTTTCACATTGCACATTATAAACTTTCACATTGCACATTATAAACTTTCACATTGCACATTATAAACTTTCACATTGCACATTATAAACTTTCACATTGCACATTATAAACTTTCACATTGCACATTATAAACTTTCACATTGCACATTATAAACTTTCACATTGCACATTATAAACTTTCACATTGCACATTATAAACTTTCACATTGCACATTATAAACTTTCACATTGCACATTATAAACTTTCACATTGCACATTATAAACTTTCACATTGCACATTATAAACTTTCACATTGCACATTATAAACTTTCACATTGCACATTATAAACTTTCACATTGCACATTATAAACTTTCACATTGCACATTATAAACTTTCACATTGCACATTATAAACTTTCACATTGCACATTATAAACTTTCACATTGCACATTATAAACTTTCACATTGCACATTATAAACTTTCACATTGCACATTATAAACTTTCACATTGCACATTATAAACTTTCACATTGCACATTATAAACTTTCACATTGCACATTATAAACTTTCACATTGCACATTATAAACTTTCACATTGCACATTATAAACTTTCACATTGCACATTATAAACTTTCACATTGCACATTATAAACTTTCACATTGCACATTATAAACTTTCACATTGCACATTATAAACTTTCACATTGCACATTATAAACTTTCACATTGCACATTATAAACTTTCACATTGCACATTATAAACTTTCACATTGCACATTATAAACTTTCACATTGCACATTATAAACTTTCACATTGCACATTATAAACTTTCACATTGCACATTATAAACTTTCACATTGCACATTATAAACTTTCACATTGCACATTATAAACTTTCACATTGCACATTATAAACTTTCACATTGCACATTATAAACTTTCACATTGCACATTATAAACTTTCACATTGCACATTATAAACTTTCACATTGCACATTATAAACTTTCACATTGCACATTATAAACTTTCACATTGCACATTATAAACTTTCACATTGCACATTATAAACTTTCACATTGCACATTATAAACTTTCACATTGCACATTATAAACTTTCACATTGCACATTATAAACTTTCACATTGCACATTATAAACTTTCACATTGCACATTATAAACTTTCACATTGCACATTATAAACTTTCACATTGCACATTATAAACTTTCACATTGCACATTATAAACTTTCACATTGCACATTATAAACTTTCACATTGCACATTATAAACTTTCACATTGCACATTCCAAACTTTCACATTGCACATTACAACTTTCACATTGCACATTATAAACTTTCACATTGCACATTATAAACTTTCACATTGCAATCAAATCATGCCCAAATTCACATGTTATAGCATATAATAGTATGTATCAACGAATATCTTTCCATCTTAGGTTCATTCCACTTCTAATGTGCAAGAAAGGAATCCTATTAAGGGCTTCGGGACGTCTAAAATTAATCCTTATATCAATCTAGCATAATCTTCAAGTAAAGCAGTCTCGGATAGTTATATATATGCTTAGGTGAATGTCTAAATGCAACAAGTATTCACATAAAAATAGATTTATTAAAGATCTTCTTTTTTTTTTTGAAAAGGAATCCTTTTGAACATGAGTCCAAGTGGCCGTTTGAGTTTTACATGGTCCTCTCATAATTAAACGTAGATTCATGACTCTACGTTTAATTATGGTCCTACCATGTAAAGCTCAAACTAATCCGCTTAACCTTATGCTCGACTCGACTATAAAAATTCGTTTTGAAAAGTGGCTATAGTTTTGAAATTCCCGGAGGGACCCCAATGTTCTCTATAACCTTAGGCTCTGATACCATTTTCTGTAACACCCCAACTAAGGCGGAACAATAAGATGTACAGAAAGTCGAGTATTCAAAACAAAGGATAATAGATAAACATTCACCATAGCTTTATTTGATAAAAATAATTTTTACAATGTGCAAGCATGTGAACCAATTCCCAAGTACAATGCGTCCACCATACTTGGATATTGAGTCCACGAAACAAACAAATACATGAGATGATATACTACAATGATCAGGGCGGATTCCATTGCTCATCACAAGGTTTGATCTTTGACTCCAAAGTGCAAAGCAAACAATCATGATGCATATAATTCCTCAAAGCTTAAGCTAATTTCCGAAAAGCATGAAGAAAAAGTGTCAACTACGAAAACGTAGTTGGTGAGTGCATAGGTTTTCAAGTAAATCTCGTTCCCTAACCATTTCAAAACTTAGAAAACATATTATTACATATCAATAAACCCAGACCACATGACCGACAAAATTCCCATCGCAAACTATCAAGTTTTCCAAATACCATAATGTTATTTCAAGACGTTGAAAATCCATGGTAATTATAAAGATCTAATTTGTAAAAATAATCTTATGAGAAAAATATATCAATCGATTTATCATATATCACACCCAAACCATTAGGTCATTAATAACTTATTATCGCCAAGTTCCACAACTTCCAAGATTTCATATATAGTCCAATACCAAAACCGTATGTTCAATCAATAATAACCAACCATCAATAATATCAATAACACTTGGGCAAAGGCATATTTGATGAGTTTGGCTTGAGCCACTACTAAGACCATGTAACGTCAAAATAATAATAATGATAATATGTCCCGAAAAGATAATAATAGAAGCACATGCTGTCAATCACGTGCAAAAATGATAATAAAGGGGTCGTGCCATGGAGACGACCAATAATATATAAAGTAGATTAGAGCACCCCATGACCGATATCGTTGAAGGCGGCCACGTAGGCGGCCAATCAACATGTCGCCACTGATGTGAGTGAGGGGACGAATCCTAGTTGCGCAACCCTCTAACTACAGGCCTCAATGAGTTAATAGTAGTGTACAGGGGACTACCGTTTGACAGTACTCAAGCTCATCATATAACATATAACACGTTGAACATACAATAACATTCCCATGTAATTATCATTCATTCAATATAGCATTTTCATAAAAGAAAGTCAATTTAATTAATCATGCTTTTCACCCCGTAAGTAAAACACATAAAAGAGTTTGAAAGGGGGCTATGACTCACCTTGATATGCCAAGCATTATATCTACTTATCCAAAATGGGTACTTCCCATCTATAGCTTCCTTGATCATATATTCCTTACGCTCCTCATTCGCATTTCAAAGCCAAGACCATTCCTACGCTTTAAGGAGAATAAGGTCCTATCTTAGGTTATCATATAGAAATGCCATGTTAAGTTATGTTATTCTTATTCATTATTGGATGTGTAACCGATTTTAATACGAATTAGCATTTGTGATGTCAATTTATAGTTTGGTTAACGTAATTACTTATGTTTATTCCACCTAGTTATTCTTTTGTGTCACTTTGATTACGCTTATCCTTTAACTCACATATTTCTCGATATGTCTTATGATTATTCGGGTTTATGAAATTCGTTTATGTGTTATGGGTCATCACCAATTGAGCCTAAGTGTCATGGGCTTCTAAATGTTTTGGGCTCAAGTTAGTTGTTGGGCTTAACCTTATTTGGGCTATATGCTTGATGGGTCATATTGGTTATTGGGCTATATGGGTTATTCGGCCAAGTGGGCCTACTGATTTATGGTTCAATGGGTTTATTATTTGGGCTGGGTTAGCCCAATATGGTCCTTAGTGCATCTTTTAGCCCATTACACAAATTATTAGTTTACTTCAGAATTTTCTGTTTTACTTCACATTTTTATGAAATGTTGGCTACTGTTTTGGAGTTAAAACGAATTATTTGGACCCTCCTGATTTTTATACAATAACCTATATGTTTCCACTTATTTTTTAATTTTTGGCTTAATTTATAAAGAATGTTTACTACCTCTAAATATTTTTATAAGTGAAAGTGGTCAAAACAGCCACTGTTTTGTGTATGAAATTGTTTTATAAAAGTTCTTTGGGTTATACTCTTAATAAAAATTCCATGATTTTATTTTAAGTTTAGGACACATTGAACTTACTTCCTACCAAGTGTGACCTCCTGGAACCTTATGGTTTAGGAGATAAAAATTGTTAAAGTTGCTAAACTTTTCAGACAAAAGTGCAGTTTTGACCAGGTTTAGTAGAAAAATCATAACTTTGTTTTGGTTCCGTATTTTTGAGTAATTCCAGTTGGTGGTTAAATTTAACTCGTTTATTTACAACTTTTATTTTGAAAGTTCGGCTTGAATCTGCCCTCACATGCTCAGTTTATCCGTTCCAAGACAGAAAACGGATTCTGTCAGAAAGTATTTTGGTTAACACAACTCACCAATGGCTTGGTTTGCTTATTTTAGACTCTAAATTACCACTAACAAGATTAATACTTTATTTTGTAGTACTTTTAACATCAATATTACTGATTATAATCCTTTTCAATTCCATCAATCATCATCCAAAGATCCATCTCAAATCCAAACTCCTAACAAGATTAAACTAGTACAAATCTAATGCATGCATGTTAAGATCTAACCATTATACATATAAATAAGCTATAACCTTTAATCTTCTTTTTGAAAACATCAATTTGATGAAAAATCCAGAAGTATAAACACATTTTCTTTGATAGAAAATCATTTTAGTGAGACCCATTTAACCATTTTATAACAAATCTTGCAACTACTAACTCTTGGGTCTTGTTTGTGTTGAATCCTTGAATCCTTCCTCTAGATCTTTACATGCATGAGCATGTGAGGTAAGGATCTATCAACTTTTCCCTCATTGAGTTTAAATCAAGAAGAAAATGATAATAAAAGATGAAGAAAACATTTGGGTTTTGAAAGAACAAGATTAACTAAAGATTTATTAAGTGAAGGGATGTTGTTAACAACCTTTTTGGGTCACGAAAATGGCTGGGAAGGGGCTGTGATTCACGGCTGTTTTGGGCAGAAAATTTCGACCAAGATGCACCAAAATGAGCTCCCTATCTTGCTTCAACACACCCTTGAACGATCTAGCATGAACCCTTATTGTTATAGTTGATTATGCTAAGATTTAATCTTCATTTTAGGCTTTCATATTCACGAAAAGAAGAAGAGAAGGGAAGGAGAAAGTGCAGAATTTTTCTTGAGAGAAAAGTGTGTGAGTGAGTGGGAGAATGAGAGAAAAGAGGGAGAGAATTGAGAGAACCCATGTGTGTGTGTGTTGTGCCTTTTCCCAAGAGAGGAAAATGAAAAGAAAAAGAGGTGGGGGTGGTGTTTGGGGCCGGTTTTAGGTGGGGAAAAAGAAGGGGGAATTTGAATTTTTGGGGTATAATTTAAGTGTATTTGTATGTAATATGTATTTGTATGTAATTTATTTTGTTAGTTGTTTTAAGTGTTGTAGTTCTTATTAAGTTTTTAAGGTCAAATATATGTATCTATATATATATATGTGCCGTATGTATGTATGTGTGTATATATAATTTTGTGTTTTGATTTGTTACTTAACTCATTGTTATAAACTTGTATTTATATTAGACATATATATATATATATATATATATATTTTATATTATTTATTTATATTATTACTTATAAATATACACTTATTATTATTCAAGCATTTTTATGTACATAAGGATTTATAAACATAATTTTAAGGTGGTCATTATATATATTTGTGTTTATATATACTTCCATTGCTTGGTGTTAAATTGTTGGATATTTATAAGATTGTTGATTATATTTTGGATGCATAGAGACTTGTTTGTTGGATTGAATACTTATAAACTTGTTGTTACTTTACATATTCTTGAAGTTGATTTGATTGATTATGGTTACATACTTATAAGATTGTTGATTATATTTTGGATGCATAGAGACTTGTTTGTTGGATTGAATACTTATAAACTTGTTGTTACTTTACATATTCTTGAAGTTGATTTGATTGATTATGGTTACATACTTATAAGATTGTTGATTATATTTTGGATGCATAGAGACTTGTTTGTTGGATTGAATACTTATAAACTTGTTGTTACTTTACATATTCTTGAAGTTGATTTGATTGATTATGGTTACATACTTATAAGATTGTTGATTATATTTTGGATGCATAGAGACTTGTTTGTTGGATTGAATACTTATAAACTTGTTGTTACTTTACATATTCTTGAAGTTGATTTGATTGATTATGGTTACATACTTATAAGATTGTTGATTATATTTTGGATGCATAGAGACTTGTTTGTTGGATTGAATACTTATAAACTTGTTGTTACTTTACATATTCTTGAAGTTGATTTGATTGATTATGGTTACATACTTATAAGATTGTCATTATTTCTTTACTTTGAGATTGTCTCATGTTTTGGCATTTCTAAGATAACTAGCTATCTTTGGGCATTCCATTGAACTAGAGAGAAAGTATCACTATGCCTTAATGTTTAGAAGGCAAATCCTCTCAATAAACCTCTAGGGATAAATGCCTAGATAAGTCCAAGTAAATTATCCTAGTCGGAATTTTGAGGGTTGTTACACTTATACATCTTGATGTTTGGGGTCCATATAAGGTAACTAGCAGGGAAGGGTTTAAATACTTTCTAACTGTTGTAGATGATTACTCAAGAGCTGTTTGGGTTTATTTGTTGAAATCAAAAGATGAAGTATGCAATTACATTATTATTTTTTATCAATACTTGCATACTCAATTTTCAAAGAAAATAAAAGTAATTAGGAGTGATAATGGTACTGAGTTTGTGAACTCTAAAGTTGAAAATTTCTGTAATATTTTTGGTATAATACATCAAACCACTGTTGCTTATACACCCCAACAGAATGGGGTGGCTGAAAGGAAACACATACACCTCTTGAATGTGGCTAGGTCTCTTTTGTTTCAGGGGGATTCCTCTCAATCTTTGGACTGAATGTGTGCTTACTGCTACTTATATTATCAATAGACTGCCTGCTTCTGTTCTGAAAGGTAAATCTCCTTTTTAATTGGTGTTTGGAAAACCTCCAAACATTGATCATCTTAGATGCTTTGGATGTCTTTGTTTTACAACTGTCTTGAATAGTAGTGATAAGTTTTCAAAGAAATCTGATAAGTGTGTATTTGTGAGGTATTCTAATACAAAGAAAGGGTACAAAGTTTATAGTTTAGAATCAAAAACTTTATATTTTTCAAGAGATATAAGATTTTATGAGAATATTTTTCCTTTTAAAATGAATAAAAATGAAAATCTAAGTTTACATTATTCTGAAAATGAACTTTTAACCTTTTTTGATACACCATATATGTCAAGTTCAATACCTACAAATGCACTTCCCAATGATGATATGGTCTCTAATGCTCAAAGTGCAAGTTAGAATACACCATTAGGAGGCAATAGGGAAAATGCCAGTGGGTTTGTCTCACTAGGGGATTTCCCAAATGCAATCAATGGTGCAAATGACATGGCACTAAATGAAGAAGTCAATATAGCTGATTAAGCTGTTGCAGCTGATCATGCTGACCCTGAGGGAATAAATGATAATCAACAAGTTATTAATGACATCCAAAATGTTAGAAGGTCTGAAAGGGTTTCTGTTTTTCCTAAGAATCTGAATGATTTTGTTTTAGATGGTAAAGTAAAGTATGGAATTGAAAGGCATGTTGGTTATTCAAAATTGAGTAAAGATAACTTTTGTTTTGATACTTCATCATTTCATGAGGCTTGTACCAATGATAAATGGGTAGTAGCCATGAATGATGAAATGGAGGCACTGAACAGAAATGAAACTTGGGAGATAACTCATTTACCTCCTGGAAGGGAATCAATAGGATGTAAATGGGTTTATAAGGTAAAGTATAAATCTAATGGTGATGTTGAAAGATTTAAAGCTAGACTTGTAGCTAAAGGGTATAATCAAAGAGAGGGGGTGGATTATGAAGAGACTTTCTCTCCAGTAGTTAAAATTACTACTGTTAGATGCTTAATCAATATTGCTGTTAATTATGATTGGCCTCTTTTTCAATTAGATATAAATAATGCCTTTCTTTATGGTACTTTGCATGAAGATGTTTATATGGATCTTCCACCTGGATATTTTCCTAGTGGAGATCAAAGAGTTTGTAAGTTGAAAAAGTCTTTGTATGGGTTAAAACAAGCCCCAAGGTAGTGGAATGAAAAACTTTGTAACACCTTGTTACAAAATGGCTTTAAACAAAGCAAATGTGATTATTCTCTCTTTACCAAATCTGAAAAAGGTTTGTTTATTGCCTTACTAGTCTATGTGGATGATATAGTTATCACTGGTAATAGTATCAGTGAAATTGAGAAGTTTAAAGTGTTTTTGAAAACACATTTTTTGATAAAAGACTTAGGAGAACTTAAATATTTTTTGGGAATTGAGGTATTAAGAGATGATAAAAGTGTTTTGTTTGTCTCAAAGAAAGTATACTCTTGAGCTTTTATCTGAATATGGCATGCTTGCTTGTAAGCCTGCCAGAACTCCTATGGAGGCTAAAACTAATATTTCTAATGTCCCCATTAATGATAATGATAAACCTATTTATAATGTAACAAAATATCAAAAATTACTTGGCAAACTAATTTACTTGACCCATACAAGACTTGATATAGCTTATGCAGCTCATTGCTTGAGTCAATTCATGCACTCTCCTTATAATTCTCATCTGAAGTCTGCTTTCAGGGTATTAAGGTATCTTAAACAAAGCCCAGGTACTGGTATTTCTATCTCTAAAAGCTCTAGTATGAATCTTTCTGGATATACTGATTCTGATTGGGCAAAATGTAAGGCTACTATGAGAAGTGTTACAGGTTATGCAGTTTATATGGGTAACTCTCTAGTCTGTTGGAAAAGTAAAAAGCAAACTGTTGTGTCTAGATCCTCTGCTGAGGCAGAGTATAGGGCCCTTGCTTCTTTAACTTGTGAAGTTATGTGGCTCACTAATCTTTTGAGAGATTTGCAAATTGAAATTGAAAAACCTATCTCATTATTTTGTGATAACAAAGCTGCTATTCAGATTTCTTCTAATCCAGTTTTTCATGAAAGGACAAAACATTTTGAAGTGGACTTACACTTCATAAGAGAAAAAATTCTGGATGGTTTTATAAAACCTCTCAAGATTGATTCTGCAAGTCAAATTGCAGATATATTAACTAAAGGTCTTACTGCAGACCAACATGAAGCTTTGTGTCAAAAACTTAAATTAGTTGATTTGTTTAAACCTTAAACTGAGGGGGTGTGTTAAATTTATATAAGTTGTACAGTTTAATGTTTAAACATATAAAGGGCTTATTGTGTGATTAGTCTCTTGTGCAGGATTGTTTGTGATAAAGAGAAAGAATGGAGAAGGACTGGATGTGTCAAAGAAGTATTCTCAAGGGATTAAAAGCTGAGTCGGTGGATGAAGTTTCAAGACCTATATATATCTGCACATCTCCTGGATTATGATAATTCATCCAATTATTTTTTATATATCTAAATTCTCTCAATAATCTGTAATCGATTTATTTGTTCTAATAACCCTAAATTTAGGGTTTCTGTATAAGTGTATATCGTCTTGATATTCACTCAATATATTCAATATCTCAATAATAAATAATAATAATTAGTCCTCTTGATTCTCTGTTTTGTGTGATTGAATCTCTTAAGGTATAAATTGTGATTAGATCATAGTTTTCTAGAAATAAAATCAGTTGAGTTTTGAAGTTTAGTAATTAACCATAAAGTTTATACTAGTGTTTGATTAATCTTTTATCATTGAACCATTTATTGCAAACTCCAATAGAGGTTTTCTCAAAATGAGTTTCCTCTGGAATTGAAGTTGAGTATATGAAGAGACATTCTGGCTGAGTCCAAATTTACCTTTAAAGATTTATGAACTAAATGAACTAATCTGGTATTAATAACACAAGAAGAATAATCCAATATTAGTATCACGACACATCTCACTACATTACAACATACACGATACATGATACGTGGGCAAAAACGCAAAGGAAGCAAAAATATGCGTAATTTCCAGTATCACCCTGACTCGGATATATATGCTACCTTGTACACAAAGAAGGTAGACATTTACTTGGAAATTGTCATTTAAGCTGGAGCAACATAAACTACAGATAACCCCAAAACTTACTTGACTACATGAACAGTATGGGCACTATCATAATTCCAGCCATGAAGCGTAACTCGTGGGGTGATGCCTTTAGGTACTTCAAAAGAAATCGTGACTGTCATCTTCTCACCAGGAACCAATGAAAAATAATTATCTGAATAATGAACTGGAAGAATTCTAGTGTCGTCACCTTTTTTATGATCCTTATTAGAAGCATGAACTGAGAAAGCAAGAAAGAAAGCAACACCAACATCGGTACCATTTATTTCAGACACTCTAACATCGCTATCTTCTTTTGAAAATCGGCTGTAGATCTTTTGTAGTAAACCATTCTCCTTTTTGGTATCTGATGATGTCAAATCAAAATCACCATCATGATTTCTTTCCGTGAAGTTATTGTAGAGTAAACTTTTGGTATCTGGTTTCTTTGATTTGTTTTTTAACTGCACACGAACTTTATATGTTGACCCGCTAATGGAAATGTCAGAAGTCATTTTGAGGTGTATTTTCTTATTCCTGTACGGTTCCAATAGTTTATAATCACCACCAGGTAAATGTAGCCAGTAAAAGTTTCTTGATATTATCCTAGAATCTGATATGTTATAGAGCTTGAGAAGCAGAAAGTAGACAGCCTTAGGATTTTTAGACTTGGGGTACTTCATCTCAAATATTGGTACTGTTTTCTTTGATGACACAGAGAGCTTATCCGAAACTTTGTAGTAAGGACAATTTCCTTCAAGATCCCACACAGACACCTCGATAGCCACATCAGAAAGTTCACTGGATGTAGTGTTGACCACCTGGATTAAAGGAGTTGTAAACTCATTACACTGCCATAAGTAGCCTTCTAGAGTTGAATTTGTTAAGAGTTGATAGATGGCAAAAATGGGTGGGGGTCGTGTATCCGTCAAGACGTGTAATCTAAATTATCGGGTTGGAACAGCTGGGATTGGGTTGACCAGAAACACCTTTGTCTAAAGTAAATCAATATCAGAAAGACTAGTTTTTAATATGGTTGAAACAGGAGGGATTGAGTCGACGGGAGACACTTTTTGTTCAAAACAGTTTCACTGTATTATATACAACTGGAGTGTCAAACATGATTATAAACACTATAATGTTGCGATGATAACATAACTTTCTAGAATCAAACTGATTCAGAAATGAGCAGTTCTGCAGCATAGTGACATGGATTTTATACATTAAAATAAATATATAGGATATATTTTAACACATTTAAACCCCTGGACTTAATCTTATTTTATTTTTTTAGTCGCTTGACTCATTAATATATAAACCCACCCATTAGAAATATAAGTAAACCTGGATCTACCTATTCAAAGTACATGGTTTGAAAGAACTATCTGAAGAAACAAAAGAACACTTTTCAAGACCCTCATGATTTCCCCTTCCCAGATTTCCGTCTGATGTTTCCCAAGAGAAGTGACACACAATCGTCAAGCTCAAAGAATAACATAATATAGAAATGAAGAATATACCTCTATGAAATAAGTTAACAGGTTTAACTGGACGTGTATCGGTTCTGCAGCATGACGACAACCATAGAATCCTGCAGTTTGGTCATGAAGATGATCATAAAATTGGCCTCGAAGACCCGTCCAAGGATTCTGAGTTTTCCATATCAGAAGACCAGTGTGTTTAGTCCACATGCGAGACGTATATCCCTCTAATAACGCTCTATACTGAATATAATTCACTAACTGAGCCTGTGAATCATATGAAACAAACAGAAACTTAGATTACAAGTCAAGAGGAATGTGTTGGATGTCTTCTAAAAGTGACTATATGACATTCAACAATCAGAATCAGATAATCAGCTATAGTATAATGGGCCATAAAAGATAGCATATGGATGTCCTTTCCTCGTTTAAAGTTGTAAATATCAAATTATTATATGTTTGAGTGAATGTTTGGCAAATCTGATTGATTAAGAATTTATGAATAAATTAACAACAACAAAAAAACCATTATATTGTGACAAAAGGAAACATTTTTTTAAAAGGAGGAAAAGTCTCTCAAATTAGGTTAAAACAAGGGTAAACAGGTTAGTCAGGTTTATCTTTAGATTAGCAGTTTTGTAGAAGCAGGAATAAGCCAACTGATTATTTAACCAAATAATCAGATAACCAGAAGCAAAATCTATTTATCCAAACAGTAGAAACAGATTACTGCAACTTCAAGTTGCAAAAATCATATAATCAGTTCCAGGACACAAATCCAGGGACCCCAAAAGACTAAGAAGCAAATGCATAAACAGTTAATCACATTGAGGTCAATGTCTACCTTGAGACAAAAATCATCAAGATCCTTTGGTTTACCATAGAGTAGTATCTGATCATGTACCAAATCTGGTTTCGAGTAAGGAATGTACTTATGGTAAGTCCAAATGGGATTCGGAACTTCCTCTACGTAGCCACTTGGTAACTTTTTAAATATAGGAATCTCCCATCCCTCGGGAGGCATTGTTGCTCTTATAGTAGCAGCAACCGGCATTCCCACATTACCAACTTCAGGATTAAACCCATATTTATAATAATCATCTTTAAAAAAGTCCTCAGGATTCTGAATTTCATAAGGTCCATCAGTCCAGCCACCCTGCGAATCTGCAAATCCTTCCCACAGTGATCCCTTTATGTAAACCCGTGTTCCGTCTAGATATTGACTGGGGTCCATTAGAACCGGGGTTGTTTCTTCTTTTGACTTGTTGGTTTCATTGACTTTTAGGAAAAATGGATGAAGTCTTAAATCATTGGTCAAAGCTGTATTGATGTCATCTGGTGGTATTTGTTCGTTTCCACCAACCCATAAAGCAAGACTGGGATGATTCCTTAGAAGCTTGACAGTGTCTCTTGCACAATACATGAAAAGGTCATGGTCTAGTGGACCGTCAGGGTTAGAGACTGGGTCACCTCTCCCATCAACATCTCCGGTGATCCAAAACTCTTGCCAAACCTACAAAAAGTATTATCAGATGCTTGGGCTATTAACTGTTAATTAAAAAAAATCAAAACTTTGACAAGAAAGTTTTAAAGTCGGTCCAACTTCTGCCAGGGACCTGATGTGACCCACATCTAGGCATATACGTTGTGCATGGATGGTGTCTTAAGCATTTCTGGCAGTAGCCTGATTTCATCTTATGCAAGTAAACTAACGAATCTGCATTACACTTTGCATGTCTGTACAGATGGTAACCATCTAAGTTTCTTATATCTCTTCCCAAGATTTTTGTGTCAAAAGATAAATACATATAAATTCTAAATATTATATATGTATTCAAAATGGATATTTTATGTAGCTATATGCATATTTGAGAAGTTCAGATAATAGATCATAATAAAGTATTGAGGCTAAAACAAAAAGACTATTCGCAACTTTGCCCGATCACATCTATTTATTGGTGCACTAATGAAATCGCAGATTTTGATTATTATCTTATCCCTAAACATATCCCATTATCCATCACAAAATCACCAATATAAATTCCAGATGCTCTTTAGTTCAAGATTTTTTATTTTTAGCACAAGTTCGAAGTTATCTATTAATTTGGAAAAAAAATAAACACTTAGTTTAGACCTCCTATAGAAGTTCAAAAGAGAAAAGGGTGACAGACATACCAGCAAACCATAAATGTCACAGTAGTGATAAAAATCGGGTCTCTCGGCCAATCCACCACCCCAACAGCGTATCATGTTAAAGTTCATATCTGCATGAAACTTGATGTCTGTTTGGTAGCGCTTCTTTGAGAGCCTAAGTAAACCATCAGATAGAATCCAATTTCCACCACGAATAAAAACAGGCTCTCCATTGACTTTAAACAGCCTGAGAAAGGAATCCATAGTAAACACAACTAGAGGTATTAGAATGTGAGGGTTGAGTCGTGGGTTAAAACTGGTAATATGTAGTAAAGGTCAAAATATGTCAGGTTCAGAAGACCCAGATATCCAGAAAACTAATTTTGTATAGATAGTGTGATGAATATGATACTGATACGAACCCATCACATACTAGGTCCGTATAGCAAGGTGTAGAACTCACTCCAAATGCAGAGGAGGAGGGGACGCCTGAAGAGCCACGCTCTGAAGAACCAACATCCTCATTGATCACGGCCATGTTGGTCACGCTTTGCACCCTTCATTTATCGGGTCCAAGCCACCACTCAGAATCCGAGTATTGAAATATCAAAGTCAAAAGGTAGGGTTGGCTCTGATAACAATAAAGGAGGGGACACCTAGACTTAATTTGAGCTGGCTTTTATGGAGTTCTACACCTAGCTTATGGCTTAATAGGGGCCTATTATGAAATGGGATCGTATCAGACACAAAAATGGTATATCATCTTGACTTCAATCAAATACTTAAAATAAACTTGATTTATAGAAGGTTTTTACCCAAGTCATCCATTTTTGGATAAATGGGCTGAAATTGCCTGTTTTAAACACAACTCTCTGTATAAGCCACTCAAGTTAATGAAATGATATACCTTCCACCAGTAGCACTGTCGATTTCACTATGAATTTTACGGAATCCAAAATGATTGATCCATGTATCAGACTCTCCATAACCATCAACATCAACGGTAATTTGAACATTATACAGAGATTGCTTCCCCATGCCATTTGGCCACCACAAACTTGGTTTGTAGAAAAAAAGCTGCAATCAGGAATCATCAGTATATTTTACAGGGGTATAGGGATATACATGTACTGCCTTGACAACTAATCAATTTATTATTTAGGAAGGTGACCCATAAATCATTTATTGGTAGAAAATCCTACTTTTTATTTTATTTATGCAACTGTGATCGTGACAAAAAAGATTCTGAGATAACGAAATTCACCTCAGGAAATGTATATTGGACGTGCGATCTAGCTGGGATTGACAGCTGCTTAGTCTGAAGATGTTCAACCAATAAAGTATTTCCTTCAAGTTCGGTTGATACTTCAATTTTCAAGGAACATTCGGCTGCTTCAGCACTTCTGTTTACTAACTCTGTGGTAGCATGCAAATAAACCCTCTTGTAATCATCAAAGAATGATGAAACCAAATGAGGATCTACAATTTTTACAGGCTGCGACATTGTAAATTATAATAAGCAAGATTATAACTTAAAAAAGCTATCACATCTTTAATCAGTAATAAGGTGAACATATTTGAGCAATTAATCAAGGACTCACCCCAGCAACAGTGATGGATACCTCATCCCAAATACCAGTGTTCCTATCCCTGCAGGAAATTATACAAAAGGATGAGACATTATGACTTTGCTAGCTTTTCTAGTTTTTGCAATAAATAGATAATGCACAACATTCATATTACTTTAAGAAAATGGATATTTTTTTTTCTTTGATAAGTTTCATCCTAATCACTATCCTTCTTTATCAATTAATGATCATTCCATGAAAAAAGTAACTTCAATTTGGGTCAATAGATTTCTTACATGTGGTCCTTATAAGGGCACAATTTAGACATTTAATCAACAGTCAGGCACAACTTGAACTATAAGTGAAGTTAGTCATCTATTAAAATATAAGCAAAGTCGGATATTAATTTTTTGGGATGGGATGAGTAATATACTAACGACTAGAAAAGGAGTGATAAAAGGTAGTGACTAGTGAGTAGACCACCATATAGAAGAAAACTAAAAGGAAAACAAATAGGAATATTCGTTAGTGCACTAAATTTACGAGAATTTCAAATAACAATTACAAATAAATAAGCGGTAACTGAACAAGAACAAGTAGATACACAACTTCTCAAGCAAATATCAATTTCAAAAGAATGTAACCAAAAATGATAATAATAATAAAGAAGCTACTAATTTTATCACATCGAAACTTTCTTACCTGATCGGAGCCATCCAATCCCAACCCTGAACATATTGTGCGGCAACATCTTTTCCAATCTGGTATTATCAATATTAGGTTACTCTAAGCATGAGTTTAAAATAGGACAACAATGAACAAGCATATGCTAGAGGTGCCAAAAAGGCAGATCAGGCAGCGCATCAAATGGGTGGCGATTAAAACATTTTATATAGCATATGGATGATGGGCATCTATGAAATATTAGGAACATTAACTTACCTCGTGATCACCCCCTTGGCCTCCCTGTGGAGGAATTTTACCAGGATGATCAGGTGGGTAAACAAGAACTGCGAGCAGATTTTCACCATCAGGATTTAAGATATTAGTCACATCAATTGAATGCCTGCGAAACATTCCCTTCGGCAGGATGGTTTGGTGTCCATTCAAGTATACTTCAGCATAGTAGTTAATTGCCCGAAAATTGAGCTCAACATGCTGATCACCTGACTAAAAGCATTCAACAAAAATCAGACTACACGATAAGTATGACAAGAGAAACTAGTTCATGACTTCCCACTTGCACATAAATGAAGTAAAGAAGACAAGATTAGTGCCATATAACGTGCATTTAACAAAATGGCCCAAGGAAGGGAGATGTAATCTGATAAGTTTTCTTCATGCTTTAAGTAGGTGAGAGATTAAAGGAAAAGAGATTGGTTATAATGTGTACAATCTAGCATGATTTTATAAATGATACAAAAAGTAAGACTTCGGAGATTATTAGTCGATTCTTCAGAGTTGGTGTCACTTCACAACTATATCATTCTTAACAGTATGAGTAACATACCGGCTTACACTTAAAAGTTGTGAAAAACCAGAATGTGTAGTACTCCCTCCCTGAATCACCAATGTCCATAATTGCTTCATTTTTTAACCCATAGAAAGGATCTGGAATTCGGTTGTTCTTTACAAGGGTTGACAGAACTCTGCCAATAAAAATTATGTCAGAATTCAAGAACTTGAATTAGATAGGTACTCAAGTTTTATTCAAGAACTTGACAAATGGTCTTAATCAACAGTTGCAATATCTCAAATTTGTCTATCTTGACTAAGACCATTACAGGAAACAAACATTGATACATTAATTATAGATTGCTTCCATATTAAATGATACCAATGCAACTGAAATATCTCAATTCTCAAGTTTATGTTGCAACTTACAATGCCAATTGCACCAATATTAATCCTCAATAAGTAGATATATTATCATATGAGAACAAACAAATATCTAAACGATATCCATTCTAAATAATATCTGTACAAAGGAAAACGATAAATCCAGAATGAAGTGAAAGAGGTACTAGAAGTTGGGTAATACGATTACTGAATCTATAACTAGATAATGTATGAGGCTTCCACTTATGCTTATCAACTCCCTTCATTTTTATGTTAGCGAGCACAGCTGCCAGAATTTTATTTACCTTTTCTTAAAATAACTCATTTTCTAACTTACCTAAAAGGCTAAAACCATCTATCCCGCTGTTATCATGACAACCTGATAACACACCCCAGATTAAGTAGCACCGATTAGAAAGCATCACATCACCTTCTTTTGTATATAGTGTCCATCCACCCCCACCTCTCTCCCGCTCTGTTGCACCGTCATCCACCGTTAACATCCCACCTCCACTACCAACCTCCGGCCACCACTCTCAGCCACCGTATATTCAATATTTTAATCTTAGAAATAAAACTACCAAAAATTATCCATTATCCCCGCATTGCACGGACACTATATACAAAATCCTAAAGATAACAAAACTAGTATACTGGGATTTTTTTATTTTTTTGAAATGAAAATGTTAGGGTGCGTTTAGTTGTGGAAAATACCCCTTGTTTTCCATTTTTGTTTTCCATGAAAACATGGAAAACAGAAAACACATTCAAATCATAGTTTTCCAAAAATGTTTTCCATGAAAAGAGAAAACAATGTTTTCCGTATTGTTTTCCACTTTTCTATGGAAAATTAGAAAACACTTTTTTATTGTTTTCCACTTTTCATTTTCCATTTTCAAAATTTTAAAAACCTCAAATTGTTTTCCTTTTTCTAGTTTTGAACACGTTTTGAAAATTTTTATTTGTTTTCTAGAGATGATTAACTCCTTCATTTTCTAGAAAATTAGAAATGGAATACTAGAAAACATTTTGCACAACTAAACGCGCCCTTAGTTGTTAGCTCTTAGTTTTTACCAAGTTATTTAATTTAACGTCAACGCCCAGGTTTGACCGGACCTCCTGAGAGACAAAGCTTTCCACTTTCTCCTTGACCACTAGACTTAAGAGCTCACTGACAACTAGTATATTAGTGTTAGTAATATTATTATTATTATCATCATTATTATTATAATATAAGCACAAAAATAAAAATTAACAAAGATGAATCTTGTATCTATATTATATATATAAAAAATTTTATAAAAAAAAATAAAAAAAAAAGAAGATAGAGATAAATAGAAATGAATGCATACGTTCCGGGAATGGCTGCCGGAATCCATAAAGGATCGGAAGAAGAGGGTGGACGAGTGGTGGTGAGCTGAATTCCGGTGAGTTCAATGTCGGTGGATCGAGCTGCTAACCATCCTTCTTCTTCTAAAACCTTCTTCCCTTGTTCTTCTCCCATTCTTCAACTTCACTTTCTTTCTTTTCTTAATTTTAATTACAATTACTATATATATACACACACACCATATATATACATCAACAATAATATATTATTATTAATATGAAACAAGATTCTTTGGTTTATCACAATTGGGGAATACTAGAATTTGGGGATTCCTTAATCGAATAATAATAGTGTGCGTGTCTGTGACTGTGTTTGTGTGTCGGTTAACGTTGTCTCTTACTGGTGTAGGGACGGACCATTTAAAGCCCCCCTTTTCTTTTGTTGTTGTTGTTTGTTGTTCATGTTTAATATTTGTTTAATTAGTTGGCTGATTTCTTACATAAACGCGCCAAACATTTTAATTTTAACTTAAATATAAATTAGAACCCACATGTTTATGTAAGAAATCAGTAACTAGTAACTAAGTTATAATCAAACGGGTCCAACTCAACCGTTGTAGTTATGGGGTGTTCGGGTTCAAACCCACATGTTCAGAATTTGTGTTATTTAGTAGATGAATTGGTATTTAGCGAATTTGAATATGTAAAGACGCAATATTGAACCCAAATTTCAATCCAAATTTACAAATTCAAAAAATAAAAAGAAAACACTATGTTATTTATTGTAAAGAAATTTGTCCGATTACTAAGAGCTACATTTGATTGACATAAACAATAATAATATTACCATCAACATGTTTATGGGTAAAGTTATCTCAACTTAGAAAGGTAAAATTCGAAAATTTTTAAATTTTAACTCTTAAATTCAAATCAAATGTGAAGATTCAGTTATCAATTTTAAATCTTGACAATTTATTTTAATCAAATAGTCAAAATATTTTGTTAAGCCAATTCAAATTGATTTTTTCACTGATTTCCTATAATCACATTTTATCCGAGTGGTTCGAAGTATAACACACCCTAAGAATCGGATGTTAAGAGGAAAAAAAAACACAATCACACAAATAAACAAGTTTTCTTGGTACTCGTATTTCATAGTCTTGATTTTCCTTATGTACATTTTATTTCTGTTTCAAACAAATGGTGTTAGATAATATGCATTTTAGACAACGGGAAAAAAAATTATAATTGAAGGGCAGCCTGTTATGCAAGTGTTGATATGTTGACGGTCCAAACTAGTAATAATCCTCGCAATAAGTTGGGACCAGGCTGAATTACCAACAGACCAGGTCACGATCACTCCTTTGAAAAGCCCTTCATGTCCTTTAATCAGAAATCAACATACCCTCACTTAGGCTCACTATCCTAATCACTTAGTATTAACGACGGTGGTTTATACTACATCCTGAACCATCAGACGCTAAATTAATCAATATGATTTTGTTATCAACTGAAAATGTATTTGCAGAAAGAATATGTAGGTCAACGAGTCCCTACCCAAGCACCCTGTTCTATATACAGATGACATAAATGACACATACAACTTATTGTATACACATGCATAAAGATAATGCTACAAACAATCATGGTTTTGCAACTGGACGTGTGTTATTCCATAGCCATTCACGTGCGGTCCCATCCACCAATGAGGAAACCTGTAAGAAAATTAAGTAAATTACGAATCCACAAACTAGATGAAAAAGCTGTAAGCACTACTAGTATAGTCAATTTGCCAGACATGATTTTGATCTGGGAGGAACACAGATCATATATTCGATAGCCATGTGCCAGACTTTGCATTTAGATGTTTTGACACATGTTCAACCATATACTCATATAGACCATCTTAGTTCTGCTTTTCCAAAATAAAGAAAGACCATCTTTCTCAACCTTTTTTACAAAGTAATTCTAATTATCATCAACATATTCAATAATCAGAGTAATAACTAATAAGTTATTAGTCTCATATACCACACATCATGGTACATTGTACTTTACTTTCTTTCTAACAATAATCCAAACATGAAAATTACACTACAAACCCCTCAGCATCGCTCCTTAAACTGGCTAGTTTGTACATTACGATTCCGTTTAAATATGATCAATATATAATCGTGTATTTTCCATTTCATGATTGAAATTGAAAAATAAGTAAAGGCCAATCCTACTTCGGCATAATATCTTGCAAGTAAATCCCACTCCATATCTAGCAATTTCATTATTGCATATGTCCAACTTACAAGTCGACTGCCCATCATTGTCATTACATTATGTAAGGGTAGCTAATAGCCTAAAAGTTATGATACAGCAAGACATTGGCCTACAACATGGTCAGTCAAATATCACAATGTCATAAGACTAGAGTAAAAAATTGTTGGTAAATGTTTATTGTTTCAAGCCTGTCGTGTATTTTTCATTTTATGCTTGAAATTGAAAAATAAATAAATGCCAATCCTACTTCAGCACAATATATTGCATGTAAATCCCACTTCATTACCCTTTAACAATAGTGTTACGTGATTTGCCTTCAGCATAATTCTTTAGACTTGTAATACAATAAAAATTTAACCTAAAACCATATTGTCATTAAAAAGATACAAATTTCTCAGGCAGTGTTTATTGTTCAACTCAGGTCATATATTGTTATCTAGAAAAAATGTCAATTCTACTTCAATCTAAATACTAACTGTACTAATCATCATTAAAAATAACAAAAACTCAACAGCCAGAAGCAAAAGTAACAATAATGACAAAATATTGTCATTGTCATCTCTGTAGATCTATATTTATGATAGACAGGGACATGAAGATTTACCTTCTCCCAAACGTGTGAATGATAATCATTAAGCCAATCAATCTCAGCGGCAGACAATAATGTTAAGTCAACCAATTTAGTCTACACAATGAGATTTGAATTAGTACGCATTGAATTAAGTCACAACCAAACACATTTTTTTCATAAAATACAGCAAGAGATGGATAAATATGAAACCAAAATTGTATGAAAGCTGAATGATTTATAAAAGATACAAAATACAAGTTAACACACCTGTATAGGCACAAAAGTGAGCTTCTCAAATCCAATATAAGTAATTCCTCCAAAACGATTAGGAGTGTCTATCTCTTTGACAAATAGGAGATTCTACATGACACAAGTTCAATAACATTAATATAATCTATTAACATTGCACGAAGTAAACTTTCATTACTTATATAATCTGTTAAGGTGCAAATACCTCGATTCGAATGCCAAAAGAATGGTCTTCATAATAGCCTGGTTCATTGCTGATAATCATGCCTTTAAGCAAGGGAGTCATATTGCCAAATCGGAAGCTAATACTTTGTGGACCTTCATGAACATTTAATGCAGCTCCAACCCCATGCCCGGTTCCTAATACATAAGAGACAGGAAAATCTATTAATAAGGAATTCTTGCATTTGATCATATCTTATGCAAAAACTAAAGAAGTCGTGTAGAACAATATTACCATGTCGGTAATCAAGTCCAACTTTCCAAAGGGAAGAACGTGCAAATGCATCCAGTACAAAACCGGGAGTATTTTCTGGAAACACTGCTTGGTCAAGAGCTATATGGCCCTGCAATTGTTTATGTACACAACCGCTTGATCAAAAAGATCATTTCAATGTTTAGATTGATCGATAATTAGTTTGGTTAACTAAATGACAACCACAATAATTATCTAACGGTTTTGAAATAGCAGATTAAGAATTCACCAAAACAAATTATTAGTCAAGTTTAATTTTCAAATGAACCATATTGAACTCTGTTAAGGGAACGAGGGAATAAAAGAACAAGTACGCAAGAAATATGGAGTCAGAACCTGAAGAACTCGGGTGAAGCATTCTTTTTGTCGTTCGGAAGGTTGGCCAAAATGTACTGTCCGAGTTATGTCAGTTGTCCCATCAAGATATTGTGCCCCACTGTCTAGCAGGAAGAGCTTTTGTGTATCCACAGTGCTACAGCTATCTGGTTCTGCTCTATAATGTATGATAGCACCGTTCGCACCAGACCCTGTGAGCTCAAAGTAGCTTTTTTTTATTCATGAAATTCTAATAAAATATATTAGGCTGCATTTAGTTACAGAAAACTTTTTTCTAATTTGCATTCTCATTTTTCAATGAAATGAAAAAACGCTTGTTCTTGCTAGAAAACCTAAGAAAGCTTTGAAAATGCATGTAGTTGCAAGTTTGGAAAACACAAGGAGTTTTCTATTTCTGAAATGGAAAATATTTAGAAAAGAAAACTATAAGAATGAGTTTTCCAAGGGATAGTTATAAGTTAAAAAATAGAGTTTTCTGTTTTCAAAAAATATTATTTTGGGAAATTCACATTTGAACATGTTTTCTGTTTTCCGAGTTTTACTTGAAAATTTTTCTAGAAAAATCTCCTAGTTTTCTACAATTAAACGCACTCTTAGGAATCTAAAGAAATTAGCTTCAGGAGTCCTGGTATCAAAAGGGAATTAAATTTATACACAAAAACATCGACAACAAACGAAGCCAAAACATTAGAGGGGTTAAATAGGAAGGTACTGAGCATACCACTAATAGTATCAAAGCTAGTATCAACAAAACCATCTTGGCTCGCACGAAACTCAAGAAGTTTGTCTGCAACTTCAACTTCTGTGAGTACCACATTTTTATTCATTTCCTCCTCCAACCATGACCAAAACTCGGTAAGAGCAGCTGCATCCCTGATACAGAAATAATCAATCAACGTGCCCAGTAGATCAAAAGCCATTGAATAATTTTGGCCTATCCTATGTACAACTCTAAGTGAATTATCACATCTATAATATCTTACTTTTTGCACATCATGGCATATACACTTCATAACTAAAAGTTACCAACTTTACAATGAAATAGTATCTTATTACCTAAGGTGAGAATTACGCATCCCTTCTAACTCAGCATGATTTTTCACTGCTTTAGCTAGAGACACCGGAGAGCTCTTACACAACACACTTGGTGCACCAGATAAGTTCTTTGCTTTGCTTTTACTACCAACATTTTCTAAATATTTATCACATGTGGTTGCATATGTGCTTGCAATAGCAGCATTAACTGATGCTGTGTCCAGCCACAGATGGGCCCCTCGAGCAGCTAAGCTGAAGGAGAAAGAATGGTCATTTAAAATAGCATCATACTAAAAAACTGAGGATGCAATTCCCCAGAAAATATAAGATCAGTAGAAACGGCAAATTGTACAGGTCAAACAGGTTCGGTAACGGGTCAAACTAGTAATGTCTGTATAGGTTGGATGACCTGAAACACTTGCTAGGCAAAAAAAAATAATTATATTTTAGATAAAAATTGTGTGTCGGAAATAATTACAGAGTTTATATTATTTCAGTTGTAATCTAGTTTTATATATATAATCAAGAGGCTTATACATTTAAACCACACTTAGGTGAACATCCAACAAGTTCAAACCATTTCCTTTTGAGCTTTTTTTATTTTACATGTTTGGCCCACTATACACAATATATAGCCAAATTTAACCCATTCATAAGTATATGGGAGTAGAATTGCCCTCGAGGCATGCAGATATCTTCATGGCTCAAACTAACCTTTCAATTTCAGAAAGAATGGACTCGTATGGTCTTAACTCTACACCAGCTTTTTTCAAGTAGTCCATCACTTCAGGGGTCACTTTAGAGTTGTCTACAAACAGTTTTGCTGCATTAATCTCCACTATCAAGTATGCATACATAACAGGAGAATGAGGAACATCATTTCCTCTCTGCATATATATTTGTATTATTAGCATAAAACCAAGAGGATAACCAAGAACAAATCTAACAGCACAGACAGGAAAGCATTACCAAGTTGAGTAGCCACGCAATTTCATCGAGCATAGAGATGACAATTGCAGATGAACCAGAGTCGGCAAGTTCTGACCTTAGATTAGATAGTTTAGTTGACACATCTACACCAGCATATTTAAGGTCATGCAGTCGGATTGGTTTGCTTGGAGGCAACGGCCTTGCTTCTTTCCAAACTTCATCCACAAGATTCACATCATATAAGTACACCAATTCATGATTGCTTTTAGCAACAGTTTCCTTCAATTCATTTACAGCATCAGAAGAAAAAAGAAACTGCTCCCTTCACAGATACAAGA
The DNA here is from genome assembly GCA_034093135.1 of Erigeron breviscapus. Classification (NCBI taxonomy): domain Eukaryota; kingdom Viridiplantae; phylum Streptophyta; class Magnoliopsida; order Asterales; family Asteraceae; genus Erigeron; species Erigeron breviscapus. Next base: position 15,901,004 of record CM067172.1, on the reverse strand, counting down.
GAAGGTGGCATCAGACACAAGTATGAAGTATACAAACTATTTCAAGCTAACTTATCATGCCAAATTAAGATAAGATCATATGCAACCATACACTAATAAATATAGTAACAATTTCACAATACTACCAAGAATCTTTTGACATTAGTTTTTCGCAACACTCTAGGAGCACTGGACCCCTTTAAATAAAGCGTCTTTACATATATATGAGCAACCAGTATAATTGGAATGAAGTACTTATAAGTTCACATAAAATTGTCTGTTGCATCTATCAGGGTGCAGTAGTTTTAAAAAAACCATAGGATTATAAGAAATATACTTCTAATACAAAATCAAGATTAAGTTATATGTCTCTAGGTATTCATCATGGTTAAAAAAATGACACATACCAAATCCCCATATTTGATTAAAATAAAAATATAAAATCACTGATTGATACAAAAAAATCACTTCAGGTTTGAGTTTCTAAATTTTAACAAGTTGTTATCAGGATTTGTTGGCCTTAACAGTGATGCATGCCTTTATGGTCAACTTTGACTCACCATGATCCCAAGGTAATGGATTGTTACAACTCCAACCTTGGTCCAGATTTACAAGTTACATCCACCAACGGAAATGGAAAATTACACAATTAAGAGAGTTTTAACTCGTTTAAAAGCAGTATTTCTTTGTAGATTATCATGGAATCCATAAATTTAATAACAATTAATCGATTAAGATTTGTCTCTGTAATTAATATAACACTGATATAAATTAAATAGCTATCCTTCAAATTTAACTTAAAAGATGATGCTATAAAGGCTGGGTTATCATAGTCGTAATTCAACATTTCAAGTTCACCTACAAATTTAAAACTCATCAAGCTAGTGTGCATGTATTCAGGTTCAACAAATGGTATATCTACAAAACTGAGAGAATTACACTAGAGGCTTAGAACAACGAATTCTACTTCTAGAGGCTTAAAACAGCAAATTCAACTAGGTGAGTTCTTAGAAGAAATTAACATTCAAGCATTGTCTTCTAGTTTACATGCTTGTGACTCTTGTGGTAGCCAGAGTCAGAATCAAAAGATAGGCACTAAGGTGATCTTCATAGTAATTCGTTAGATATATAGTGACACTGGTTCTTCCTCTAGGCACGGCCCGTTAATTAAGTTTGCATCATGAAGACCTAACTGGAAGGTCCAGTTCTAGTTTGGTGGTGTTGCAAGGTAACTCTGCAAGCCTATAACATTTTGCAGTGAAATGCTCGAATAATTTTTTTTTCATTAGGCTTGTCGAATTGCACTAATAGAAGACGATACACTATAATCAAACTAAGGAAAGTTAACTAGCTCTAACATAAAACAAGAGCTTACAATGGAGTTTTTATTGCTCATGATCTGTGGCTAATAGATTTATTGGGTTAGTCTTTGTTACCGTGAAAGAATCCTTGAACAAACAAAGGTCCCTAATAAAATATTGTAGATAGAAGGATAAACATCGCTGATAAATTGGGGCTGAAAAGTGCAATTTTATTGTGTACCCTAGAGACCATAATAAAGAATATAAAACTTGTGAAATTCTATATAATTGCATCTTCATTAAAAAGATCACAAGTCAATGATTCCTAATTTGTCAAACATCCACCAAACTCTCAAAATATTTCCAAAGTATTTAAAGGATAAGTCTAAAGTATGTAATTAATCTCTTAACATACTAACTATATTTAAAGTAATGTATTATGTAAATACTAGAGAGAATTTAATAGCAAGGGAAGATTAACCATCATGATTGCCTAGATAACTTAAATAAGTCCATTTTTTGAGACAATTAAAATATTAAAAAACTAACGAATGGTTGTTAAATTGGGCCCCTTTACTTGAATGCATGATTTATAATAACTATGTAAAGTAATATGGGTATTCTAGGGGCAGCAAACTGCAACATTTTTTTAAGTAAGCTTAGGTTAGACGTTAACCGAAACACTTTGGACTGACAATTTCATAAAGCTCTTCCTTCTCTAGTCCCTACCTGATAAACTTCATCTTCTCATTGATATGGTAACAATTCAGGCACTCTAAGCATTATATACATTTCTAAAAATGCTGTATTCCATTAAGCACTTCTTGGACAGGGGGAACAACAATACGGTGACACTAACACATAACAAGAATTTAAATACTACTCACAGGATCAATTCCAATTCTACCACCAGGAGCTAAAACATCATTAAGCCACTCTGTAGTGTTAGGGACACCCCAGTTACCAGCACGCATGAGGATCCAACTCGGGCTCAGCTGCTTCTCAGCCTGGAAACCAAAATTAAAATAAAATAAAATGTCAAAACACATAATATTTTCTCGTGAGCACATTCCAAAATCACGAACTTGGAAACATTATATAAACCTGAAGAAAATATCGCCCGTCTGTCCAAAGAGCTGCCTTATGCCTTGTTACAATTGCTGTACCAGCACTACCAGTAAAACCTGATATGTATTGCCTTCTCATATAACACTCAGCAATAAATTCACTCTGTTTCCATAACCACCAATAATCATTATACCATAAATAATAAAAAGCAAGTATTTCAAAAACAAAAAAAACTCGCTCAATCCATAAACACAAAGCTTAGTAACGGAATTCATCCAAGGCCATAAAAAAGCAAAACTATATGGTAAAAATGGACCTTTAACATTTTTAAGCCTATTAAACACCGTATTTATGTTGTAGAAAACATTAGCACATCAGTCAAAGATTATTTATAAAACTGACTACAATTTTCTATCAATTACCACTTTACCCGTTTCAAACGGGTACACATAACACATTTAGCTGTAATTTACATGGGGCACAAAACAAAATATGATTGTATTCTTGTAAAAAGTTTTAACTATTTTTATTTTTTGCGTCAAAACTTTACCAAACAAACACTAGATTTCAATTTAAGAAAAAAACTATAAACTTGTAAAATATTAACAGATTTATATATGTTCAGAACTGATACACTTGATTACTTGTAACAATTCTTACTACTGTATGAGTTCTTATTATATCTATAGCAGTTAAAATATATACAAAAATATTTACAAAGATATAGATATAGCTGCATAAAAAGGTGGGATTTTTTTCGAACTTTAATGCATCAAAGTGTTGTTAAACCCTCAAAGAATACAAAATGCTCTGAGTGTTCCCACAGTTCTTATTTACACAACACTAGCATCAATACACACACACACACACACATATATATATATATAGAGAGAGAGAGAGAGAGAAAAGTAGGAAAGGAAACCTGATGAGCATCCTGAGAAGGAATAATATAAGCATCAATATTAACACCTGGCTTTCCAAACAGCTCACGGAGTGACGTCAGATTCTGATCTTGCTCCGATCCTCCGCCACGATTCTTCCGCATTTCCGAAGACGGTTTCGCGGAGATCGAAGAACCGGAAGTTGAATTGCGAACAATGAACATGTGAGGATTGATTTGTGAGGGTTTTTTATAAATACAAGGGTTGATTGAAAATGAAAGAGGAAACAAGTGGAAGTAACGGCGGTGGGAAGAGTAGGCGGTGGCGGCGGGAGGGAGGGAGAGGGTGGACATTATCGCTGCTGCTGACTTCATTTGCCAGATTGGAGTAGAAGAAAGAGTGATTCCTGGAAAGATAAGGTTTAGGGAAATGAGTTTTATTCCTGGTCAACCGGTCAAAAAGTTCAATATTTAAACTTGATTTTTGTATCAGTTTTAAAGTCCTTTATTCATTTTAGAGTAAATTACAATTTTGGTCTCTGTCTGTCGTGGTCACGAAATTACTGGTTTCATCCCTAGGTTTCATAAATTACGCTTTTAGTCCAAAAACTTTGTCTCATCAACGCTTTTGATCCAAATCACTAACTGCTGTTAAATATAGGGTCATGTGACAAACACATGATGGGTAGTTTAGTCTTTTCGTTACACAAGGACCAAAAGTGTAACTAACTCTGGTCACTTATGTTATGTTTCGTTGTTTTTCTTTAGTTCTTTTTTTTGTTTCATAATCTAAGCCGATCAAACAAACTAAAACCAAAATCAAATTTTAAATTTAAACAAATAAATACATCCATTTCCATTTATATCGATACTGTATCTACATCAAAAGTCAATATCAATATATCAACATATACAATTATACATACAACCATTTTTTTATATCAAATGTTTTAAAAGTTTGAATTTTCATTCTATTTCACCTCCTTCTAATTCCAAGTTAGGGTTTTCAAAACCCCCAAATTCAAAGAATAACTTACTCCCAATAATAATATACATAAACACTTATACAAGATCTGAAAAAAATATACATATATATATATGATAAAGATTTATACATATATATATATATATATATATTCAAGTACGCAAACATAGATACATACAAACACAAAGAAGGTAGTGGGAGATGATAGATACATACAAACACAGTCGTTGGATCTGGCAACCACTGCCTTGAAACTGCCGCCACACAACCACGACACCACCGAGTTCATTTCAGTCTAAAACTAATACCGATAAAGTTCCAAAAATGGCTGCCGAATAGCTCGAGGATTCATTAACCCATGTGAAATCTTGCTCTCAGGATGGTACCCCACATTAATATAATGCAGTATATTACAGTATATTTTTGGTACCTTGCATTAGTTTTGGTTTATGTCCAGCAAAACTATTATATTGTTTTGGTCTATGCTTTGTTAGAATGCTAATGAAGTTGTGATCTCTTGACTGTTGGGTTAAAAAGATTGACTTTTCGTACTCTCATGATGGTTGAGAATGCCAAATGTTGTTGATGATGAAATCTAGAAAAAATAATATGATAAAGATTTAGAAAAAGAATGAAATTGCTTGATGATGATGATGATGATGATGGTGGATAGTTGAAATGATGAATTGTTTGATGATGATGATAGTTGTTCATGAAGATAATGACTGTAGAATTTTATTTACACTTTTAGTCCTTGTGGTAAGGAAATGACTAATATACCCATCATGTGTTTGTCACATGACCCTATATTTAACAGCAGTTAGTGATTTGGACCAAAAGCGTTGATGAGACAAAGCTTTTTGGACTAAAAGCGTAATTTATGAAACTTAGGGATGAAACCAGTAATTTCAAGACCACGACAGGGACCAAAACTGCAATTTACTCTTCATTTTATTATGATAATATTTTGTTGAAAGGTCAGTTAGTTTTACATTAAATGAATTAATACATAGAAATAATATTTGAAGTATAAAGTTTTAAAAACATCGTAAGATAGCCACGAAAATCTTTCGGCGCCATATAGCTTCATCACTGAAAAGTCGAGAGTCAACCAGTGTTTGGTTGTAAATGAGTATACGTTATACTGAATATATGGATAACTAATGTTTACTTATCATATTAATGAAAATAATGTTTAAACATATACAAGCTATACATGACATTTAGTTCGGGGTGTGGTGGCCAAGCAAGTCAAATGGTGTCTCACTTTATGGATCTCTTGACCAGATTTCCATTCATATTTTGGATTGTAACATGTGTTAAAGATTGTACCATTGGAATTAACTACTCAATGTGAAGGTTAAAAATCTACTCAGGCAAATATCACAACGTCTTGTATTAGTAGTTTATTAGGCTACTTGCAATGGGGTGTTTGTAGGAGATCCATGATAAGGTGGAAGATGTTTGTGGGTAGGGTATTAATGTGTGACATGACGTGTAAGTTGTCTATCCATGTGTGTTTGTGAGAATTGAGAAATGAGAAAGAATGAAAAATGATGATTTTTGTGTGTATGTATATCATAATTGTATCTGTATAGTAACTGGGTGTTTGTGAAAATTGTTGGAATATGATCACGTTAAATAAATGCATGTCTGAAAAATATTTAAGCCTACGGGGTCACACGAAATGACACGTATACTCTATGTAATTAATTAATATGTTAATGTAATATATTAATTAATATGATCACGAAATGATTAATAAACAATAGTTAAATGTTAAATAAATGTTTATTAATTAAAAGAGAAGGATTAAAGTGTAAATTAGAAGTTTCCTAATTATGCTAAAAGAGGGGGGGCCGAATTTTGTAGGAGGGTTTCCTAATCCTCCTCAAACTTGGTCACCAAGTTAGAAAACCCTTCTAATTAATCCTTATAAATAGAGGTTAAAGTTTAAGGGTTTTTCATTCATTCAAGACAATTAGATTTGTGAAAAACCTAATTCTTTTCTCTCCCTCTTTCTCTCTTGGTTCGATCGAAGCAAAAAACCCATAGGGTTTCGGTTTTGGGGTTCGACTTTTAGGGGATAAACACAAGGGGTTGTGAGTTCGTGATCGGGTACTAGCATACATACGTAGGGGTGTCAAGTGTACGATCGTAGAGGGGTTTTACTTTAAACCCTAAATAATAATAATCTTATTATTAATTAATTATTGGAAGCTAAGCTAAAAATACATATTCTATTCTTTACTTTGTTAATTAATTATATTGCATATGATTCTTTCCGCTGCGTACTCGTGGGTATTTATGATAATTGTGCTTGAATCCTAACAAAAATGATGACTATTATTGTTGTAGGCAAAACTTATTTGTTGGAAGAATACATTATTGGTTAGGATTCATTGCGGAAGGGGGAGGAGGATAATACACCGGTTGAGAATGTGGGTATTGATATTGAGGTTGAGTGGTCGGTGGATCGGAAATATAATATTGTGAACTTGTGTTTTGTTCATATTGATGGACCGGGGTTGAACTTGTGGTAGTCTCTGCTGCGGCTGTCGATATCCGCCTCGTCCCCTCCCTCGTGAGCCGCTAGCAACATTTTTCTCTCTCATTGGATCCATGGATTGTGAAAGTATAGTATGTGATGTATGGAAAAGTATAGATATTTGGTTGTGATTTGTAATAGTGTATTATAGGTAAAAGAAATAAGGGGGGAATTTTTTATTTTTATTTTTATGTCAAACGGTCAAAAAAACGGCTATAAGCCCTCTCCAACGGTCCAAAAACGCAACCCTTTCTTCCCAGCCAACTCGAGCCGCCATGAACCCGCTCCATTGGGAGCGGTGTTTCCCAACGGGCTAGCTCAAGCCGCTGGGAGCTATCTGCCACTCCTTAAACCGTTAAAGTTCATATGATATACTAATTAGCCCGTTTATAAGAAAGAGTATCGAATTGATGCAGCCATGCAGACATTTGATGCATGTGCGTAATTTCAGTTATATGGGCTACGGTTGGGCTTTTCCAAATATTTTCAGTAATATTTCAAAAGGCGTATGTGGGTTTAGTTTTGGGTTGTGAAAGGACATCCTTTTTAAACTAGATTATTTTCCCGCGTAATACGCGAGGAATACTTATAAATCTATTAAATGTTAATATGTGATAAACTAATATTTTGACAAATATAAATAAGAGATGTTAAAATGACAAGGGTATCAATTTTAAATAAATTATGTTAAAACGACGGAATTTGTTACTAAATATTCTGGCAAAGCACCGAAGTAAGAGAAAATTACTTCATATGACTCGGGCTAATTTGCTACACAGTCCAAGAAAAAAAATAGAACGTGTGTTAATCCAAATAAATGAAACATATACAATATAAATAGGTCATCGCTTGTTGCAATGTTATCCTAAACTACACATTGTTCGATGTTTCTACAATGACCACTACCAAGTAAATATACTTTTATCTTCGCATATAACAAAATACAATTTACCTAACTAATTGTTAACCCATTAAAATGTTTATTTCACTTTTATTAATATATATATATATATAACATTTTGCTTAGCTACCGTAGCAAGACTTGAAATGACATTTTTACCCTTGCCTAAATCATTTGCATAGGATAGAAAATCGACTTTTACATCTTCATAGTTATTAATTTAACAGCTATTTAGATTTAGTTTGATCAACTAATAATAATCATATGTTTAAGGCCATTTATCCGGTGTATTACACGGACACAATCCGACTTGCTTTAGATAAAAAATTTTTCGAGTGATATAAAAAGATAAAAACTTATTAAACCAAACTGGAAAAAAAAAATCAAATGATTAAATTAATGTTTGTAGCCCCATACGAAAAAAAGCCTAAAATTGATTTTATGACCATAACATAATGTTATTATACAAAAACAAACAATAACTTTTTTTCCTTTTATAACGTATTATTGTACATGAAACCTTGAATTACATTCGTAAACAATGTTAAAGTGTAATCAAAGTCTTCAATTTTTATTATTTATATATATATATATATATAGGAAAGATAATTGTAGTACAAGGGTAAAAAAAGTACAAAAGTACAATCTCCAGCCGTTGGATCAAAGCTTTGGACGGCTCAGATCTTTCTTCTTCCTCCTTCTCCGGCCAGCAGCTTGCTTCTTCTCCGGCGAGACTGCCGCCGCCAGCCACCACCTTCTTCTTCTCCGGCGAGACAACCACCACCAGCCACCATCATCTCCGACCACCCCAACCACGGCGCCGGCGCCGGCAGCAAGGGTTTCGCCCGTACCGTAGCAAACCGTCACCATCTCTTGGATCGCCGCCCATCAAATCTATACGATTCCCATATGCGTCCCTTGACGGTCAGTTTAGAACGGATAAGGGCCTCTGGCCCGTACCGTATCCACCCGAAAACGAACCTGATTCTCGCCGGAGATGTCGCCGGAGGTGGTGGCGGTGGTTGTTCGCCGGAGAAGAAGGAAGAAGGAGGAGGTGTGGCGGTCGCCGGAGAAGAAGGAAGAAGGTTGTACTTTTTGTACTTTTTTCCCCCTTGTACTACAAATAACCCACCCCTATATATATATATATATATATATATATAATATAATATATATATATATATATGGTAAATAGATTATAATTATAATTATTATAACTAAAAACTAAATAAATATTTAAAAAATGTAAACAAACCTCATTGATATATATCGTTAATAAAAAAAATAACAAATAATATAACTTTGACAATTTTGTAATACCATCACAATCTTAATTTAGTTCTAGTAGAGTAACGTTAAAGAGTTCGAAACAATATATTATTATATTATTATATATATTATTACTTTTTTATATATTATTTATGGTATATTATAATAATTAAGAAGGGTATATTTTGACAAATCATATAAAGTATAAGTATTAATACTGTCATTGATAAAAGATGAAATAATTAAATATGATCTAATGCTCTAAATCAAAGATGGAATATCCAAGGGTTCCTATTATTTAGGAATGAATTTAGGACCTTGTTATATATATATTGGTAGATTATTAAGTTAATTAAGTTAACAAATTACATCTAATTTTATTTTATTGTTTTTAATTATTATTACTAATCTATATCTATCTACCAATATATATATATATAACAAGGTCCTAAATTCAATCCTAAACAAACAGGAACCCTTGGATGAGTTCCAACTTTGATTTATAACCATTAGATCAAATTTAATTATTTCATCTTTATTGAATGACAATATTAATACTTATACTTTATATGATTAGTCAAAAAATCCCCTTCTTAATCTTGTGTCGTAAATAATTTATATATTTAACCCCATACTTGGTAACGTAATTCTGCTATCTATTAATAGAAATAATACATGTGAAATTCAACCTTGCTAAGTTAAAATCACACAATCCAAAATTAATGTAATTTGATATCTTACAACTTTTTGGGTGCACGACGTGAGCAACATATAATTTGTATATTGAAATTTTGAAACTTTATCTCAAAGGGTTACAAATATAGAATTATTTTTTTATGGTTAACTATGTTTATTTAATTATTATCGATCATATATATTTTAGACTTTTAAAGTTTTATTAAGGATGATATGTATTATTAATATCTTTATTATTATTATCACAATTGTATACATATGATTATTATTACTTATTAAAATAGTAAATTTATATGCATAAGGTTTAAACAAAATGATTATTATTATTATTATTAATTTATATTATAACATCAATTTCATTAAAAAATTCATAGAACGATTAAGTAATTAAACAACTAATGTAAATTACACTAAGAACATAAGATAAAAAAGTAAAGAAGTTTAATCATAAGTAACATAGATTAAACAGTGAATACATGGTTGGTTTTACAAAGAAATAGAAGAGAAAATATTGTTAAGTTTTTGACACACTAAAACTTAACAATTATACAAAGAGAGAAAAACACACTAAGTGTAATATGGCACACACCAACTATTTTGCGGCTAGGTCAAGTGATGTCTTATATAGGAGAGAAAAGACATCACATGACAACCCAATAGATGTTGACACATGAAGGTTGTCAACTATCTATTGGTGTGTAAGACTGGTATTCAGGAATCTCTGTTTGCCATCTTGTTTCTTTCCCAAAACGGTATGAAAGAGAAACACCTTAGTACCATTTTGGTACAAGGTCACATGTCTTCATTCTGACAAAACTGATTATACAAAAAATGTAAATTAATGATGGAAAACAAAAAAATGTAAATTGATGATGAAAAAAAAAAAGTGTAAATTGATGATGGAAAACAAAAAAATGTAAATTGATGATGAAAACAAAAAAATGTAAATTAATAAGATTTTTTCTATAATTATAGTAAGATTTAATTTTTAATGAAAATCTAAAAAGTGTAAATTGGTGATGCAAAACAAAAAAATGTAAATTGTGATGAAAACAAAAAAGTGTAAACACATTCTTTAATTTTTTAATTCGTTAAAGACAATATTAATCCTCACAATTTAGATGATTAGTCAAAATATATGTCTTTAAAATTAAATATTAGTGATGAAAAGTGTAAATTAGTTATGGAAAACAAAAAAATGTAAATTGATGATGGAAAACAAAAAAGTATAAATTAATGAGGTTTTTTTTATAGTTCTTAATATAATTAATAATTAAGTCTTTGTAAGGAATATGTCTTGAACTGTTATTTAATTGCAAATAATGATATTCATTTTGAACCATATTTTGTAAATAATATTCTCTTTGATTGTTTATATCATATTTTTTCATTCCTTATTTCACAGTTATCACACACTAACTGTATTGAATATTGCTATTGTGGTTGTTGATATTCCTTTTAAACTAAATAAAATGGTTCAAATTGTACAATACTCATAAACATTGTATTTAGTATTTTCGAAATATTTTTATCTATTATGTTGATTAATTGTATATATTTATTTTTTAAATAATTGAAGTTTGGATGAGTATTTAACGCACGGATTTGAGTCCACTAATGCAAGTTTCACTCCGACCAACTCGATGATTAATATGAAAATGAATGAGTGGTATGCTTTTGTTTGGTTTTCACTTTTTGTATACAAAACCACATGCTGTCGAAAGTGGATTAACTTAAAAACTGAGAATTTTATGAAAGTGAATAAATTGTAAGACTTTGTTAGGGTTAACTACTTTTAAAACCATTTTTTTTAATAAACATATTAACGTAATTTTGTGGTGGCTTATATAATCAACAAATTACTTCTCATAATATTAATATCAACTTTTTCCCAACATTTAGTATATATAACTGTTAATGTATGCTTTTTTATTTTATTGTATGGTAACAATATCAACATGATGATGAAAATAAAATAAACTTAAAATTTGAGAATCTTATGAAAGTGAATAGATGGTAAGACTTTGTTAGGGTGCCAATGGGGTTGGTGACCCATTGGTAAGGTCTTTGACCTTGGGGGATCCACCTGGGTTAGAGTCTCACTTTCCACATTTATGGGGGTGGATTAATAAGGATTTTTCGAAAGTCCTGGGTTTCATCCCAGACATGCGTGAAATTTAAAAGTAGGAGTAGACTAGAATGATGTTCTAAAAAAAAAAAGTTGTTAGGGTAAATGACATTTTAGACCATTTTAATAGAAATGTTAACGTAATTTGATGGTGGCGTCATAATTATAATATCAAGAATTTTCAAACATTTAGTATATACAAGTATTAATGTATGTTTTTTTAGTATATAATAACAATATATAAATTATATATGTTTTCTCGCGTATTACGCGGGACAATAATCTAGTTCTATACTATATTATAAAGCAAATAAGGTTTTCAACTTTCAACATTCAACTATCAACAATGTGCACATGCTAATGCATGATGTACAATACATCTAAACTACATTACATCAATAACATACGCTACTCGCCACCACCGCCACCGCTTCCCTCCCCACCACCACCCGTCGCCGCCATCACATCACTACCACCGGCGCCACCTTCACCACCGCCGCAACGCGCGGGTACTATTCTTATCTATTAAAAGTGCAATTTTTAATGTTTAATGCCGTATGTGAAGTGAAGAAGGGTTTGATTACTTTGGAAAATGGTCAAATAAGAGTGAGGAGCGATGTTAGCATTTGATTTCATTAAAGATTTTTTATAATCCTTACTAGCGTTATACCCGTCCGGTGGTCGAAAATAACAACGATCTTACACTCAAAGCTGGACCATAAACTTTAATATGTCAAAAGCTATCATGGGATTTTAAAAAATACATGGTTAAACAATATACTGGGTGATGAAAATATGAAGACCAAAAACAAAACTATCTATCCTAATGTGACATGATCCATATATCTATATATAAAATTAAAATTATTATAATAAAATTATTATATATACAACCTAAATTTTTATTAATCATTCTCATTCATATTATTCATCTTTTTCTTATCTTTAATAAACAAATCAAGTTCAGTAAATTTCTCAACAAAAAAAAACATACGGTTTTTTTTATATCACTTTAATTTTATTTTTGTTATTTTGTTCGTGTTTGTTTATTATTTGATATTGAATTGTTATGTTATTGTTATTTTTCATCTCTTTTAATTTAGTTTGTTGTCAATTGTAGTTTGATTATGACTTCTTCTTCTACTACAAAAGGGTTTATTCTTTTAAATTTGTTTTGTTCATGTTTTGTTATTTTTCACCTGTTTTGTTATTTATTATTTTAATATTTACCTTTGATATATATATTTTGAGACTATCCGTTCATCGGACGGGGCTGAAGACTAGTAAATATAGATAAACAACGATGTAAATCTATTCAAACTCCTATTAAATTAATTATTTAGGTTCACAAAATAAGAGTTATGATATATAAACCTAATTTTAGGTCTACTCTACTCGTGTTTAGGAGTTAGGACATACCCAAAGATACCTTAAATTATAGTAAAGTATTTAAGTGAAATGAATAACGTTTTAATGTATGTGTACTTTGAAGAAGATCAAATATATTTTCATGCTAAAATTAATATTTGAAGAACCATACTATTATATTAAAAACTAATTACTCTTATAAATTAGCATTACAATCAAATGCAAACATACCTACTCAATTACGAAGTACTTAAAACAACGGCTAGTAATTAAGGTAAAAGTAAATTTTAACTTTCCCTTGTAAGTTTTTTACTCCTTAAAAGAAAGGTTCATATTTAAGCCCAAATCCATAACTAATATCAGTGACTTAGTGGCTCATTGCTAAAACTTGTTGAGCCTCCTTGTTTGGAGATTTGGAATTTAGAACAATGGAGTAAAAAGATAAAGATAAAAGGTAGAGATTTAAGTATCGAACTTCAGCCCTTTGAAATTAACATAACTCAATTCAATACAACACACCAACCAATCTATTGTTATCAGCCATTTTTTTATTGACCAATAACGTGAAAACACTGTTCACATAATTTTATAGGTAGTAACAGGTAGTAATAATAAATAATAATAAGAGTAAATTACACGGATGGTACCCGAACTATACCCCAAATTACCTTTTTGGTACAAACTTTTGCAACTCTACTCGGACCATACCCCAAGTTTCAAAAACCTACTCGGACAGTACCTATTTCTAACGACCGTCTATTAGGTCGTTAAGTCAGTCACGTGTCGTGCACGTGAGGACTGGTTTTGTCATTTTCTTACCCCAAGGACCAAAAGTGTAATTAACTTTTATAATAAAATACTTTTTTAATTAAAAAGATATACACACACACACATCTATACTCCTTTATAAAAATTATCACACCCCCATATTTAGAAATAGTTACACAATAGTTACATACGAAATTACTAAATTACCCTTAATAAACACCCATTATGGAAAGAGTTTTTATAAAATACCAAATTTGCCCTTAATGAATTAATTTACACTCTAAACCTTTATTTTAATAATTAACACTTTAAGCCCTTATCTTCTAAAAATTTCCACTATCACAATTATATCAACCTACATCACTTGACACCGCCACCACCACCAATAGTACCATCACCGACACCACTAGACCGCCTTCCCCACCATCGCCGCCGCATTGCGCGGGTACCATGCTCGTATATATATATATATATATATATATATATATTATATATATATATAATGTATATATAATGTATCTATCTATCTATCATCATCTTAATCTAGATCTTTGACTATTGAAATGAAATTAAAAACCCGAAATCTACAAAACAAAAGCCAGTAATAAAATTAACCATAAAAACTCAGACCTACCCTCTCTCCTCTGCTGCCATGATTTGATCTAAAGAGCCAGAAACAGGGACGAGGTTGGCGATGGCAGTGTGGAGGTAATATCTTGGGTGAGATCGAGAGAGAAGTGTGTTAAGTAGAGAAGGGAGAGAAGGATTAGAGAAATTAAAAAAATACAACTTACACATGTGTAAGGTATAAAAATCTACACATGTGTAGATTATTTTTTAATTTTTTAATTTTTTTTTTGGAATGGGTTTTCACTAAAAAAAATAAAAAAATAAAATGAAAAATAAAGAAAAAAAAATAAATATCAACTTTCTCTCTCTTCTCTCCTTAAGCAACCTTCTCATTTGATCTTCTCTATATATATATATATATATATATATATATAGAGAGAGAGAGAGAGAGAGAGAGAGAGAGAGATCTATATATTATATATAAAGTTTATTATTATAAAAGTTAATTACACTTTTGGTCCTTGGGGTAAGAAAATGACAAAAACAGTCCTCACGTGCACGACACGTGACTGACTTAACGACCTAATAGACGACCGTCAAAATAGGTACTGTCCGAGTAGGTTTTTGAAACTTGGGGTATGGTCCGAGTAGAGTTGCAAAAGTTTGTACCAAAAAGGTAATTTGAGGTATAGTTCAGGTACCATCCGTATAATTTACTCTAATAAGTAATTCATATATATGATAAAGTATAAAGTTTTGTGTTTAAAAAGTTGAATTATACATTTATACTTAACCCGTTCAATAAAGAAACTAGTCTTGTCGATCTATTTACAATCCGAATTAAATTAAAACATACGTGATGGCAGAAGGGACCGCATAATGCGGTGACGGTTGCAGCAGTGGTGTGGTGGTTGCTGCACGTACTGGTGGTGGTTGCGACGATTGGTGGTGGTAGTGGCAGTTAGTTGTATAGGCAAATGATGTAAAAATAATTGATGTAAATGAGGTAGTGTTTGTATTTTAAGAGTTAAAGAATGAATGATGTATGTAAGAGAGACATGTTTGTTATTTTGCGTATCCAAAACTTTTGATTTTTCACAAAAGGGCTATAATTATTATTAGATAAAAGAAATTATAACTTGGTAGTCTCAAACTCTTGATATGTATGGTTTTACTAAACTTTTAATGCAGTTAACTGATATCCGACTGATAGGTATAGTTTACTAAATTTTTTACACTCTTACTTTTGCATCATTTGACCAGAATTCCTTATGAAAGCAGTCTTTCTATCGCTTGATAAATGTAAGACTGTCTACATCTCACCTCTCGATAGTCTTAAAATGCGCATGGCGAAAATAATACAACTAGTATAAGTTAGAACTAAATATCTCGATGATACATAATAAATATTTAGAAGAAAATATAAGAAAGTATATGTAAGAACCCAAACTCATTTTAGGAAAATAAGAGAAATTTTTTTTTTTTTTTATCCCCACTGCGGCGCAGTGGGTACCTGCTGCCCAGATTTTCCAAAATTCCATCTTGACACTTAAAATCAACTTGTAACTTCCTAGCTCAAAACCAAACTTCATAATACCACATTTCTAAGTTCAAATAAGTTTTAGACTCGGAATTAAGCATGACAAAAGTATCCTTTGACCAAACATTCATTTTACAACCAAAATGAAGTAAAATTCCAGAACCAAGATGAACACTTAAAAAACTTGAAATCTTTCACCAATAATTCTTGTACTTCAAAAATAGATTAAGACACATCATTCAAAATTCCGAAAGCTTTCATTTGACCAAGTGTAGCATTTACAACGAAACGGGTCATTTTACCCAAGTTGACACATTACAAAAGACGACGTACAAAATTAGAAATTTTGGCATGACCCGTTCGTAAAATCGTCATCCAAACCTGTTACGGATTATTAGATTTTCCAAAACACATTTAATTGTGATCAATACGTCACTACTACAAAACGACCCATTAAAATGACCAAAACTCGAGTCTAACACTAGATGTGAGTCCCTTAAATAACGAGATGGTTAACCAATAGAAAGTGTAAAATACAACAAGTCTAATAATCACTAGATATGGACTAGTATTACTTGTAAATAAAGATGCAAGATATATAAACAAAGTAATACAAGACTTAAAGCAATAAACAAATAAAGTGGACCATTATGTATGTTTCATGGGTATTTTATTTATTGATGTGTAAATAAAATACAAGGTTGTTACGGAATCAAGATAACACAATTAAGTGAGTATCCTAACAACCTATGATTACAATATGATCTATGTTTGTCAAATAACTCTTTGGGATCGAGATACTTAAAGTTGTGAAGTATCCCTGTTTAAGATCGAGAGTATTTGGACAAATTCACTTATATGCAAAAGGAATGCTTAAAAGTATTTTTGTTCAAGGAATGACTTAGTATTTATAGGCAACAAATTCACCAGTGAATTTGTGCCGTACAAATATGGTTGGCATACATTTAATGATCCGACAAGAACATTAAATGTATTAGATAAGAATAAGGATAAAGTCACATCAAGTGCACGTGTATCCTATTATCCAACCACCTTAACACACGTATACTTTTGTTAAAGAACAAGTGGATTGTTCTTTGGTAAGTGTGTTAAAGGCAAAAGTCAATCCTCGATATTAGTGTTCAGACTTGCAGGATCTAGAACACCAACAATCCTCCAGTGTGCAGATCTGGTAAGACTTCCAGTGGACTCCGCCATTTGTCAGTCTTCTTTCTTCAGACTTCAGTCTTTGACTTCAGTCAGAATGTCTTCAGTAGAATAGATCTGGACTGGGGTGAAGTCTTCAGTGAGCTAATCTGGAGAATGCTCCAGATTACCTGTACAAGTAAATGCTCACTAGTCTTCAATTATTTCTTGACAAATCTTCAGAGGAACTCCAGATTCCAAGTCTGGAGTAGGTCCAGTAGAATATGTTTTCTGGTCAGATCTTCAGTGAGCTCCAGTAGTCGGTCTGGAGCGAGACCAGCAAAACAAGTTTTCTTAATAAACCTAAGTAAGGTTCCAGTAGTCCAGTCTGGAGCCAGTCCAGTAAGTCTGGACTAAATCTGGACCTAACAAATTCCCCCTATTTGTTTAGAAATAATGCAAGTATTTTTCAGACTTATAGATATACAAATTTGTATGTCTGGAAAACACTTGGTCGATTTAAGTCTAATCTAAGTTACTGGAAAACACTTTATAGATCATGAGTGTTTTTCAGTTTCATCTTTTAAGTTCTAACTTAGACTAAATCTGGACCTAACAAATTCCCCCTATTTGTTTAGAAATAATGCAAGTATTTTTCAGACTTATAGATATACAAATTTGTATGTCTGGAAAACACTTGGTCGATTTAAGTCTAATCTAAGTTACTGGAAAACACTTTATTAAGTACAATCAAGTACTGGAAAACACTTGGTCGATTTAAGTCTAATCTAAGTTACTGGAAAACACTTTATAGATCATGAGTGTTTTTCAGTTTCATCTTTTAAGTTCTAACTTAGACTAAATCTGGTCATTCTACTTGTAAATATAAAAACTTGCAACTATTATTACTTTCATCAAAAAGGAAAATAATTACAACAAGTACAATGTGGTAAGAGATCAGGCCCTTCTTCTTGATGAATGCCCTGGTGCATCTTCAGTGGCCTTCCTCTTTGGAGATGATAATGGAACAGACACTGGTGGTCTCAGACCCAACACAGCTTCCATTTCTTGGATTCTCTTCCAGACTTTCTCAATCCTCTTCATAAAAGCTTTCACATCTGGAGAGAGATCAGTCTTGCCTTTGAATGTCAATCCAATCTCCTTTAGTTCAGTCCATCCAAATGCTTGGACTGCAGTATCCTTCCTCTCATCTGTAAAGTTACCCTCTCTGGTCAACTTCACATTAAACCTGGTCATACCTTGATGTTGTTCAGCCAGTGTGATTTCAGCATTAATAATTCTTCTTGCATTGGCCCTGAACGTCATCATTTCTTCATATTTAGCCCTTTGTTTTGCCAACTGGATCATTTCTTCAGTATCCCTGGATACACCACTCTGTTGTCCTTCAGTGGACTGGTGTTCTTGTCTATTGATTTTCAGAGTCGTATCCAAAGGAATAAAGGTGCTCAGATCACCATCTTTGATAGCTTTCAGTTGTTTGGCAGTTAACTTGGGCAGACCAGTTATCCTCTTTCTGTATTCCAGTTCCAGAGCACCAGCATTTCTTCTGATCTTTTTCTGGAGGCTTACCAGCTCCTCCTTTCTCTGTCTGATCAACTCTGGAATGGTTACACCATAGATCAACGAGTCATATACCTGCTCTTCTTCAGCATAAAATGAGCGTATATGGACATCGTCCAGTGCATCAAGACATTGTTGAACTCTGGGATCCTCCTTCATCCTTTTGAAAACTTCAATGTTTACGCCTAACCTGCCAGCGTTGTAGGAGTCCAGAGTACCCATTGTAGCCATATCCCTATGATGGGCCAGCAGTTCATCTCTTTGATTATTCTTGAAGATTTCTATCATGATACACTGTTGTTGCAACTTCCTGGAAGTCTCATTATCAACATCTTCAACATCTTGTTCTTGTTCTTCACCAGACACCACCTTTTCTTTTCCTTTTACAGCCTTCAGTGTGGTAGGGATGTCTGGGAAGCTTTCGAACTGGGGCTCACTGGCTTCAGTACCAGTAGCTTCTTGTGTTCTTTCAACCATACGTGCACTGGCATCAGTACCAGTCACTTGTCTCTGTTGCACGACGCTTTCAGTAGCGACTGCTCTAGCAACTTCTCTCTTTCTCCTTATCAATCCTTCTTGTTCACCAGATGGAACTGAACGTTTTTCCCCCTTGGAATGATCTCTAGTCCTTGACTTCAGATCATTCCACAACTCTTCCATCATCAGCCTATCAAGCGAACCAAAGGTTCTTCCTTGTTCTGGTAATGAAGCAGTTAAACCAGTTTTGAGTGCCTGGACTTCCCTTTTAATACTTTCAATTGATTCTGGCAAGTCCTTGGGCAGCTCAACTTCAACCATCTTTACAACTTCTGGCAACAAAACCTCCTGAAATGATCTTAGGATTGATCCAGATATTTCATCAGATATCTCTTTCAGCATATCACCCTTGACCTTTCTAACAACTTCATTACTGAGGGTGTTGACCAGATCAGTCTGGTCAAATGTAGGCCTGCTTTCCAGAGCACCAGCATTTCTTCTGATCTTTTTCTGGAGGCTTACCAGCTCCTCCTTTCTCTGTCTGATCAACTCTGGAATGGTTACACCATAGATCAACGAGTCATATACCTGCTCTTCTTCAGCATAAAATGAGCGTATATGGACATCGTCCAGTGCATCAAGACATTGTTGAACTCTGGGATCCTCCTTCATCCTTTTGAAAACTTCAATGTTTACGCCTAACCTGCCAGCGTTGTAGGAGTCCAGAGTACCCATTGTAGCCATATCCCTATGATGGGCCAGCAGTTCATCTCTTTGATTATTCTTGAAGATTTCTATCATGATACACTGTTGTTGCAACTTCCTGGAAGTCTCATTATCAACATCTTCAACATCTTGTTCTTGTTCTTCACCAGACACCACCTTTTCTTTTCCTTTTACAGCCTTCAGTGTGGTAGGGATGTCTGGGAAGCTTTCGAACTGGGGCTCACTGGCTTCAGTACCAGTAGCTTCTTGTGTTCTTTCAACCATACGTGCACTGGCATCAGTACCAGTCACTTGTCTCTGTTGCACGACGCTTTCAGTAGCGACTGCTCTAGCAACTTCTCTCTTTCTCCTTATCAATCCTTCTTGTTCACCAGATGGAACTGAACGTTTTTCCCCCTTGGAATGATCTCTAGTCCTTGACTTCAGATCATTCCACAACTCTTCCATCATCAGCCTATCAAGCGAACCAAAGGTTCTTCCTTGTTCTGGTAATGAAGCAGTTAAACCAGTTTTGAGTGCCTGGACTTCCCTTTTAATACTTTCAATTGATTCTGGCAAGTCCTTGGGCAGCTCAACTTCAACCATCTTTACAACTTCTGGCAACAAAACCTCCTGAAATGATCTTAGGATTGATCCAGATATTTCATCAGATATCTCTTTCAGCATATCACCCTTGACCTTTCTAACAACTTCATTACTGAGGGTGTTGACCAGATCAGTCTGGTCAAATGTAGGCCTGCTTTCCAGAGCACCAACTCTTGTAACAATCTTCTCAACCTCATCTTTAAGACCTGCCAGTGGTTGCACAACCTTATTCTCCACTGCAGTCTCAACAGAATTCACAATTTTTCCTTCCAACCCTTGTACTGCCACTCTTATATTTTGAGAATTTAGATTCGTGGCCAGTACCAGTTCATCCAACTTATCAAACACCATCTTTTCATTCCCAGCAAAGAGGTTCATTTCTGACGCTATATTATTTGACAACATTGATTTGAAGTCAGAAATGACCTGGGAGGATGACTGGAGTGATCTCTCCAGGTCCGCCACCCTACTTAGAAGGCCTTGGACCTCGGTGGAAGAAGAAGTGGAGAGACCACTGGGTTGTTCCAGGTGAGAAGTCACCCTGGTCATCAATGGTACTTGTGCCCAGTCCTCTTCAGTTTCAACATGTGAGACTGGCACACTTGGTTCGGTTGGGTGTACTGGTGATTGAGTTTGTGTTGGTGTGAAGTATGAAGTTGATTGAGGGATTGATGGTGGTGGTGGTGGTGGCATTGAAGGTTCTGGTGGTGGCAAATCTGGTGTAGGAAGTGGTATTTCTGGTTGAGGTGTTTCGGTTTCTGGTGGAGGTGGCATTTCTGGTGAAGTTTCAAACTGTACATCTTCGCCCAAAAAATCCATATTTACATCCAAAGTCTGACCTCCAGAAATAGGAGAGTCAGCCTCATCCCAAAAAGAAGCACCAACCACATCTATCTGTTCACCAGCTTCCACATTTAAATCCAGTTCAGCCTCTTGCATACCAGAAGCTTGTTCTTCAGTCTGAACAACTTCAATATCCTCTTCTCGTACAACAGCCTGGACTTCAGTGTCCACTCTCTGTTCAGATTGTACAGAAGGATCAATATTTTCCTCTTCAAAGATGGGAGACCCATCAATATTCATAATATCACCAGGATGGGTTAATGGGTTTACCTGGACTCCTCCCCTCATCAGACGCCTATGAGATCTTGGTCGTCTGGAAAGCTCAACTGTTTCTGGTTGACTTGAACTTTCTGGAGCCACTTGCCTTATTGGTTGTACCATTTCAACAATCTGAACATCTTCACTACCAGTAGGTACATCAACAACTTGTACCCTTACTGGTGCCACATTTTCTTCAATTCGTTGAAGTGTCAGCATTGCTGGAGGAATATCTACCTCTCCATCTCTGGACCTTAAATTTGCCAGGTCTCTCATATACTCACTCATTGAAAAATGAGTAGTTTCAAAGTCATACCCCTCTCCAAGTGCATTTTTGAATATAAGGGAAAGAAAGCGAATATATGGCACGAATGGCTTTCTCCCCTTCGCCTTTATACGATCAACCAGATCATCAAAGAATATTTGGGCGAAATCCACCCTTAGCCCAAACCATAAGCAATAGGCAATCTGGAGGTGTGTTTGATTGATTTGATCCAATCCTCCAGAACTGCCACCAAGACATTCGACGATGTGTGTGAAGAAGTATCTCCACGAATCCGTCAGTCTGCTCATATAAATGGTCCCTTTCCTCAACAACTGACCATTTTCATCAACTATCTCTGTATGCCCCATTAATCTGCATACCTCCCTGAAATTAATACCAGTAGGGAGTGGCATTGCCAGCTCATTCTCATCCAGATAATTTAACTGTAGAGCCATTCTAAGAGAATGTACTGAAAGAGTCAAGGGTCTGGTCCCTTGCTCAAGAGAGTAAACAATGGAAGCATTTTCTTCATCGTATTCGGCTGTATACCAGAATTCACAAAGATAATTATGATACATCTTTTCTGGATTTAAAGTTAGGGCACCATACAGTGGACATGAGAGAAAAAAGGTGTTTAATCTCCCAATTATAGATTGTGGATCATGGACACTGGATAGCGTGAGTTTTGCCATCCAGTTATTCATATTCATCCTTAAAGCCCTAGCTTCAAGGTTGATATGACGTGCTCTAACTACATCAGCCGAAGGAGCATATTCGGTGGATAGAAGATTTCTTGGTGAATTTGATTGTCTAGGAGCCATTTGATATATAGAAGAAGATGAAAATGAAATTGAATGAATATTTAAGGTTTATGAAGAATTTAATGAATTTGAAGTTAATATGCGAGTATTATGATTGGAAAATGAATGAAGAATTGAATGAAGGAATTTGAAGATTTGGGAGTAAATGTTCGAAGTAAATGAAATTGAATGAATATTTAAGGTTTATGAAGAATTTAATGAATTTGAAGTTAATATGCGAGTATTATGATTGGAAAATGAATGAAGAATTGAATGAAGGAATTTGAAGATTTGGGAGTAAATGTTCGAAGTAAATGAAATTGAATGAATATTTAAGGTTTATGAAGAATTTAATGAATTTGAAGTTAATATGCGAGTATTATGATTGGAAAATGAATGAAGAATTGAATGAAGGAATTTGAAGATTTGGGAGTAAATGTTCGAAGTAAATGAAATTGAAAGTGAAAGTGGGTATATATAGAATTGAGAATGTGGAACTCAAACGATTAATTTGAAATTATCAAATACAATTTTTGATTGTGTTCTGAGATCCGCATTAAATTGTATCACATCACCCATAAATGGTTGATGGTTCACCGCCCACAAAAACTAACCAACTTGTACCTTTTTGTTTTCCCAAAGTAAAAAGACCATCATTGTTTTGAACAACTTACATGCCACGTAGGATTTATAAGATAAATATCTTTGAAAAAGTTTGCTTACGTGGCACATACAAAGATCAAGTATTTTGAAAATATTATGACATATTTCAGTGCATCTGGAGGTTGACAAGACCGTCCAGTATCACTGGTGGATTAGTCCAGTGAACATGTACTGATGGTACACTGGAGGGACACTCCAGTAAAGTACCAGTGAACAACCAATTTTGAAAGACTGGAAACCTCAAACTTGCACGTCAACTAATACAGACAAATGAGAGGGACACATTTACAAGAAGACATAAGTCAACTCAAACACGCACTTCAACCTGTCCATACCAGTGAGAGGGACATATTTACAAAGCTCCAGTAATATTTTCTGAAGAATTTGTCCAGTGAGAAAATTAATTCCCCCTGAACTTAAACATTTTAAGAGAAAATATTTTTCAAGTCTTCCCTGGAATGTTGATCCAGAAATAAATTTTTGAATCTTTAAATCAAAGATCCTTAGTAGTACACAATGGCGTTCAATACCAAGGTTCCAGATTTAGGGGTTTAACATTCCCAACTCACCAACAAGATATTCAAAAGTTTTTACATCCAGTGGTTTAGTAAAAATGTCAGCGAGTTGTTTGTCAGTGGGAATAAAATGGAGTTCAATGTTGTTTTTCATAATATGATCGCGAATGAAATGGTACCTTAGATCGATGTGTTTGGTTCTGGAGTGCATGACTGGATTGTTGGAGATAGCGATGGCACTGGTATTATCACAAAAAATTGGAGTCTTTGAATACTTAATACCATAATCAAGCAACTGGTTCTTCATCCAGAGTATCTGAGCACAACAACTGGCTGCAGACACATATTCAGCTTCAGCAGTGGATAATGAAACTGAAGTTTGCTTCTTACTGGTCCAGCTGACCAGTTTGCCACCTAGGAAATGACATCCACCAGTTGTGGATTTCCTATCTATCTTGCAACCTGCATGATCTGAATCTGAATAACCCATTAGATCCATTCCAGAGCCTTTGGGGTACCAAAGACCTAGACTGGGAGCACCTTTTAGGTACTTCAGTATGCGCTTTACAGCGAGCATATGAGATTCCTTTGGATTAGACTGATATCTGGCACATAAACATGTTGAAAACATAATATCTGGTCTACTGGCCGTTAAATACATCAGTGAACCAACCATGCCTCTAAAGACAGTGGTGTTCACTGGTTTGCCATCTGGATCCGAGTCCAGTGTCAGTGGTGCAGAAATTGGAGTTGGTTTAGATGGTGAAGAATTCATATCGAATTTCTTTAAAAGATCTCTAACATATTTTTCCTGATTAATAAAAATTCCATCTTTGTTTTGCTTAATCTGGAGTCCAAGAAAATATGTTAATTCACCCATCAAACTCATTTCATATTCAGTGGACATGATTTTAGAAAATTTCTTGCACATGTTTTCATCAGTAGACCCAAAAATTATATCATCAACATAAATTTGTACCATTAACAGATTACCTTTCTCATGAAGAATGAACAAGGTATTGTCAATTGCACCTCGTTTAAAACCATTTTTCAACAAATGTTTAGTCAGAGTATCATACCAGGCACGTGGGGCTTGTCTGAGGCCATATAGCGCTTTGTCCAGACGATATACCCAATGTGGATGCTTGTCATCAACGAAACCTGGAGGTTGTCTGACGTAAACTTCTTCTTCAAGCTTCCCATTCAAGAAAGCACTCTTTACGTCCATTTGGTAGACCTTGAACTGGTGATTAGCAGCGAATGCTAAGAAAATTCTGATCGCTTCAAGTCTAGCCACTGGAGCAAAAGATTCATCAAAGTCGACATCTGACTGGCAGTAGCCTTGTGCTACCAGTCTGGCCTTGTTTCTTATTACGTGGCCATCTTCATCTACTTTGTTTCTGAAGACCCATCTTGTTCCAATTGGTTCTTTCTTTCCAACTGGGAAAGGAACCAGATACCATACTTTGTTCCTTTCAAACTGGTGAAGCTCTTCTTGCATAGCAGTCACCCAGTTTGGATCTTCCAGAGCCTCGTCAATCTTCTTAGGTTCTATCAAAGATAGAAAACTGACGTATAAGCATTGATTACTGGAGGCTCTTCTGGTCTGAACACCACGACTGGAGTCACCTAAGATCTGATCAATAGGGTGAGCTTTTGTCCATCTGGAGTACTGACCAGGATTGATACTGACAACAATATCAGTGCAAGAATTCAGTTGAGTCTCCTCTGGAGTTGATTCTGGAGGAGGGTCTTGCCAAATTACTTCAGTATCTTCATCTGAGTCATTTAAGTCACGATTTGCATCATGAAATTCTTCATTTGAAGGCATTTCCTGGAGTACTGGTTCAGTATGAAATTCTTCACCAGAAGACATTTCTGGTAAATTCTCAACTGACACTGATACTGGGGGAGTAGTACGCACATCTGAACCAATATTAATTTCAGAGGGTAGTTTGAAAATAATAGAGGGATAGAATGGAGTATTACTGGAGAGTTTCTTTTTCTGAACAGGTTCCAGATCAGGATGACTGGAAACTGTGTCTGGTGAATCTTCAAATTTGTCGTTTATAGGATCAGATTCACAAAAGACAATTGGTGTTACTGGGGGAGTGACAGGGACTAGCTTCTTGTTGATTGAGGCATTTGATTCATCAAATGTTACATGAATTGACTCATGGACCTTCTCCAGTCTCTTGTTGTAGACTCTGAAGGCCTTGCGAATGGCTGAATAGCCTAAGAAATACCCTTCATCAGCTTTGGCATCAAATTTGCCTAGCTGACTGGAGTCGTTCAGGATGTAAACTGGACATCCAAAAACGTGAAAATAACCAATGTTTGGTTTTCTATTTCTTAAGACTTCATAGGCTGTCTTTTTGTGTCTTTTGATGTACACTGATCGATTCTGGGTGTGGCAAGCAGTTGCAATTGCTTCCGCCAGAAACTGGTAGACAGTCCAGATTCAGCAAGCATACTCCTGGCAGCTTCTATCAGCGTTCGATTTTTCCTTTCCACAACTCCATTTTGCTCTGGAGAGCGGGCTGAAGAGAAGTTCTGGGAGATGCCAGTGTCAGTACAGAATGACTCCAGAGTTGCATTCTGGAATTCTGTTCCATTGTCACTTCTTAACTGACACACTTTTCGACTGTACTTGAGCTCAATTTGCTTGATAAGACTGATGATTTCAGCAGCAGCTTCACTTTTGGACCTCAGAAAGATCACCCAACAATATCTGGAGAACTCATCTATGATCACCAGGGTGTATCTTTTACCAGCACGAGTCTGAACGTTCACTGGACCAAAAAGATCCATATGAAGCATGTGAAGAGGTTCAGTAATGCTGAAATTCTGTCTGGTCTTGAAACTGGTACGCTTTTGCTTACCCATCTCACATCCTGGACATGGTCTTTCCTTTTTGAAGGAGACTGAAGGTATCCCATCTGCAAGTTGTTTTCTGGACAACTTGTTAATGTTTTTGAAGTTTAAATGGGATAACCTTTTATGCCATAACCAGTTTGTGTCTTCATCAGCTTGAGTATAGAAACACTGCTCTGAAGGAGAGCTTTCCATATCCATCACGTACACATTCCCTTTTCTGGGAGCAATCAACACTACCTTCCAGTCCTTGTTGAATACGATGCCCTGAGCAACATTGAATAAGACTTGATAGCCATCGTCACACAGTTGACTTACACTGATCAAGTTATATTTCAAACCATTCACAAATGCAACTCGTCTGAACTTGACTTGTCCATTGTTCAGAACACCATATCCCTCAGTTTTCCCACAACCATCATTTCCAAATGTGATGGAGGGTCCATCAGAAATGGTGAACTCCTCCAGTAGGGTCTTACATCCGGTCATCGTCCTGCCAGCTGCACTGTCAAGATACCAGATAAGCTTCTTTCGATCGCCCTACACATACACCAGATATTGATCAGTTAGATTTGGGAACCCATCGACTGATGGGTTCACTGGACCCTCCCTTATAGGTCCCTGGGGCAATCTGGTCTAGTTCACTATGTTCAATAGTGGTCTTAGAAGAGAAGACCACTGGGGTTGATGGTTTTAAAACCTTTTCATTTTTCTCAACTGACACTGATACTGGGGGAGTAGTACGCACATCTGAACCAATATTAATTTCAGAGGGGAGTTTGAAAATAATAGAGGGATAGAATGGAGTACTACTGGAGAGTTTCTTTTTCTGAAACAGGTTCCAGATCAGGATGACTGGAAACTGTGTCTGGTGAATCTTCAAATTGTCGTTTATAGGATCAGATTCACAAAAGACAATTGGTGTTACTGGGGGAGTGACAGGGACTAGCTTCTTGTTGATTGAGGCATTTGATTCATCAAATGTTACATGAATTGACTCATGGACCTTCTCCAGTCTCTTGTTGTAGACTCTGAAGGCCTTGCGAATGGCTGAATAGCCTAAGAAATACCCTTCATCAGCTTGAGTATAGAAACACTGCTCTGAAGGAGAGCTTTCCATATCCATCACGTACACATTCCCTTTTCTGGGAGCAATCAACACTACCTTCCAGTCCTTGTTGAATACGATGCCCTGAGCAACATTGAATAAGACTTGATAGCCATCGTCACACAGTTGACTTACACTGATCAAGTTATATTTCAAACCATTCACAAATGCAACTCGTCTGAACTTGACTTGTCCATTGTTCAGAACACCATATCCCTCAGTTTTCCCACAACCATCATTTCCAAATGTGATGGAGGGTCCATCAGAAATGGTGAACTCCTCCAGTAGGGTCTTACATCCGGTCATCGTCCTGCCAGCTGCACTGTCAAGATACCAGATAAGCTTCTTTCGATCGCCCTACACATACACCAGATATTGATCAGTTAGATTTGGGAACCCATCGACTGATGGGTTCACTGGACCCTCCCTTATAGGTCCCTGGGGCAATCTGGTCTAGTTCACTATGTTCAATAGTGGTCTTAGAAGAGAAGACCACTGGGGTTGATGGTTTTAAAACCTTTTCATTTTTCTCAACTGGAGAAATACATTTGTTTTTCTTTGAAAAAGGTTTTGTATTTTGTCTAGGGCCAGATGAAGTACCCTCAAGAAAGTTTAATCTTGCATTAAAACTTTGTGATTGACGAGTCAGAATTTGAATCTGGCTCTCTATCCTGGACAAAATATTTTCTTCAGATGATACCTTAGCCTTTCCAGTCAAAGGCTTTGGTAAGGGTTTGGTCTGAGGTAAAGGTCTATTCTGCTTCACCTTTTTAACTGGAGAAGTCATCTGAACAGCTCCAGTCTTAACCTCTGGGGATTGAACTGGGTCTAAATTGGTCTTGGGTGTTTCAGGCATATCATAAACAGTTGTGGGCCTTAACACCTCTGGTAATCGATCGATTACTGGTATTAATGATGCAACATTTGTATTTCCATCTAAATATGCACGTTTTTGAGCAGGAAATTGTTTAACTGAAGCATCAAATGGCTTTTTAGTTTCTAGCCATGACTTTATTACCAGTTTTTCTTTCTCTAAAATGATCTCAAGATCTTGCTTTTCTTGAATCAATTGTTCAGTTACCAGAACCTGGGCTTGAAATGCCAGTTCAATGTCTTGAAGCTCTTTTAATTTTGATTTTAAGGCATTTATTTCAGAAGAATCTGTTTCTAGACCATTTACACAATCAGATCTAACAGTTTCTACAAAAATTAAATCAGAATTTAAAGCTTCAGCAATGTCCAGTTTTAGTTCTTGGTCAGTCGCATTATCATAATCACTAACCTTTTTAATAACAATGTCCACCCATCGTCCAGATGTGACATCTTCCTTCACCAGGTGCTCATCAACTTCCAGAGCCATGTAGCAGCAATCTCTTTCTTCTTCTTCATCAACAGATGAGTCATCAGAAGGAACCACTTCTCTTCAGTTGTAGCAATCATGCACTTATTATTTGTTTCCATTTGTTGTGCCATGAGAGCAATTTGGGCCTTAAGCTTTTTATATTTCAATTTATAGCTATCATCAGGCTTATTATGAGAAGAGAATGGACCAGGCTTGGATGAAAACTGGTTGGACCTGCACTCTTTCATGAAATGACCCTTTTTGCCACACTTAAAGCATGTCAAATTGGTCTTGTCAGTGGAAGAACTGGATGCAAATTGTCCAGATGGCTTATTTGCTCTTGCTTTGAAACGGTTAAACGTTTTAGCAATCATTGCAATAAGGTCATCATCTTCAGTTTCATCACAACAGTCTGGAGAGATTTGACTGGCCTCTCCAGAATCCATAAGTTCAGACACCATCTTCTTCATAGAAAATACATTCTCAGAAGATATCAGTGCTGTACTGGTGGTTCAGAATAACTAACCACATTAGGAGTACTGGAGGCATGGTTAAAAGCATCTTGTTCTGTAACCACTCTCTGAGCTTGATTTTCTTCAGTGTACCTGAAGGCTCCATATAGAGTTGAGAGAGTGTGTGTGTGCAGAGTTTTACCTTGTCGTAAAACAAGTATCATGTGAGACCATTTGGTGGGCAGAATGTCACAAAATTTCTCCAGAAGTATATCCTTGTCCTTCTCAACCCCAAGACCTCTCAATTGGTTTATGATACTCATAAATCTGGTGTAAGTACCAGTGAGAGACTCGTTAGGTTGAGCAAAAAATGACTCATACCTCTTGTTTAAGGAGACCTTTCTGGTGATAATGGTGTCATCTCCTCCTTCATGTTGGTTAAGTAGCTCATCCCACATGGTTTTGGCACTAGGAAAAAGAACTAGTGTGGGAATTAGGGTTTCTGGAACGGCCCGAGGATCATGTTTTTAAGGAGGGTGTCAAGATTCACCAATCTCCTCTCCTCTTCTGACCAATGTTCCTCCCTCTTTTCCCTTCCCCTTCTAGATCCAGAAGGATCAAGAAGTGGATTGAGAGGTGATGTAGGTACATATGGACCTTCGTTTAAGATCTTCATCATGTTCCTCTCAATACCAGTGACATGCAAAATCATCCTAGCTTTCCACGTACCAAATTCATCACTATTCCCACTGAATTTAGGAACAGGATTATTCGAGTAGTGCACATGCACGTGTGGAGAAGCAGGAGTAGGAGGAGGAGGAGGTGGAGGATTAGTGTTATTAACGTTTTGTGGTTCATTTTGATCATGAATATTTACATTAGGATCGGGACCAAGACTAAAACCTTGTGTATTTTCTTGGTTAGCCATCAAGAACAGATCTAGGCAATGATTAGCCTTCTGCTCTGATACCAAATGTGAGTCCCTTAAATAACGAGATGGTTAACCAATAGAAAGTGTAAAATACAACAAGTCTAATAATCACTAGATATGGACTAGTATTACTTGTAAATAAAGA
This sequence comes from Erigeron breviscapus, assembly GCA_034093135.1. Taxonomy (NCBI): domain Eukaryota; kingdom Viridiplantae; phylum Streptophyta; class Magnoliopsida; order Asterales; family Asteraceae; genus Erigeron; species Erigeron breviscapus. The sequence goes on along the minus strand of CM067172.1, from coordinate 15,870,292 downwards.
TGCAAGATATATAAACAAAGTAATACAAGACTTAAAGCAATAAACAAATAAAGTGGACCATTATGTATGTTTCATGGGTATTTTATTTATTGATGTGTAAATAAAATACAAGGTTGTTGCGGAATAAAGATAACACAATTAAGTGAGTATCCTAACAACCTATGATTACAATATGATCTATGTTTGTCAAATAACTCTTTGGGATCGAGATACTTAAAGTTGTGAAGTATCCCTATTTAAGATCGAGAGTATTTGGACAAATTCACTTATATGCAAAAGGAATGCTTAAAAGTATTTTTGTTCAAAGAATGACTTAGTATTTATAGGCAACAAATTCACCAGTGAATTTGTGCCGTACAAATATGGTTGGCATACATTTAATGATCCGACAAGAACATTAAATGTATTAGATAAGAATAAGGATAAAGTCACATCAAGTGCACGTGTATCCTATTATCCAACCACCTTAACACACGTATACTTTTGTTAAAGAACAAGTGGATTGTTCTTTGGTAAGTGTGTTAAAGGCAAAAGTCAATCCTCGATATTAGTGTTCAGACTTGCAGGATCTAGAATAACAATCCTCCAGTGTGCAGATCTGGTAAGACTTCCAGTGGACTCCGCCATTTGTCAGTCTTCTTTCTTCAGACTTCAGTCTTTGACTTCAGTCAGAATGTCTTCAGTAGAATAGATCTGGATTGGGGTGAAGTCTTCAGTGAGCTAATCTGGAGAATGCTCCAGATTACCTGTACAAGTAAATGCTCACTAGTCTTCAATTATTTCTTGACAAATCTTCAGAGGAACTCCAGATTCCAAGTCTGGAGTAGGTCCAGTAGAATATGTTTTCTGGTCAGATCTTCAGTGAGCTCCAGTAGTCGGTCTGGAGCGAGACCAGCAAAACAAGTTTTCTTAATAAACCTAAGTAAGGTTCCAGTAGTCCAGTCTGGAGCCAGTCCAGTAAGTCTGGACTAAATCTGGACCTAACACTAGACATCATAATAACTTTACAAAAATGACATAACAAGAGCACAATGAGCCGATAGTTCCAAAGGGGTCACTAAGGGTCCTATTACCAATACCATTATCCGCATATAGCTAAAACAATCAATATCCAAAAGCATCTTCAACTTCAAACTTTATATTACTTAACTTTCTTCCGCATCCGGGACAACCTATAAAAAGGTAAACAACTAAAAGGATAAGCTAAAGGTAACATCCCAAACATTTTATGTTGACTATTTGACTTTCCATTAATTAACGTTAGGTCCGTTATGTTTATGTGCCCTATAAGGGATTATGTGATTAAATGCTTATGTGTTTAATATGAAATAAAGTAAGGTGAATTAAATGAAAGTAATTTAAAGTAAAGTATGAAAGTTAAGTGCTTGTTAGATCGTTAAGTCTCCCGGTAGGTTAATTAAGCTACGAAAGTAAAGTTTAGGAAGTCGAGGGGCCTATGGGCACTAAAGGAAACTTATGGTCAGGAGTTTAAGGTCTAGTGAGACCCCAATAGCTGCAAATTTCGTGATTAAGCCCTAGGAACAGATCCCCTCCCTCTCAAGACAAGTTTTCTCCAAGAATCAATCGTTTCGTGTCGTTTCGATCAAGTTTGATTAAGATTTCGAATCCTCGAAGTCATCTACAGGTATTATGGCTGATCTTACTCTTAAATCTGATCATGTATGTCTTAGTAGTGTTGTAGATCCAGGCCATAGGGTTTGGGTTGGGTTATTTGATCAAACGTTTATTGAATTCATGTCGTTCGGGTGTTTTAAAGATTGAATTATGATGTAAAGGATTAAGGGATTAATAGGATGGTTTAAGTTGATGAAAGTGCAATTGAAAGGATTAATTTTAAGTCCCCAGGTTGGATTTGGGGTATGGGTTCGTATGGAATTCGTTTGATCATAGAACAAAGATTAGGTTTCTGGTCGGCACTCCAGGTGCGACGCACCAGTAGGGTGGTGCGGCGCACCACAGGCCATTTTGGAAAAATGGTTTTCAGCCAAAAGCCCGATTTGCGACGCACCAAGGGTAGGTGCGGCGCACATTCTTATGTTCAGAATTTCTGATCATTTTATGCGGCGCACCAAAGGGGTAGGTGCGGCGCACCTGCTTATGTTTAGAATTCCCCTGATGATTTTGTGCGACGCACCATGTGGGAGGTGCGACGCACCTCTTGTCCAGTTTTCATAAAACATTTCGTTTAGCTTATGTTTCGATCTTATACTCATTCTAGGTTGTCGGGAGCACTTAGCAAGCACTATAAGATATTTTTAACTTGTTGGTAAGCTGTATCGAGGTAAGATAACATCTTTTGTCACCTGTTGGTACAACAAAACACGTTTTCATAAGTTAAACCTTCCAATTGAATATGTAAGTACATTTTATATTCACGGGTGACTATGGGAGGTTGCAAAGGGATATATTACTTACCGTTTATGATGATTAACATTCATATGCAGGTTGCAATGGTATGTGGTAAGTATATATGCATGAGATGATGAAATGATTATAAATGCATGAAATGATGAAATGATTATGTATGTATGAGATGATGAAATGATATGATATATGCTTGCATGTGTGGCTTGATCACCTAGTCACTAGTCCTTGATTAGGATTGCCATGTTCACGTGCACGTTAAGGGCCCTAAAGTAAAAGATGATATGTGATTAGCTTAGGTGAAAGAGTAGCCTAAACTAATTAAGCGATTAAAGTCTCGAGCATTATGTAAAGTCTTGTGTTAAGCTTAACCCGTGCTAGCTCTTTGGGCTGGTGCGTACGTGGTCACTTGAGTTGCTCCTTGTGGCATAGTTACGTTTGAGTATTCCGGGTGAAGTAACTAACCACCAATGCGTAAAGGCATAAACGGTTTATTCAGTTGGATTGACTTTGTCATTCCTTAACGACGCCGATGGACCACCTATTGGTTTACCCATCATGTCGGGTGTGAGGACTCCATGTATGGTCTATGACCGCCTACACACAACCCCACATCCCTATGTAAGTGGCATAAGTCACTTAGCCTACGTCTTGGCAAAGGAATAAAGAAAGAAAGATGAAGAAAGAAAGTATAGGCACACTTTAGGACATGTTGAACCTAATGTGTATCTTATGATGTTATGTATGTGTGTGATATTAATTTAAAATGCAGATTTTGTTAATATATGAAATTGACAAACGTTTTCAAGTTATGTTATCTTACTTAGCTAATTTTATTAGCTAACACTTGTTCTTTGAAAATGTTGTGCCTTCAGGATAATCAAGTGAGCTAGGCGAGGATTAGCTTGGTGAGACTTGGGTAGACGAATAAAGAAGCTTAGCTAAGACATTAAATGCTTAGACTTCCTTTTAGCCTCTTGTTTGGCTATTTCATTTATGATTAAAGACTTGTATTAATGTGGCATTTATGTTGGTGCCAAAGCTTGGATTTACTTTTATTGTTTTGATGATGCTAGTAGTAACACCAAATTTTAAAGGTACCATCCGTTACGGATGGGGCAGATTTTGAAAGTGATCCTTTCCGCTTATTTTAAATGCCGTTTGGCAAAGTTTTGAAAAATCCAAGTTTTTAAACGACGGGTGTTACAAGTTGGTATCAGAGAAATGGTTTAAGTGAACCAAAATTCGACCAAGACCTTAGGATTTTGGACTTAAACCGTACGAGAAATGATTGGCTTAAGTAGTAATGCTTTAGCTCTATGATGAAAATGCTTTTAGGACGGGTTGGATGAGTGTGAGGGTAGGTTTATGGCTTATATATGTTTATGTTATGCTTATGTAATTTAGTAGCCTGACCATACTTTGTTCTCATTCGATTCATCTCTAACATTTGTCACTAAAATTGTAGAAGGATGGTTAATACCCGTGCTAGTAGTCAAAGAGATGGAGCTAATGCTAGTGATGCTCCGGTTAATCCAAACGGGACTGGAAATGGTGTTAACCTAAGGCCTCCTCGAAGACCACTTTCAGGTGCACAACCTACAAGGTCTGAAATTGATAGAGCTAACCCCGTGATTGAACAAGTTCCTACTCAAGCTGAAATGCATGAAGAGTTGAGGGCTATTCGAGCTCTTTTGTTGAGAAATGAAGAGGAGTTGAATCAACTTAGGGCTAAAAGAGAAGCTAGCTTGCAACGGAATGAGCATACGGATGGGAATTACTCCAACCGCTCAAACCGTACCGAGCCATCAATGGTAAGGTCACAAGTTGCTCCTGAAAATGTTGTTGCTAATGTGAATGGTGTTAATAATGTGGTGGAGCCCCGTGTTGTAGTCGCTCCTCGTACTAGTAACTTTAAGTATGAGAGCTTTCAGAAATGTGGAGCAAAGGCATTTGATGGTACTCTAGATGCTGTAGGTGCTATGGAATGGTTGGATGATATCGAGGTTGTGTTTGCTTCATGTTATTGCCCTGAGGATATGAAGGTATTGTGTGCTTCCCGTATGTTGAAGAAGAATGCTCGTAATTGGTGGAGGGTTGCTACTATTTCTTTGACCCCCGAGGTGCTAGCTAATATGCCTTGGGGTACCTTTAAGGAGAAGTTTTTGGAAGAATATGTGGGTACTCGTGAACTGAGGTTGATTGAGAAAGAATTCAGAGCTTTAACAGCTAAGCCGGGTGCCATAACTGAGTATGCCCACTCATTTATGGAAAAGCTTAAGTTTGTTGGTCATTTGGTTCGTAGAGATGTGGATCAGGTTGAAGCTTACTGTGATGGTCTTCCCGCTAGCTATCGTGGCCTTTGTAGACAACACATTACATTGTCTGCTGCGATTAAGGAGTCCAAGAGGTTGGATGATGATTTCAAGGGTGAAAAGGTTGTAGTGAAAGCTAATGATGATAAGCAATCAGGTTTAAAAAGGAAGCATGATGGGTCAAGTGGATCTAATAGGAAGTTCAAGAAAGGTCCGTCTTCAAGAAATGGGGGCAGCAGCTATGCAAAGCCAAAGAATTGGTGTGGTACTTGTAAGGCGCCTCACTCGGGTCCATGTTCAGATAAGACCCGAAGGTGTGATACTTGTGGTGGTACAGGTCATCCTACTTCAGGATGCAAGGACAAGCCAAAGTGTTATCGGTGTCAACAAACCGGTCATTTCATCAAGGATTGTCCACAAGGAAGAGATGATGGAAAGAAGACGGCTGTCCAAAAGCCTAAAGCTCGAGCCTTTCAGCTGACAGTCGAAGCTGCCAAGGATAACGACGAGGTAGTAAGCGGTACATTTCTTGTTAACTCAAAACCTGCTTCTGTACTTTTTGATTCGGGTGCAAATAGATCTTTTGTGTCCACTTTATTTGCTCCTAAGCTTGATAGGGTCACTACTCCTCTTGATTGCTCTATAGAGGTTGAAATTGCTAACGGTACCATTAGTGACATTCAAGTAGGTTATGATGATTGTTCTATTGAGATTGAAGGTCGCTCTTTTCCGGTTCAACTATTGCCTACCACTCTAGCCGGTTTTGATATAGTGATAGGTATGGACTGGTTGTCTCAAAATGATGCTACTATTATATGTTCTCAAAAGGTCGTACGATTCGCTACTCCGAATGGTGAGGTCATTTCTGTTTATGGAGATAAGAAGAAGGGGAGCATAAAGATTATTAATTTGATGAAGGCTCTCAATTGCATTCGGCATAACAAGAATCACTTTCTTGCCTATGTTATTGATACACGAAAAGGGAAGTCTCCGATCCCTAATGTTGATGTAGTTTCTGAATTTTCTGACGTCTTTCCGGATGATCTTCCCGGTATTCCTCCCGACCGAGAGGTCATCTTTCAGATTGATCTCGTACCCGGTGCTACTCCTATTGCAAAAGCACCATATCGTTTAGCTCCCACAGAAATGAAAGAGTTAATGTCCCAGCTTCAAGAGCTACTTGACAAAGGTTTCATACAACCAAGTTCCTCGCCTTGGGGAGCTCCGGTTCTTTTTGTCAAAAAGAAAGACGGTTCTATGCGCATGTGCATAGACTACCGTGAGTTGAATAAGCGAACGGTTAAGAATAAGTATCCTCTCCCGCGTATTGATGATCTTTTTGATCAGCTCCATGGTGCTTCTTACTTCTCTAAGATTGATTTGCGGTCTGGCTATCATCAATTAAAAGTCAAAAAGGAAGATGTGGCCAAGACAGCTTTTCGTACACGTTATGGGCATTATGAGTTTCTTGTCATGCCTTTTGGGTTGACAAATGCTCCAACCGCTTTTATGGATTTAATGAATCGGGTATGTCGCCCATTCTTAGATCATTTTGTGATTGTCTTCATTGACGATATTCTAATATATTCAAAGTCCGAAGCCGAGCACCGTGAGCACTTAAGAGCTGTTCTTGAGGTTCTTAGAGAGAAAAAGTTATATGCAAAGTTCTCCAAGTGTGAATTCTGGCTCCGAGAAGTTCAATTTCTCGGGCATGTTATCTCTTCTGAAGGTATTAAAGTTGATCCTGCCAAGATTGAAGCTGTATCTAAATGGGAACAGCCAAAGACACCCACGGAGATTAAGAGTTTTCTCGGTTTAGCTGGTTATTATAGGAGGTTTATTCAAGATTTCTCCCGAATAGCTAAGCCAATGACTGAATTGACAAAGAAAGGAGTAAAGTTTGTATGGACGGAAGCTCAAGAAAAGGCCTTTCAAACGCTTAAGACAAAGTTATGTGAAGCTTCTGTCCTAGCCTTACCCGAAGGTACTGATGATCTTGTTGTTTATAGTGATGCTTCTATTTCAGGTTTGGGTTGTGTCCTTATGCAAAGGGACAAAGTTATTGCATATGCTTCACGTCAGTTGAAGCCTCATGAAAAGAATTACCCGACCCATGATCTTGAATTGGCTGCAGTAGTGTTTGCTTTGAAGTTGTGGAGGCATTACTTATATGGCACCAAATGTACATTGTTTACGGATCATAAGAGTTTGCAATATGTGTTCTCACAAAAGGAAATGAATGTAAGGCAAAGGAGATGGATGGAACTTCTGAAAGATTATGATTGTGAGATTAAATATCATCCCGGTAAAGCCAATGTGGTGGCGGATGCATTAAGTAGGAAAGTGCAGAATTTTTCTTGTAGATTGATGAGCATGGTTGTTCAAGCCAAGTCGGGGTTACTCGACCGCATCAAGGAAGCACAAGTTAAGGCTTTATTGAAGGATAATATCGATAATGAGAGTATTGGAAAGAAGAGAAGACTTGTGATGGAGACGAACAGCCGTGGATTTAAGACTTATAAGGGTCGAATATGGGTACCATTGCTTGGTGGTAACCGAGAATTGATCCTTGAAGAAGCTCATAGGTCAAGATATTCAGTCCATCCAGGTATTACCAAGATGTATGCAGATTTGAAGCCCATCTATTGGTGGCCAAACATTAAGGAGAAGTTGCTCATTTTGTTGAAAGATGTTTGACGTGTGCACGTGTGAAAGCTGATCACAAAAAGCCATATGGAATGTTGCATCAATTGGAGATTCCGGAATGGAAATGGGACCATATTACTATGGATTTTGTGACCAAACTACCAAGAACACCGAAAGGAAATGACATGGTATGGGTTATTGTGGATAGATTGACAAAGAGTGCTCATTTCTTGGCAACAAGACAAGATGTACCACTAACTAAGATGGCAAAGATGTATGTGGATGAGATCGTGGCAAAGCATGGTGTTCCTTTATCCATTGTTTCGGACCGAGACACGAGATTCGTGTCTAACTTTTGGAAGGGCCTTCAGCGAGAGTTAGGTACTAGAGTTAATTTGAGCACCGCCTATCACCCTCAAACTGATGGGCAAAGTGAAAGGACCATACAAACGTTGGAAGACATGTTGAGAGCGTGTGTATTAGAATATGGTGGAGCATGGGATGAACACTTGAAATTGATCGAATTCACTTATAATAACAGCCACCATGCAAGTATCGGAATGCCACCATTTGAAATGCTTTATGGTAGGAGATGTAGGACTCCGAGTTGTTGGATGGAACCCAGTGAAAAGCAGTTTACGGGTCCTGAAATCATTGAAATCTCAGCTGAAAAGGTTAATGTGGCAAAGGAAGCACTTCGTGTGGCTAGAGAAAGACAAAAGACTTATGCCGACAAGAAAAGGAAGCCAATTGAGTTCCAAGTTGGTGATTTGGTAATGCTGAAAGTTTCCCCATGGAAAGGAGTAATTCGTTTTGGAAAGAAGGGAAAGCTAAGCCCACGTTTCATAGGACCTTTCAAAATTCTGAAACGTATCAAGGATGTAGCTTATCAATTAGAACTACCTCCAGAATTGGATGGAATTCACCACACATTTCATGTTTCGTATTTGAGGAAGTGTTTGGCCATGAGTCAAGTGTTATTCCAATTGAGGATGTGAGCATTAATCCTCAGAAAAGAATAGTGGATGAACCAGTAGCGATACTCGAAAGAAAGCAAAAGAAACTTCGCCGAAAGTTGATTGATCTCGTGTTGATTAAATGGAAGCATAACCACGGTGAAAGTTTAACTTGGGAGACCGAGTCGGTGATGAAAGAGAAATATCCAGATTTGTTCACTTCTGAGGCGATTCCGAGGACGGAATCCTCTTAAGGGGGAGGTAATTGTAACATCCCAAACATTTTATGTTGACTATTTGACTTTCCATTAATTAACGTTAGGTCCGTTATGTTTATGTGCCCTATAAGGGATTATGTGATTAAATGCTTATGTGTTTAATATGAAATAAAGTAAGGTGAATTAAATGAAAGTAATTTAAAGTAAAGTATGAAAGTTAAGTGCTTGTTAGATCGTTAAGTCTCCCGGTAGGTTAATTAAGCTACGAAAGTAAAGTTTAGGAAGTCGAGGGGCCTATGGGCACTAAAGGAAACTTATGGTCAGGAGTTTAAGGTCTAGTGAGACCCCAATAGCTGCAAATTTCGTGATTAAGCCCTAGGAACAGATCCCCTCCCTCTCAAGACAAGTTTTCTCCAAGAATCAATCGTTTCGTGTCGTTTCGATCAAGTTTGATTAAGATTTCGAATCCTCGAAGTCATCTACAGGTATTATGGCTGATCTTACTCTTAAATCTGATCATGTATGTCTTAGTAGTATTGTCGATCCAGGCCATAGGGTTTGGGTTGGGTTATTTGATCAAACGTTTATTGAATTCATGTCGTGCGGGTGTTTTAAAGATTGAATTATGATGTAAAGGATTAAGGGATTAATAGGATGGTTTAAGTTGATGAAAGTGCAATTGAAAGGATTAATTTTAAGTCCCCAGGTTGGATTTGGGGTATGGGTTCGTATGAAATTCGTTTGATCATAGAACAAAGATTAGGTTTCTGGTCGACACTCCAGGTGCGACGCACCAGTAGGGTGGTGCGGCGCACCACAGGCCATTTTGGAAAAATGGTTTTCAGCCAAAGGCCCGATTTGCGACGCACCAAGGGTAGGTGCGGCGCACATTCTTATGTTCAGAATTTCTGATCATTTTATGCGGCGCACCAAAGGGGTAGGTGCGGCGCACCTGCTTATGTTTAGAATTCCCCTGATGATTTTGTGCGACGCACCATGTGGGAGGTGCGACGCACCTCTTGTCCAGTTTTCATAAAACATTTCGTTTAGCTTATGTTTCGATCTTATACTCATTCTAGGTTGTCGGGAGCACTTAGCAAGCACTATAAGATACTTCTAACTTGTTGGTAAGCTGTATCGAGGTAAGATAACATCTTTTGTCACCTGTTGGTACAACAAAACACGTTTTCATAAGTTAAACCTTCCAATTGAATATGTAAGTACATTTTATATTCACGGGTGACTATGGGAGGTTGCAAAGGGATATATTACTTACCGTTTATGATGATTAACATTCATATGCAGGTTGCAATGGTATGTGGTAAGTATATATGCATGAGATGATGAAATGATTATAAATGCATGAAATGATGAAATGATTATGTATGTATGAAATGATGAAATGATTATGTATGTATGAGATGATGAAATGATATGATATATGCTTGCATGTGTGGCTTGATCACCTAGTCACTAGTCCTTGATTAGGATTGCCATGTTCACGTGCACGTTAAGGGCCCTAAAGTAAAAGATGATATGTGATTAGCTTAGGTGAAAGAGTAGCCTAAACTAATTAAGCGATTAAAGTCTCGAGCATTATGTAAAGTCTTGTGTTAAGCTTAACCCGTACTAGCTCTTACAATAAATTGGTTAGTAGGAATTTACCCACCTACTAGCTCTTACAACAAATTGGTTAGTAGGAATTTACCCACCTACTAGCTCTTACAACAAATTGGTTAGTAGGAATTTACCCACCTACTAGCTCTTACAACAAATTGGTTAGTAGGAATTTACCCACCTACTAGCTCTTACAACAAATTGGTTAGTAGGAATTTACCCACCTACTAGCTCTTACAACAAATTGGTTAGTAGGAATTTACCCACCTACTAGCTCTTACAACAAATTGGTTAGTAGGAATTTACCCACCTACTAGCTCTTACAACAAATTGGTTAGTAGGAATTTACCCACCTACTAGCTCTTACAACAAATTGGTTAGTAGGAATTTACCCACCTACTAGCTCTTACAACAAATTGGTTAGTAGGAATTTACCCACCTACTAGCTCTTACAACAAATTGGTTAGTAGGAATTTACCCACCTACTAGCTCTTACAACAAATTGGTTAGTAGGAATTTACCCACCTACTAGCTCTTACAACAAATTGGTTAGTAGGAATTTACCCACCTACTAGCTCTTACAACAAATTGGTTAGTAGGAATTTACCCACCTACTAGCTCTTACAACAAATTGGTTAGTAGGAATTTACCCACCTACTAGCTCTTACAACAAATTGGTTAGTAGGAATTTACCCACCTACTAGCTCTTACAACAAATTGGTTAGTAGGAATTTACCCACCTACTAGCTCTTACAACAAATTGGTTAGTAGGAATTTACCCACCTACTAGCTCTTACAACAAATTGGTTAGTAGGAATTTACCCACCTACTAGCTCTTACAACAAATTGGTTAGTAGGAATTTACCCACCTACTAGCTCTTACAACAAATTGGTTAGTAGGAATTTACCCACCTACTAGCTCTTACAACAAATTGGTTAGTAGGAATTTACCCACCTACTAGCTCTTACAACAAATTGGTTAGTAGGAATTTACCCACCTACTAGCTCTTACAACAAATTGGTTAGTAGGAATTTACCCACCTACTAGCTCTTACAACAAATTGGTTAGTAGGAATTTACCCACCTACTAGCTCTTACAACAAATTGGTTAGTAGGAATTTACCCACCTACTAGCTCTTACAACAAATTGGTTAGTAGGAATTTACCCACCTACTAGCTCTTACAACAAATTGGTTAGTAGGAATTTACCCACCTACTAGCTCTTACAACAAATTGGTTAGTAGGAATTTACCCACCTACTAGCTCTTACAACAAATTGGTTAGTAGGAATTTACCCACCTACTAGCTCTTACAACAAATTGGTTAGTAGGAATTTACCCACCTACTAGCTCTTACAACAAATTGGTTAGTAGGAATTTACCCACCTACTAGCTCTTACAACAAATTGGTTAGTAGGAATTTACCCACCTACTAGCTCTTACAACAAATTGGTTAGTAGGAATTTACCCACCTACTAGCTCTTACAACAAATTGGTTAGTAGGAATTTACCCACCTACTAGCTCTTACAACAAATTGGTTAGTAGGAATTTACCCACCTACTAGCTCTTACAACAAATTGGTTAGTAGGAATTTACCCACCTACTAGCTCTTACAACAAATTGGTTAGTAGGAATTTACCCACCTACTAGCTCTTACAACAAATTGGTTAGTAGGAATTTACCCACCTACTAGCTCTTACAACAAATTGGTTAGTAGGAATTTACCCACCTACTAGCTCTTACAACAAATTGGTTAGTAGGAATTTACCCACCTACTAGCTCTTACAACAAATTGGTTAGTAGGAATTTACCCACCTACTAGCTCTTACAACAAATTGGTTAGTAGGAATTTACCCACCTACTAGCTCTTACAACAAATTGGTTAGTAGGAATTTACCCACCTACTAGCTCTTACAACAAATTGGTTAGTAGGAATTTACCCACCTACTAGCTCTTACAACAAATTGGTTAGTAGGAATTTACCCACCTACTAGCTCTTACAACAAATTGGTTAGTAGGAATTTACCCACCTACTAGCTCTTACAACAAATTGGTTAGTAGGAATTTACCCACCTACTAGCTCTTACAACAAATTGGTTAGTAGGAATTTACCCACCTACTAGCTCTTACAACAAATTGGTTAGTAGGAATTTACCCACCTACTAGCTCTTACAACAAATTGGTTAGTAGGAATTTACCCACCTACTAGCTCTTACAACAAATTGGTTAGTAGGAATTTACCCACCTACTAGCTCTTACAACAAATTGGTTAGTAGGAATTTACCCACCTACTAGCTCTTACAACAAATTGGTTAGTAGGAATTTACCCACCTACTAGCTCTTACAACAAATTGGTTAGTAGGAATTTACCCACCTACTAGCTCTTACAACAAATTGGTTAGTAGGAATTTACCCACCTACTAGCTCTTACAACAAATTGGTTAGTAGGAATTTACCCACCTACTAGCTCTTACAACAAATTGGTTAGTAGGAATTTACCCACCTACTAGCTCTTACAACAAATTGGTTAGTAGGAATTTACCCACCTACTAGCTCTTACAACAAATTGGTTAGTAGGAATTTACCCACCTACTAGCTCTTACAACAAATTGGTTAGTAGGAATTTACCCACCTACTAGCTCTTACAACAAATTGGTTAGTAGGAATTTACCCACCTACTAGCTCTTACAACAAATTGGTTAGTAGGAATTTACCCACCTACTAGCTCTTACAACAAATTGGTTAGTAGGAATTTACCCACCTACTAGCTCTTACAACAAATTGGTTAGTAGGAATTTACCCACCTACTAGCTCTTACAACAAATTGGTTAGTAGGAATTTACCCACCTACTAGTCTTAATCAACAATTTGGCTAGTAGGAATTTACCACCTACTAGCTCTCACAAATAATTTGGCTAGTAGGAATTTACCCACCTACTAGTTCACACAATCAATTTGGCTAGTAGGAATTTACCCGTCTACTAGCTCACACAATCATTTTCAACATGGCCATGGAAATTGGCTAGTAGGAATTTACCCACCTACTAGCTCTTACAACAAATTGGTTAGTAGGAATTTACCCACCTACTAGCTCTTACAACAAATTGGTTAGTAGGAATTTACCCACCTACTAACTCTTACAACAAATTGGTTAGTAGGAATTTACCCACCTACTAACTCTTAATCACAATTTGGCTAATAGGAATTTACCCACCTACTAGCTCTTACAACAAATTGGTTAGTAGGAATTTACCCACCTACTAACTCTTACAACAAATTGGTTAGTAGGAATTTACCCACCTACTAACTCTTAATCACAATTTGGTTAGTAGGAATTTACCCACCTACTAACTCTTAATCACAATTTGGCTAGTAGGAATTTACCCACCTACTAGCTCTCACAATCAATAACAAATGGGTCATAGGAATTTACCCACCTACTAACTCTAAATCACAATTTGGTTAGTAGGAATTTACCCACCTACTAGCTCTCACAACAATCAAATGGGTCATAGGAATTTACCCACCTATGACCCCTAATAACAAGAACATGATCAAATGCATATACACTCACCTTATTTGCGACCACAATTGCAAGATGACCATAAAACAACGTATTTGCAATCACCTATCAATTCACATTAAAAACACACATATGGTCATTCATCACGTATAAGGTCACCTAGCCATAATCACTAGCATTTCAACACCCAACCCATCATTTACAATCTTATATTAATCTTGAGTTGGTTCACATAACATGTATCTCTTATATCATTTTCAATTGGCCAAAAGTTACTTTCGTATCAAAACCATCGTTTTCATATTTGACCTAGCAGACTTCAAACAAGCATAACTCAAGTTCTACTTACTCTTTTAACATGATTCCAGTGGCCAAGTTTACATGACACATATACCTACCTTTTATCTTTAGTGACCAATATGTGAATTGTCCTTCAAAGGTGACTTCTGGTCGTTTTAAAAACCAAAACTGCTGCTGTTAAACAGCTTTGACCTTACTGACTTCAAATGACCATAACTTGAGTTCTACACAATATTTTGACCTCATTCCAGTGGCCACTTCTTCTTAACACATTTTATCACATTTTATCTTCAGTGACCAACACAAGATTTGACTCATATACGTGAGTTTTACTCGTTTTAAAAACTGACACAGAATCATTTTTGCTGAAAGATCAGCATGACGCTACTGAATTCAAAAATTCATAACTGGAGTTCTACTTCGTATTTTCAACCCATTCCAGTGGCAAAATTTGCTTAACACAATAACCTACATTTTCTTTTTAGGACTCAACAAGTGAAAATTCTGTCATAGGGGTGTTTTACACGTTGCAAAAACAGAGACAGAATCTGTCCAGTTTTGTTCTTACTACCATTCATCCAAACTTTTGTTTTAACATTCAACACATTGACTTCCAACACACAAGATTGATATATATACATTTTTACATGATATTTACATCATATATTCAGAACATAAACCCCCAATTCAAAATCCCCAATTTATTTACTCAAGAACCCTAATTCATAAAAAGAAAATTAAATTTAGGTTAAAGAATCAATACCTCAAAGAATGGAATAGATAATTTAGGGTTTCAATTCACCATTTTCTTCCCCTTTTCTTCTTCCTAATTCCGGCCATCACCACCACAATTAAACCCTCACTTTTCAATTTTATGAGATAATTATTATTATTATTGTTCTTGAATAATTCTTTAATTGAATTGAAGATTAGATTTTGTTTGGAAGAAGAATTTATCACACACACTCTCCATGGAAGATTTGAGAAGAAATATGAATATTGTAATGAGATGTTAGTTAGGAGTGGAAGATGATTCACAAAATTGATATGGCTGGACACTCATTCTCCATGCCACGTTTTTACCAAAAATAAAAGGGTATTATACCCGCTATCTGCTAAAGTTCCAACTAATTCATCCCCGTATCTAAAGATAAAATACTAGGAAACTATTTTAATGTCAAAACTTTAATAAAGGTTAATTTTCATTGGCCTAAAAATTAGGATGTTACAGTATATAATTGATATTATGATTTGAAGTGAACAATGTATTTATACGTGCCTCACATGTTTAAAATGTATCCATTAAAATACTTATTTTATCTTTTGGAACGGTACATTAATACTGATTTTGATATCAAAGTGCCCATATTAATTCTTACAATTAAGGCCACATGGC
>CM067172.1:15837436-15849936 GCA_034093135.1 Erigeron breviscapus | reverse complement strand
GTACCTATTTGGTATTATTTTTGAGTGAATTGTAATTATATTTTGACTATTTTCGTTAATTGTAGTAAGTTTTATAACATTTTTATAAATAAAAATAAATTAAATTAATGTCGTACCGGCCGGTATTAAATTAGATCCTCATATGTAGATATATATAGGTTTTTTATTTGAGTTTGTTTTGGTTTTTGATTAAATTTTTGTTTGGAGGTTTGTTAAATACAAGGATGAAAAATGCAGATACGACAAACCATAAGGACGAATTTTGCACTTAACCATAGGGACAAACCATGAAGATGGGTGAAAAGACATAAATGCCCCTCACGTGCAAGGCACGTGAGGGGTTAACGGATCCAAGGACGAAATGCAAACCACAAGGATTATTTTAGCCAAAGGTTAACGGCGAGGATGAAAAGTGCTTATTCGTTGGCCTTTAATATAATTAAATCTTAGTTCATAACAAGACAACAAGTCGGGAAACAGGGCATGAGAGAGTGATGTGTGGACAGGGAACAGGGCATGAGAACGGCCGTCGGCGACAAGAGCTTCATCAGAATGGATTAGGATCTCGACAACCTGGCTTCGAATGGCAAACCTACATCGGGAAACACACATGGAAGAAGATACACGCTAAATCAAAGACTGAATGGAGACCAAAATACCAATTGACCACTCTGTTTGTGGCCAATCTGCCGGAGGGCTCATCGGAAACCGAACTGATGAAGATCTTCAAAGATGATGGTGACCTGAACACGGTCTACATAGCAAGGAAAAAAGATAAACAAGGTAATAATTTTGGCTTTATTAGATATTCAAATGTTTCTAATAGGGGGGAGTTCTTAAAAAAATTCAAAGATATACGGATTGGAGGTGCCAAAGTGGAGATCAATTTTGCTAAATATGATAAATGGAATCAATTTGATAAGCCCTCTACCTTCACGGGTAGCAAGCAGGACCCTAAAAATAAAGTTTTTTCTTATCCTTATCATAATGTGTCGTATTGGCCTGGGTTGAATAATCATGTTACTGCTTCAAGAAGTTTTAGAGATGCTCTGACAAACAATCATAGTCCTGTTGTATCTAAGACTATCCTTCTAAAAGATAATGAAAATGAAGCATTATGTCAATGGCGTCAAGTTTCACTAGTTGCTGGGGTGAGATCCTTACAAGATCTTTGCACATTTGATCAGATCTGTTTGAAAATGGGATTAACAAAAACTTCTATTCGATACTTGGGGGGGATGAGTATTCTTATTTCTTTCAAAAATAGAAGAGAGGCTTCGAATTTTCTTGTCAACCAGATAGGTGTTTGGAAACAATTTTTGTGTAGTCTAACCAAATGGGATGAAGATTATACTCAAACATGAAAGATTAGTTTGGGTCACAATTAGAGGCATCCCCGCTCATTTGTGGGACAAAAAAACTTTTGATGTAATTGGCAACAGTTATGGTATGGTGGTGTCTCCTTCAGACATATCATTATCCAACTGTAATCTCACTCATGGTCGCTTGGCTATTATAACTACGAAGATGGCCAAAATCAATGATGAATTAATCATTAAATGGAAATCACAAAGACATAAGGTTTGGATTGAAGAAGACAGTAAGCTTTGGGTCCCTAGTTTCATTTGTCGTGTTGAGCAGCACATGGGTAATGCCACCCCTGCCCCCTCGCCTCCTATCTCTGTTTTGGTCCCAAGTTCCCCTCAGGTCCTATCCCGAAAACGCAGACGTCGGTTTTCCCCTATCATCCCTAAATCCAGTACAAATTTCTCTAATAACACCTATTCCGCTCTCTTTAATGAACCAATACCTCCACCTCCTAATTGCTCAACTTCCTTTCCAAATCCGGTTGCCAATACTCCTAATACTCCTGATGTTCAAATTTCACCTCGATCTTCTTTTGTCTTAAACCCCAATCATCTTCCTCCCAACCCGCAAACTATTTTCTCTAATACCTCCTGTACTCCCAAGATTATTCCGCTGTCTCCCATCTTGGTTCCTCCTAGTGCTCTCAACCATAAAGAAAGTAGTTCTCCTGTAGAAGAGCTATTTACGAATAAAGTGGAGGTTCTACCTGATACTCAGAACATTGAAATGGAAGAAGGAGAAATTCAGAACTTAAACATAGATGCCCATTCAAAGGGAAACCCGTTACAAAAGGAAATTCATGAAACTATGGATTTTGGTGATAACATAGGTGTTCAATGGCAAAAGGCTGAAGCCTTAGTTAGAGAAGTCATTGTCGAAGAGGAGTCAACAAAATGTCAGCAATGAATTATCTTTCAGTTAACATTCGAGGAGTAGTAGATCAGGAGAAAGGTAGATGGATTAATGGTTTACGTCGGCAACACAAGATTAATTTCATTGCTTTTCAAGAAACCAAGTCTGACTCTTTTACTGAAGGTAAGGTTAGATCGTTTTGGGGTGGTGATCTTTTCGATTTTGACTTCGAAAGTTCTAGAGGTAGATCAGGAGGTCTGCTTAGCATCTGGGACCCTGGCTTGTTCACAAAGGAGTCTGTGGTTAAAACTCGATATTATTTACTAGTTTCTGGTAACATTAAAGGTGTTAACGAGTCTTTAAACATCCTAAATGTCTATGCTCCACAACAAATTCAAGCAAAAAGGGACTTATGGAACGAATTAGTTACTCTAAAGAATTCTTTATCTGGTTTATGGGTATTCCTTGGGGATTTTAATGCCGTACGTTATATGGATGAAAGGAGAAACTCACATTTTGATCCGGTTTGTGCTTATGATTTTAACAATTTTATCTACAATTTGAGCATGCTTGAATTTACTTTGAAGAGGCGGAAGTTCACTTTTGCGGTTGGTAATGGCCCAAAAGCTAAACTACGCAAAATTGACAGGATCCTTGTATGTGACTCATTCAGAAATACTTGGCCAGACTCATGTTATACAGCTTTAAAGAGGCATCTATCAGATCATTCACCTTTGGTTCTCATTACCAATCCTCTTGATTTTGGACCTATTCCATTTAGATTTTATAATTCGTGGCTTCTTCGGCCAGAATTCGATCAACTAATCACAAATGCAGATGCAAATTTGGTACATATTGGACCTAGTCATCAGGCTATTTCGTCTAAATTAAAGAGTTTCAAAGAGGTTATCAAGTCATGGAAGAAAGAAATGGATAAAAAAGAAAAGGAACAAGAGAATAGTTTGCTGGAGGATTTGGAAAAGCTGGATGAATTAATTGAAATGAAAGATCTTGAAGAGAAAGAGTTATGGGTTCGTGTAGAATGTAAACAAGCAATTGCTGATCTAGAGACTTGTAAGTCAAAGGATTTGTGGCAACGCTCGAGACTGAAATGGTATTCAGAAGGAGATGCAAATACACGGTTTTTTCACGGAGTCATAAATGGAAGAAAGGCAAGAAACAGATTACATGGTTTGGAAGTGAACAATTCTTGGATCCTAAAACCAAAATTAATAACGAAAGAAATCAAAGTTTTTTTCGCAAACAGGTTTAGGGAAACTCATGTAAACCGACCTGATTTCACATGTGCAAGTTTGAAGTCTTTGTCGCAGCAAGATGGTGATTATTTGACCTCGAGATTTCAATTAGAGGAAATTAAATCTGCAGTTTGGGATTGTGGTGACGATAAGGCTTCGGGCCCGGATGGATTTAACTTTAAGTTTCTTAAACATTTTTGGAATTTGATTGGAGGTGATGTAGTAGCAATGGTCGAACGTTTCCATGACTCGGGTGAATAACCAAATGGTTTTGGTTCAGCTTTCATTACTTTAGTCCCAAAATGCAAAGAAGCTTCCTCTCTAAATGATTTCAGACCGATAACACTCATAGGATGCTTAAATAAAATCATTTCCAAACTCTTGGCAAACCGACTTTCTTGAGTGATTGGTAAAGTTATTTCTGATCCCCAAACTGGTTTCTTAGCAGGGAGACAAATTATTGACGGCCCACTGATAATAAATGAGCCGATCTCTTGGCTCAAGCGCTCAAAGAAAAAAGCTATGCTCCTCAAAATAGACTTTGAAAAGGCTTTCGACAATATTAGTTGGGATTTCCTTTAAAAAGTGCAACAAAAGATGAATTTTCCTAGAAAATGGCGCAGATGGATCTCAATCATTTTACCGGCTTCTCGATCTGCAATTTTGGTTAATGGATCACCTACTTATGAGTTTTGTTATAGTAAAGGGGTTCGCCAAGGAGATCCGTTGGCTCCTTTCCTCTTTCTTCTTGGCATGGAGGTTCTCTCAGGTTTGCTTGAAACAGCGATTACGGCTGATCTTTTCAAAGGTATCCAACTCCCTTTCAATGGGCCGTGCATTTCTAACTTATTCTATGCGGATGATGCCTTAATAGTGGGTGAATGGCTAGACACCAATGTGAAAGGTATTATTAAGCTGCTGCGATGTTTCTATGCTATTTCTGGTTTGAAAATAAATTTCTCCAAATCTTGCTTGTTTGGTATTAATGTGGATCACAATGAGTTAGTCTCAAGTGCAAATGACATTGGTTGTAAATCTGGAAGCATTCCCTTCACTTACTTGGGTTTAAAAGTGGGTGCAAACATGAACAAAATTGCCAACTGGTCATTGGTTATTGATACTTTTGACTCCCGGCTAGCATTATGGAAAGCAAAACACTTGTCATTGGGGGGTAGATTGATTCTTCTAAAATCAGTTTTGGAAGCCCTCCCGTCTTACTACTTTTCACTCTACAAAGCTCCTGCTAAAGTCATTGAAATTCTTGAAAGCAAAATGCGCAAATTCTTTTGGGGTGGAGGTCAAGATGATAAGAAGATTAATTGGATTGCATGGAGTCAAATTACTTCTCCAAAAGAGAGTGGTGGTTTGGGTTTAACTCCTTTAGTGGATTCAAACTTGGCTCTTCTTTCAAAGTGGTGGTGGAGATACAAAGTTGAAAAAAATAAACTTTGGAGGAAAGTTATTCAATCTGTTCATTTCTCTTCTAGAACGTGGCCGATCTTGCCACACAAAACATATCTTTCGGGCACTTGGAATGGAATTGTTCGTCTTGGTAAACTTATGGTACGACCAGAGGTTAACTTGGGCATACTGATTAAAGGTGTGTTTGGTAGAGGTGACTCGATTCGTTTCTGGTTAGATGCGTGGGCCTCCGACACTCCGTTCAAAGATCTGTTCCCTAATATTTTTGAGTGTGAGGTAAACAAAAACATTCTTGTTTGTGAGTGTTTCTCTTTGCAGGGCAATAATACAACTTGGACTTGGCGATGACGTTGTTCTTCACTATCCCAAATTCAAACAGTTGAGCTGCAACACTGCTGGAATATTTTGCAAACTGCCGTACCTACCCCCAACGATGACAAATGGACTTGGTTAGCGGATCCAGGTGGTGTCTTTTCTGTAAAATCCATGAAGCACAAGCTTTGCTCAGTATCGCAACGAATGTCAAGTCAATTTATTCATAATTGGATCAAATGGGTACCTATAAAGGTAAATCTATTTGCTTGGAGAGCTGGGCTTAATCGAGTAGCTACAAGATCCGCGCTAGCATCAAGAAACATTGTTCTTCAGTCACTTTCATGCCCTCTTTGTGAAGAGTTGGATGAAGATGTAGATCATCTTCTGGTCTCTTGTCATATAGCAACTCTGGTTTGGCAATTCATTAGTCAATGGTGTAAGCTCTCCCCCTCATATGCATTCTCGTGTCAAGACTTGTTAAGCCTATATAAACATGCAAATTGGGATGTCTCGAAACGTAAAGTGATTCAAGGAATTATCTTAATCGCTTGTTGGTTGATCTGGAAGTCGCGAAATGAAGTCTTATTTGCTGACAAGACTACTCACGTTCAGAAGCTTTGTGCAGACATCAAGGCGTTTTCTTATAATTGGATCAAATGTAAAGCTAAGTTTAAATCGATCTCATGGAACCAATGGTGTCGTTTTGAGTTCTAATTGTATTTTTGTATGATTGTATTGTTCTCTTTGGTGGCTGTACTAGCGGCTTGCTAGTCATGCCTATTTATGAAATTTGCCGTTAAAAAAAAAAATATAATTAGGTTTATATACTATCAAAATGTGCCTATCTATCAGCCAACCTGAACTACATTTTAATGCATTAAAAACTAACAATATTTCTTAAATTATACGGAGTAATTAAAGTAGTACTATTATAAAGTAGTACGTAAAGTATGCATTAAAGGCGTTCTCTTATCGTGCCAGTTTTGTATTCTTCTTATAAACATAGTACTCCAATATTGGCCCTTTTTAATTTTATTGACTTGTACTAAAATAGATAGTGACATGACAAGTTTTTCCACGTCATTTAGTTGTGATTAAACAGTGTTGTATGCATAGGTTACTACATTGATTGTTTTACGTAAATTCATCTTTTCTAAAATCGAATAGCCCGATTATATTAAACTATTTATGTGTCGAACCTAATTGCTTAAATTTTGACACTTTTGCACACTTTTTGTAAGAACAGAGGCAAACGAACATATAAATATGTGTCCTTTTGTTTAAATCATTCTTTTATATTCACATTAAAGTTTATTTCGCTCGATATTGATACTCAAATTACTCAATTACTTATTACATGCATAAATGATGTTATGTTATGAGTATAAGTTTTAGGGAGTCATATGTGATGATTTTTGTTGGTATGTGATCACGTTATAATAAACGAATGTCCGGAAGTAATTTAAGCCTACGGGGTCACACGAAATGACACGGTAACTCTATACTATTAATTATTATATTAAAGTAATATATTAATTAATTTGATCATGAAATGATTAATTTAAATAAATTAAAGGGTTAATTTTATTTAATTAATTAAAAGGAGGTTAAATGTGAAATTAGGAAATTAGAGTTGGGCTCTAATTCCTAATGGGGTTGGGCCGAAATTTTAAAGGGCTTGGAAAGCCTTGAAGTTGCTTGCCCACCAAGTTATTAAACCCTAGATATATCCCTATATATAGAGGGTTTATATCAAAGGGTTTTATACATTCTTTCACACACAAAATCTCCTCTCTCTCTCTCTCTCTTTTTGGGGTTCGGCCGAAACATAGGCAAAGAAAAAAAGGGTTTTGATTTTGCAAGGGTTTCGACACTTAGGGTATAAACAAAGGGGTTTGTTGTTCGTGATCGGGGTACTAGCATACGATATAAGAGGTGTCTAGTGTGCGATCGTAGAGGGGTTTTACTTTAAACCCTATAATAATAATAATCTTATTATTATTTATTTTATTGGAAGCTTTGCATAAGGTACACGTTTCGATTCTCTCTTTGTTAATTAATGTGATTACATATTCGATTTTTCCGTTGCGCTTATGTGAATATTTATATGATTTATGTTCGCATATTCTAACAATTTTATCTAGTTTGGTTGCACTAGAAAATGAAAAGAGAATGAGAAAAGTGAGAATAGTTTTCATTCTCTCCGTTCTCTATTAATAGAAGAGAATGGTAAGAATGGAAATGTTTTGTCTTAATTATTTATAATTATTAAGGATTTTGGTATAATATAAAATATGATTTTGGTAATGTACATGTATTATATTTATAGTTGACCCATATCAAAGATAGTCGGTGAATCCAGTTTTTGAGTTTGTTCATATTCGTCATTGTTTAAGCATATTTGTCTTGTGTGTGAGATTCAAAAACATGTCAAAAGTGATAGTTTTAGACGGTATGTGATGATGATGGTAGGTAGGGATGGCAAAGTACTAGTGGTGGAGATCGTCGTATGTCTAAAAATAGAAATTGATTGGAGTATTGGTCCTCAAAAACATCCCAATCCCAAATATTAAATAAAGGTAAATTAATGATTTAAAACATATATTCTTCCTTTTTTTCCTTTTACTCCAATAATCATGGTATATTGGTGAGGGATAAAATAAGAGGTCAGAAATTCAATGTTATTTTAGTCAGTGTTAAGTAATTTATCATTAATTTTGTCGAATATGATTATCGTGATCGTTAGACCGACAAATGGGGAGCGAATATTGAAATCTATTATCCAATTATACAAAAATATCCTCTTGTTTTTAATAAAAGAATCATCAGATTATTTATATCTTTTGCATAGTATTTTTACTATTTCAGAACTCCTTTTGTTTGAACTTAGAAAAGTAGTCGGTCATAACTACCACTAGTCATTGTTAATTGCTTATTTAGAAATCAACTACCACTTCTAAAGATGAACAGCCGCTAAGAAATGGTGACATTATCTCCTCACACCTAACCTAGTCGTTACTAAAACAAACACTATCATTTTTGATTATTTTCGTTGCTAATTAAGAGATAATTTAGCACTTATAATTAGTTTGTCAACCATAACAAATAGTTTAGTGGCAAAGAGACCCGTTTCATCACAAGGGACCTCAAGTCTGAGTTTTTCTCTAGATGGAGATCGAGTGAGTTAATATTTAATTTACAACTATGATGAGTTTGAGTAAGTCTTTTTCTTCATATCTCTAGATGATGTGCATTTCTTATCGAAGAGTTTAAAAATAGGATCTATTATGCAAGAGTACCATCTGACACGAACCGGTGAAGACAACTTAATTATGCTAGACTTTTTCATATTCACGAGTAACTCACATTTTTAAAAAATAAAAAGTTTGTCACTAATAAATCATAATAGTTATTGACAACTTTTTTTTCATAATGAATATTCACATGCACGCTTTGAAGATTATAATCACATATTTGAACTTTACTTGATGTTTACTAAAACAATTTATAAGAATTAAACTGAAAGTAATGAAAATTTTGATTTTCACTTTCAAGAATAAACCCCGTCACAATAATACATGAACAGAAACAATCACACATTCACACATGAGTTGGCAATTCTTAAAAAGTATTAAGTAATCATAGACTTAAATTAGTTGAAAACTTTAAATATTTGACAATCTAGACTATTTTGTTCATTTCACCTATGTGGCCATGTATATTGTTAATGTCATTCGGTTTTTACGATCTTATATATTAAAGACGAAAATTTGTGAGGTTGATCGATCATTTTGTTCTCGAAAATAACATTGGATCTTGTCGCTCATTACTAAGAAACCTATCACAAATAAGTAAGATGGTATATTTGTTAGGATTCAAGCACAACAATCACATAAACAATCACGAGTACGCAGCGGAAAGAAACGTATATGCAATATAATAATTAACAAAGTAAAGAATTGAAAGTGTACCTTTTAGCTTAGCTTCCAATAATATAATAATTAACAAAGTAAAGAATTGAAAGTGTACCTTTTAGCTTAGCTTCCAATAATATTAATAATAAGATTATTATTATTAGTTAGGGTTTAAAGTAAAACCCCTCCACGATCGCACACTTGACACCCCTATGAATGTATGCTAGTACCCGATCACGAACTCACAAACCCGATTGTGTATAACCCCTTAATGTCGAAACCCTAAAACCCCCTATGGGTTTTGTTCCTTACGGCCGAACCAAGAAAGAGGGAGAGAGAGGAGAGATTTTACAAGTCTAAATGTCTTGTATGTGTGTGAAAAACCCTTAACCCTTAAGCCCTATATATAGGGATTAATTGTAAGGGTTTTTGACTTGGTGACCAAGTTTAATAGGGATTAGGAAACCCCTATAAATTTCGCCCCCCCTCTTTTAGTATAATTAAGAAACTTCCAATTTACACTTTAATCATTCTCTTTTAATTAATAAACATTTATTTAACACTTAATTATTGTTTATTAATCATTTCGTGATCATATTAATTAATATATTACATTTAACATATTAATTAATTACATAGAGTATACGTGTCATTTTGTGTGACCCCGTAGGCTTAAATACTTTCCGGACATGCGTTTATTTAACGTGATCATATTCCAACAGCTCCCACTTGAGCATGTTATATAAAGGTGTAAGTCCCAACTCAATAGATGGTACTACCTGAAGACACCTCTATGTCGATGGTGAGGTTACTTTGCAATATACACACTGATCTGGAGACGACCAGTTGCAGTATGTATATACCAGGTTAATGGTTAGATTACTTATTAAGGTGACAAAGTGTAATAAGTAAAGACAATGCAGTAAATAAATACTTGTAAAGTAAATCTGGTGAGATCGATATGTAATTTTTCAAGTGTAATTTATTTATTATAGTTAAATAAATTACAAGGTTGTTGCGGAACCAAGATAATACAAATATGTAAATATCCTAACAACCTATGAAGTACAATAATCTAATACTTGGAAATTCTCTTCAACAATCGAAACACTTAAAGTTGTGAAATGTTCCTTTTTGCGATTGAGAGAATATTGCACAAGTTCACCAAGAAATGCAAATGTATGAATATGCAAAGTTCTTTCTTGGTTGTGCAAAGACCTCTATTTATAGATAAAGTTGTCATTGGGATTCCAA
This sequence comes from Erigeron breviscapus, assembly GCA_034093135.1. NCBI lineage: Eukaryota > Viridiplantae > Streptophyta > Magnoliopsida > Asterales > Asteraceae > Erigeron > Erigeron breviscapus. The sequence continues at coordinate 15,839,555 of CM067172.1, read as the reverse complement.
CTTTATCGTACAAATATGATTGAGAGCATTTAAGGAAGCAATACGACTTTCCAATTAAATGTTGTATAAAGTATGACATAAAGTCACTTTATTCAACCTGCTTTATGTACTTTTGTACTTTAAACATAGACAATTGTTATTGTCCGGTTAATAGCACATAAAGCATAAAGGTCTTTCCCCGTAATCAGTGTAAAGCTTTGTAAAGGCTTTAAACTGATGTTCTCCAGTTTCTATCTGAATAGAATGTCAACTGGGCTTTGCTGCCATTGTCATTCTCTATCTTCCATTTGTTGTCTTCGACTTCAATTGGAATGTCTTCATATCTGGTCAGATCTCAACTAGAGGAAGTCTTCAGTTGTGTTAACTGTACGTTACAACTGGACTTCATATATTTCTGGACAATTTCTTCAGGTCTCCAGATGCAACTAGAGACTGGCCAGTTTATCAGTAAACTGGTCCTAACAAATTCCCCCTAATTGTCCTGAAATATTGCCAAGTCTTTTCTAGTTCTTGTATCTATACAAGTATGAACTGGAAAGACTTGCTTGACTAAATTTATTTAAATTTTCCAAGGCAGTTTTATAGATCATTAAATGCCTTGGGTATTTCTTTTAAGTTTGTTAGATTTAATCTGTTATCTATCCTGTTGTTACAATCTGGTAACTTCATTTATACAGGAAAATGAAATTTACATCAGTTACAAGAAAGTAAAATAAAATTACAAGATGATAACTGGAAGGAAAACTTATACAGATGGCCCTTCGCCAGTTTTCCTTCTCTTGGCAGCTGTAGAGATGGGTTGGTTGTCTTCAGGATCAAAGTTCAGTTTTTCTTCAACATTTTCCTTGAACTTGATAAGACTTTGAAGCACATGAATCCAACCTCTTTCCAACTTGTTCTTTTGCTGCCTAGCCTCCAACACATTCAGCATCTCCACATGCTCAGAATGGCCATACCTATGGACATCTGGATCTTCAGTATAGCAGAAAGGTCCATTGGAATACTTAGCACCAACATAGAAACATTTTGTTCCTGGCTTGATCGAAATCTTTACATCAATGATCTTGCCAGGGTGATATCTCCGCTGTAGCACTTCACTTAGATATGCCCTTGCCTCAGATTCATTTGCCAGTTTGATCTGGCCAGTGCTCAGTTTTTGCACTGCAGCTCGGATATCTTCAGTTGTGGGCTCATTTGGTTGCACCCAAGTCCTCAAGTCTGCATCTCTTGGCAGTGGTTTTAACTTTCCTTTGGACTTAGGTGGGTTAAGTACTCTTTTAACAACTTTCTGGACATTCTGAATTCTTCTTTCAATTCCAGATGCCCTCAACTCTCTAGCCTTCCTCCACTGACACATTTATTGTTTTGCATCAAGATTAACTTCATCATCTGGATAGTCTCTTTCCAGTTGAATATCAACCATTTCACTGACCATTCCAACTATTCTTGGGTCATTCTTTATGCCCTTGTATTGCTCCAGTGTGATGCCCAACAGATTGGCATCATTAATATCCAGCAAACCCAAACCTTGCTGTTGAACCCTTAAAGCTAGCAGATTGGATTTTCTTTGTTTCTTTCTTTCTTTGATAGCATTGCCAACAGCTGCCAGTTTCCTACTTTCAGATTCAGACACTGGAGGAAGTTGATCAGGATTACCAGTTTCAAGCACACTGGCATCAGTACCAGTTGCTTTTGTTTGTGTATCAGTGGCCAGCTCAATATTCTTTCCCTTGTCTATATTCCCCCTATCAACCACATCTTCAAATTGTTCAATAACTTGCCCACTAGCCTCGGTACTAGTGGCCACAACAATTGCCTTATCACCTGGAGCTTCAACAGTTGAACTTGGTGCATGGACTGATCTTTCCCCCTTGGCAGCATCTAGTCCTTGACGAATAACATCAAAGTCAAATTGGCTAGATGGCAAGCGACCTAGAGGCTGCCATGATTGTAAGTCCTTGCACTCCTTGAACACTCCACAAATCATGCGAACTGTCCTCCACAAATGATTTACTTCTTTAGACTGAGTCAGAACATTGGCAGATGTTTGTTCCTGACTAGTCTTGATGGCATTCAAAAGTGTAAGATCATCTGTAGAAAGCCCAGTTGCAACCAATTC
>CM067172.1:15800802-15836436 GCA_034093135.1 Erigeron breviscapus | reverse complement strand
ACTTCTGTTCTTGGTTGTGCAAAGACCTCTATTTATAGATAAAGTTGTCATTGGGATTCCAACTTTATCGTACAAATATGGTTGAGAGCATTTAAGGAATAGCATTTAATTCCTTAAAAAGTATTGTAAAGTCGCATGTTAAAGTGACTTTACACAACCACCTTTATGTACCTTTTAATACTTAAATAATAAGATAAGGCTTATTATCCGGGTAAAGGTACATAAAGTATACAAGTCAATTCCTCGTAATCAGTGTAAAGCTTTGTAAAGGCTTTAAACTGATGTTCTCCAGTTTCTATCTGAATAGAATGTCAACTGGGCTTCGCTGCCATTGTCATTCTCTATCTTCCATTTGTTGTCTTCGACTTCAATTGGAATGTCTTCATATCTGGTCAGATCTTAACTGGAGGAAGTCTTCAGTTGCGTTAACTGTACGGTACAACTGGACTTCAATATATTTCTCGACAAATCTTCTTGGTCACCAGTTTACTGGTCACCAGATGCAACTGGTGAACTGGTCAGTGTGAACTGGTGACTGGCCAGTTCCAGGTGAACTGGTCCTAACATCAACCTCCCTAGTTGTTGATGCTAGGGAGTCAAGATTCCTTAACATTTCTGGGGCAGTGTACAAAGATTGAGTGTTATGATATTCAACACTCCCCATAATTTCAAGGAAACAGAGGGATAAATACCTGGAGAAGGGGATGCACAGTCCCCTGGTGCCCTTCAGCTTTTGAGCAAGGCCCCTGAACAGGATATCAGCAAAATCCACTCTGAGTCCATACCACAAGCAGTAGGCCATTTCTGCTTGTGTGGAGTTTATCTGGTCTAATCCACCAGAACTCCCACCCATGCTCTCCACCAGATGGATGAAGAAGTACTTCCAAGATGGAGAGAGACCTTTCATGGTCATGGGTCCCTTTGTCTTCAACACCCCATTTTCCAAGCAATCCTTGTGTCCCATGTCAAGGAGAACTTGTCTAAAATTTTGGTTGGGGGAGATGACAACTCAATAGATGGTACTACCTGAAGACACCTCTATGTCGATGGTGAGGTTACTTTGCAATATACACACTGATCTGGGGACGACCAGTTGCAGTATGTATATACCAGGTTAATGGTTAGATTACTTATTAAGGTGACAAAGTGTAATAAGTAAAGACAATGCAGTAAATAAATACTTGTAAAGTAAATCTGGTGAGATCGATATGTAATTTTTCAAGTGTAATTTATTTATTATAGTTAAATAAATTACAAGGTTGTTGCGGAACCAAGATAATACAAATATGTAAATATCCTAACAACCTATGAAGTACAATAATCTAATACTTGGAAATTCTCTTCAACAATCGAAACACTTAAAGTTGTGAAATGTTCCTTTTTGCGATTGAGAGAATATTGCACAAGTTCACCAAGAAATGCAAATGTCTGAATATGCAAAGTTCTTTCTTGGTTGTGCAAAGACCTCTATTTATAGATAAAGTTGTCATTGGGATTCCAACTTTATCGTACAAATATGGTTGAGAGCATTTAAGGAAGCAATACGACTTCCAATTAAATGTTGTATAAAGTATGACATAAAGTCACTTTATTCAACCTGCTTTATGTACTTTTGTACTTTAAACATAGACAATTGTTATTGTCCGGTTAATAGCACATAAAGCATAAAGGTCTTCCTCGTAATCAGTGTAAAGCTTTGTAAAGGCTTTAAACTGATGTTCTCCAGTTTCTATCTGAATAGAATGTCAACTGGGCTTTGCTGCCATTGTCATTCTCTATCTTCCATTTGTTGTCTTCGACTTCAATTGGAATGTCTTCATATCTGGTCAGATCTCAACTGGAGGAAGTCTTCAGTTGTGTTAACTGTACGTTACAACTGTACTTCATATATTTCTGGACAATTTCTTCAGGTCTCCAGATGTAACTGGAGACTGGCCAGTTTACCAGTAAACTGGTCCTAATAAAAGGCAATAACATTGGTTAGCGTCTAGCAACACGCCAATGCTCCCGAAAATATTTAAGTATAGTTTCTTAAAGCATCTTTGAAAAAGTTTCAGTGTTTATTATCCCTTTGTTTCAGATACCTTGTTAATGATGGATATGGATCAATGTCATTCCATAATTTAACGATTCTGTTTCTCATTTCTACACTAATTAAGATTACCAAATTAATCGATACATCATCTGGAGTTCATTTGGGTATGCGCATACAAACATCTTAATTAATTCATGAGGGCGCCAAATGGTATCATTCTTCAGTTGCAAATTGAAGGAACAAATCCTATTTTGACTACACGTGTTAGTCATGTCATTTCACTACATTTCTGAAAATAGCCTTTTGTTACTACCTTATTCAGGATAGTAACTATATCAAGAAAATGCAATCCACACATGCATAACCTGCTTGTATCTCAAGTCTAAAGATAAATAAAGCAACCATTTCACGAATTTCACTTAATGACGCCGATCCATAAAGTGATGATTCGTTAAGTGGGGTAGTCCGATATTCATCTCTATGAATATCATGTGAGTTTGGTAGGACCATCTTCAAATATTCTTGAGAATATTACCAATCACTCAGATTTGTCTTAGTTTAACCATATTCCCATATAGTTAATTGACAATGGACATTTAGAATATTTAAAATATTCATGGATTAAACATGCAAATATAGGATACAATTATATATTGAAATGAAAACAAAACATACAAAGTATTTTAATTCATTTATAAAATAATAATTGTTTAACATCCCTTATCCAAATACCAATCACAGATTTACATGATATAACTAGCTAATTTAAGTCCTATGCCCTCGGCATGCTTATTGAGCTTTCCTTTTGACAATGCCTTTGTAAAAGGATCAGCTAAGTTACAATCTGTGTGAACTTTGAGTAAATTAATTTCACCTAGTTCGATTTGCTGTAACACCCCGAGCTAGGGCTCGAAATATTACGGAAATTATATAGCACAAAGTGGAATTAATGTAGGCAAACTAAATGGAAATAAGTGAATTCAGTGAATCCAACAAAATAAGTCAAATATTCATACATAATGCACAAGGAGCAAACGACCATCGAAGTTTACAAAACAATCATCTAAAGATGGCTATCGATCCTAAGCATAATGCAAATGTGGGCAAATGAATCCTTGATCCATGTAAGTCCAAGCACGAGTCAAAAGCTATCAATCAAATCAAGATTACACGTGTAACACCCTAAGCCGAGGCTCGAAATATCACGGAAATCATATAGCGCAAGGTGGAATTACAATAGAACAAGAACTAAATGCAATTAAGGATTCAGTGAATCCATTACAATACGAAACAAGTACCACAATACATAAGGAGCAAATAACCATCGAAGTTTACAAAAGAACATCCCAAAGATGGCAAGTCGATCCTAAGTATAATGCAAAAGAGAAGGTCGATGAATCCTTGATTCATAAAGTCCAAAGCCCGGGTTAACAGCAAGCAAGCAACTAAACTCCACGTCCGGGGAGAACCTGATTTCCTGAAAAGTGTACTAAGCATAGTCAACACAAGGTTGGTGAGTTCGTAGTAATGGTCCATAAAGAACCAGCGTCAATAATCACAATATACGAGTAGAGGCTAGACATGACTTACAGTGAGCCCCTGAGTAGCACAATAATATCCAACAACAAGATTACACCAGACAAGTAAATGTGTAATATGAATGCGCGAATGAAGTACGTCAATGCAAGTGCCGAATGCATAAATAAGCCAACATGCCTATCCTATGCGTGAACTCAGGTCACCTATGCAACGATACCCGTCTGTCATCACAATGAACACGGCTGTATCTCAAAATCATCGAGATATATATGTCTATATACTCGGGGTCAAGATCTACATCCACCAGATGGGTGTATACATCTATACACCAGGATGTCGGCAATCCCCTGCCGAGGGATTATGAACAATGTATGCATGCTTACCATCAATCGTATATGCATCAATCACAATCGTTTGCCATGAACTAACAATCAATATTCGTCAATCATAAACCAATAATCACAATACGATGAACATGAACCAGCAATCGATAGTCGACAACCATGAGCCCACAATCAATATCAACACCAATTCTATACGTACATACACTTAAGAGGATTCTACTTTCTTCATGTCCCAGATGCTTATATATAGGGTCACCCGCAGCCTTCCCACCACATCTAAAACCCAATGAAGGCATAACCGACTTCCATGTATGTACGTCTATCCTAATATTAATGAAATACTTAACAAACATAAACCAAGTCACACAAACAAAATGAACCGTCACATAATTCCAACAACTAGAACAATCAATCAATCAATCAACGAATGCAAGCAAACACGCAAGTTTACACTTTTCAATCAATCAATCAATCAATCAATCAATCAAGTAATCAATCAATCAATCAAGTTTTGAAGTCGTTAGAAATCAATCAATCAATCAATCAATCAATCAATCAATCAATCAATCAATCAATCAATCAATCAATCAATCAATCAATCAATCAATCAATCAATCAATCAATCAATCAATCAATCAATCAATCAATCAATCAATCAATCAATCAATCAATCAATCAATCAATCAATCAATCAATCAATCAATCAATCAATCAATCAATCAATCAATCAATCAATCAATCAATCAATCAATCAATCAATCAATCAATCAATCAATCAATCAATCAATCAATCAATCAATCAATCAATCAATCAATCAATCAATCAATCAATCAATCAATCAATCAATCAATCAATCAATCAATCAATCAATCAATCAATCAATCAATCAATCAATCAATCAATCAATCAATCAATCAATCAATCAATCAATCAATCAATCAATCAATCAATCAATCAATCAATCAATCAATCAATCAATCAATCAATCAATCAATCAATCAATCAATCAATCAATCAATCAATCAATCAATCAATCAATCAATCAATCAATCAATCAATCAATCAATCAATCAATCAATCAATCAATCAATCAATCAATCAATCAATCAATCAATCAATCAATCAATCAATCAATCAATCAATCAATCAATCAATCAATCAATCAATCAATCAATCAATCAATCAATCAATCAATCAATCAATCAATCAATCAATCAATCAATCAATCAATCAATCAATCAATCAATCAATCAATCAATCAATCAATCAATCAATCAATCAATCAATCAATCAATCAATCAATCAATCAATCAATCAATCAATCAATCAATCAATCAATCAATCAATCAATCAATCAATCAATCAATCAATCAATCAATCAATCAATCAATCAATCAATCAATCAATCAATCAATCAATCAATCAATCAATCAATCAATCAATCAATCAATCAATCAATCAATCAATCAATCAATCAATCAATCAATCAATCAATCAATCAATCAATCAATCAATCAATCAATCAATCAATCATAACCAATAATCCAATCAATCAACGAAAGGAAACAACAACAACAACAATCAATCAATCAATCAATCAATCAATCAATCAATCAATGAACGATTCCTTCAATATGACGATAATGAGATGAAGATGACTATGATTCTAAAGTTATATCAGTTCTAACACTAAATCGATGCAAGAAAAGATGAAGAGATGGAATGGTTTTCTTTTGCTTTCTTTACTTGAGAGAATAAAAGAGAAAGGGAGATAGAAAGAAATGAGAGGATAAGGGGGGATGGGTCACTAGTAGGCTCATGGGTCATGGACAACCCATGGGTCGACCCGTTTCCCTTTACAAGCCAATTTACAATCGTTAGGCATTTAAACACCAATCAAAACATATTATCGACCCGAATATAACACATTGTCATTTATTTCACAAAACGACCCAAATAATTTATTAACTTAAATTGTTAGTCATATTACACGTAAAGTCAACGGGTCAAAATTCACGGATGTTACAACACGTCATAAAGTAATGCATGTAATAAGGCATGCACAAGTGAGGTCAATATCAACATATGTGCCGTATGCATAACAAGTCATAATGCATATCATAAGTGTGACCGTCAAGTCAACAATGCAACGATACTCACATGTCATCTGTAACATCCCAAACTTTTTAATTAACGGTTGACTTGAGTCGTTAAGTCAACATAACGTGTCCGTTAAGTCTATGGTAGATTTAATGCTTTGATGTGGTTAATGTGTTATACGTGTGAGGCTTGAATGCCTTAATGATTGATGTAGTAATGTGTTTAAGGTGTAGTTATATGCCTTTTGAGGTGCTTGAAGTGTTTAATAAGTTGTATGTAGTCCCTATAGGTGTTTTGGGCTAATAATGTGACGTTTGGAAGCCTAGGGACTAGTTTTGACGTAGGGTGAATCTTAAAAACGGGATTAGGAGTTTAATTAGACCCTAATCACTATCACAATCAGTTTCTTCTCCCTTGTATCAAGCCCTAACCGCCCCCCATGATCCCCATCAATTTCCTAAGCGAAAATCCATCAAAACGTGTGATTCGAGTGTGTTTGATCAAGTCTTTTGCATCCTCTTTGTGATCTACAGGTAGGAAAGGTATATTAACATTAATTTTATATCTTTTCAATCATTTAAGTCATTTGGAATCAGATCTAGGTCATTAAAGGGTTGATTGATGTCGAATTAACAATTGTTTTATGATGCAATTCATGTATGGATTTAATCAAAGATTTTATTACATCATTATGGTCTTAATATGGTGGATTTTAAGGTTCAAAGGTTGTTCATAAGGTTTGGGTTGAGTTTGGTTAAGTTTTGGAGGTTAAAAGATGATTGTTGTGCTGGTTCGTAGCCAGTTGCGGTGCAACTACATAGTTGCGACGCAATTGGATTTCAGAGAGATAGGTTGCGGCTCAATGAGTCATTGCGGCGCAACAGCGACTGATTTTTCAAATGGCCATAACTTTTGAACTGTAACTCCGTTTTTGACAAATAAGCTATCCATAGAATCGTGAGAGAGTCTATTTTCTAATGGTAATGATTTTAAAAGATGATCTTGATGTCAAGTTCCTGAAAGGTTGAATTAGTGAGTGAAGGTCGAGTTTCGTCGGATTCTATGAGTCCTAATGTATTAATCAAACCTCCAATGCATAAAGCATTGTCATGGGTCGTATTTATAGGTGTTTAGGTCAGAGTTATGACCTTAATGATGTGAGTATTAGCTTGTCTAATGATCGCTTAATGATTATAGGAGGTCAGGAATACTTGCTTTGCACGGTAACGTAGTTATCATTTGTCGTGCGCTTCTTTGAGGTAAGATACACTACTTTGACACGCTGAGGGTTCAACAAAAAACATAGTTTTCATATAATAACTTCCCAAATATTATCTTGATTGCTTATGGGTATTCGGGGTTACACGGGAGGTGATATGGGCTATGTACATGACTATTGAGGCCTGAAATGCAGTCCCTATGATAAGAGATGTAATGATATGTTATGAAATGTTATGCAATGATACGAGATGTAATGATAAGCTATGAAATGTGATGTAATGTCATGAGATGTAATGATATGCTATGAGATGATATGTTCTTAGATGAGATGCTATGAAATGCTTTGAGATGTTATGAAATGCGATATGTAATAATTTATGGTATGAGATAAATGATATACGATATGAGACGATAGATGATAATGACATATGATGTGTAACGATATGAGATATGTGACGATGTACGTAATGTAGCAATGTATGATATGTAATGATTCTTAATATGTATATGTGCATGTGTATATGTGAGATATGATGATTACATGGCTTGTACATCTAGTTCACTAGACTTTGTAAGTTGCCATGACACGTGCACGTTTAAGGGCCCAAACGTTAATGAGATGTGATGTGATATGTGATTAATGTTTAGGTAATGTGGACACCTAAACTATATGTGATGAAAATGCTTGAGCTATTTTATAGAGATGAAAGTGTTAAGCTTAACCCGTACATGCCTTTGCCAGGGTTGTACGTTTGATGTGGTTGCTTGGGTGGCTCCTTGCAACGAGGTACAATGTGAAGAGTAATACGGGAGGTCTTACCAACCCCACTTGTCTTGTACATACGGATTACTCCAGGATTGGCTTGACATTCCTTATCGACATTGATGTACTACCGAATGGTGGTCCATCCAGTCGGGTGTGAGGTTATATGATAGGTCTTATGACCGCCTACACACAAACTTACACCTTATATATGATGAGTGACTTATGTCACACCTAATGTAAGTGACTTATGTCACATTTTACAGAGATGTTTATATGTTAAATGAGATGTAAAAGATGACTAGGCACATTTAGGATAATCCATCCTGTTATGATGATGTTTGACGTGATGATATGTTATGTGAGATGTGATGCATGATGTGATAAGTGCCTTAATGATTCAAATGACTTTTCTATAACGTTTTAAATGGACAAATGCTTTATAAACTAAGTGTTATCTTACTTAGCTAATTCGTTAGCTAACACTTGTTCTTTTTAAATGTGTTGTGCCCTCAGGTCCAACATAGTGTGCAGGTAGATGTGAGAAGATGCGAGGCATGGGTAGATGGTCTTGAAGCTGGCTTTAGTTTACCCATAGTTGCTTCTCATTAGACACTTGATGTTTATTTAGATGTTATTGACTATGTAGTTACCTTTGATGTTGGTTGTTTAATGTTGGGCAACCGTTGGATTTCCATTTGAACTATTTGTTATGACATTGCTAGTAACACCAATTAATAAATGAACCAAACAGATTTTGTTGGTTTGGTCTTTTAAAGTTTACTTCCGCTATCTTTTGACGCCGTTAGGCGAAAGCATTTTGGAAATCCATATTTTTAAACGACGGGTGTTACATCATCCCAATGAACAATGTGGCATCTCAAAATCATCGGTGTATATATGTCTATATACCCGGATGTCCATGTACGTCTCATCAATTCAACTCAAGTGTATACATCTATACACTTTGATGTCCATGTCCGTCTCACCGATATCCATATCATTACATATGCGTGTTTGTCTCAATCACAAGTCCATCAATCATCATACCATCAAACCAACGAAAACAATACGTACATACACTTAGGAGGATTCTACTTTCAACGAGTCCTAGATGCTTATATATAGGGTCACCCGCAGCCTTCCCACCACATCTAAAACCCTTTGAAGGCATAACCGACTTCCATGTATGCACTACTATCCTAATTAAAACAATAAATCTCACAATCATGTACGAAATCAACCAAACGTATCAATCAACCCATCAATCATTTAAATCAAACAATCAATCAAGTAATCACATAAAAGTACACTTTCCAGCCCGAATCTCTAACGAGTAGGGAGCTACGGAACTCACCTTGATCGGAAATGAGAAGTTAAGTTTGATATAAAGTCAAGTTAATGTCGTTCAGCGTTCTCTTCACGTCCACCACCTATAATTACAATATACATGTATTATTATTAATCAAAACGATACTCTAGTTAGGTCTTGAGTGTGTTTTATGTCATTTGCCGACCCCCGAGACACGAATTGGTCATTAAGGATGTCGAAATTTAGTTTTAATTGAGTTAAGGTTGTCCGAAAGCCGTCATGTGTCCTTAGCAATTTTTACATATATATGTGTATACATATATATATAATTTAATCTAATGTTCCATTTTATTGTAAAAAGAAGCAGCCCACGACCTTGAAGGCCCATGGTGACCCGTGTACATCATAAGGGGAGTCAAAGATAGCCCACACTAGAGCCCGGTTCAATCCAAGTACAAGTGGAGCCCAACTAGGAAATTCAGAAAATTTAACAATATATAGCAGCGTCTCATACGCTGCATAGCAGCGTTCCAGACGGCGGGAAAAGAAGGAGAGCGTACAGGACGGTACTCAGTGGCGTACAGGACGGTGGTTAAAAGGTGACCCACCATAAGAGACGTTGGTCAGGATCTTGGAGTTTTTGGCGTGCAAGTTAGCGTAAAACAGGAGAGTGTACCGTCTCACCATCGTCTGATCGAATTGCGAGTTAGGGGGCACCGTCTTGGACGGTGTCTGGACCGTACCAGACGCCAAAGACCATTATGCAGCGCCCCAGACGGTGGGGAAGCCGTCGCAGACGGTGAGGTCTGAGCAAGAACAGCAGCAACAGTTTTTGCTTAAAAAAAACGACCCTAACTCCTCATAAAACCCTAATTCGTCCAAGAATTCATTGAAGGTTGACCCAAGACCCGTTTCCAAGCATCTCTAAACATAAATGGATCCCAAACCACCGAACCCGTATCAAGTTAACAACTCAAAGTCCCAAAAATAAGTTTCAATTTGCTTTGACCCATTAAAGTCAAGAAACCCTAATGTTTTTCCAAGAAACCCTAGGATCCGACAGGTGATGTTGTTTACCCATTTTAAACATAAACTAACCTATTTTAATAAAACCCACATAACAATCTTGTCCATAACTTCAAATTGCTTTCAAATTTCGGTTTTTACTTAATTAAGCCCATTAAACCCTAATTGCACCATTTGACTTTTTGAGTTGGGTTGACCCGAATTTCTTGTAGTTGGACCATTATTTGAGTTTACAAACATAATAAGCACAATAAAATACAAGTTTACTTACCAAAATTGCTTCCAAAAGCCCAATTCGAAATTGACCTAATTAGTGAATTTTTCTTGTATCTTGAAACCACAAATTCGGGTATGATGACAAGTTGATGATGATGAGGCTTGATCTTTCATTAATTTAGCTTAACAACCAAATTTGATGAGAGAATTAAATGAGAGAGAGAGAGAGAGATAAGGATAGGGAAATGAATGGATGAGTGAATGAGTGGAAGAATGGATGGGTAGTGGAGTGGATAGGGTTGGGTCATGGGTTGGGTAAATGGGTTGTGGTTAAACCCATGGGTTGACCCGTCATCAAGTCTAGCTAAAACAAGTATTTATCATGTATCAAACTACCTAAATAGTGGGTCAATCGACCAAGTTAATCATATTGCACGTCATGAATTCACGAAACGACTCCAATATATTATTAATCATACTTTGCTAATTAATTACACACAAAGTCAAACGGTCAAAGGTTGCGGTTGTTACATCATTCCCCCGTTAATTACATACAAAGTCAAACGGTCAAACGATATTTTGCGCGAATGCGATGTCAGGTCTAGTGCATCTAACCGCATACATAATAGATCCCACAGCCGAAGCATAAGGAACTCTTTGCATACGCTCCACCTCCTCAAGTGTAGAGGCACCATTTTTGCTAGATAAGTTAAGTCCTTCTTGCATAGGTATGAAACCACGCTTAGAATTCTTCATCTTGAATCACTTCAAGATCTTATCAATATAAGCACTTTGACTTAATCCAATCAACCGTTTACTTCTATCTCTATAGATCTTGATTCCAAGAATGAATGCTGCTTCACCCAAGTCTTTCATAGAAAAACACTTTCCAATATGGGATTTTACATCTTGCAACATTGGAATGTGATTTCCTATTATCAATATGTCATCAACATATAAGACAAGGAAAGTAACATTACTCCCACTAGCTTTGCGATATACACATGGCTAATCAGGATTTTGAGCAAAACCAAACTTTTTGATTTCCTCATCAAACCTTTTATTCCAACTTCTTGATGCTTGCTTTAGTCCATAAATGGACCTTTGAAACTTGCACACTTTGTTGGGATATTTTAGATCGACAAAACCTTCTGGTTGAACCATATAAACTTCCTCGTCTAGATAACCATTCAAGAAAGCGGTTTTGACATCCATTTGCCATATCTCATAGTCATAGTACGCTGCTATGGCTAAGATGATCCTAATAGCTCTAATGTCCGCTACGGGAGAGAAGGTTTCCTCATAGTCAACTCCGTAAAGCTGAGTATAGCCTTTCGCCATGAGACGAGCTTTATAGGTGTGTACATTTCCATCCATGTCGGTCTTCTTCTTGAAGATCCATTTACACCCAACGGTTCTACCATTAGGTGGAAGATCAACCAAGCTCCAGACTTGATTATCTTTCATGGATTTCATTTCCACATTCGCAGCTTCAAGCCATTTGTCAGATTCTGGATCTGATAATGCAACTTTGAAATTAGGATACGTGTTCTTCAGACTCAATATTAAGATTCAATCTTTCACGAGCACGTATTGTCCTTAAGGACCTACGAATTGGAATCACATTATCTTCAACTTGAGGTTCATCACTTTGAACATTCCCCCCCCCCCCCAAGTTGATGATCGCTAGTATTTTCAGAAGGTGACACATCTTCTTCTTGAGTCTCATCAAGCTCGACAATCCTCCCACTGTTTTCTTGAGAGATGAGATTCTTTTCAAAGAACTCAACATATCGAGAAACTTTAACAGTGTTGTCGGTAGGAAAGTAGAAGTAGTAACCCATCGTTTCCTTTGGGTATCCTACAAAGATGCACTTAACGGATCTAGGTTGAAGTTTGTCAGGCGTATCTCGTTTTACAAGTGCCTCACATCCCCAGACCCTTAAGTAAGACAAATTAGGAACACTTCCATGCCACAATTCATGCGGTGTCTTATCAACCTTCTTGGTTGGAACCATATTGAGAATGCGTACAGCAGTCTCTAGAGCATAATCCCAAAATAAAAATGGGAGAGTCGTAAGGTTCATCATTGATCTCACCATGTCTAGCAAGGTTCGATTTCTCCTCTCAGATACACCATTATGTTGTGGAGTATATGGAGGAGTAAGCTGTTGAATAATTCCACAAGCTTTTAGATAATCCTTAAACTCTTGGCTTAAGTATTCTCCACCTCGATCCGAACGAAGAATCTTGATGGTTTTACCGAGTTGATTTTCTACTTCATTTTTAAACTCTTTGAATGTTTCGAAGACTTCATGTTTATGTTTAAGCAAGTAAACATAACCATAACGACTGAAATCATCCGTAACAGTGATGAAGTAGCTAGCACCTTTCCTTGACACATGTCTAAATGGGCTACATACATCGGTATGCACAAGTCCAAGTAGCTCTTTAGCCCTCTCCGGTTTATGCGGAAAAGGTTTTCTTGTCATCTTGCCGGAAACACAAGACACGCATTTGTCAAATGATTCATCATTTGATTGTAAGATCCCTTCACGTTGAAGCCTTTCAATGCGTTTCTTTCCTACATGAGCAAGACGACAATGCCAAAGATAAGCAGAGTCCAAATTTAGCTTGACTCTTTTGCTAACATTATACATTGAATTATCATTTGAATCACAACCATGCATATCAATTTCATAAATACCATCACAAGCAATAACATTAAAATAATGAACATTATTTCGAGAAACTGAAATACCATAATCATTAAAAACATTAATGAATCCGTTGTTTTTCAACAAAAAAACTGAAATTACACCTCTAGTAATAGATGGTGCATAATGACAATTGTCTAAAACAATAACTAAACCAGTAGGTAAAACTAAATGAAAGTCCCCTATTTCTTATACAGCTGCCGGTAGACCATTGCCCACGAACAGTTGTAAAGCTCCTGGCTTTAGTTTCTTTCTTCCTTCTAAGCCCCTGTAAAGTATTACAGATATGAGTTCCACAACCAGTGTCATAAACCCACGAATTACGCTTAGAAAAGGAATATAATTCAATTGTGAAGATACCTGAAGTACTGGCTAAACTAGCTTGCTTCTTCTTCGCATTCAACTCAGCTAGATACTTAGGACAATTCCTCTTCCAGTGTCCCACTTTAGCACAGTGATGACAAGCCTGGTCTTTAGCCGGATGCTCCTTTTTCGCCAGAGGGGTCTTTTTAGGTTTCGAGACTGAAGCAACTTGCTTTCCCTTACCATCGTTCTTGCCTTTAGCTTTTGGTTGTTCTCCTTTCTGGACCCTTCCCCCCTTGATCGTAAGAACTTGGGGTGTAGCAGATTTCTTTGGAAGCTTTTTCTCATACTCAATCAACATGGCATGAAGTTCAGCTATGGTTTTACTCATGCTATGCATATTGTAATTGCGCACAAATTCCTCAAAGTCCTTTGAAAGAGACTTAAGGATCATGCCAATAGCAATAGGCGGATGATAAACATAGTTTAACCTTTCCAATTGCTCAAAATACCTATTCATCTTGAGTACATGAGGGCTCACCGGTGTTCCATACTCGTGTTTCAAGTCATGGAGTGTTTCAACAAGTTCAAACAATTCCACTCCAGCTTGTTTTTCAAACATAGACTTGAGTTCTTTGATCATACACACGGATTATAAGTCTCGAATTGCTTTTGAAGCTCGGGAGTCATGCTTCCTAGCATCAAACAAGCAACCTCATTGTGTCTATCGTACTGAGTATTGTATTCAGCCAACTGTGCAGCTGTGGCACTGGCTCCCGGAACAGCAGGCTTCTGCTCTTCAAGAACATCAGATTTCTTCTCGGCTCTTAGAACGATTCTCAGCTGACGAAACTAGTCATTGAAGTTGGTTCCAGAAAGTTTTTCTCTTTCTAGCATCGACCTGAAAGCCGATTGGTGTATGTTTTGAGAAGGATTTGTTGTTGCCATCTACAAAAACAGAAGTTAAAAAATCAGTATTTTCGATAATAATCCTTAAGAAATATAATTTACCCATGTTAAATTCATTTAACAATTAATTTCATTAAGGCTAGGATTCAATTGACATACTATCATTTCATCAGTTGATCTGCTAGAAATGACGTACTCAAAAGGTAAGTGAGGAGCAATAATTGCATTACAAGTGCAATTCCTAGATTTATGGGACTTACAACAAACACTTTAAAGGGGTGTTAAGTGTTTTGTAAACATGTTTTGTCCCATCTTATGCCACGGGTCAAGGTCTCACCGCTTAACTCGCTTTAAGTCGCTCAATTAAGAACTTGTAAATAATCTACCACCGTCTCACGATGAGTAGTAATTTACCTTGGAGTTACAATTCACCTACGTCTCACGTAGAGCAAAAAACACTTGCAAGTGTTCTTAGCAAAGTGGGTGGCAAAGACTTAACTTTAATTGGGTAATGCAATTGATGTGAATCAAAAGTTTATGTATGAAGACTCATGCACATCTTCATAACATAATGTTTAATAAAATCATTTTATTGTCTTAACAACACAAAAGAGCTCGGTAGCTCCATTTGAACGCACAAAGAAGCGCAAAGCAAAGGTTTGCGATATACGCAATTAAAAACCTGCTCCTTTAGGAGGCTAGCGCACTCCGACTTATACCTCTCTTAGAGTTTGTTCAAATGGGTGAGCCGGTGTATCTTTTGATTGTAAGACACCAATTTTATTAAAACAAAATCATATTTCCATAACTCTTAGTCAAATTTATTCTTTTCAATAAAATAATTTTGCACCACCATTTATAACAATAAAAGCAAAATAATAAACTTACTAACTATTAACAAATTAATCATGCAACGAGTTATGGTAGGCCACCTAAATCATGGTCACTATGGTTAATGTATATGTCTAAGTCGGCTCCTCCTTCAAAGAAGAGGACCACATACATCAAGTTGCCTTGATTGCGTAAGCCTTTAAACAAACTATTAGCAAGTAAATACATGTAAACATGCTGACTGGAAATTTCCAGCAGCTTCACGACCAGTTTAGACCTATTTGTAGTCCGAATCAGGCTTCGACCAGAACTACAAAGTTGTAGCCCTATGAGTCGTGCATCTAAAGTCCAAAGGGCAACTCCTAACTCATTACGGTTGATTTTATATGAATTTTTTTAGTGAACTGGTGTAAAGCAGAAAAATCACACGAAAAATTCACATAGTCACATAATTATCAAATAATTAACCCTAATTATTGGACCATTAAACTAAGCAATCTTAATATATACTATAAGACAGTTGAACTAATAACTTATTAACCAATCAAATCGTTCAATTTCATCAAATTGACTCTCGCTTATGTCATCATTTAGATTAACTATAAATTAAAAATCCTAATAATCATTATCCAAATATATTATTATATTAGTATTTATATTAATTTGTAGAAAAAGTCTCATTAATTTACACTTTTTTGTTTTCCATCAATAATTTACACTTTTTAGCCCTGAATACTTAATTTATATTTATTTTTAGCCATCAACTTGAGAAGATTTTTTAATTTTTTTTAAAAAGTTACAAAAAGTATTTATATTTAATTTTTAAAGTTACAATTGTCACTCAAATTAAGAGTCCTAATTGTTATCAAAGAATATGAAAACAATCCTAATTGTTATCTAATTATCATAGGACAGGTGATTGAAAATAAACCTATTCGTGTTATGGGTCTGCATCATGATCAAATACATATACTTGAATGTCAAGTACATGATCACAAGTATGTTTATATTTTAATTCTTAATTATCTTTAATAATAATATCACATTCTGAGTACAATTGGTTTCAAAAAATTCTATAATAGAGAAATTATTGTAGCATGTGTCTTGTGTAATGACTACGGCAAACAATTCCATCAATATGTCTCAGCTAATAATGACATTGACGAACCTGTGATTATTGTACTACAACTTGCAAAGTATAACACTTAGAACCGTATATCTTCAAAATTAAACTTTTATGAATTAAATGTATGAAGATCTAATATTGATAATATCGTAAACCCCGTGTCCAGTGTTGGACACGGGTCTAAAATCTAGTTTATATCTAAATATCTAAGTAGTAATCATAAAGAATTTTGCATGTATTCATTATGATTTTACTTCTATTTAACAACATTAAATAAAAAGATACAAAACATGCAATTTATATCAAATAAACATGTCAATTCACATAATCAAAACTTGCATAGAGGGTTGAATTTTAACCATTAACTTAATTAGGTTGAATTAATGATAAAAAAAAAAACCCTAATTTTATTTTTCATCAAAATCGATTTATATTAGATAAATAAATAAAAAATCAATTTTAATATTTAATTATTAAATAAATCTAACCAACCCTAAACCCCCCTTCAAGTTTTGAACTTTGTAACTAATATATCACATATTAGGCTCGTGATACCACTGTTAGGATTCAAGCACAATAATCACATAAACAATCACGAGTACGCAGCGGAAAGAAACGTATATGCAATATAATAATTAACAAAGTAAGGAATTGAAAGTGTACCTTTTAGCTTAGCTTCCAATAATATTAATAATAAGATTATTATTATTAGTTAGGGTTTAAAGTAAAACCTCTCACGATCGCACACTTGACACCCCTATGAATGTATGCTAGTACCCGATCACGAACTCACAAACCCGATTGTGTATAACCCCTTAATGTCGAAACCCTAAAACCGAAAACCCTATGGGTTTTGTTCCTTACGGGCGAACCAAGAAAGTGAGGAGAGATTTTACAAGTCTAAATGTCTTGTATGTGTGTGAAAAACCCTTAACCCTTAAGCCCTATATATAGGGATTAATTGTAAGGGTTTTTGACTTGGTGACCAAATTTAATAGGGATTAGGAAACCCCTATAAATTTCGGCCCCCCTTCTTTTAGTATAATTAGGAAACTTCCAATTTACACTTTAATCCTTCTCTTTTAATTAATAAACATTTATTTAACACTTAATTATTGTTTATTAATCATTTCGTGATCATATTAATTAATATATTACATTTAACATATTAATTAATTACATAGAGTATACGTGTTATTTTGTGTGACCCCGTAAGCTTAAATACTTTCCGGACATGCGTTTATTTAACGTGATCATATTCCAACAATATTAATGAACTAGCTATTTATGTAATTTTAAAACAATATAACTAGCTAATCTGAAGTTGGCTAACTTGCTGAGACACTTGTCCAATGATCAATCCCTCTTTTTTTTAAGCCACACACATTTAAAAATACAATTATACCTCTATACATCAACACACCTAATAACTAATTAGCAAACATGGTATACAAAAATATCCTTAATGAGTTAATTATAAAATTTGTCTCAACTTCTAAAAGTAACTAAATTATTACATTTTATATCAATAATGTATAATAATACTCGCCGTTATTGTCACCACCACCTGTCGCTATCGCCACCTGATGCTGCTACGACCATCTCTGTTCAATCGTACACACATCTATTTATTTAGTTTAGAAGTAACTAGCATGGTGCCCGCACAATGCGGCGGCGGAGACAATGCAGTGGTGGCGAGTGGTGGCGACCACGGATGGTGGTGACGACGAGTAGTGTATGCTATTGATGTAAATGTAATTAATATAATGATTAATATAGTTATTTTAAAAGTTGAGAGACTAACGGTGTATTTATTTCATTTAGGGTGAGGGTGTATTGTATTTAGGGTGTGTTGTTTTAATGGAGGGTATTTCTGACATTTTCCACTGTAACTTTCTACAGGGGAGTCTATTCTTTTTAATAAGGAGTATAGATATTTTCTTTGTAATAAATTTGTTGTTAAAAAAATATACATAAATAAATTAATTAGTTCATTGTATTCAAAAAAGTCATGGGCGGAAGATGCATGTTAGTTTCTCTAATTAAATCATGTAACATCATAAATTTGCATTGTGTCCTTACTCCTTACATAGCGAATAGGGTTTGGCAACCTCTATATATATTGCACAACATTTTCTTTCTAACTACATATATTACTCATCTTATTTTGCTAGCTCGATTCCTATACATCCATCCATAGATACATATATACATACATATATACAAATTATATATAAACTTTATTTTCATTAGGCAAAAAGAGAAATCACCCAGCTCGATCACAAATCGTGGGGATTATGAGGACGATCACAGGGAGAGTGGTATTGATGAAAAAAAATCAGTTGGATATCAATGACTTGAGTGCCTCGGTTTTGGATCGAGTTCATGAGCTTTTGGGCCAAAATGTTACTATTCAACTTATTAGTGCACATCATCGTTCCGATCATCATCAATCCTCAGGTTCATTTTATTTATGTGAATATATATATAATATATATTATATAATGTATTGGGTAGAATTTTCTTTCAAATAATTAATACTAACAGTGATCTGTCCGTACTTTAGAACAATAAGCATTGATATGTACGGTTTCCCCCCCCCCCCAAAAAAGAGTCCAAACATTGATCAGAAATACATTATTACACTTTAATGATGATATATTATACGTGGTATATAGTTATAGTCAGATATTATACGGAGTATATTTTTTTAAATTGATCATTTTAATTTAATCTTCTAATAAAAAATAAAAAAAAATAAAAAATAGAAAAAAATAAATTAAAATACATCTATTAATTAACATATGTAAAGATGTATTAGTAAGGACATATTAACCATTAGCACAACCATATTAATATTCACTAGGTTTTTGGTCCATGCTTTGCACGAGCTAATACAAATTTTAACAAATAATTAACTAAAAAAAAACTTCGTTATTTACAAATAAATCTCTCAGTCAACTAATATATTTTCCTGCCAATAATAATAAACAACTCTCATGCTTTTTTTGAGCAATATATTGGCTCGGGAATATTGGATTTTTCAAAAGGTAGGAAATCAATTAGAAGGTTCTAGCTAGAAAGGGAAATATATAAACTTGAATTGAATAACATTATTTCTGTATACATATTAAAATTACGATTGAAAAAAATAAAAGAAAGGTACGATGTTTAGAAGATTTTTCATGTTACATAGTTGCTAATGCTAATTACATGTATAATTATTCCATTTTTAATTACATTAATATTTTACGTTAATATTTTTAGTATTTTACTTATCAACTTATAGGTTATGAGTTTAAATTTTATTAGGAACGCTTTATTATAAATATATAAAAATTGAGATGAAAAGTGATTTTTACGTCAATTTTTGTTTGCTGTATAACATTAAACATGCTTCTTAAAGTATGTAATATGTATTATGGTGTATGTAGAAGGGATAAGTACCTAGGAATGTAATGAACTATGCACGAATGTTTATGTTGTGTAATGAACTACTTGGATGTTTATTGTATGTAATGAACTTTCAAATCCTGGTTATTGAATGTACCCGGGTACATGTGACAACCATATAAGTTGTCACTTGTAAGTTTTTAATTGGTCGGATACATTCAATAACATGTATTTGAAAGTTCATTACATACGATAAACATCCAAGTAATTCGTTACATAACATAAACATTTGTGCATAGTTCATTACATTTTCAGGTCCTTATCCCTGTGTAGAAATAAGGTGGCTAAATTGCTTTTCTAAAATAAAAGAGTTTTTTAGGCGCATATGATTTTCCAAATTATATATGACAAATACTAAGGGGAAGTTATTGTCTTTCTTATCGCCTATATGTTTTGTTTTTTAAACAATACATTTAGGACATCAATTTTGTCTTAATTACCAAGATAAGGATCAGGATAGATAAGTGTTTTTAATGTTTCCCGGCTATCATAAATCGGCTTCCCAAAAAAGCCGGAATTTAAACCTTATCTATATGCTATTAAAACCAAATATGATCACACAACAGTATTTAAAAGCTTTAAATGAATGCGATTATATATGGTCATTAACAACAACTTTAGTCCCAAATTATTATGCCTTATTCTGAATTTCTGATTCATTTACCTAATCTTTGATGACAGATTAATAACCTTTAGTAAACTAGATATAACAATTTCCTTTTGTTATACTTTATATGAATATGTCGATATAAACTAATAATTAAAGTACCAAACACCTAAAAATACTTTCACTATTGAAAAAGTATTGTCTTTCAAACCAATTGATCTAGATTGTAGACAAAGTAATAAGCATATTGTTCCTTTTGGGACATCCAATAATTTTGGAATGAAAAATAAGTAAACATATCATATCATATGCCTTTATATGTATTTAATGCAAATAACGATTTTTTTATACCGATGGTATAATATAATGTTTTGCTATACATCTTACATGAACATAAGACTTATATTGGAACAATGTTCGTAAGATGGATAAATATATAAAATAAACACTTATTTGAACATACCAAAAGTAAAAAAAAATAAAAAATAGTCAAAATGGAGAATGATTTTGCTAAATGGAATTTTGGCTTTTTGCGGTACTCCGATTGAATCCAACTTAAAACAAAACCCAACAAACTAGGCCCAATACTACTACAAACCCAACAAAAATACACCGTGTGTATCTCTTTAAAGGTGCGGATTTGATATGGGTCTAAACTATGTTGTCTTAACCAGATCCACGCTAGAGAGCCTCTCCAAACTCGAGGTCGGGTCTCTCCGAATCCAAATCTTTTACAGGAAGACTGCCTGGGCTATTAACCCAATGACATGTATATAGTGAATTAGTGAATCATTATTGATATTTAAAAGGAAAATGATAATGACAGTTTTAAGAGTTAGTGGTTTCTTAACATGCATAAAAGCATGGGTTTAGTATCTCGGAGTGTAAGTAACTTTGCAACTTTTTCTATTGTATGTAAGTATCAAAAATTTTGTACAGTATATGTAAGTATCTCGCTAAATTGAACACTTAATGTAAAATTTTTACGTTGACCAATCAAAAACTTCTACGTGGACAGCTCATATGGTTGCCACGTATACATTTTTACATTAAACGTTCAATTTAGCGAGATACTTACATATATTGTTCAAACTTTTTGATGCATACACACAATAGAAAAAGTTGCAAAGTTACTTACACTCCAGGATACTTAACCCTAAAAGCATACATCAAAAAACCACCCCTAAATCTTCACATAACAAAATACAAAATTTAATTTAACCAAGTAGTTTGACTCTATTTAAAGTATAAAGATTTACATATAATATACCTTTTTTACAGAAGGAAATTTGAGAAGCAAGATAGGGAAGGCAGCAATGTTGGAAGATTGGATTACCACTATTACCCCTTTAGCAGATGGAGAATCATCATATAAAGTATCATTTCAATGGGATGAAGAAGATGATCATATGGAAGTTCCAGGGGCATTCCTTGTCCAAAATCATCATCATAGTGAGTTTTACCTTAAGACTCTTACGCTTGAAGATGTTCCTGGCCATGGACAAGTTCATTTTGTGTGTAATTCATGGGTTTATCCTGCAAAACGCTACAAAAGGGACCGCATTTTCTTTACTAATAAGGTATATACCATAAACTCTTCGTCGTTAAATTAAAGGTCGTAGTAGTAGGTTTTTCTAAACATATGTAACACGACACTTACTAGTTCACACAATTGTTCCAATGAGACTTGAACCCATCCCATGACTGTTTGGTTGGTCGGCCAACATACATACCGCTAGACTATAAGTCCTTTGATCGTATTAGTAACGGTCAAAGAGCGTAAAGATACAACTCCCAAAAATTATTCAAAATATATTTTTTTTACTTTAAACTTTATGAAATTCCATAATTTTTAAATTTGGTGTTGCAAGTGGTCAAACGACATGTATATCTTATAGAACATCTAACTTGGTGCTTAGATAAAATATCATAGGACAACATAAATACAATCTTTATGTGTAACAAACCATATCATTTTATGCTGCCATCTTCAACTTTTAATTTCTTTTTTCTAAGTTTTGCTGTTACAAAAAAATTATAAAAAAATGCACCTAAGTTACTTGTGTAACCTTGAATGATTTGTATGTCTAAAATGGTGATTTTTCTATAATCTGTACAATTTTAGTTCTTATATCATCTCTATAAACCTCATTATTACATATAAATATATAATAGCTTTCTTTAAACAATAAGTTTATTTATGTTGCAGGCATACCTTCCAAGTGAGACACCTGAGTTTCTACGTTCGTATAGGCAGGACGAGATGGAAATATTGCAGGGAGATGGGACAGGGATGCTTCAAGAATGGGACAGGGTATATGATTATGCTTTCTACAATGATTTGGGAGATCCTGATAAGGATTTGGACGATGCTCGTCCAGTTCTTGGAGGGTCTTCAGAGTACCCATATCCTCGTAGGGGCAGAACAGGCAGACCGCCTACCAAATCAGGTAATGATATATTCGTTATGTAATGTGACGTTTATATTAACACTTACATAGATACTAATGTAATGTTTTGGTTAATAATGTGATAGATCCTAAAACGGAAAGCAGGCTTCCATTGATCATGAGCTTAAACATATATGTTCCAAGAGATGAGCGGTTTGGGCACTTAAAATTGTCAGATTTTCTAGCTTATGGTCTAAAATCTATTGTTCAGTTTCTTGTACCCGAGTTTCAAGCTCTAAGTGATAGCACCCATGATGAATTCGATTCATTTGAAGATATCATGAAGCTTTATGAAGGAGGATTTAAGCTTCCTGGAGGCCCTTTGTTTGATCGCATTCATGAAAAAGTTCCACTTGAAATACTGAAAACTCTTCTTGAAACGGATAGCTCTGGAATTACAAAATTCCCCAAACCACAAATCATTAAAGGTAACCCATTCTATATGTCCAAAATGCAGATATACAATGTTTCTCAATTCTCATAAAGAAAATAAGGTATATTATTGCTTCTTGTCTTCACAGAGGACAAGTCTGCTTGGAGGACTGATGAAGAATTCGCAAGAGAAATGTTGGCTGGCGTCAACCCTGTTAAAATCCGTCTTCTAAAAGTAATCGACTTCTTGGTCCTTCTATTAACATTTGGTATTACGATATAAAATCCGTTCTTAAAACAAATAGTGATTTGTAAATATGTTAGCTACTGAATTGGTCACAAAAATATACTAGTATATATTGATGATCAAATGCTCTATCCATTGTTCATATATTTTCATGATTTTTTGTAGGAGTTCCCTCCCACAAGCAAGTTGGATGTCAATGTCTATGGCAACCAAAATAGTTCTATACAAGCACACCACATTGAGAAAAACCTACATGGTTTAAAAGTCGACGAGGTAAAATCATATGCAGATCCATTCTTGTAAAAATAAACATGTAGAAAAGCATAGTAAGTTATAAGACCATCATTTGTATCACATTCTTGCAACGCAGGTACTAAAAGCGAATAAGTTGTTCATACTTGATCATCATGACTCATTGATGCCATACTTGAGGAGAATAAATGCAACTACAAATAAGATCTACGCCTCACGAACTTTGTTAATCCTACAAAATGATGGAACCTTAAAACCATTAGCAATTGAGTTAAGCTTGCCACATCCTGAGGATGATAAGCTTGGTGCGATTAGCAATGTGTACACCCCGGCTGAAAATGGAGTAGAAGGTTCGATTTGGCAGTTGGCAAAAGCTTATGTAGCTGTGAATGATTCTGGGATTCATCAACTCATTAGTCACTGGTACAATATTAACCCAAACCCATACAGTAAACTTTAGAATATACATTTCTTGGAAATGTTAAACATATTGGGTAAATTTCACAGGTTGAATACGCACGCGGTCGTTGAGCCATTTGTGATTGCTGCAAATAGGCAACTAAGTGTACTCCACCCTGTCTATAAGCTTCTGTATCCACATTTCCGTGATACAATGAATATCAATGCTTTCGCAAGGCAGATCCTGATCAACGGTGGAGGAATCCTTGAAAAAACAGTATTTCCAGGGAGATATTCAATGGAATTGTCTTCGGTATTGTATAAGGATTGGGTTTTCCCTGAACAAGCGCTTCCAATGGATCTTGTAAAGAGGTAAAAAGCAATCTAAGATGAATTAATCTTAACATACTCGAGTATTAGATCTTATTGTTAGCTTGCTTACTAATGGAATTAGCATTCAGGGGAATGGCGGTTGAGGACTCAAATTCTCCTCATGGGCTTCGCCTTCTAATTGAGGATTACCCATATGCAGTGGACGGTCTTGAAATCTGGTCAGCGATCAAATCGTGGGTAGAAGATTACTGTAAGTTCTACTACAAGAACGACGACATAGTTCAAAACGACTTAGAACTTCAAGCGTGGTGGAAGGAACTACGAGAAGAGGGGCATGGAGACAAGAAAGACGAGCCATGGTGGCCCAAAATGGATTCTTGTCAAAACCTAATAGACATTTGCTCGACATTCATATGGGTTGCTTCCGCTCTTCATGCAGCTGTCAACTATGGGCAATACCCTTATGCCGGATATCTTCCAAACCGTCCAACTCTGAGTCGTAGGTTTATGCCCGAACCAAATACTCCAGAGTACGATGAACTTAAAAAGGATCCAGACAGTGTATTTTTGAAAACGATTACTCCCCAACTACAAACACTTCTTGGAGTTGCATTGATAGAGCTATTGTCAAGGCATTCGTCGGATGAGATTTACCTTGGACAAAGAGAGTGTGCCGAGTGGACATTGGACGCAGAACCTTTAAACGCGTTCAAGAAATTTGGAGAGAAGCTGAAAGGGATCGAAGAAAGAATTGTAGCTATGAACAACGACGAAAAGCTAACAAACAGGGTTGGACCAGCAAATGTACCATACACACTACTCTATCCGACTAGCGAAAAAGGACTTACTGGGAAAGGAATTCCTAACAGTACTGCTATGTGAAAAGAATGCCGAAACCTGACTGCACAAAACACATTTATTTACTATATATTATTTCGATATGATCAACAACATCAGCTGATGGTTGTAAATAGTTCGTATCAGCCCAATATATGTATATGTATACATCGATAAGTAAATATCTACGTTTGTAATATCACAGTTCGTTCTTTTATTTTCTCTATTCAATTCACTAATTACAAATTATAATATCATGGCAACGGATTGAATCATGGAACATCCGAGTTAAAGTCGTCTTGCTTTGAAAACAGTCTTATAAATAACCTAAAAATGGTGTCACGCTTGAATATGATTTTAATTGACGAGCATGTACGAATTCTCAACTCTTAAAAACCTATTAAATTTTATTATTTATTTGATATGTAATTCAGCTTAATATTTAATCTCATGTTTAGCCGTTTAGGTTGTTTATAATGATTCCTTTTAATTACGTATGACTCACTTTTCTTTCCGAGTACTATTCAGGAACCAGAAATGGTCTATATATGAGTTTGCTGTGTGTGTGTTTGTCCATGTACTAAGAACCAGAGGTGGTCTATATATATTAGTTAGGAAGCAAAAAGTTTTGCCATGCGAAAGGCCTGTCCTAGAACATGTTCAACACGGGTCAAAAAATGGGTCGGGTTTTTTCCGGTCGCATCAAAAATCAGACTCGCACGGGCCCGAATTTTACAGACCTGCAGGTGGGTGGGGGGGTTAATTGGATGGAAACCCCTGATTCCATGTACCATTTGGTACCCACTAATCCCCCAGCCAGGCTAGTGTCCAGGTGAATCTCAACCACTTAATAATCCCCTGATTATCTCAATTTTGCCTTTGGCAAGACTTGAACCCGGGACCTCTCCTGGAAAGTGGCGGCTGGTGGTCACTAGGCTATTACCCAGTGGTTAACAGACCTGCAGGTACACGCATTGGTTCATAGATTTTTGACCTAAAAACCCGTTTTCTGCAACCCCTGTGCGCGGGTAGGCACAAGAGTAAAACGCAACAAAAGCTCTTGACATTGGAGGCTTGCACTTGTAACTTAGAGTAAACTAAGTTCCATACCAATGTGCAAGTATTTGACTTTCACCTTTTGCACCAAATACACGACTTTAAGATTCGACATCTCATTCACCAATAACTTAATTTTTAATATCCTTGAACATGTTCAAAACGGGTCAAAAAATGGGTCGGGTTTTTTCCGGTCGCATCAAAAATCAGCCTCGCACGGGCCCGAATTTAACAGACCTGTAGGTACACGCATTGGTTCAGAGATTTTTGACCTAGAAACCCGTTTTCTGCAACCCCTGTGCGCGGGTAGGCACAAGAGTAAAACGCAACAAAAGCTCTTGACATTGGAGGCTTGCACTTGTAACTTAGAGTAAACTAAGTTCCATACCAATGTGCAAGTTGACTTTCACCTTTTGCACCAAATACACGACTTTAAGATTCGACATCTCATTCACCAATAACTTAATTTTTAATATCCTTGAACATGTTCAAAACGGGTCAAAAAATGGGTCGGGTTTTTTCCGGTCGCATCAAAAATCAGCCTCGCACGGGCCCGAATTTAACAGACCTGTAGGTACACGCATTGGTTCAGAGATTTTTGACCTAGAAACCCGTTTTCTGCAACTCCTGCACGCGGGTAGGCACAAGAGTAAAACGCAACAAAAGCTCTTGACATTGGAGGCTTGCACTTATAACTTAGAGTAAACTAAGTTTCATACCAATGTGCAAGTGACCTTTCACCTTTTGCACCAAACACACCACTTTAAGATTCGACATCTCATTCACCAATAATGAGATGTCCATAAATAGAATTATAGTTATATTTGCTGTTATCATAAATATAGATTTCCATCACCATTATTATTTTTGATAATATTTTTATAATTTATAACTTATATAAAATTTATTTATAAGTTAACTTATAAATTAGTATTACCGATTATTTAATTATTAATCCATTCATTAATAAACATGGTTAAAAATTGTTACATCAATTTTTTTATTAAGTGATACCATTTTCAATATCAATAGATCTTGATAAATACTTTTATGATACATGTTTGTTATTGTTGGGTTATTATTAAATTGATCAAATAAATTTCAAAAATAAATAAATTGATCAACTATATATGTGATTGTCAGATTTTTTTTTTTCATTTATAAAAAAATCAACGAGGTCGTTTAAATTATTAAATTCCTTCCAAACAAATGAGGTCGTTACCTTTTGAAGATCCACTCTCGTTTTCAACTTTCCCAATTTCTTTCCATCTTCAATCTTTGTCATCAAAATTTCAAAACATTTCTTCCATTTACATTTACACCATCAAATGGCTACCAAAACAACACAACAAAAAATACCAAATTCATCTCCAAAAAACCCCATCAAAAAATCCCCAAATCCTTTCACTTTCTGGTTTTACTTCACTATTTCAGTCTCAATCATAACACCAATATTCATCACATTTTCAACTTTTTCAACACAAAATGACCCCAAAACATGGTTTCTTACATTGCCCACAAATCTTAGAAACCATTATTCAAATGGGAAATACTTAAAAGTCCAAACAAGACTTAAAAGTGATTCACTTGATGTGTTCACAATCCAAGATGGACCATCAGATTCACTTCAAAATGTGCTTTTAATACATGGGTATGCATCAAGTTCTTACCTTTTTACTGATCTTGTAAAAATTTTAGGTAAAAAAGGTATAAAGACTGTTGCTTTGGACTTGCCTGGTTTTGGGTTTTCAGATAAGTATGAAAGAGTGACTGAAGAGAAACTTGTTGAGGGTTTTGGGAGGGTTTTAGAGTTGTATAATGAGATTAAAGAAAAGGGCATTTTTTGGGGTTTTGATCAGTTAGTTGAGCAAGGTTATGTGAATTATGATTATGAGGAGAATGAAATTCGGGTGTCGAAAGTAACGAGTTTGAAAGCGGTTGAGTTGGGTTCGGAAGAGATGGGTAGGGTTTTGAGACAAGTGATTGGTGCATTAGGTTTAGCTCCTGTTGATTTAGTTCTTCATGATTCGGCGTTTAACTTAGGAGCGAATTGGGTGTCAAAAAATGTTGAGTTTGTAAGAAGTGTCACTCTGATTGATAGTGCATCGAATCAGCCGGCTTTTCCTTTATGGGTTTTGAAATTGCCAGTAGTTAGAGAAGTTGCTTTAGGTTTTGGATTTGTGTTTGGGAAGGTTATTGAAAATTGTTGCTCAAAATCGGGTGGTGGTTTTGATGCAGAGGGTCACAGGCTTCTATTGGATGGTAGGGATAGAAGAAAATCTATTGTTGGAGCGGGGAATAAAGATGAATTCTAGTTTCGATATTGCAGAATGGGGTAAACTTGATGGTGTGAAAAATTTGCCAATGCAGGTGATTTGGTCTACTAGTTGGTCGGAAGAATGGATCAAACAGGGACACGAAGTTGCTGCCATGCTTCCTCAGGCGACATTTCTCACACATTCTGGTGGCCGCTGGCCACAGGTGAGGATTTAACTCGTTTCAAATGTTATGCTGTATTTTGATTTGTGATTGTGATAGTAGTGAAAATCTGAAATGTGCTTATATTATTGTTAGAGGTTTGTATTTAATTGCTAAGGGAAGTCAACTAGAATAGTTGGTAAATCTGTTTACAAACGTTAAAGTAATGCAAGCGCTCCTGTTTCTTTAGAGTTATCGAGGGAATAAGTCACTAGTTTAGAAGAATATATAGTTTGTTGAATGTATACCTTATAGGCAGGAATGGCAAGTTAAATGGGTTGGATAATAGTTGAAAACTTGTAAATTTTTGATACAGTTTGGGTCGTTTTGGGTGACCGAGAATATTTTTGTCCAGAGTTCATAAGTTTTTTTTCTTTTATGAATAATGGGTTTGTCAAATATTACTACAAAAGCATATCATTTGATAAATCAACCAAGTCTTCAGATTTATGTGCGAAAAACACACTTTGTGCCGCTATGGACTTGTTTGACCTGTTCTTCCCGTTTCTTCCATTTCCTTTGACCTAATGTCTTTTACCTGTCTGAGCCAATGAATCATAAACACTACCAACCCAATTTCAAAGCTAAATTAGTCAAAATTTCTACCTTTACACATAGGGTGAAAGTTGAGTTAATGTGTATGGAGAATGCTAATTTTCTTAAATACGTGCCTGATTATCCTCCTAAAAAGTAGATTGTGGCACATGAAGATAAGAGAGCATATGAAAAGGGAAATGAGTCTGACGCATGTCATCATCTCCTTGTTAGGAGGATCAATTAAGAATAGAATATAGTAGGATATGGTATTGCTTAATGAATACGGAGTAATAAGATGATTCAGTATAAACGTTTACTTTTCAGTGTGGAAACTTAAGATCTATATGACGAGTTCTGTGTAAAGATGGAACGGATTTGTATCCTTCATATCTAAGCCAAGGTGGCAGCGATTTCTATCTTCCATAATCAAGCCCGTGACAGTGTTCTTGTAGAACCTTTGTCGATGTTAGTATATATTTCATTTCGGTTGAGCACTAGCAAAAGGAAGCTTTAATGCATACGGCTTTTGTTGATATTTGTGAGGCCGGGTAGCATTCTGCAAAGTGCGAGGTGTTTAACTAATTTTGGATATGACCTTGTTTCCTATATGTATAGTCGTATAATGACCGTTGACATGTTTATTAGTGCAATTGTATCTGAAAATTAGGTAATATGACATCTTCCTTAGAAGCAATTTAATGATTCTCAACAATTTCATATCATCTGCTCTCGTGCTCCATCTGATTATCACATATTTGATGGATGCAGAAGGATACAGCCGATGAGCTTGCTGAAAGCATTCATGAGTTCTTGTCCGGATTACCAAAACCCGTCAAAGTCACCAAGACAAAAGAGCCTGTACCAGAGCATATCCGTGAAATGCTTGATGAAGCCACGTCTAATGTTCATCACCATGGTTTTGGTGGTCATGATCATGGTCAGGGTCAGGATGTTGGATACCCAACTGGCTATGGACTCGGACATGAGTTTAGTTGAGAGTTTGAACTACAACTACAGGGCTGCGATTATTGTGGAACTTTTTTTTAGGTGACTGTTGTATAAGTATAATCCTATAACCTCAGATTTATAGTGTTCACAGATTGTTTAATCTTTTTGTGGAATTTGTAAGAACGGTGTTGACAGATTTTAAATTAGGGTCCTGATTGTTAGTAATCGTCTAGGATGTTCTTTAATCTGTTTGGTGTGCTGGTGTAAATCGTTCCGATTTAGAGCTTTTAATATTAAAATAAAAGCTACATCTAATGGTTACCAAACAAAACAAAGCTTTTTAAATAATAGTAGAAACTTTTTATTCAAATTATTAAAAACTAAAGTTTCTGAAAAACTTTTAAAAAGCTTGTGCCAAACATACCTTATGCCTAAATTGGAAAGTCAAAAATAACACTCATCAAGGTAAGCTTAAAATTCAAAAGTTATAACCACATCGCATGGAAGTGTTGGTTAAATATTACACTAGCTAGAAAGAAAAGTGAACATCCAGCCGCATAATGCAGCTAAATATAACTCTACTGCAAAGAGCAAACCGATTTAAATGTCATATTCAATCAAGGTTCCTCTGCTCTCTTGTCAAAGGGCGAAACGAAATGAGTAATCACTAGAAACAACATATATTTTAATCATTTCCATAAGGGTAAATCGGATTAAAAGGTAACATGCTTAATAAATGACTAGGCACATGCCCGCATGACTTGGCTCTTCACCAATCAAATCATCTGACACCATCATTGAGGTAAAACCTCAGTGGTATCCCAGTCCTCCCATGAGGGTCTTGGGCCTGGGGAGACCCAGGTTCGAATCCTGAGGGGGCAAGGTTTACTCCTATTTATCGTCGTGCCATTTGGCGGATTAATAGGAGGTTTTCCTCCCTCTGTGGTTCCCTGAAAATTCGAATGACATCCTGCCCGAAGGACGTAGGGGCCGATAAGTGGGACGAACAGGCTCTGACCATTCGAACGTTCAAAAAAAAAAAAAATGATTTATAAAGACAAGAAATTGTATACACAAAAAAAAAAAAAAAAAAAAAAAAAAAAAAAAAAAAAAAAAAAAAAAAAAAAAAAAAAAAAAAAAAAAAAAAAAAAAAAAAAAAAAAAAAAAAAAAAAAAAAAAAAAAAAAAAAAAAAAAAAAAAAAAAAAAAAAAAAAAAAAAAAAAAAAAAAAAAAAAAAAAAAAAAAAAAAAAAAAAAAAAAAAAAAAAAAAAAAAAAAAAAAAAAAAAAAAAAAAAAAAAAAAAAAAAAAAAAAAAAAAAAAAAAAAAAAAAAAAAAAAAAAAAAAAAAAAAAAAAAAAAAAAAAAAAAAAAAAAAAAAAAAAAAAAAAAAAAAAAAAAAAAAAAAAAAAAAAAAAAAAAAAAAAAAAAAAAAAAAAAAAAAAAAAAAAAAAAAAAAAAAAAAAAAAAAAAAAAAAAAAAAAAAAAAAAAAAAAAAAAAAAAAAAAAAAAAAAAAAAAAAAAAAAAAAAAAAAAAAAAAAAAAAAAAAAAAAAAAAAAAAAAAAAAAAAAAAAAAAAAAAAAAAAAAAAAAAAAAAAAAAAAAAAAAAAAAAAAAAAAAAAAAAAAAAAAAAAAAAAAAAAAAAAAAAAAAAAAAAAAAAAAAAAAAAAAAAAAAAAAAAAAAAAAAAAAAAAAAAAAAAAAAAAAAAAAAAAAAAAAAAAAAAAAAAAAAAAAAAAAAAAAAAAAAAAAAAAAAAAAAAAAAAAAAAAAAAAAAAAAAAAAAAAAAAAAAAAAAAAAAAAAAAAAAAAAAAAAAAAAAAAAAAAAAAAAAAAAAAAAAAAAAAAAAAAAAAAAAAAAAAAAAAAAAAAAAAAAAAAAAAAAAAAAAAAAAAAAAAAAAAAAAAAAAAAAAAAAAAAAAAAAAAAAAAAAAAAAAAAAAAAAAAAAAAAAAAAAAAAAAAAAAAAAAAAAAAAAAAAAAAAAAAAAAAAAAAAAAAAAAAAAAAAAAAAAAAAAAAAAAAAAAAAAAAAAAAAAAAAAAAAAAAAAAAAAAAAAAAAAAAAAAAAAAAAAAAAAAAAAAAAAAAAAAAAAAAAAAAAAAAAAAAAAAAAAAAAAAAAAAAAAAAAAAAAAAAAAAAAAAAAAAAAAAAAAAAAAAAAAAAAAAAAAAAAAAAAAAAAAAAAAAAAAAAAAAAAAAAAAAAAAAAAAAAAAAAAAAAAAAAAAAAAAAAAAAAAAAAAAAAAAAAAAAAAAAAAAAAAAAAAAAAAAAAAAAAAAAAAAAAAAAAAAAAAAAAAAAAAAAAAAAAAAAAAAAAAAAAAAAAAAAAAAAAAAAAAAAAAAAAAAAAAAAAAAAAAAAAAAAAAAAAAAAAAAAAAAAAAAAAAAAAAAAAAAAAAAAAAAAAAAAAAAAAAAAAAAAAAAAAAAAAAAAAAAAAAAAAAAAAAAAAAAAAAAAAAAAAAAAAAAAAAAAAAAAAAAAAAAAAAAAAAAAAAAAAAAAAAAAAAAAAAAAAAAAAAAAAAAAAAAAAAAAAAAAAAAAAAAAAAAAAAAAAAAAAAAAAAAAAAAAAAAAAAAAAAAAAAAAAAAAAAAAAAAAAAAAAAAAAAAAAAAAAAAAAAAAAAAAAAAAAAAAAAAAAAAAAAAAAAATGAAAAAAAAAATACATAACAAAATTTAAATTTTGAAGGGGACATTAGCCCCCCTTGCCCCCACTTTAGGCACGCCTCTGCCACCATGATCATCTCCGACCACCACCATGATCCTCTGGCGACGGCGACCACCGCCACCACGACTTACACATGTGTAAGTCAAATCTCTATTTTGGTACAACGAGAAGGAGTTTACTATGGTCAGTGCAGTGAGATTTGTGGAACTAATCATGCCTTTATGCGTGCGCCCGGAAAGATAGGCCGACTGCTGAGCCCACTCTGGCTCAGCCGCACCACCCAGGGTGCGAGCCACCCGAGAAGCAAGCTATTACAGCGAGCGGCTGGAGCAGTATGGAGCCGAGGAGCAAGGCAGTAGATAAGATAGAAGAAGGGGTCAGGCTCCCGGTGGAGCAGAGGATACGGTTAGGATAACGAACTTGAAACGCGGAGCCCGAGCGTCCGGCGAGCGAGTGGTTAGTGGCCAATAGCGCCCTAGTTGATGGCATTCCTCTCTGCGGCTGGCACTCGAGGAACCACGGGGCACTCCATACAGAGCAAACAAGTCTTAGGGATGAGACGCCCGCGCAAGGACCTCAATTCTCATTAGGAGGTCGAACCAAGGACCTATGGAAGTCGGGGCTAGCCCGTCCCCATGGGCAACGCAACAGTGTCCTGAGGGAGGAGTTTAGAGGCCTTATAGTAGCACGGACTTCTTTTTCTTTCTAGGTCATGCGAAGGGGGCCAGTCCAAGATCGTACTGTTCCTCTACAAAGACAACAGACGCTCTCAACGGCTAGGCGCCACTTTCTTTCTGAGTTATTCCAGCTTCTTCATGATTTCGTGCCGCGGTGAACAAACAAAACAAAAAAGAGGGCCATCTCAGCGGAAGGAGAAGGACCTGCAACGGCAGAGACTACTGACCCTATTCTTGTTCCTAGCCGTCTTTTACGAGTCCGGAAAGCCTCCTCAGAGGGATCCTCAAAATAGAATAGAGAAGGGCGGGCAGGGCTTCCGCAAGAGCCTCCCCCCTCTTCCCGGTCAAGATAGATGGGAAGGAGCCCTATCAAGGCCATAGCCAGTCTCTTTATTTATGTACGTACACCTTTGTTTCAGGGTGGGGCCGCCCTTCCTCCTGCTAATCCGGCCATTTCCGAACCTGTCTTTCTCATCCCATTCAATGGAGGACTTTTAAATTCTTGCGATTCCCAGCCCCCTTAGCTTATTATTTTATATATATCTATCTATATTATTTTAAAAGGTTCCAAACCTTAGCTCGGCTAAACAGGCTCAATGATCTCTTTCTTCGCTTCGATAGGCCGGTACGGCGCTCCGCGTGGTTATATTCATACATGTTCCGACTCGCCGGTCATTATGGATCTAGTGGCATGGCGGGGCAAAAGAAAAGGGGGGGGGAAGCAACTACGAAGCTTCGTAGACTCGACAAGTCGCTCCGCTTATAGAATAGAATGAAGCAAGCTAGCGACTCTCCTAGTAGCGAAGGAAAGGGGCAGAGAAGGGGTTGGATTTCACCTATGATCTGATCAATGATCAGATCAGTGGGCAACCATAGTTTACTTTTTTCGTAGTGTTGTTAACGTTGTTGAAAGTATTTAAGTAGGCCTCGCTTTTCGGAGCTGCTCCCAGCTCACACTATGGTGGAGGAGGTGCCGTGAAGATCTAGGAGTGTGAGCAGTACGAGCTGAAAGGCTCCCATACTGTTTGGAGGGCAGGGGGCATAGATGCCAAACAAACCTGACCCCTATCTATCGTCGTAGAAGCTGTTCCTAGGAAAGATTATGGTTCTCGGGTATCCAATCAATTAATCCCCCAAACCGGGGAAGCTTAAGCGGAA
The DNA here is from genome assembly GCA_034093135.1 of Erigeron breviscapus. Taxonomy (NCBI): domain Eukaryota; kingdom Viridiplantae; phylum Streptophyta; class Magnoliopsida; order Asterales; family Asteraceae; genus Erigeron; species Erigeron breviscapus. The sequence continues at coordinate 15,801,531 of CM067172.1, read as the reverse complement.
ATGAAAGGGTAGGGTGAGGGAAAAGAAAAGGGGGGAAGCAACTACGAAGCTTCGTAGACTCGACAAGTCGCTCCGCTTATAGAATAGAATGAAGCAAGCTAGCGACTCTCCTAGTAGCGAAGGAAAGGGGCAGAGAAGGGGTTGGATTTCACCTATGATCTGATCAATGATCAGATCAGTGGGCAACCATAGTTTACTTTTTTCGTAGTGTTGTTAACGTTGTTGAAAGTATTTAAGTAGGCCTCGCTTTTCGGAGCTGCTCCCAGCTCACACTATGGTGGAGGAGGTGCCGTGAAGATCTAGGAGTGTGAGCAGTACGAGCTGAAAGGCTCCCATACTGTTTGGAGGGCAGGGGGCATAGATGCCAAACAAACCTGACCCCTATCTATCGTCGTAGAAGCTGTTCCTAGGAAAGATTATGGTTCTCGGGTATCCAATCAATTAATCCCCCAAACCGGGGAAGCTTAAGCGGAAATGAAAGGGTAGGGTGAGGGAAAAGAAAAGGGGGGAAGCAACTACGAAGCTTCGTAGACTCGACAAGTCGCTCCGCTTATAGAATAGAATGAAGCAAGCTAGCGACTCTCCTAGTAGCGAAGGAAAGGGGCAGAGAAGGGGTTGGATTTCACCTATGATCTGATCAATGATCAGATCAGTGGGCAACCATAGTTTACTTTTTTCGTAGTGTTGTTAACGTTGTTGAAAGTATTTAAGTAGGCCTCGCTTTTCGGA
>CM067172.1:15773302-15795802 GCA_034093135.1 Erigeron breviscapus | reverse complement strand
ATATATATCTATCTATATCGTAAACTATCGGATCGAGTATTACTTAGATGTGAAACTTGCGGACCTCATTGGTTGTGATATTGATCTTACGGGGGGAACGAAATCAAAGAATAAATATATAGACTGACTTGTAGAGACCCTCTATGTAGTTGTCTATCTAGGGTGATCGATCTACATCTTTCCCCATAGCCCTGGGGCTGTGTCTCGATTTCCTATGTGCGAAATCTAAGGGACTTGTTCCTATGGAGATTCCCCTTGGTCTAATTCCACGCCTTATGACGAAAGGGGAGTCGGCGTGGCGTAAAGTGAAGATTGGGGGGAGTAGAGAAAAATTCCCTTCTGGGGTATTCCGAAGGTGTAACCTAGGCAACAAAAAAGGGGCCCGATACTTCAACTAGAGGAGCGACCTGTTGGTTCACCAAACCCCGACTCAGCGTCACACGTTCTCCAGGTCCGAAGGGATCCAGTGCCCAACTACCGACTCCTCCCGGAATTGCGTTATCGGAGCCGAGCCAGGAATGGCCGTTAGTGGACACCCACCTTCACCGGTTAGAAATGAGTAAAACCTTTCTCTACTTGTCTTCCCCTGCTTGCTTACTTTCGTCCACCTTCTCAGTCCCCGGTCGATTGGTTCCGTGTGAGGCATCCTGCTGAGAGACATTAGCTAATATAGCCTGCCCCTTTTTGCGTAATACCTCAACAGACAATTCCAGATGCATCGATCACTGCGAGGACAGTGAGACCACCTCAGCGCAGATATCCTTTCAGAGTGACATAAACTACCATTCAATTTCACTCTCTTTAATACACTCCCTTTTGATGTTAACGAAGGAAGAAGAACAAGAGCTACATCGGCAGGACTCTCTGCAAGTGGCATCAAGAGCATCCATCACAGAATTCCCTCAGTATCAATGAGAACGAGCCCCAACTCCAGAGTCTGTTCATCTACTTCGTCCTTTTAGTAACTGAGAACTAAGCATGATAGCCATCCCTTTCCACCTACCTTCCACGTCTAGTAACTTTCACTTGCTTCCTCTCACAGTCCATCGCTCTACTGTCTACTAGAAAAGAAGTAGTAGTCTTAATCGATAGACTAAGCTGCTTTCCGTAGAGTGCTATGAAGCATGGCTTCTTTCCGGGAGCTTTCCTCTTTTCTTTCTTCCTTTGGAAATAGGGGAGTGACCTCAAGTGTACTCCAAAATACTAAGATTAAGCTACAATTGGACATCGCGTCCCCCGCGAAGCTTTTGAAGATCCGGGAACTTATGCGGGACCATAAGGGAGACAGCAGTTACTTCGATGTGAGCAGAGTGCCCATTTCCTTACTTAGACTAACCTTCGTTTAGAAAGTCTCTCCCCTCGCTCTGACTCTTCCCATACTAAGACTTTTGTTGATCTACCTTTGACTTACTTCCTATCTCTACCCTTGATCCAAGGTAGCCGAAGGACGGATTTTGACTAAGCTTTGCTGAAAAAAGTTGCAAACTTCAGTTCCGAAACTTTAGTCTTAACTTCGTTTAGTCAGAAGAACTTAGAACGGCGGTAGCAGGGGGAAAGGCAAGGTCACATCCTGCCGTCATAGCTTGCCTCCCATTGCTTCGTACGAGACAGAGAAAAAAATAAATATAAAAAGAAAAATGGAAATAGTGAATCAAGATCTAGACTATCCTCTATCCGGATAGATATGCCCCTATGAGCGACTATGCCGATCTTTATATGTTTTGGCCACGGCGTTTCCGCTAAGAAGAAGAAGGTTTGGATCTTTAAACCTTAAGAGGATGCTATCGAATGTGCTCTTGGCGCACGTGAGGGATGTGACCTATGTTAGGTCCATAAGATAGCACAGCTTTTGGTGTTCTATGATTCACCTCCGAATAATGAGTAGATAGGGAAGAGCTTTTTCTTTTTCTCTTCATAGAAGACTGATGGGTGGAGCAAGGAGGCCGAGTTGAAAGTAAGGCTTTAAGCGAATTAAGATAGACAATACAATAGATGCTATCTAACTAAGATTTTAAGTCTTAAGCTAATCAGTATTGGTAAGACGGGTACGTAGACGCACAAGAGAGGTTTTCTAGTCTTTTAATTGAATATAGGGAATATAGTAAGAAAGAAAGAGAAAAAGGATAGAAGTCTTACAGGAATTCGATCCAGCCCCGGTTTGAGCATCTCCCTAGCCTACCTACTTTCGAAGCTATCCTTTTCTCTCTCTATCCTTGCTAACGAGAACCTGTGAGACGGCTAGTATACAAGAGTATTCACCACTAATATCTCAGGCACGGTTGTGCGAGATGCGTGAATCGCAATGCTAGTCGTAAGAGATCATTTATAGTTTAGCAAGGAGAAGGAAGCAACCGGAGAGAGAGTTAGAATCCGTGCTCTAAACCTACAGTCAACTAGCTACTTGCCTCAGTTGTCTCCTGAGAGAAGCGTGCCCCCATACCGACTACCAAAGGGATTCTTAAACGTCCCTCCATTCCTGACGAGAGAGCTCAAGTCTGATCCACCATCTCGAAATGGAGACTATGAGAAAGCAACCCACCTTATCCAGCTAGCAAGGGAAGAGAGGCTCGTTCCATGTTAGCAGCTAAGGAGCTACTCTAGAGTTCCGGGAAAGAAAGATCTATTCACTCTCCCTACAAAAGAAGTTCGCTAGGCCCTTACTTCGACAATTCAATTCGATAGATAGTAGGAAGAAGAGACCTCTTTCTTGTTCGAGGAATTGCTTCAAGGGAAGAAAAGGAAGCTAGCTATTGAGTTTCCGGGCATTAATAAGATGTCGTTAGACCGAATTCGAGACATTTATTATAGCGACTTCTGATAGCAATTCACTAGTGCCAAGGAGCGGGTATCGAGAATCAATAGGGGAACAGTTAGAAAAGGGGAAGAACCGGAGAGAGAGTTAGAATCCGTGCTCTAAACCTACAGTCAACTAGCTACTTGCCTCAGTTGTCTCCTGAGAGAAGCGTGCCCCCATACCGACTACCAAAGGGATTCTTAAACGTCCCTCCATTCCTGACGAGAGAGCTCAAGTCTGATCCACCATCTCGAAATGGAGACTATGAGAAAGCAACCCACCTTATCCAGCTAGCAAGGGAAGAGAGGCTCGTTCCATGTTAGCAGCTAAGGAGCTACTCTAGAGTTCCGGGAAAGAAAGATCTATTCACTCTCCCTACAAAAGAAGTTCGCTAGGCCCTTACTTCGACAATTCAATTCGATAGATAGTAGGAAGAAGAGACCTCTTTCTTGTCTCAAAACAAACCTGACTTCTTAGAGACTTTCTTGACTCCCGTTTACTACCTATTTCTACTGCCTTATACCCCTCACATGCTTTCCTTACCCGTTGAAATTGGTTTTGGTTGTCTCATGACCTCTTTCACAAGTGTTCTTAATCCTAACTCTCTCTAGATGGCAAAGTTCAAAGTGGAATTGATCTGCACATCCCTCTATTCCAATAGAAAAGGTTAGCCTTCATCCATGAGAGAGGGCTATCACTACCAGTAGGGGGCCCGCTTCCCTAATAGACTTTGAAACCTTTCGATGTCCGATCCCGGCATTCAAGACTTGAAACCTTCACTTCAATCGAGTGAGGCTTGAAGACCTGTTATGAATCTGTTGGTGCCTGTTGGGTAAAAAGACTTGTTCTCTCAGGAACACCTGTAACATCCTCCCCCGATAGACTTCAGTCCACTCTTGAGGAATAGGTAAATCCCCGCTAACTTACAAAGAAAACTACCTGAAAGGGCCTTAAATGTGAGCCTGTTATTCTTTAGCTACCCATTATTGGTGTTTTTAACTAGTCAATCAATGCACTTCTCAACGTCAATATCGTAAGAGAAGAAAGCGAAGCGGGGTGGAGGAATTGGTTAACTCGTCAGGCTCATGACCTGAAGATTGCAGGTTCGAGTCCTGTCCCCGCCAAATTACGTCAGTAAAAAGTTTATGAAGACAAATGTGAAAGTGTTCAATGCCAGACAAGAAAAGAAGAGTGAAATAGATAAGGAAAGAGGCAGATAAGAATGAAATAGATCTCTCCGTTCTTGCTCTTCCTGTATCCGGGTAGAGAGAGACATTGAATGTAGGGCCTCCCCAAGACCGAGGTTATGTCACTACCGGACACTAAGATGCAGAGGTTGAATCATTCTTCTCGATCAGAAAAGCCCATTCGCCTAGCAAGAGGTTATGTAATAAAAGACCGGAGAGAGAGTTAGAATCCGTGCTCTAAACCTACAGTCAACTAGCTACTTGCCTCAGTTGTCTCCTGAGAGAAGCGTGCCCCCATACCGACTACCAAAGGGATTCTTAAACGTCCCTCCATTCCTGACGAGAGAGCTCAAGTCTGATCCACCATCTCGAAATGGAGACTATGAGAAAGCAACCCACCTTATCCAGCTAGCAAGGGAAGAGAGGCTCGTTCCATGTTAGCAGCTAAGGAGCTACTCTAGAGTTCCGGGAAAGAAAGATCTATTCACTCTCCCTACAAAAGAAGTTCGCTAGGCCCTTACTTCGACAATTCAATTCGATAGATAGTAGGAAGAAGAGACCTCTTTCTTGTTCGAGGAATTGCTTCAAGGGAAGAAAAGGAAGCTAGCTATTGAGTTTCCGGGCATTAATAAGATGTCGTTAGACCGAATTCGAGACATTTATTATAGCGACTTCTGATAGCAATTCACTAGTGCCAAGGAGCGGGTATCGAGAATCAATAGGGGAACAGTTAGAAAAGGGGAAGAAATCCGCCTAGACTGGAGGGTTCTGCCATCGAGTTCATCTCGGTTCTTGTTTGAGATTCTAGTAGCGACTGCTGTACTTTCCATTCCTATCCAATGAACGACTGACGGTTCTTTGATGCTGTCTTAGTAACAGAAAACTCGCTTTCCGGCAGCCTTCCATCCCGGCTAAGAAACCCCTCGAAGAGTGGCTGAGACTAGTCCTACCTGTTCTTCGGTCGAGTTAGAGAAAGTACACCCCCTATTCTAGGGACCCTTCAGAGAGACATAGAAATGTCTTTCCTAGTCAATAAAGAATTTGATAATTGCTCTTTATTATAAGACTAGGCGTAGTGAAGGATTAGGGTAATGGCTGTCTATGTCTAGATACATAGAGAAAATAAACTCCCGTTTTAAATGCAAAGAAAAGCCTGTCCTGGTTGATGTCACAAGCTATAATGTGCTTGTACCACTCAAAGCTAGGTTATCCTTCACTTACACGGGTAAGTTGGTCAACCAAGTTTGTTCAGTGGTCGTAACGTAATTAGTTAGTGGGGAAAAAGCGGGCCGGGATTCAAAAGAATTAGGTGAAGTGTTTGTTCCTGAACGACGGAAGTGGAAAGACACTAAGGGAGAGGGATATACTCCTTTATTTTTGTAATCGCCGAAATTGTACGACGAACCCTCTTGTTCCAGGCGTACTACCCTGATACGTTTTGGTTAAATTATCCAGGCCCGGTTTATAAAGTGATAGTAGTCAGAATAAATAAGAAAGATAAGAGCTAAGATTCAGGAAAGTAAGCTTTATGGGAGAAAGGAGAAAAAGTATCTATTTATCTGTCCATTCCTTCCTCCAACAGATGCGGGTGAATTAGCTGCCTTTATCTTTCTTCGTTCGTCTAAATAGATAATCGATGTCCTTCGCTTCATCTGCAGTTATCGGTGTAATAAAGCAAGGGGAGAGGAGCATATAAGTCAGATTGCTTAATTAATGTATAAGACTTAAGATCAAGCTAGGAGAAGCGCTTTCAGGCGCGTTCGCTTAGCAAATCTCTAATTAGTCTTCTAGGGTGTCGGCACAGTCCAAGAAGTAGTCTTTTTCCTTTTTATAGCAACAATAAGTAGCGATTCGCCTTCTTTCAATAGTAGTTCTCTCTCTCCTTCATCTGATCCTATCTCTTGGTTGGCCTGGTCTGGTTCTTTCTTGAATGTGGAATTTAGATCGTATCCAAGTGAAAGGTTATCCCAAGTGGATGCTAAGATAGCAAGTGGATGCTAAGATAGCAAGCTTATAAGTTGAGTTAGCCCACAGGGATAGACAGTTGGCTAGTCTCATGCCCCAAAGGGGCTGGTCGCTCAAAAAAACAGTTCACAAGTACAAGCTTTGGATCTGAAACAGGAAAGATAGGACCGAGGATTCAATAGACAAAGGTATCATTCTAAAGAAAGGGAATTTGAGGTAAAGCAGGCGACGCCTTCTTTTCTACGAACACCCCACCGCTGAATGATGAACTTTGCCAGTTTTCGCCTCCGACCAGACCAGGAGAGAACACAGGGTCAAGCCAAGACCTTACCCGCCTGAATGGAATTCATATCTCCTTCGTGAAGGGAGAAAGCCCGTCACTTCTATTACATTATGGAGAAGTCCATTCTCGTCATGGTCGATCCACGTCCTACCGTAGTGCCCGGAGAACCAGGCTTGCTTAGCTTACAAAGCTAGCTTACTAACGCGAATCATTTTTTATTGATTGCACGAGCTAGCCAGCAAGCCATTCCTAGCGGCTTAGCCCTTGTTAAAGGCTAAAGAGCGTACTGAACACTCACCCTTTCTCGCCAGCAAGCTAAGCTCCTAGTCCTCTTAGCCGGCTTACCTTTAACCTAACTCTCTAGTTTATGGCCTAAAAACACGGGAAAACACTACTTTTTGATCAAAAAACAGAAGGCCATTTAAAAGCTCTTTTCTTGTGTTCTTGAGTACACGTTAGGATATTACTTAAGGGGCTATCCAAGCCATTGAGGAGCCTGCTCAAGCTGCTGAGGATGATGAATGATCCTAGAGGCTCTTCTTCCGTATGAGATCTTATAACCGGGAAGCGTAGGTAGAACTTGTGGAAGGAAGACACTGGCGAGTAGACCTGTGAGAGCCCCCCATCAAAGGTCGATATCTTACCTTTAAAAGCGGGTATAAGAATTGGAAGTCGGGATATCCCAATCAGAAGATTCATCCCTCATTCAATCCCCTTTGCTCCTGCTTTCATCTACCCCTATGCTTCTGCTTTCTTCGTCTATGCCTATGCCTCCAGGGATGGATCCAATTTCCTGTCTTTTTTTGGAATCGTTGATACATATGTTATGTTACGATGGCTTCGGATGAGAGAGGGTGGTCGTAGATCATAGTTCTGTAGCGAAGCTAGGCTGTTGAGTTTGAGCTATGAGTTCTGACCTGAGCTAGTCTTTCAGATTAGGCAGGGAACATGAGGCACAGTTCCTCACTACCGAAATTCCCTTAACTCTAACTGTCCTAAGGTAGCGAAATTCCTTGTCGCATAAGTAGCGACCTGACATTGACTATTCATTACCTTCATACTCAAATGAATAGCCATAGCTGCAAAGAACAAGAAATGATCACCTTTACTCCCTGATAGTAGTATGCCGGGCCAAAGCTTCCTTGGTCTCATCCCAAGATGAGAGGTTCTTTTTTAGTCTTGATGGGAAAGTTGTTCCTTTTAAGTACACATCGGTAGAATGGGATTGATGCATAGGCAGCAAGGGGGAAGAAAACCCTTTGACACCGTTTTGCAATTCACTGTCAAGATTACCAAGTTAAGGATAAGTTCCATAGACAGATTGAAGTTACCTCCAGTAGGTAGCTCAAAGTCAGGTCTGTGTAAGTCGTGGTGGCGGTGGTCGCCGTTGCCGGAGGATCACGGTGATTGTGACAATTGTCAAATTTCATATCAACTAGTTAAACCATATATTGAACAAATATGCTATATATGCTAGTTTAGGGCATTTTAAGCTAAGTTAGGGCATGATTAAGTATATGAGTATGTGTTAAGCTTTCTTATTGATTATATAACTAATCAATCTACAATATAAATTATCAAAACAAAGATCAAAAACCTTGATGATGAGCAATTAAAACATATAAAGAATAAAAGTTCATGAAAGTTTGTAAAACGTTGCTTTTTCGATCATTTCTTTCTCAGTTTGGCTTGAAACTTGCTAGAACGTAATAACTAGTGTTAAGATACCTTAATATGGTTTTAAATTTCACAAAATAACACTTGAAAATTTTATAAAAATTCAGCCCATGAATAGTAAAAATGTCAACTTGTATATAGTAATTTCCAAGAAATTACATGATAAGTTTTCAAGACTTTTAACTTCCATGACACCACACTCTTTCATTACAACTTTGCTACTTCAATCCACCACATATTAGAGTGACTCATAGCTGTATTTTGATCACCAAATTCGTTCATATGGTTGCAAAAGTCCTTAACATGTACCAAAATGCTTAAACTTAACTCCATTTCATTTACTATAAATACTAGGCTTCATTTCTCATAAAAACTCACACCTTAAACTTCATTCTCTCTCAATTTAGCACTCTATAAGTCTAAAATCATCTTCCCTCTTCTTGTTATAAGTTTCAAAGAACACTTGATTGTTCTAGTATAAGCAAAGTCGCTTTGATCTCAAAGTGAGCCGAAAATCGTAAGAAGAAGTTGTTATCAACAATTCTTTCTAAAGATCTTTAAAAATCCAGTTGTAATACCCAATTTGGGTTGGGAATAATCTTCAATTATTCAGTAAACAAGTCCAAGCCTTGGACAAATCTCATTTGAATCGGAAGTAGTGTTCTTCGTACGTCAAAATTATGATCTTAGAGTTAATAAACTCTCCTTTCTTGTAAGTGTTTTTATAAAACCTTACTATACTTTGCTCTATGATTTTAGAACTATATGTTATGTATTGAAATGCTTGTCAACTTATTTCTATACTCAATTAATACATATTTGCATTTAAATACGTTAAATATCGTTTTTATACGAATTTTGAAATATGGTCACTATTGCGAAAAATGAATTATTAGCAATAGAGAGCAAAATTGTAAAACTTTTATTAAATACTTTTATATACTTATTATGGTATATAAACAAAGGTATAGTCATATACCTAACTATCCTAATTCATATAATTACTATTCACCATCTGTGAATTGTTTCGTATTTTCGATTTGTTTGGTTTATGGATAGAATATATCCTTGATACGTTTTTAACCGTACTATATTTCTAAACGTGATTGCCATTGACCTTGGGCATCTCTGGGGTATACCAACGGAGCGGATTGTAGTTCGCAAAAGGTTTGCGATTCGCATTCTGAACGCAACTTGGTTCACCGTATGGATACTACACGACCCAACGTCAACCCTAACACAACTTGAAATATAATGCTGGTTTTTCCTACCATTTAAGGTATCTCTTCATTTGTAATCAATACATTTTGTATTGATTATAATATATACCCTTCAAGGTATCTTTTCATATCTCTGCTATTGAAAGCATCTCTTCGTTACAAAAATTAATACATTCTTTGTATTAATTATAATATTAAAAATATCGTTTCGATACCTGATTAATACATTTCTTTTGTATTAATTATAATATTAAAAATATCGTTTCGATACCTGATTAATACATTCTTTGTATTAATTATAATATTAAAAATATCGTTTCGATACCTGATTAATACATTCTTTGTATTAATTATAATATTAAAAATATCGTTTCGATACCTGATTAATACATTCTTTGTATTAATTATAATATTAAAAATATCGTTTCGATACTGATTAATACATTCTTTGTATTAATTATAATATTAAAAATATCGTTTCGATACCTGATTAATACATTCTTTGTATTAATTATAATATTAAAAATATCGTTTCGATACCTGATTAATACATTCTTTGTATTAATTATAATATTAAAAATATCGTTTCGATACCTGATTAATACATTCTTTGTATTAATTATAATATTAAAAATATCGTTTCGATACCTGATTAATACATTCTTTGTATTAATTATAATATTAAAAATATCGTTTCGATACCTGATTAATACATTCTTTGTATTAATTATAATATTAAAAATATCGTTTCGATACCTGATTAATACATTCTTTGTATTAATTATAATATTAAAAATATCGTTTCGATACCTGATTAATACATTCTTTGTATTAATTATAATATTAAAAATATCGTTTCGATACCTGATTAATACATTCTTTGTATTAATTATAATATTAAAAATATCGTTTCGATACCTGATTAATACATTCTTTGTATTAATTATAATATTAAAAATATCGTTTCGATACTGATTAATACATTCTTTGTATTAATTATAATATTAAAAATATCGTTTCGATACCTGATTAATACATTCTTTGTATTAATTATAATATTAAAAATATCGTTTCGATACCTGATTAATACATTCTTTGTATTAATTATAATATTAAAAATATCGTTTCGATACCTGATTAATACATTCTTTGTATTAATTATAATATTAAAAATATCGTTTCGATACCTGATTAATACATTCTTTGTATTAATTATAATATTAAAAATATCGTTTCGATACCTGATTAATACATTCTTTGTATTAATTATAATATTAAAAATATCGTTTCGATACCTGATTAATACATTCTTTGTATTAATTATAATATTAAAAATATCGTTTCGATACCTGATTAATACATTTTTGTATTAATTATAATATTAAAAATATCGTTTCGATACATGATTAATACATTTCTTTTGTATTAATCCTATAATATTATAAATAGTACTATTTGGGTTGACAACCCTATCCGGCATAGTCGCGCTATGGCACAACGGATGTATAATATTTGAACTTAATCGTGATTGCATTGAGCATTAGCATCACAAGAGGGGTAATATATATACGTAAATCGTATGGTGTTAAGGTATTCGGTTTCCAAGGTATAAGCATGTGATAAATGATATTGGTTTAAATGACCATACTTACTTGATATTCGTGTGCATACGATATCTTATTGAAATCTTGTGATCCAAAGGTAAATCCTTATTATAAAAACTGTGAACTCACCAACTTTATGTTGACGAAATTTAAATGTATATTCTCAGGTACATGAGCTATATGATGCATATACGTGATGCATGTTTTGGAGTCACCACACATACTGGAATAGTATGTACCTGTATTTCTTTTGTAACAAACAATGGTTATTATGTATAAAAGTTTCCTAAAACGTCTCATTTAGAGGTCGTTTATTATAATATGTGTGTTGTGATTCCTCTATTGTTCACACCTTCGGTTTCCGCAAAATAAATATTTTGAGGGTGTGACAGTGGTGGTCGGAGATGATCATGGTGGTAGTGGTGGCCGGAGATGGTGAAAAATGAATGATTGAGATTTGGTCCTAATTGTAACATCCGTGAGTTTTGACCGTTTGACTTTACATGCAACTTGACTAACAATTTAAGTCAATGAAATATTTGGTTCGTTTTGTGATTAAATGACAATGTGGTATGTTCGTCGGGTCGATATTATGTTTTAATCGGTGTTTAAGTGCCTAACGTTTTGTAATTTGACGTGGGAAGAGAAACGGGTCGAACCGTGAGGTGATCCAAGACCCACCAGCCTCTTGACCCTTTTCCCTCCCCTTATCTCTCCCTTCACCACACATTCTATCTCTTTCTCTTTTCTTTCTTTCTCTTTTCTCTCTAAGTAAAAAGAAAGCAAGACCAAACCATCTTCTCTCTTCATTTCTCTAGCATCATTTGGCGTTGTGGAACTAGTTTAACTCGAGAATCATCATCGTCTTCATCTCTTTGTCACCATATCGAAGAATCAAAGTCATAGTGCAAGGTTTTATCCATTTTGACCTAATTTCGGGTTCTAGCTCAAGGAGAAGTTTTGGTAAGCCTAATTCATCTTATTTGTACCTACTTATGTTTGTTTATGCATTTCTAGTCATCTTGAACATTTACAAGTCCTAAATCGGCTTAAATCTTGTTTTGGGTCAAATTAGGGTTTATTTAGGGTTTGAAGGATTTGGGTGTGATTTTGATGTTTTGGTCGAAATTGTGGTTTGGGTTATGTTTATTTATGGTTAATGGTGTTTAGTTATGCCTCAATTTGAGTTACAAACTCCTACAAGTCGTTTTGGGAAGGTTTGGGTCGAATTGGAGTGTTTTGGGTTGGGTTTTCTGCACTTGGAGCTACAGGTGCAGGCTGCAGGAGGTGGCCACTGCGGCGCAGTGGGCACAGCCCTTCCCCACTGCGGCGCAGTGGCAATGTTCTGGTCTCTGGGTCGATTTAGCCCACTGCGGCGCAGTGAGCATGGTTCTGGCTCACTGCGGCGCAGTGGATACCTTCTGTGAAAGTATGCGCGTCAATTTTCCAACGTTAATAACTTTTGATCCATAAGTCCAATTAAGTCATATGACCTATCGTTGGAATCGTAAGAGAGTCTAGTTTCTTGTAGTAACACTCATTTTGTATGATTCTTAATCCGTCTCTAAAAATGTCTAGTCAAAGTGTTATGTTTCACACTCGGTAAAGTTAAGAAAGTAATTGTGGGTTCGTGACTCAACATAAACCTAAGGAACCAACTTGTTTATGAATATAAAGTTGACAGTATGATATATGGCATGCTTTGATAGGTTGTGAACACGTGGGGCCCAATACTCACTATTAATATTTCCTTTACTCGACTTAAGCTTCTTTGCCGATCAAGGTGAGTTCGTAGCTCCCTACTCAATAGAGATTCGGGCTGAAAGTGTACATATACGTGTTGTGTGTTTGTTTGGTTGACTTGATTGCCTGTCTAGTTAATTTCTGATCGATTGTCGTTTGGTAGATAGTTATGATTGATCGAGTGATGGTTTACGAGTGTGTTTGTGATATTGAAATTCTCTAGGATAGAAGTACATACATGGAGGTCGGCTTTACTTTCAAAGAGTTTTAGGTGTGGTGGGAAGGCTGCGGGTGACCCTATACATAAGCATCTAGAACTTGATGAAAGTAGAATCCTCCTAAGTGTATGTGCGTGTAGTTTATTTTGAGTTAATTATTGATGGTTGTTGATTGTTGAATTTGTGGTTGGTGTTCGCACGCGGTTCACACGCAAGTATACTCTGTTTGGTGTATTTTGTGGCATGGTTGATACGAATTCGATATGTATTACTATAGGCGTTATGATTGTTTATGTTTTTGGCGTTTGTATTGATATTTACATCATTTGTGCACTCTTATTTCACGCTTACTTGTTTGGTGTGATCTTGTTATTGGACGTCATTGTGTTACCTAGAGGCTCGCTGTAAGTCATGTCTAGCCTCTACGCGTGTATCATGATTATTGGCGATGGTTCTTTACGGACCATTACTGCGAACTCACCAACCTTGTGTTGACTATGCTTAGTACACTTTTCAGGTAACCAGGTTATCCAGGACGTGGAGTTTGATTGTTTGCTTGCTGTTGAACCCGGACTGGACTTACATGGATCAAGGATCCATTTGCCTTATGTTGCATTGTACTTAGGATTGATAGCATTCTTTCGATGTCGTTTTGTAAACCTTGACGATTACTTGCTTCTGTTACATTTTGATACTTGTTTCTTTTATTGTTTGGATTCCCTGAATCCTTTATTTGCATTTAGTTCAGGTTCTACATTAATCCCACCTTGTGCTATATGATTTCCGTGATATTCTGAGCCTTGGCTTGGGGTGTTACACTAATGGTCCTAATAAGGAGTGGTCCTAAAATAACTTCCCCCTGTATATAGATCCACATATTTAATCAGCTGCCATAAAAGCTTAATAATTTGAATACCCTGAGAATTACCACCGCCACCGCGCCAGACGAATACCCCGACCAGTTTTGAACTAGTAAAGTTTGGGTTTCGCTTTGCGATACCTCATCGTGTTCAAACGTTTGCATTTGCAATTGTATTTGAATTGAACTTACAGCCGTTTAAATTTGTCATGAATAGTTTTTACTTATCGTGATTAGGTTTTGTTATTGATGTTGTGTCGGTATACTGTAATTCTTTGATGTATGATGTATCTTATATGTTTTTATATTTTTTTTTTTTTTTTTTTTTTTTTTTTTTTTTTTTTTTTTTTTTTTTTTTTTTTTTTTTTTTTTTTTTTTTTTTTTTTTTTTTTTTTTTTTTTTTTTTTTTTTTTTTTTTTTTTTTTTTTTTTTTTTTTTTTTTTTTTTTTTTTTTTTTTTTTTTTTTTTTTTTTTTTTTTTTTTTTTTTTTTTTTTTTTTTTTTTTTTTTTTTTTTTTTTTTTTTTTTTTTTTTTTTTTTTTTTTTTTTTTTTTTTTTTTTTTTTTTTTTTTTTTTTTTTTTTTTTTTTTTTTTTTTTTTTTTTTTTTTTTTTTTTTTTTTTTTTTTTTTTTTTTTTTTTTTTTTTTTTTTTTTTTTTTTTTTTTTTTTTTTTTTTTTTTTTTTTTTTTTTTTTTTTTTTTTTTTTTTTTTTTTTTTTTTTTTTTTTTTTTTTTTTTTTTTTTTTTTTTTTTTTTTTTTTTTTTTTTTTTTTTTTTTTTTTTTTTTTTTTTTTTTTTTTTTTTTTTTTTTTTTTTTTTTTTTTTTTTTTTTTTTTTTTTTTTTTTTTTTTTTTTTTTTTTTTTTTTTTTTTTTTTTTTTTTTTTTTTTTTTTTTTTTTTTTTTTTTTTTTTTTTTTTTTTTTTTTTTTTTTTTTTTTTTTTTTTTTTTTTTTTTTTTTTTTTTTTTTTTTTTTTTTTTTTTTTTTTTTTTTTTTTTTTTTTTTTTTTTTTTTTTTTTTTTTTTTTTTTTTTTTTTTTTTTCGTTTGGTGTATTTTGTGGCATGGTTGATACGAATTCGATATGTATTACTATAGGCGTTATGATTGTTTATGTTTTTGGCGTTTGTATTGATATTTACATCATTTGTGCACTCTTATTTCACGCTTACTTGTTTGGTGTGATCTTGTTATTGGACGTCATTGTGTTACCTAGAGGCTCGCTGTAAGTCATGTCTAGCCTCTACGCGTGTATCATGATTATTGGCGATGGTTCTTTACGGACCATTACTGCGAACTCACCAACCTTGTGTTGACTATGCTTAGTACACTTTTCAGGTAACCAGGTTATCCAGGACGTGGAGTTTGATTGTTTGCTTGCTGTTGAACCCGGACTGGACTTACATGGATCAAGGATCCATTTGCCTTATGTTGCATTGTACTTAGGATTGATAGCATTCTTTCGATGTCGTTTTGTAAACCTTGACGATTACTTGCTTCTGTTACATTTTGATACTTGTTTCTTTTATTGTTTGGATTCCCTGAATCCTTTATTTGCATTTAGTTCAGGTTCTACATTAATCCCACCTTGTGCTATATGATTTCCGTGATATTCTGAGCCTTGGCTTGGGGTGTTACACTAATGGTCCTAATAAGGAGTGGTCCTAAAATAACTTCCCCCTGTATATAGATCCACATATTTAATCAGCTGCCATAAAAGCTTAATAATTTGAATACCCTGAGAATTACCACCGCCACCGCGCCAGACGAATACCCCGACCAGTTTTGAACTAGTAAAGTTTGGGTTTCGCTTTGCGATACCTCATCGTGTTCAAACGTTTGCATTTGCAATTGTATTTGAATTGAACTTACAGCCGTTTAAATTTGTCATGAATAGTTTTTACTTATCGTGATTAGGTTTTGTTATTGATGTTGTGTCGGTATACTGTAATTCTTTGATGTATGATGTATCTTATATGTTTTTTTATATATATATTGGAAAGTTTGCATGTATCGATCATACTAGCTATCGTGCTTGAAATGGACCGTTGATGTGTTAGGTGTTTTTTTTTAAAACAATCCTCGAGTTGAATTGAATGTCCCAACCATGACAGTTTCCATGTTGTGTTTAGTTACTAGGAGGCTTGGAACAAGTTCCATTCAGACGAACCCTTTACCCCGGTGTCAGCTACGCGTACGTGTTAATTTCAATTTTTGTTAATAGTACAGATATTTTGTTTTATTTCTATCAGGTTTAATTGAATCCAACTAATTAGAGTATAGGTACGCAAGTATAAAGTAAATTGTACTATTTAAGTATTAACCAACCGATGAAAATATATGTACTATTGGCACCATTTTTGTATTTGTTACTTTAGTTCTCCATATATATTTAAAAGAGTAAACGACACAAATCGTCCCTGTGGTTTATCAAAAAAATCACGTTTCGTCCTTTCTAATCCAAAACATCACTGGCAGTCCTTTATAGGAGGATAAGGTTCACGTATAGTCCTTTGACCAGTCAACCGTCATCTAGCCTCCGTTAAACCCCCCACGTGCTACCCACGTGAGGGGTACTTTTGACATTTCCCTCCTTTTTCTTATCATATTCTTCAGCTCAAAACCTAAAACTCTAACACCCATATAAAATATAATCACCAATAATCACAAAACTTAAACCCAAAATAAAAAGATAAAAAAAACCCATTTGCTGTCTTTCTTCCCAAACTAAACATGATTTCATACATTCAATTCTTCATCATCATCATCTTAACTACAATCTTCAACCCAATAACTTCATAAGTAACACCATCTTCAAACTTGACCTTAATTTGGTCAACCCATTTCAACAAAAACAACACAATCAATACTACATATGTTGACCAATAAGCATAAAAAAACAAAATCATCTGACTTTTCCATATATGTATCTTATATCAATAAATCAAAATATAAAGTATCTACTAAATCTGTATAATCTGTGCTTTCATCGATCATAACAAATGGGATATATTCATATATCATCATCTACAATAACACAATCACCTCCGACAACTACCATGGCCAGCAACCACTATCGCCGCCGACAACAACCGCGACCGGCAACCACTATCACCGCCGACAACAACCGCGACCGGCAACCACTATCACCGCCGACAACCACCACCGCCAACAATTACCAATTATAAATCGAAACTAGAAAGATCTAAGTTTATATATATGGATCTAAATATATATAGTTTCACTTTCCTTTCAAAACAGTTTTTTTTTTCAAAACAATTGGTTGTGGTGGGTTGGTGGTGGCCAGATTTAAGTAAAATGGGTTTGAGCTTGTATGTATTTTCGGTATGGAATAAAGACAGAAAAGAGATATAGGAAGCAAGTGGTGATTATGGGGATGACTAGAAAAACCAAATGGAAATAGATGGTAACGAAGATCACTAGAAAATGAAAGTGAGTTGGTATTGTTTATTGTGGATGGAGGGTTGACATTTATGAATATGTGTTCCATTATTATGAATTTGTAAGAAATAATGTATAATTTTGTTTATTATTAATATTTTGATTTGATGAATTGATAGAGAATTTAGATGATTATGATGATAATAAAGATGATGGTGATAGAAGATTGAGGATGTTTAGATGAAAGAAGTTTTATATAATGATAAAACAAAAATAAATATTGGGGAAATGTCAAAAGTATCCCTCACGTGGGTAGCATGTGGGGGCTTTAACGGAGGTTAAACGGCGGTTGACTTGTCAAAGGACCATACGTGAACCTTATCCACCTATAAAGGATTGCCAATGAGGTTTTGAATTATAAAAGACGAAACATGATTCTTTTGATAAACCACAGGGACGATTTGTGTCGTTTACTCTATTTAAAACATAAATAAATATGGCCACCTACCCACTCCAACAATTCAAATGGACACCAGGCAAAATCATAAATATGGCCACCCACCCATTCTGCAAAACCAAAAAACTAGCTAGCTTCCTTTATTTTGAAAGCTTTGGCAACACCAATTAAAAAGAAACGTGTATCAATTAAAACATCAGAAGGTATTGCTCTTGTGATATCGATCTTTGATTCAACAATCTTATCCAATCCAAAACATCAGTGCGAGAATTAAGGCTCTTAAATTAAAACCAAGACCGTTTCATGCTACTCCAGTGGATACACAGAGAAGCACCTTAAAGAAATCCAATAGGTGCATTCCGATTTCAAGAAATTCCTGATGCAATTTTTTTCACCTTTCCATCAATCATCAAAATTTCTAGTAATACTTTCTCCAAATCTTTTTATCTGATTACGTGTATATATGTATATGTATGCGTATATTATATTCTGTCATATGTGTATATATATGCATATACCATCATCATTATTTATATGTATCTTTGTTGATGATGTATGGGATTTTTCATAGTAGTATAAAAATAATAATTGGGGATTCGATTAAGAGGTCTCGGTTTTATTGCTATTTAGAATGTGTTCGGAAAATATGAGAAAACTTGCCTCAAGAAAAAGAGACTATGTATGTGTGCTCTTGAACATACATATATATACAGAGGTTAGGGTTTATGTGGCTGTTAGACACCCAAGCTTGGGTGTAGAACCCCTCACATCTTGTTTTTTTAATCCATAAAAAGCATGGGGCCAAACATTTATAGATATATTAAAAAATTAGTATGTGAGGGGTTCTACACCCAAGCTTGGTGTCTAACAGCCACATACTCCATTTTCTCATACATATATATGGATCTGAGAATGAAAGAATAGATAAAATATTTTTTCCTATTTTTGTGAAGTATAGATATAAAGATGTAGAATGAATATGAAGATGGATACGGCCATAAGGGATGACCCTGCACCAAATTTGTTATTTCTTTTTCAGCAAATCAGAAATGCTTTAGATCTAGTAATTATTGAGTCACATTTTTTTTTATAAAAAAAATAGGCCATTTAAAATGCAATGGAAAGGCAGAATCAAAATTTTAGAAAACGTTTGCGGTAATTTAAACCTAACTAGCATGGTACCCGCGTATTCGCGCAATGCGGCGGAAACGAACAATTTTTAGTTTTTTGTTCTCCGTTGTGTCACTGTCGTGGTTCCGCCGTTGGATAACTCGGCGAGATGAGAGAGAGAATAGTAAACAGTAAGAGAGATAAATGTGTAGGGAAAGAGAAAAATTTGGGTTTTTTGAGATATCCTTCCTATATTGTCTTTTAGTCTTTTATTATGTACATTTTTGTTATGACCATAATGTCCTTGAAAATGGATGGTCTTGATCTATAAGTATAAAAATAGATGACTAAGATTTTGTCTTAGTTTAAAATTGAAAGAGTCTTAAAAATTTTTAAAAAAGATAGTGGGAATGCTTTATATATAAGTATAGATACCATTCAGATATTATATTCAAATATCTTTAACATAAATAAACATATTCTTCGTATTTATTAGCACTTTTGTTGTAAGATTGTGTAGCATTTTAATTTAATGGTGGTGAACTGAAGAGAGTTTGAAGATCTCCTATAAAATCATCCCCATCCACAACTAGGGGTGTAAACGAGTCAAGCCTGCTCGCGAACTATTCGAACTCGATTCGTAAAAAGCTCATTTCGAGCCGAGCTTAAACGAGCTCGAGTCGAATTCGAGCTTAACTGTGGACTCGTTTACTAATCAAGCTCGAGCTCGAACGTCGAATCCATAACTCGATTAAGCTCGCGAGCCTAAACGAGCTTTCATATAGATACATATTATTATATTAATCGAGCTTTCACATAAGAATCGAGCCGATCCTAAACGAGCTTTTTTCACGAGCCTCTAATAATCGAGCTTAGTTTTAATCACTTACCGAGCTCGAGCTCGAGCCAAGCTCGAACTTGTTTAGTTTTTTTTGACAAACGAGCCGATCTCGAGTCGAGCTCGAGCTTTCTTAATGAATCACGAGCCGAACTCGAGTCTAAATACTAAGGTTCAAACGAGCTCGAGCTCCTTAAATGATCTCGAGCTCGAGCACTGTCAAGCTCGGTTCGGCTCGTTTACACCCCTATCCATGACCCAACCCAACCATACTATTCATTAAAAAAATATTTTATTTCTTTATCTATCCAATCCAACTAAACATAATTTTTACACTCTCATCAACAACCCAACCAAACTATCTTTTTAAATATATAATTTTTATAATTAATATTTTTTATCCAAAATAATTCTCAAATACTAGTATTTAAACAAAATAATATTTATCATTATAAATGAAACTAAATCAATTAACTAAAAAGTATATTGTGTTCATTAGATATATTTAATTAAGTAAAAGAATTCATGTTATTATCTTAATATAAAAAATATAAATTAAACTAGTACATATACATTAAACTGAAATCAACATGGTTGGATCAGTGGTAAACATCCTGGCCTTTGGAGACAGAGGTCATGGGTTCGATCCTCATCCCATACAAAGGTTGGAGGGCCTTTTCTACTATTTAGATAGAAAATGAAAACAACCTCTACTTAGGTAGAGGTAAGGTTTGCCTACATCTTCTTTTAATACATATACATTAAACTGTAAATTGAAAAAAAACCCATGAAAATACATATACAAAATACAAATAATAATACTTGTAGCATTAATGTGGACATTTTCCTTATATTTGCATTCCCACGTGGCATGATATGGTATTCATATTCATTCTCAAACACTGGCCTTAACCCCCGCGCCGTAATCCGACAATCCATACCGCGTTAATGACGATCTAAAAATATATCAACCCCAAACTCGACGGTCACATACATCCCAGATCTTATCAAAACAACATTGCTATTTTAAAATTCTTTTCATCAAATCAACAATATCAAGTACTAACACACACAACAACAACAACACAGATTTGATCCTCGTCCATTCCGGTAGCGGATCTGTGGTGGCGAGGTTTATAAGTTGCAAGTGGCTTAGACTACTTTCATAAGTATGAAACACTATTCGGTACCATCTACGTTCTCAATGTATGGTAAGTAGTTTATGGATTTTGATTTTGGTTTTGGATTAGGATTAAAACGAAAATATATATACACATTTTTTGCTTTTTTTTTTTACTACTTTACTCGCTATCAAAACTTTGCGAAAAATAGTACGTGTTTACTAAGCCAGCAAATTTAGTTATATTTTTTGTAACGGTTTGGTGTATGTCTATATGATTTTAATTATTTAAGAAAAGAAAAGTATCTATGTTGTTGGATTGTTGATGGGCGTTACTTGTTCCTTGTTAGGCTGGTCTTTAGTAGAGCCGTCGAAGGCTCTTTGACCATGCCGTCGTTTTGGCCGACCTGTCATTTACAAGCTATTAACGACTCTATGACAGGTAAAAAGTGACAACGACAACGGTACCCAATCCAGGGTACCGGGGAGGTATGATGTAGACAGACCTTACCTCTCTACTCAATGGTAAAGAGCAGATCCACCGAAGTGGAAGGGACCTCCGGCCCAAGAGTGAAAAAAAATAGGGTTAGATCCACCGAAGTGGAAGCTAAACCGGATGGGGATAATCTCGATCTCAAGCTCGATCACAATCTCAGAACACAAACTCAGATCTAACATCTCAAATTTGTTACCCTTGAGAGAAAGGAGAGGGTAGAGAGAGAGAGAGAGAGAGAGCAGAGAGAAGGATTTCACTAATTACTGTGCATTATGACAGGTAAAAAGTATTTGTCTTATTTATTTATTTTTTTAATGAGAAAATGAAAATCCAATTGTATCTTATGAAAACAAATACAAATTTAAAAGTTTATAGAAAATTAAGATAACTATTGTAAATAAAAAAAATGTAAAAGAAAAAAGAAACAGAAAAGAATACAAGAAATAGAAATAGTTTGAAATAATTGTATCTTATGAAAACAAATACAAATTTAAAAGTTTATAGAAAATTAAGATAACTATTGTAAATAAAAAAAATGTAAAAGAAAAAAGAAACAGAAAAAAACACAAGAAAATAGAAATCGTTTGAATACTAAGTAAAGATAAAGTTAAAATAAAAATAAAAAAAATAAATTTGTAGAGATAGTCTAACCATGTTGGACTTTTAGGGTGGGGGGAGTGCTTCACCACCCCTCCCCTCCCCGGTTTTTCACTTCATCCCCGTTCACTCCCTAAATGCAAGGAGCACTTCCCCGCCCCTCCCCACCTTTTGCTATTTTATTTATTTTCTATATATTTTTATTCAAATAATAACTAAAACTTTTATTTAATAAATTAAAACTAATACAATATTAAACTCAAACAACAAAATAAAACACCAAACTACAATCTTAAACGAAACGACAACACAATACATAATTAAACTAGCGATCGAGGCCCGGGATGAATGTGCGATGAATATGGTCAATGAGATCCATCCGAAGATCTTCGTGGACGCTTGAGTCTTGTATTTCTGCTAGTCGAGCATCTGATGGCTGTGGCGCAACCGGGGGATCTGGAATATAATCAGGACATAATGCGTGGTCCTCGTCTTTTAAAATCATGTTGTGAAGAATACAACACGCATACATGATCTTACGGATGGGGAGTTCATCCATTTGTCGTGCCGGTTCTCTAAGTATTTTAATTTTTTTTTTGATAATACCAAAAGCTCGCTCCACATCCTTCCTTGCAGCCTCCTGTGCCTTAGCAAATCGAATCCTTTTCTCACCGGTTGGATGAGGAATCGTTTTCACAAACATCGCATATCTTGGGTAGATCCCATCCACGAGAAAATACGGGTACTTATATTCGGTTCCATTTACAGTGAACGGAACCACCGGTGCTGTGCCGTCTTCAAAGTTATTGAACAAAGGAGATTGGTTCAACACATTAATGTCGTTGTTTGAACCGGCAACCCCAAAGTATGCGTGCCAAATCCATGTATCCTGTGATATTGTCGGCCCGTTATGGTCACCTCTTGTGTATTGGCCA
>CM067172.1:15530802-15768302 GCA_034093135.1 Erigeron breviscapus | reverse complement strand
TGCTTAAATGAAACGCTAAGTTGAGTATTCTGAATTTCTAATAAACCAAATTGGCTACACTAACAGTTGATCAAAAGAACATCATTATAACTATATTTCAGATTACAATAACAATATAATGGTATTTCGGATTTGAACATGTGAAAGATTGGACACAAAATTAAAATGCTAAAGAATATGATAGGATTAATCTTTTTTACCTAATTTTTTTACAAGATCAGTAAAAAGGTAAGAACTTGATGCATATCCATGTATTTCAAGCACATTTTGAAGTGAATCTGATGGTCATCATACGGAACCTAGTTTAAATACTTTAACAATTAGGAAACTAATAGATGTGGAAATCCTATACGGATTAGAAACAATATCTTAGTTTGAATACGAATGTGATTAAATAATGAATTTATTAAAAAGATTTTTTTAATGAATAAAATTTAAAAGACACTTGTCGTTTTAATATAGTGCCACATGTCGATTAAAGGGAGTTACAATCCTGTTTTAGTTTATTGGTAGATTAAAAAGTTTAGTGCTAAAAGTGTAAGAAGCTAAAATGTTGTGGTGAAAATAAAAGAAAATCAAAAAGTATAAAAGTTTAGTGCTAAAAGTGTAAAGAGTTAAAATATTGTGGTGAAAATAAAAAAAAAATAAAAAGTTTAGTGCTAAAAGTGTAAGAGGCTAAAATATTGCGGTGAAATTAAAAGAAAATCAAAAAGTATGAAAGTTAGTGCTAAAGGTGTAAAGAGTTAAAATATTGTGGTGAAAATAAAAAGAATAAAAAGTTTGTGGTGAAAATAAAAGAAAATCAAAAAGTATAAAAGTTTAGTGCTAAAAGTGTAAAGAGTTCAAATATTGTGGTGAAAATAAAAAGAATAAAAAGTTTAGTGCTAGTGGTTGGGTTTTGGGAGGGTTTTAGAGTTGTATAATGAGATTAAAGTAAAGGGCATTTTTTGGGGTTTTGATCAGTTAGTTGAGCAAGGTTATGTGAATTATGATTACGAAGAGAATGAAATTCGGATGTCGAAAGTAACGAGTTTGAAAGCGGTTGAGTTGGTTCTGAAGAGATGGGCAGGTTTTGAGACAAGTGATTGGTGCATTGGGTTTAGCTCCCGTTGATTTAGTTCTTCATGATTCGGCGTTTAATTTAGGAGCGAATTGGGTGTCGAAAAATGTTGAATTTGTAAGAAGTGTCACTCTGATTGATAGTGCATCAAATCAACAGGCTTTTCCTTTATGGATTTTGAAAATGCCAGTACGTAGAGAATTTTTTTGGGTTTTGGATTTGTGTTTGGGAAGGTTATTGAAAATTGTTGCTCGGGTGGTGGTTTTGATGCAGAGGGTCACAGGCTTCTATTGGATGGTAGGGATAGAAGAAAATCTATTGTTGGAGCGGGGAATAAAGATGAATTCTAGTTTCGATCTTTCAGAATGGGGGTGTAAAAAATTTGCCAATGCAAATTTTTGTCTAGTGACAGGGACATGAAGTTGCCGCCATGCTTCCTCAGGCGACCTTTGTCACACATTCTGGCGGCCGCTGGCCACAGGTGAGGATTTAACTGGTTTCAAATGTTATGCTGTATTTTGAATTTGTTATTACAATAGTAATGAAATGTGCTTATATTATTGTTAAGGTTTGTATTTAATTGCTTAAGGAAATTAACTAGAATAGTTAGTAAATCTGTTTACAAGCGTTTTAAGTAATGCAAGCTCTCCTGTTTCTTTAGAGTTATCCAGGGAACAGGTTACTAGTTGAAATGAGTATATAGTTTCTTGATAGTATAACTTATAGGTAAATGACAAATTATTATAACCAGGGGTGACGGCCTTTTACCGAAAAAAATGACAAATTAAATGGGTTGGATAATAGATGAAAACTTGTAAATTTTTGGTACAGTTCGGGTCGTTTTGGTTGACTGAGAATATATTTGTCCAGAATTCGTAAGTTTTTTTTAAAAAAAACAATGGGTTTATCAAATATTATTACAAAAGCATATTGTTTGATAAATCAACTAAGTCTTCAGATGTAGGTGCTAAAAACACACTTTTTGCCGCTATGGATTTGTTTGACCTGTTCTTCCCGTTTCTTCCATTTCCTTTGACCTAATGTCTTTTACCTGTCTGAGCCAATGAATCATAAACACTACCAACCCATTCAAAGCTAAAGTAGTCAAATTTTTTACCTTTACATATAGGGTGAAGGCTGAGTTAATGTGTATGGAGAATGCTAAGTTTCCTAAATACATGCCTGATTATCCTCCTAAAATGTCGAATGTGGCACATGAAGATATGAGAGCATATGAAAAGGGAAGCGAGTCTGATACATGTCATTATCTTCTTGTTAGGAGGATCAATTAGGAATAGATTATAGGAGCATATGGTATTGCTTAATGAATACGGAGTAATATGATGATGCAGTATAAGCATTTACTTTTCAGTGTGGAAACTTAAGATCTATATGACGTGTTATGTGTAAAGATGGAACGGATTTGTATCCTTCATATCTAAGCCAAGGTGGCAGCGATTTCTATCTTCCATAATCAAGCCCGTGACGGTGTTTTTGTAGAACCTCTGTCGATGTTGGTATATATTTCATTTTGGTTGAGAACTAGCAAAAGGAAGCTTTATTGCATACGGCTTTTGTTGATATTTGTGAGGCTGGGTAGCATTCTGCAAAGTGGGTGGTTTTTAACTTATTTTGGATACGACCTTGTTCCCTATACGTATAATGACTGTTGAAATATTTATTAGTACAACTGTAAGTGAAACTGAAGTAATTTGACATCTTCCTTAGAAGCAATTTAATGATTCTCAACAATTTCATATGAGCTGTTCTCATGCTCCATCTGATTATCACATATTTGATGGATGCAAAAGGATACAGCCGATGAGCTTGCTGAAAGCATTCATGAGTTCTTGTCCGGATTACGAAAACCCGTCAAAGTCACCAAGACAAAAGAGCATGTACCAGAGCATATCCGTGAAATGCTTGATGAAGCCACCTCCAATGTTCATCACCATGGTTTTGGTGGTCATGACCATAGCCATGGTCATGATAATGGTCAGGGTCAGGATGTTGGATACCAAACTGGCTATGGACTCGGACAACGAATTTAGTTGAGAGTCTGAACTATGCTACAACTACATGGCTGCAATCATTTTGGAAGTCTTTATTTTTAGGTGACTTGTATAAGAAGTATAATCCTATAACCTCAGTTTTATAGTGTTTACAGATTGTTCAATCTTTTTGTTGAATTTGTAAGAATGGTGTCGATAGATTTTAAATTAGGTTCCTGATTGTTAGTAATCCTTTAGGATGTTCTTTAATCTGTTTGGTGTGCTGGTGTGATCCCTCAAAGCCTACATATATTTAATAATTCGTGTTCGGTCAGCAGTTTTTCTTTGAACTTTTGATATGAGTTGTAGATTTTGGTTGACTTATCTAAGCTGTCTGATCAATCTTTTGCGAAATATTAGCCATTGATGATAAAATAATGGCCCACATTCTCCGTTGTCCTTGAAGAGGCTGTTCTTGCGGGTGATGATGCCTCAATGCTATGCAGAACTACCCGTGGAAAGTTCAAGAGACAGTAGAATATACGTATCTATTGGACTATTTGTATAACTCGATTTTCTTTTTCATGACTACATAGGAGGGATGAATCGCTCTAGCTTCTGCAAAGGTTACACCACATAAAGTAGCAACAATAGTAGCAAATGGATGCAAAGATGCCAGTGAGAAATCCATTATTATACGTGCAAGGCTTCACCATTATACGGTGAGGTTTCCCTGATGTCGCATACCGTTCGGAAAAAAAAATAGAAATCCGTAATTATGTTAATTTTAAAAAAATTGTTTATGTTGAAAATCTTTTTCTTTTTGAAAGTCGTTTTTTTAGAAATTCTAAGTATAGATTTTTCATATTATTTCAATATTTCTTGGATTTATAAATAAATAACAGACTTGATCCAAGTTTCATATGATGAGGTGATTACATTAGAATAAAACTCAACGAAAAATCCAAGAGTTGTATATGAAGTTAATAATCAACCCAAAGGGAAGTTTATCAATAAAATTTCCCGGATCACCCATTCCAAAAATCATACTAGCAACAAAAAGTAGGATAATCGCACCATAGGTTCTTAGAGCGTTCGTAGTGGATCACTTCGACATTCTTCACATCTACACAACCATTCTTATGCTTTGGAAGTAATCATTTGTGTGAAAGTTAGCCACTTTTTAAATGGTTAGATGAATTGGGTTGATATGTAAAAAATGTAATAAGTGAAAAAGTAAATTAGTTAGATATACGGTATTACTACGATGTATTGAAATCCATTGACCTGTATTGAAATCCATCAAATATACGTTTGGTGAAAGTTTAAATAAATTAGATATAAATTAGAAAAAACAAATAAATATTTACAAACAGACTTATCATGTGAGATGAACTAATTAAACTCAAATCTTTTTTCTTTTTCATGTTTTTTTCTTTCATATATTATTATTGGTGACATATAAGTTTGTAAACATTTTTTTATAATTTGTTTGTGTGTAACATTTTCTATAAATAAAAATATTTGTAGGTAAAGATATAGGTTAGGTGAAACATCAAAAATATTAATTACTTTATTATTAATTACCTTATGTGTTTTATAACATTGAATATTTTTCTTTGAACTTGTGACATATCATTGAATGAAAAGATACACATTTTAATACAATAACGTACTCATAAACTACTTTAATAGTTTGATATACTGGTGTGCGACAATGAAGTACCAGACTACTATCTTCTCCATATGAATAAAGTCATGAAACAATAAATAACCCACCAACCATTTATTAAATAAACGAGCAACCATCTGTTTTTCACAGAGACGTTTCTCTTTCACAAAAGATTCTATTTGATTTAATTTTTATTCTTGAAGGAAATGAAAATATAATCACAATCTCACCTATAAAACAATAAAATTCCTGAAAGAAATAGTTAGTTGTTAATTTACTATGTAAACAAGGATAATGATACATTGATTAGAGTTCGAAAAATGTGTGTTTAAAATTAAAAATCCAATAAGCTCAACAAGATTGAATACTTGAACACACATTCTTTGAAAGGGTGCTACTACGTACCCTTGATTCAAGAAATTAAACCCTGCACAAAAGAACGTTGCATGAAATATTTTTTGGATTTTGATAAATACAGTCTGGTTAAGATGCATAAAATAGTTGTACACTTATCATAAAATCCAAAGGCGGGCTTTTGATATGAAAGGTATAATTTCTTTATGCACATTAGCCCTAAGGGTTGTATTCACCATTTTCTATATTTTTTGTTCCATGTATACTATGTCTAAATTGGAAAGTCGAAAATAACTCATCGATAAGCTTAAATTCATAAGCAATAATCACATCGTATGAAGTGTTGGTTAAATATCACACTAGAGAGAAGAGTAAACCAACCACTTGAAAATTTAAAATTTCAGTCAACTAAATATAACCTTATTACAAAGAGCAAAACGATTTCATGTTCAATCATGGTTTCTTTGTTCTCTTGTCGAAGGGCAAACGAATTGAGTATAATCACTAAAAACAACATATGATTTAATATTTCCATAAGGGTAAATTGTATTAAAAGGTAACATGCTTGATACATGATATATGTAATCTACTTTTAGAAGTTTTAATTTCAAGTAACGCGATCTGGTCATTCGTCCAGAACCATCTTGAATATTTTTTCTTGTAAAAAATGACGCTCATACGGGTGTTGAAATCTTTTAACTTACAAGATAACCTCGAATAATTTTTTTTGAAATATGTTACCATTGTTACAATTAAAAAAATCGTGCGCAGGCTCAATTAGAATTAGAAATCAACTTAAAGCACATTATTATACATTTTTCTAAGTTATTATGCTATTTATTTTTAAAACATTGAACACTTGCGATTTGATTTTATCTGGTTTTATGTATGTAACTTAAAGCACACATCAACTATTGCTTACACTGTACAACACTTTATACACAATGTACAATTCCCAAATAGCAAAAAGGTTACATCAAATACTATTATACTGATCTGCCAAATGGGTTTCGGAGTCATCAACTTCCGACTTCGAATTTGCCGGAAAGCCAGTCGTTCCGATGCTACTATTGAAAAAGAAGAATAACAAGTGGGTGTTAGTAATTATATATCATTTTTTTGCCCGATGATGAACACACATGGCCGGTGTAGAGGGTGGCCAAAGTGGCCGACGGGCCGAGGCTCGGTTTTTAGGGGGCCCGATTTTTTCTAGTTTTTATTGTTATGTATATACGTGTGTAATTATTTAAGTCTATTGTAAACTCTAACCATCATCTAAAAACTAAAACATATAATTTAACCCATAAAAAAACCCACGTATATACCTTTTATTGGATTAAAAAAATGAGGTATCATCACTTATCGGAAACTTGATATATAAAATATTGATATTATTTTAAAAACAATAATATAGCATATGAGTTTGTTGCTTGTCATTTATTTAGGTCTTTTTATGCTGGTTTAAACCTATCGAAATTTTATTTATGTCTTTATCTTTAGATTTTATTTATTGATATAACATTTATTGTCGTTTTTAGAGATTAATTTACATAATATAATTTGTTGCGTTTAGCTTGTGGGCCCTTATTTTTACACTCGGCCTGGATCCATAAACTTTCAGAGACGGCCCTGTGAACACACCATGCATTATATTTTTTGTAGAGATATTGAAAAAAAAAAGAATAACAAGTGGGTGTTGTAACAAGTGGGTGTTGTAATATACTGTAACTGGTAAGATGTAAAAATCTCAACTTCATGTAGAGATTTAGTAATGTTTGTAATTTTAGCTTATGTAATTGTGGTTCGAAGGTAAAAAAAAAAAAACAATGTTTATGTATGTATGTGTATATATATTTACTAGTCCTAATACCCGTACGATGTACGGATTGATATTATATATATGTATATAATGAGTTTATACAATATTATACTTAGGAACGGAGCTAGTTTGGAGACAATGTGACCAGCTGTATGTATGTACTCTTATATTTGTATAGTGCAATATATTTTTTTTAATTTTAGCGGTATATTTGAAAATTTTGTCTTAAAAAAAAGAAAAAAGTTAATATAATCAATACATACATAATATAAGTCTAATGTTTTAAATTTGCGCTTTCGAGATAAATATTTTGGCCACAAAACGCTTGAAGCTGGAATTTTAGCATTGAATTTGGAACACAGAGGCCAAACTACGCTCTGCTTATTTTACTCCCAAATAAACTTTTATAAGCATGTACTATAAATGAATTCTTTAAGTTACACTCGAAGAGACCAAGTGGCTTGTTGTTAGTAATTACGGTTTTAAAAATAACATATTTCATTATTTTGACAACAAAATAATATGAACATATATGGAACATAAGATCAAATAAAATGAAAGTATGTAAATTAAAACAATCGCTATGATTAGAGATGGCAATGAGGCGGGTATCATCGGGGATCTCAATCCCCATCCTCGTACCCGATTTCCGCTTGCAATCCCCTTCCCCGTCGGGGAATTAGATTACATCCCCGTACCGTCCCCGTCGGGTATCGGGGATCCCCATCGGGTAATTGGAGATTTCTTTTTTAAATAAACATAAAATTCATAAAAGTAGAAAATAGCTAAGAGAATGTGTAGTTTGACATTTTCTTATGTAAAGTATGAATATAACTTCATATACAAACTAATATCTATGTTAAATAATTGATAAATAAAATGTGATACATAAAAAGATTTAAAGAAAATAGTTTTAAACTTGAAGTGATTTTACAAATAAATTAATATATATAATTTTTTCGGTTCGGTATGGGGATCGGGGATTTACGGTTTCCCATCCCCGTCCCCATCCCCATCGGGGAATAAAGTTACATCCCCATACCCGTCTCCATCCTCGGTCAATTCGGGGATTCCTCAGTCAATTCGGGGATTTCCCAGTCAAATCGGGTTCGGGTATCGGATGGATGCGGGTATTTTTGCCATCTCTAGCTATGATGGATACATATGTATTATTGAGCAATAATAAGTAAAAAAAATATAGAATGAAAAATATCTTTTTCTTGATCACGAAAATTGAAGGAAAAATTAACAATCAATATGAGATTGTTTATTTGGTAGTCCACACTACGTTTCAAATAGTGGCGGATCTTGAAAGTTTTAGCAGTGAGGGCCAATTTTTTTTTCCCATCGTTATGTTCCGGGTATTATACTATGGTCATGGAATTCATTAAATCGGGTCGGGTCATACAAAAATAACACTAATAATCTAAGTTTTCCATTCAAGTTACCAATACATAGTTTCTAACCAACAAAAAACTAGAAATACTTATAAAAATACCAAGAGAAAAGGCGTGTACCAGGTACTAGAATAACAAGTCAGCGTTACGATCTTTAAGCTCTTTGAACGCATCGATTATTAATAGGGTATCAATGTTTTCAACAATTTGATGTATAACAAGTTAACTTGACATCAACAATGAATATAATCCAGCAATTGACAATTAAAAAAGAAAAATAACAACTTGAAGAATAACGATTTACTTACATAGCAATTAGTAATATACTAAATTGAAAGAAAACAAACTGTATGGTATGGTGGACTGGTAGTGCGAAGTAGGTAAAAGATGGTGGTTGGTGTAACACCCTAACAAGACGGAAATATGAGGCATTAATAGAAAAGCTGAGCGTGACATGGAAATTAAGTAGAGATAACTAAATGCATTCAAGGATTTGGGCAATCCATACATAATTCCAGTACAATAACAAGTCACGGATCAAATAATGCACAAGGAGCACAACACCATCAATAGTTTACAAAAATGGATCAAATGATGGCTAACGATCCTAGGCATAACCCATAGACGGGAGCAATGAATTACGGATCCACAAAAGTCCAAGCTCAATCCTATCACATGCAATGCAATCATCCATCACGTCTTTGGTTCACTTGATTACCTGAAAAGTGTACTAAAATGCGTCAACATAAAGTTGGTGAGTTCATAGGTTTTGATAATATGAAACAAGTGTCGGGATAACAACCGTTTAACCTTGATTACAATCATACGATCACATAACCTTGATACGAACATATAACCTTGATTTGGATCATTAAACGATCACATAACCTTGAAACCTTGATTGGATCATTAAATGATCACATAACCTTGAAACCTTGATTCAACAATTAAACGAACAAATAACCATGATAAACAATTAAACCAACATATAACCTTGATAAAGCAGTTAAACGAACACATATACCTTGATAAAACAATTAACCGAACATATAACGATCAAACATACCATGGAAACACATTGTACACTTTTCACCCCAAAATCATGTAAAGAAAAGGGGCTACGAACTAACCTTGGGCGTAAGGACTTTGCAAAGCACCGTAAATTACGGTGGGAGGGGCGTCTATTACGCTGGGTCAAAGCTAGGTAAGCTTCAGTTGACCAGAAAGTCAAACTTGACCCCAATCACTTCCAAACCTTGGATTTGTTCTTGAAATCGATTTGTAGGTTTTCTAAATCAGTTTTTAGGCATAATCAATCATGACTAACATAATTCAAATCTGAATTCCGATCCTTAACTCCCAAACCAAGTGCAATTTCGGCCAAGAATCATAACAAAACTCGAGAACCCTAATTTGACTTATGACCCATTTCAAATATCCAAGGACCCTAAATTTGACCTAGAATCGGTTTTGGGAGGATTTAAGGTTCGTTTGAGGTGTAATCAACCTATTTCGACACAAATGATCATAACCCATTTCACAATTTTGTTTCAAAACACAATCCAAGATTAAATTCGGACCTTGACCCATTTTATACTAACAAACCCTAATTTCCACCCTTTGACCCGAATTTGACCAATGATTTACAAGGTTTGACTATAAAACAAGTTTATAACCATAAAATGATGAATTTGGGATGAGTTTACTTACCAAAATCTTCCACCAAAGTGATAAACCCGAAATTGACCCGATTTGAGCTAATACTTGCACTTTGAAACTTCAACTTTTGATATGATGTTAAAATGATGATAATGATGAAAACCCCTAACAAAATCTTGCTTGAAGCATTTAATTTGATGTAATAAATTTAGAGAGAGGGAGAGATTTGGTGCAAGAACTCTTGCATTCAAGAAGAGAGAGAGAGAGAGAGATAAAAGAGGAAATGAATGGATGAATGAAAAGTGTAAGGCTTGGTGTAACACCCCAAGCCAAGGCTCAGAATATCACGGAAATCATATAGCACAAGGTGGGATTAATGTAGAACATGAACTAAATGCAAATAAAGGATTTAGTGAATCCATACAATACGAATAACAAGTATCAAAATACATAAGGAGCAGGTAACCATCAAAGTTTACAAAAGAACATCAAAAGATGGCTAACGGTTCTAAGTACAATGCAAAAGAAGACAAATGGATCCTTGATCCATATAAGTCCAAGTCCGGGTTCAACAGCAAGCAAACAATCAAACTCCACGCCCTGGAATAACTTGGTTACCTGAAAAGTGTACTAAGCATAGTCAACACAAGGTTGGTGAGTTCGCAGTAATGGTCCACAATGAACCACCGTCAATAATCACAATAAACGAGTAGAGGCGAAACATGACTTACAGTGAGCCTCTATGAAAACACAATAACATCCACAATAAGATTTCACAAGACAAGCAAGCATGAAATGAATATGCGCAAAAGCTGTCAATAACCAAATCGTGTATCGCATGTATGCATATCCATAATGTATGTCAAATTCGTATCAACCATGTTACAAATGCATCAAATAGGGTGTGCTAGCGTGTAGACGCGTAAACAGAGTATGCATGCGTGTAAACCGCGTATATATATATAGAATGCTTGCGTGTAAACCGCGTATATATATAGAATGCTTGCGTGTAAACCGCGTATATACATATAGAATGCTTGCGTGTAAACCGCGTATATACATATAGAATGCTTGCGTGTAAACCGCGTATATACATATAGAATGCTTGCGTGTAAACCGCGTATATACATATAGAATGCTTGCGTGTAAACCGCGTATATACCTCAACCACAAATTCAACAACTATCAACCATCAATCATTATCCCAAATTAAACTATATGTACATACACTTAGGAGGATTCTACATTCTTCGAGTCCCAGATGCTTATATATAGGGTCACCCGCAGCCTTCCCACCACATCTAAAACCCTTGGAAGGCATAACCGACTTCCATGTATGCACGTCTATCCTAACAGTAATAATATACTTCACAACTTAACTAAGTCAATCAAACGTAATGAACCGTCTCATCAATCTCAATCACAAAACCATCATATCACAAATCAATCATCTACGATGCACATACATTTCATACGACTTTACATTTAAGGAATCATAGATGCTTATATATAGGGTCACCCGCAGCCTTCCCACCACATCTACAACTCATTAAAGGTATCATCGTCTTCCATGTATGTACAACTATCCTAATCACAATATCAAATCATTACAAGATTATAAGGGTAAAGTAATTGCGTATAATAATTGAGCACGCGAAATATTAATATCAAATAATGTATCGTACGTATGTAAGACCACAACGTATATCAAATGTGTGTCAATAATGTCATCAACGCAGCAATAAAAGTATGCTTGAGTGTGTACCGTATAAGTCAAGTACATCAAGGCATTCATGTCTATCTCAAATGTAATCCCAAAGTCCATCATTTACTCTAAACAACGCGTACATATACTTCGGAGGATTTTACTTTCATCAAGTTCTAGATGCTTATGTATAGGGTCGTCCGCAGCCTTCCCACCACACCTAAAACCCTTTGAAAGTAAAGCCGACCTCCATGTATGTACTTCTATCCTAAAGAGTTACAATATCACAAACACCTTCGTAAACCATCACACGATCAATCAAAACTGTCTACCAAACTACAATCAATCAGAAATTAACTAGACAGGCAATCAAGTCAACCAAACAAACAAACAACACGTATATGTACACTTTTCAGCCCGAATCTCTATTGAGTAGGGAGCTACGAAACTCACCTGATCGGCAAAGAAGTTAAGTTTGATACAAAGTTGAGTTACAGTCGTTCGATGTTCGCTTCGCGCCCAAAACCTAAATATCGATCATATACATTCACATCAACATGCATAGTCACATATACGAAGTTATTAAATATTCGGCAAAACCCTAATTAGGTTTCCAAAGTGCCTCTCGACGTTAAACGACTTCTAAGACTCTCAATCAATGTTATATAAGATAAGAAGTAAATTAGATTAAGGCTCGACGCGTAAAAAAGGTCCAGAAAGTCAAACTAGGTCAAACAAGGAAATTTCAGAAAAGCAAAGGCCGTAACTTACGGCCCAAAGGGGCGTAAGGTACGGTGGTCAAAATTACAACTGGCGTAGCTTACGGCCCAAAGTGGCGTAAGCTACGGCCCTCTAGAAAAGTCATTTTTGGCGTAAAAGTTGGCGTAAACAGAAACATTTTGGCGTAAGATGGAAGGATCGGCGTAAGCTACGCCCCAAAGGGCCGTAACCTACGCCCAACGAAATTTGTACCAGCGTAACCTACGCCCCATAGGGTCGTAGGTTACGCCCCCTTCTGGGCAGCAACACTACCAGCAGCAGCAAGTGTAGAAAATCAAGAACCCCAAAACCCCAAATCGACGTTTAAGGTTACAAGACTTGTTTTGAAGTTACATTTGACATTCTAATGCATAAATACACTTACCCAAATCCATATTTCCATCCATAACATCACCAAATTCTCCAAATCAAACTGTAACATCCCAAACATTTTATGTTGACTATTTGACTTTCCATTAATTAACGTTAGGTCCGTTATGTTTATGTGCCCTATAAGGGATTATGTGATTAAATGCTTATGTGTTTAATATGAATTAAAGTAAGGTGAATTAAATGAAAGTAATTTAAAGTAAAGTATGAAAGTTAAGTGCTTGTTAGATCGTTAAGTCTCCCGGTAGGTTAATTAAGCTACGAAAGTAAAGTTTAGGAAGTCGAGGGGCCTATGGGCACTAAAGGAAACTTATGGTCAGGAGTTTAAGGTCTAGTAAGACCCCAATAGCTGCAAATTTCGTGATTAAGCCCTAGGAACAGATCCCCTCCCTCTCAAGACAAGTTTTCTCCAAGAATCAATCGTTTCGTGTCGTTTCGATCAAGTGTGATTAAGATTTCGAATCCTCGAAGTCATCTACAGGTATTATGGCTGATTTTACTCTTAAATCTGATCATGTATGTCTTAGTAGTGATTTCGATCCAGGCCATAGGGTTTGGGTTGGGTTGTTGGATCAAACGTTTATTGAATTCATGTCGTTCGGGTGTTTTAAAGATTGAATTATGATGTAAAGGATTAAGGGATTAATAGGATGATTTAAGTTGATGAAAGTGCAATTGAAAGGATTAATTTTAAGTCCCCAGGTTGGATTTGGGGTATGGGTTCGTATGGAATTCGTTTGATCATAGAACAAAGATTAGGTTTCTGGTCGACACTCCAGGTGCGACGCACCAGTAGGGTGGTGCGGCGCACCACAGGCCATTTTGGAAAAATGGTTTTCAGCCAAAGGCCCGATTTGCGACGCACCAAGGGTAGGTGCGGCGCACATTCTTATGTTCAGAATTTCTGATCATTTTATGCGGCGCACCAAAGGGGTAGGTGCGGCGCACCTGCTTATGTTTAGAATTCCCCTGATGATTTTGTGCGACGCACCTCTTGTCCAGTTTTCATAAAACATTTCGTTTAGCTTATGTTTCGATCTTATACTCATTCTAGGTTGTCGGGAGCACTTAGCAAGCACTATAAGATACTTCTAACTTGTTGGTAAGCTGTATCGAGGTAAGATAACATCTTTTGTCACCTGTTGGTACAACAAAACACGTTTTCATAAGTTAAACCTTCCAATTGAATATGTATGCACGTTTTATGTTTATGGGAGACTATGGGAGGTTGCAAAGGGATATACTACTTACCATTTATGATGTATAACATTCTTATGCAGGTTGCAAAGGTATGAGGTAAGTAAGTACACATGAAATGATGAGATGTTTAAATTATGTGACCATGAAATGATGAAATGTTATGATATGTGTGATTGCATGTGTGGCTTGATCACCTAGTCACTAGTCCTTTGATTAGGATTGCCATGTTCACGTGCACGTTAAGGGCCCTAAAGTAAAATATGATATGTGATTAGCTTAGGTGAAAGAGTAGCCTAAACTAATTAAGCGATTAAAGTCTCGAGCATTATGTAAAGTCTTGTGTTAAGCTTAACCCGTGCTAGCTCTTCGGGGCTGGTGCGTACGTGGTCACTTGAGTTGCTCCTTGTGGCATAGTTACGTTTGAGTATTCCGGGTGAAGTAACTAACCACCAATGCGTAAAGGCATAAACGGTTTATTCAGTTGGATTGACTTTGTCATTCCTTAACGACGCCGATGGACCACCTATTGGTTTACCCATCATGTCGGGTGTGAGGACTCCATGTATGGTCTATGACCGCCTGCACACAACCCCACATCCCTATGTAAGTGGCATAAGTCACTTAGCCTACGTCTTGGCAAAGAAATAAAGAAAGAAAGATGAAGAAAGAAAGTATAGGCACACTTTAGGACATGTTGAACCTAATGTGTATCTTATGATGTTATGTATGTGTGTGATATTAACTTAAAATGCAGATTTTGTTAATATATGAATTGGCAAACGTTTTCAAGTTATGTTATCTTACTTAGCTAATTTTATTAGCTAACACTTGTTCTTTGAAAATGTTGTGCCTTCAGGATAATCAAGTTTGAGCTAGGCGAGGATTAGCTTGGTGAGACTTGGGTAGACGAATAAAGAAGCTTGGCTAAGACCTTAAACGC
Source organism: Erigeron breviscapus (assembly GCA_034093135.1). Lineage (NCBI taxonomy): Eukaryota > Viridiplantae > Streptophyta > Magnoliopsida > Asterales > Asteraceae > Erigeron > Erigeron breviscapus. Next base: position 15,753,356 of record CM067172.1, on the reverse strand, counting down.
TTAGACTTCCTTTAGCCTCATGTTTGGCTAATTCATTTATGATTAAAGACTTGTAATAATGTGGCATTTATGTTGGTGCCAAAGCTTGGATTTACTTTTATTGTTTTGATGATGCTAGTAGTAACACCAAATTTAAAGGTACCATCCGTTACGGATGGGGCAGATTTTGAAAGTGATCCTTTCCGCTTATTTTAAACGCCGTTTGGCAAAGTTTTGAAAAATCCAAGTTTTTAAACGACGGGTGTTACAAGTTGGTATCAGAGAAATGGTTTAAGTGAACCAAAATTCGACCAAGACCATAGGATTTTGGACTTAAACCGTACGAGAAATGATTGGCTTAAGTAGTAATGCTTTAGCTCTATGATGAAAATGCTTTTAGGATGGGTTGGGATGAGTGTGAGGGTAGGTTTATGGCTTATATATGTTTATGTTATGCTTATGTAATTTAGTAGGCCTGACCATACTTTGTTCTCATTCGATTCATCTCTAACATTTGTCACTAAAATTGTAGAAGGATGGTTAATACCCGTGCTAGTAGTCAAAGAGATGGAGCTAATGCTAGTGATGCTCCGGTTAATCCAAACGGGACTGGAAATGGTGTTAACCTAAGGCCTCCTCGAAGACCACTTTCAGGTGCACAACCTACAAGGTCTGAAATTGATAGAGCTAACCCCGTGATTGAACAAGTTCCTACTCAAGCTGAAATGCATGAAGAGTTGAGGGCTATTCGAGCTCTTTTGTTGAGAAATGAAGAGGAGTTGAATCAACTTAGGGCTGAAAGAGAAGCTAGCTTGCAACGGAATGAGCATACGGATGGGAATTACTCCAACCGCTCAAACCGTACCGAGCCATCAATGGTAAGGTCACAAGTTGCTCCTGAAAATGTTGTTGCTAATGTGAATGGTGTTAATAATGTGGTGGAGCCCCGTGTTGTAGTCGCTCCTCGTACTAGTAACTTTAAGTATGAGAGCTTTCAGAAATGTGGAGCAAAGGCATTTGATGGTACTCTAGATGCTGTAGGTGCCATGGAATGGTTGGATGATATCGAGGTTGTGTTTGCTTCATGTTATTGCCCTGAGGATATGAAGGTATTGTGTGCTTCCCGTATGTTGAAGAAGAATGCTCGTAATTGGTGGAGGGTTGCTACTATTTCTTTGACCCCCGAGGTGCTAGCTAATATGCCTTGGGGTACCTTTAAGGAGAAGTTTTTGGAAGAATATGTGGGTACTCGTGAACTGAGGTTGATTGAGAAAGAATTCAGAGCTTTAACAGCTAAGCCGGGTGCCATAACTGAGTATGCCCACTCATTTATGGAAAAGCTTAAGTTTGTTGGTCATTTGGTTTGTAGAGATGTGGATCAGGTTGAAGCTTACTGTGATGGTCTTCCCGCTAGCTATCGTGGCCTTTGTAGACAACACATTACATTGTCTGCTGCGATTAAGGAGTCCAAGAGGTTGGATGATGATTTCAAGGGTGAAAAGGTTGTAGTGAAAGCTAATGATGATAAGCAACCAGGTTTAAAAAGGAAGCATGATGGGTCAAGTGGATCTAATAGGAAGTTCAAGAAAGGTCCGTCTTCAAGAAATGGGGCAGCAGCTATGCAAAGCCAAAGAATTGGTGTGGTACTTGTAAGGCGCCTCACTCGGGTCCATGTTCAGATAAGACCCGAAGGTGTGATACTTGTGGTGGTACAGGTCATCCTACTTCAGGATGCAAGGACAAGCCAAAGTGTTATCGGTGTCAACAAACCGGTCATTTCATCAAGGATTGCCCACAAGGAAGAGATGATGGGAAGAAGACGGCTGTCCAAAAGCCTAAAGCTCGAGCCTTTCAGCTGACAGTCGAAGCTGCCAAGGATAACGACGAGGTAGTAAGCGGTACATTTCTTGTTAACTCAAAACCTGCTTCTGTACTTTTTGATTCGGGTGCAAATAGATCTTTTGTGTCCACTTTATTTGCTCCTAAGCTTGATAGGGTCACTACTCCTCTTGATTGCTCTATAGAGGTTGAAATTGCTAACGGTACCATTAGTGACATTCAAGTAGGTTATGATGATTGTTCTATTGAGATTGAAGGTCGCTCTTTTCCGGTTCAATTATTGCCTACCACTCTAGCCGGTTTTGATATAGTGATAGGTATGGATTGGTTGTCTCAAAATGATGCTACTATTATATGTTCTCAAAAGGTTGTACGATTCGCTACTCCGGATGGTGAGGTCATTTCCGTTTATGGAGATAAGAAGAAGGGGAGCATAAAGATTATTAATTTGATGAAGGCTCTCAATTGCATTCGGCATAACAAGAATCACTTTCTTGCCTATGTTATCGATACACGAAAAGGGAAGTCTCCGATCCCTAATGTTGATGTAGTTTCTGAATTTTCTGATGTCTTCCCGGATGATCTTCCCGGTATTCCTCCCGACCGAGAGGTCATCTTTCAGATTGATCTCGTACCCGGTGCTACTCCTATTGCAAAAGCACCATATCGTTTAGCTCCCACAGAAATGAAAGAGTTAATGTCCCAGCTTCAAGAGCTACTTGACAAAGGTTTCATACAACCAAGTTCCTCGCCTTGGGGAGCTCCGGTTCTTTTTGTCAAAAAGAAAGACGGTTCTATGCGCATGTGCATAGACTACCGTGAGTTGAATAAGCGAACGGTTAAGAATAAGTATCCTCTCCCGCGTATTGATGATCTTTTTGATCAGCTCCATGGTGCTTCTTACTTCTCTAAGATTGATTTGCGGTCTGGCTATCATCAATTAAAAGTCAAAAAGGAAGATGTGGCCAAGACAGCTTTTCGTACACGTTATGGGCACTATGAGTTTCTTGTCATGCCTTTTGGGTTGACAAATGCTCCAGCCGCTTTATGGATTTAATGAATCGGGTATGTCGCCCATTCTTAGATCATTTTGTGATTGTCTTCATTGACGATATTCTAATATATTCAAAGTCCGAAGCCGAGCACCGTGAGCACTTAAGAGCTGTTCTTGAGGTTCTTAGAGAGAAAAAGTTATATGCAAAGTTCTCCAAGTGTGAATTCTGGCTCCGAGAAGTTCAATTTCTCGGGCATGTTATCTCTTCTGAAGGTATTAAAGTTGATCCTGCCAAGATTGAAGCTGTATCTAAATGGGAACAGCCAAAGACACCCACGGAGATTAAGAGTTTTCTCGGTTTAGCTGGCTACTATAGGAGGTTTATTCAAGATTTCTCCCGAATAGCTAAGCCAATGACGGAATTGACAAAGAAAGGAGTAAAGTTTGTATGGACGGAAGCTCAAGAAAAGGCCTTTCAAACGCTTAAGACAAAGTTATGTGAAGCTCCTGTCCTAGCCTTACCCGAAGGTACTGATGATCTTGTTGTTTATAGTGATGCTTCTATTTCAGGTTTGGGTTGTGTCCTTATGCAAAGGGACAAAGTTATTGCATATGCTTCACGTCAGTTGAAGCCTCATGAAAAGAATTACCCGACCCATGATCTTGAATTGGCTGCAGTAGTGTTTGCTTTGAAGTTGTGGAGGCATTATTTATATGGCACCAAATGTACATTGTTTACGGATCATAAGAGTTTGCAATATGTGTTCTCACAAAAGGAAATGAATGTAAGGCAAAGGAGATGGATGGAACTTCTGAAAGATTATGATTGTGAGATTAAATATCATCCCGGTAAAGCCAATGTGGTGGCGGATGCATTAAGTAGGAAAGTGCAGAATTTTTCTTGTAGATTGATGAGCATGGTTGTTCAAGCCAAGTCGGGGTTACTCGACCGCATCAAGGAAGCACAAGTTAAGGCTTTATTGAAGGATAATATCGATAATGAGAGTATTGGAAAGAAGAGAAGACTTGTGATGGAGACGAACAGCCGTGGATTTAAGACTTATAAGGGTCGGATATGGGTACCATTGCTTGGTGGTAACCGAGAATTGATCCTTGAAGAAGCTCATAGGTCAAGATATTCAGTCCATCCAGGTATTACCAAGATGTATGCAGATTTGAAGCCCATCTATTGGTGGCCAAACATTAAGGGAGAAGTTGCTCATTTTGTTGAAAGATGTTTGACGTGTGCACGTGTGAAAGCTGATCACAAAAAGCCATATGGAATGTTGCATCAATTGGAGATTCCGGAATGGAAATGGGACCATATTACTATGGATTTTGTGACCAAACTAACAAGAACACCGAAAGGAAATGACATGGTATGGGTTATTGTGGATAGATTGACAAAGAGTGCTCATTTCTTGGCAACAAGACAAGATGTACCACTAACTAAGATGGCAAAGATGTATGTGGATGAGATCGTGGCAAAGCATGGTGTTCCTTTATCCATTGTTTCGGACCGAGACACGAGATTCGTGTCTAACTTTTGGAAGGGCCTTCAGCGAGAGTTAGGTACTAGAGTTAATTTGAGCACCGCCTATCACCCTCAAACTGATGGGCAAAGTGAAAGGACCATACAAACGTTGGAAGACATGTTGAGAGCGTGTGTATTAGAATATGGTGGAGCATGGGATGAACACTTGAAATTGATCGAATTCACTTATAATAACAGCCACCATGCAAGTATCGGAATGCCACCATTTGAAATGCTTTATGGTAGGAGATGTAGGACTCCGAGTTGTTGGATGGAACCCGGTGAAAAGCAGTTTACGGGTCCTGAAATCATTGAAATCTCAGCTGAAAAAGTTAATGTGGCAAAGGAAGCACTTCGTGTGGCTAGAGAAAGACAAAAGACTTATGCCGACAAGAAAAGGAAGCCAATTGAGTTCCAAGTTGGTGATTGGTAATGCTGAAAGTTTCCCCATGGAAAGGAGTAATTCGTTTTGGAAAGAAGGGAAAGCTAAGCCCACGTTTCATAGGACCTTTCAAAATTCTGAAACGTATCAAGGATGTAGCTTATCAATTAGAACTACCTCCAGAATTGGATGGAATTCACCACACATTTCATGTTTCGTATTTGAGGAAGTGTTTGGCCAATGAGTCAAGTGTTATTCCAATTGAGGATGTGAGCATTAATCCTCAGAAAAGAATAGTGGATGAACCAGTAGCGATACTCGAAAGAAAGCAAAAGAAACTTCGCCGAAAGTTGATTGATCTCGTGTTGATTAAATGGAAGCATAACCACGGTGAAAGTTTAACTTGGGAGACCGAGTCGGTGATGAAAGAGAAATATCCAGATTTGTTCACTTCTGAGGCGATTCCGAGGACGGAATCCTCTTAAGGGGGAGGTAATTGTAACATCCCAAACATTTTATGTTGACTATTTGACTTTCCATTAATTAACGTTAGGTCCGTTATGTTTATGTGCCCTATAAGGGATTATGTGATTAAATGCTTATGTGTTTAATATGAAATAAAGTAAGGTGAATTAAATGAAAGTAATTTAAAGTAAAGTATGAAAGTTAAGTGCTTGTTAGATCGTTAAGTCTCCCGGTAGGTTAATTAAGCTACGAAAGTAAAGTTTAGGAAGTCGAGGGGCCTATGGGCACTAAAGGAAACTTATGGTCAGGAGTTTAAGGTCTAGTGAGACCCCAATAGCTGCAAATTTCATGATTAAGCCCTAGGAACAGATCCCCTCCCTCTCAAGACAAGTTTTCTCCAAGAATCAATCGTTTCGTGTCGTTTCGATCAAGTGTGATTAAGATTTCGAATCCTCGAAGTCATCTACAGGTATTATGGCTGATTTTACTCTTAAATCTGATCATGTATGTCTTTGTAGTGATTTCGATCCAGGCCATAGGGTTTGGGTTGGGTTGTTGGATCAAACGTTTATTGAATTCATGTCGTTCGGGTGTTTTAAAGATTGAATTATGATGTAAAGGATTAAGGGATTAATAGGATGATTAAGTTGATGAAAGTGCAATTGAAAGGATTAATTTTAAGTCCCCAGGTTGGATTTGGGGTATGGGTTCGTATGGAATTCGTTTGATCATAGAACAAAGATTAGGTTTCTGGTCGACACTCCAGGTGCGACGCACCAGTAGGGTGGTGCGGCGCACCACAGGCCATTTTGGAAAAATGGTTTTCAGCCAAAGGCCCGATTTGCGACGCACCAAGGGTAGGTGCGGCGCACATTCTTATGTTCAGAATTTCTGATCATTTATGCGGCGCACCAAAGGGGTAGGTGCGGCGCACCTGCTTATGTTTAGAATTCCCCTGATGATTTTGTGCGACGCACCATGTGGGAGGTGCGACGCACCTCTTGTCCAGTTTTCATAAAACATTTCGTTTAGCTTATGTTTCGATCTTATACTCATTCTAGGTTGTCGGGAGCACTTAGCAAGCACTATAAGATACTTCTAACTTGTTGGTAAGCTGTATCGAGGTAAGATAACATCTTTTGTCACCTGTTGGTACAACAAAACACGTTTTTATAAGTTAAACCTTCCAATTGAATATGTATGCACGTTTTATGTTTATGGGAGACTATGGGAGGTTGCAAAGGGATATACTACTTACCATTTATGATGTATAACATTCTTATGCAGGTTGCAAAGGTATGAGGTAAGTAAGTACACATGAAATGATGAGATGTTTAAATTATGTGACCATGAAATGATGAAATGTTATGATATGTGTGATTGCATGTGTGGCTTGATCACCTAGTCACTAGTCCTTTGATTAGGATTGCCATGTTCACGTGCACGTTAAGGGCCCTAAAGTAAAATATGATATGTGATTAGCTTAGGTGAAAGAGTAGCCTAAACTAATTAAGCGATTAAAGTCTCGAGCATTATGTAAAGTCTTGTGTTAAGCTTAACCCGTGCTAGCTCTTCGGGGCTGGTGCGTACGTGTCACTTGAGTTGCTCCTTGTGGCATAGTTACGTTTGAGTATTCCGGGTGAAGTAACTAACCACCAATGCGTAAAGGCATAAACGGTTTATTCAGTTGGATTGACTTTGTCATTCCTTAACGACGCCGATGGACCACCTATTGGTTTACCCATCATGTCGGGTGTGAGGACTCCATGTATGGTCTATGACCGCCTGCACACAACCCCACATCCCTATGTAAGTGGCATAAGTCACTTAGCCTACGTCTTGGCAAAGAAATAAAGAAAGAAAGATGAAGAAAGAAAGTATAGGCACACTTTAGACATGTTGAACCTAATGTGTATCTTATGATGTTATGTATGTGTGTGATATTAACTTAAAATGCAGATTTTGTTAATATATGAATTGGCAAACGTTTCAAGTTATGTTATCTTACTTAGCTAATTTTATTAGCTAACACTTGTTCTTTGAAAATGTTGTGCCTTCAGGATAATCAAGTTTGAGCTAGGCGAGGATTAGCTTGGTGAGACTTGGGTAGACGAATAAAGAAGCTTGGCTAAGACCTTAAACGCTTAGACTTCCTTTAGCCTCATGTTTGGCTAATTCATTTATGATTAAAGACTTGTAATAATGTGGCATTTATGTTGGTGCCAAAGCTTGGATTTACTTTTATTGTTTTGATGATGCTAGTAGTAACACCAAATTTTAAAGGTACCATCCGTTACGGATGGGGCAGATTTTGAAAGTGATCCTTTCCGCTTATTTTAAACGCCGTTTGGCAAAGTTTTGAAAAATCCAAGTTTTTAAACGACGGGTGTTACACAAACAAACCCTAATAAAACCCTAATTCGACCCAAACTCATTTTAAGGCGATTTAGAATTGTAAATGTACGAGATGACTAGAAACAAGTAAACTAACATAAATAGAAGTAAATGGGATGAATTTGACTTACCAAAGCTTCCTTCACGAACTAGAACCCAATTATGACAAAGTGGGTAAGAAAACTTGAACTAAAACTTTTGATTCTTCAATATGACGACAATGAGATGAAGATAGTAATGATTCTCGAGTTAATCTAAACCCAAAACACCAAATGATACTAGAGAAATGAAGAACTAGAGATGTTCTTGCTTTTGGTCTAGAGAGAAAAGAGAAAGAGAGAAAGATAAGAAATGAGAGGTAAAAGAGAAACATAAGGGAGGAGGAATGGGTCAAAGGGGCTGATGGGTCGTGGATGACCCACGGGCCGACCCGTTTCTCTTCTCAAGCCAAATTTCAATCGTTAGACATTTAAACACCGATCAAAATACATTATTGACCCGAATACAACACATTGCCATTTAATTCACGAAACGACCCAAATAACTTCCACATTGTCATTTAATCACCAAAACGACCCGAATACTTCATTAACCTATATTGTTAGTCATATTACACGTAAAGTCAACGAGTCAAAATTCACGGATGTTACACTTGGGGTGGGTGATGTGCTAAATCGAGTTTAAAAATTATAAAACTAGAAATACCTAGAAACTCACTACTACACACTATCGGGCAGTGGACCCGATCGTATGAAATATAGTTAAGAGGTAAGTCCGTGTTCGTTCTCGGGGATTGGTTTGAACTAGTTGTCTAATAAAGTAGGTTGGAAAACAGGGTGGAACACTTTGAATCTCTCTTTGACAATTAAATTAAAGTAAATTTAAAAGACAAAACACTTAAAAGTAAAGAAAAGCTTCAATCAATAATAGTAAAGATCATCCACCTTGACTTCGCTAGACTTCAAACATGATTGCATTCAATAAAGACCAAATTCATTGAGTTGAAAAGATAATCGTAAGAGGATAAGATGCTCGCGTGGTACCACCAACCGCTCACAACTCACCCAAACACCTAAGTTGCTAGTTTAATTACCCAAGCCGGTACCACCAATGCCTAGACAACCTTACCAACAATTAGTTTGCTTGACTATCAAATCACCAATTGTGCCTATGTGAAAATAACGTGGTACCACCAACCGTTACAAAACACGTTGACAAAACGATTCCTTTTATTAAAATGACATTCACTATCATACCATGAACTAGTGATAATTGCTCATAGACAAGCAACCGTTAGAAAATCACAAATGTATTCAACTAGTACCACTAACGAAGAACACACATGCCACCAATATCATATTAATAAATATAAAGGAATTAAATCATCAAGATCTCGACACAACGATAATTGAAATCAACTCTTTGAATTAAAACATATAGCAATCACATCATTCGTCTAGTTTCATCAAGGTGGATGATTAAAAGATTAGCCACTCATGATTAAATTGAAATAACAATCAAAATAAAGGAAGAACATGATGTACCAATCGTTTGAGAAATAGAAATTGCGAGACAATAAAGTAGATACGATCTAAGTGGGTGCACGTGAATCTTCAATGAATCGGAAGATGATGAAGTCTTGATTTGATCCTTGAAGGTGTTCCTTGAAGTGCAGCTCTTAGAAAGAAAACTTGATTATTTGGGAATTAGGTTTTGTTTTCTATTTATACCCCCCTTCCATCAGTTGCAAAAGCTGCCCAAAACCTTTCAGCCCCGCACTCTCACTGCGGCGCAGTGGGCGAGTGATGCCCCTACTGCGGCGCAGTGCTTATACACTGCCTTTGGTGCTCGTTTGTCAAGGTTGACTGCGGCGCAGTGGGCACACGCACATCCCACTGCGGCGCAGTGTAATATTACTGGTTGAATCTCCTTTTTCCACTAGCTGACTGCGGCGCAGTGGGCATTGATCACCCCCACTACGGCGCAGTATAATATTACTGGACTCGATGCTCTTTTCCTTGAGATGACTGCGGCGCAGTGGGTACATGCATTCCCCACTGCGGCGCAGTCCAATCATGCTGGTCCGAATAACATTTTTTTCACTATGAACAACTCTCGGACGCACAAATCAACATCTTGGCCAAAGAAACATCCGAACTTGCAACAAATGAGCGCGTAACCTGTTTAGAGCCTGAAACACTAACAAACAACATAAACGCGCCAAATGCACACAAAATCGACTTAAAACGCTTAATAAAATGGCCAAAAATGATGTGGGCGATAGGTATAAATTGGTCACATCAGTGGGGGATAGGGTTGGGTCAACCAAATGGGTCATGGGTCAAGAACCATGCCCATGGATAGTCCATTTTCACATTTCTAGCAAATTAATCATCAACAAATGTCGAACATTCAAATAAAGAAATCAATTAACCTTGAATACCATGCGAACACAATTAATTAAAACGATCATTAATCATATATATATATATATACCTTGAACACGATTTAATCACACTAAATTCGATCATAAATAAATAAATTAATCGAATGTGCACAAAATTAACGGGTCAACCAAAGTCAAATTTCATGAATGTTACATTATTCCCCGTTAAAGGAATTCGTTCCGAAATTCGATCAAAACCCTAGTTACTAAAACAAATGAGGATACTTGGCTTTCATAGAATCTTCACGCTCCCAAGTGAACTCGGGTCCGCACCTAACTTGCCATCCCACCTTGACGATCGTGTATCGAGTATTCTTCAACTTTCTAGTTTGACGATCAAGTATCTCTATCGGTTCTTCTACAAACTTTAACGTTTTATCTACCCGGATTTCTTCAAGAGGCACATGGAGTGTTGGATCAGCCAAACACTTCCTAAGATTACAAATATGAAACACGTTATGAACTCCACTCAGTTCTTGAGGGAGCTCCAAACGATATGCAACCGGACCGATACGCTCCAAGATCTTGAATGGGCCAATATACCTTGGCCCTAACTTGCCACGCTTAACAAAACGAACTACACCCTTCCAAGGAGACACCTTTAACAAAACAAAATCGCCGACCTCAAACTCGAGGGGTCTTCGTCTTACATTTGCATACTTCAATTGTCGTTCCCGTGCTACCCTCAATTTCTCCTTGATTTGTGAGATCACTTTAGTCGTTTCAATGACAATCTCGGGCCCAATGAGTTGGCTTTCCCCAATCTCCGCCCAAGCTAATGGTGACCTACACACTCTCCCGTACAAGGCTCTAAACGACGCCATTTGAATACTAGCATGGTAACTATTATTGTATGAGAATTTGACCAAAGGAAGATGCACATCCCAATTGCCACCAAACTCGATGGCTCAAGCTCTTAACATATCTTCAAGTGTTTGGATCGTTCTTTCACTCTGACCGTCGGTTTGTGGATGAAACACCGTACTCATATCAAGTTGAGTACCCATTGCTTTCTGGAACGCCTTCCAAAACTTTGAAGTAAATCGGGCATCCCGATCGGTGATTATGGAAATCGGCACTCCATGTTTGGATATCACCTTCTTTATGTACAAGCGTGCCATGGTGTCAAACTTGTCATCTTCCCGAATAGCTAAAAAGTGAGCCGATTTAGTCAATCGATCAACAATCACCCAAATGGTGTCGCGACCACTACTTGTTCTAGGTAACTTCGTGATGAAGTCCATAGCAATATCTTCCCATTTCCACTCCGGTGTCCTCGGTTGAACTAGTAGGCTGGGTGGTTTCTTGTGATCGGCCTTTACTTGCAAACATGTAAGGCATTCACTCACATACCTCGCAATATCTTTCTTCATCCCCGGCCACCAATACAAATCCCTCATACCAAAGTACATCTTGTCGGACCCCGGGTGAACCGAGTATGCCGACTTATGGGCTTCGTTCATCAATTTCATCCTTAGACCCCCAAAGACGGGAATCCATAATTGATCCACAAAGTACAATCCGTCATCAATCCTTCCGATCGAATTGTTCTTCCAAGCCATGCAATGCTTCATTGATGAAGTTTTCCGGTAAGGTAGCCACTCTTTGAGCTTCAATAATGGTGTCACGAACACTTCTTTGCACGGTGAGACTCATGGCTCTAATTCTTCTTGGATGTACACGTTCTTTCCGGCTCAAGGCATCGGCTACAACATTGGCTTTACCCGGGTGGTACCGGATAACACAATCATAATCACTAAAAAGCTCTAGCCACCTTCGTTGCCTCATATTCAACTCGCTTTGGTCAAAAATGTGTTGTAGGCTTTTGTGATCGGTATAGATCACACTTTTGGTGCCATACAAGTAATGCCTCCAACACTTCAAAGCAAATACGACCGCTCCTAACTCCAAGTCATGTGTTGGATAATTCTTTTCATGCACCTTTAATTGTCTAGATGCATATGCAATCACCTTGCCACGTTGCATCAAAACACACCCTAAGCCTTGCCCGGAAGCATCACAATACACAACAAAATCATCGGGCCCATCGGGTAAGCTTAAGATTGGTGCACCACATAATTTGTCTTTAAGAAATTGGAAGGCCCGCTCTTGCTTATCACCCCAATCAAACTTCCTTTCCCGTTGTGTCAACAAGGTCAAGGGTTGGGCGGTTTTTTGAGAAACCTTCAATAAACCGTCTATAATAACCCGCCAAACCAAGAAATTGGCGAATCTCGGTTGGCGTCTCGGGTCGTCTCCAATTCTTAACCGCTTATATTTTGCTAGGGTCCACATGAATTCCATCCTTGCTCACCACGTGACCAAGGAAATGGACCTCTTCTAGCCAAAATTCACATTTAGAGAACTTGGCATACAACTTCTCTCCCCGAAGTAACTCCAACACTAGCTTCAAATGCTCAGCATGCTCTTCTTTCGTTTTGGAGTAAATGAGTATGTCATCAATAAAAACAATGACAAATTGGTCTAAGTAGGGCCGACACACCCGGTTGATCAAATCCATGAACACCGCCGGTGCATTAGTCAAACCAAAAGGCATCACCATAAATTCAATATGCCCATATCTTGTTCGGAAAGCGGATTTATGAATGTCATCTTCATAGACCCTCAATTGATGGTAACCCGACCTCAAATCAATTTTGGAGAAATATTGAGCACCTTGAAGTCGATCAAATAAATCGTCGATCCTAGGGAGTGGATAACGATTCTTCACCGTTAACTTATTCAATTCTCTATAATCAATACACAATCGGTTTATTAAATAGGTTTTTTTCCGGTATTTCTGATATGGTAAAATAGTTAACATGTCAGTAAAATGCACTTATTGTGCTGTTTGAAAAAAGGTAACATGTCAGTAAACGTATGTGTCATTAACATGTTACTGAACATATATAATATACATATTCAACCAATTAACCTTGTTTAAAGAAAAGAAAAAGTAAGGTCTTAGACCTTGGGGAAATTCACCAGAGTTCGAATCTCATTTATTTGGGGAAATACACCGAGTTCAAACATATATGAAATCTACATTTTTTTTTGATAAAATTATAACCATATATCCAGATCCACCACCGATAGTTATATCAAAAACCTACTTTATCTCACACTTCCGCCACTTCTTTTTCATACTAAGATATCATCTGAACTGGGGATGTGCACGGGTCGAAACCCGGCCCGAACCGGGATGACCCGCGAGAGCATGAAAAATGGAACCGTGACCCGACCCGTGAAGGTTCGGGTCGGTTTCGGGCGGGTTACGGGTTTCCTTCACATTTTTTCGGTTTTTGGCTTCAACTGACCCGGCCCGTCCAACCCGTGACCCGCAAATGCACTAAAAATGTGACCCGTGACCCGGCCCGTTAGGGCTTCGGGCGGGTCGATCCGGGCTGGTTCTAGGTCGATTTCGGGTCGGGTGCGGGTTTCCGGGTCTTTTGTTCATCCCTAATCTGAACAATTACTTCTTTCCCTTGGTGATAATCACTTTTCATCTCCACATCCAAACAAATTGTCAATTGAAATTTCAATCTGTACAATACTACATATGCCATTTATTTATATACGGATGATATATTATACCCGACTTTTAAGTACATTATCAACCGGGGATCAAAAACTTTGTCACGTATGACCCTTAAAGTAAACTGAGACTACCATATACAAATCAAACCAAATCAGTACTCTTAAATAATACAAGTTTAGCTTTAAAATGTTTTTTGTTTATATGTGATGACTTGAGTTGCTTAAGTATAGGATGAGTGTTTTTCGCATACATGCATATGAATTGGGATAATTATGTTAGAATGTAACAAACTTTGGACGAATGTCTATAGTGTGAAATAACTAAAGTTGTGTTCATTCTATGTGATAATCTTTAAATTATGTCTATTGTATGTAAAAAGAGCATACGTGACAACTATATATAGCTGTCAATTGTTAGTTTTTGATTGCTCGGATACATTTTCTTACATACAACAGACATAATTTAAAGATTATTACATACAATGAACACAACTTTAGTTATTTCACACTATAGACATTCGTCCAAAGTTTGTTACATTCCAGGATACTTATCCCCATATGAATTTGTTGCATTATGTTTGTATTTGAAAATTAGTATCGTTAAGTTCTGAGGTTAAATACGCCAAAATGTATATTTATGTAAAGTTATGTATCAACATCAAAACTCCATCGAATAGAAATTTAGCAAAGTTGGTTAGAAAGATGCATCACCGGCTTAAAAAGTATTTTTAGGCTACTTAAACAAATCAGTATCTCATGCATACGAACTACAATTCTTGCAATTAAAAAGAATGACCCAAAGTCTACGAGTTTCATGTTTTAGGTATTTGACTGATCACGTTTCATATCCATTATATATATCCAATACATTCAAGGTTGTAAAACTCCTCCGAGTCGGCCGAGTACCCAAAATAAACTCCTGACTCCCCACCTTGCCGAGTCGAGTCCGAGTCACAAGTTCTCTTACCTCGATACGCACAAAATGATGATGAAACGTGATTCTATCAACTAATCTTACGTTTAATTTTCAAGTTTTGAATTATTATGTTACTGTTTTTAAACAATTATGTTAAAATTTGAAGTTTGGAAGATATTTTTAAAGTTTTATTACATATAATTTCAAAAATACTTATGTTTGTATATAAAATTCCAATCCGAGTTCTCCCCGAGTCAAGTCCGAGTTTCCAAAAACTCCTGACTCCTCCCCTCGCCGAGTCGATTCCGAGTCACGAGTTCTCCAACCTTGATACAACACATATCTGAAAAATAAGGTAAATTATAAAGAAATACCACATTGGTCCAAAAAAACTTATACAGAACAACATAGTTGAATATATAAAAACAGGTCATATTGACACACTATTAGGTATGCCTCTTCCAGTGAGTCCCTCCAGTCTTCACTAGTTGGCAAGAGTAGGGTGTATGGCACTTGTACAGGCCCAAACCTGTTCTTGAACTTCTTATCATTGTTCTTATTCACTATTATTTCCTCGATTTCTTTCAACTTCTTGCCGAACTTTTGGAATGCCTTCAATGGTTCTACATCCATGGTCCACTCGGGGCACTCTCGTTGCCCCAAATAGATCTCATCTGAGGTATGTCTCGACAATATCTCAATCAATGTAACGCTGAGAAGCGACTGTAGTTGAGGACTAACGGTTTTCAAGAAAAATTTCTTGGGATCGTCTTTAAGTTCATCATACTCTAGAGTGTCTGGTTCGGGCATTAACTTTTCAAACATTCATCATGTAAGAAACTTAATGTCTAACACTCTAAACTAATAACAAATGCCAAGATAAGGCAAAGTGGTCAACAACTGAGAAGAATTATTAGTCAAAACACCTAGCAGATTTTGAGCAAGATCGATACAAACCTTAATCATAAAAAACAAAATGGCCAAATGGGCACACACATATTCAACTTAGGAGGTGAAAGTGTGCAATGAAGACACAAAATCCTAACCAGAATCACATATAACAAACTTGATCAACAACACCATAAAACTATTCAACAACATAACCTAACAAAAACTCTGAAGCTAGCAGCAGATGCAGAAAACGAGGAAGAAGAAGAAGAAAAGAGATGTGGAGTCAGCCGTCAATGAAGAAGAAGAGAAGAGAATAGATTGACGAAAGCCGGTAAAAAGCCAGAAGAAGAAGTAGAACAAAAATGAAGAGAAGAGAGAAGAATAGTGGAGTCGGTGGGATGGGCGAGAAGAAAAAAAAAGAGTTAAATGCATTTTTGGTCCCTGTGGTTTATCAAATTTTGCATCGGCAGTCCCTCTCATCTTTTTTTCGCATGGATAGTCCCTGGAGGCATGTTTCACTTGCAACCATGGTCCCTCTTGACGGATCCGTTTGATTTAAGCCGTTAAGCCCATCACGTGAGCAACACGTGATGGGCATTTATGTATTTAACACATACCCACCTACCACCACTTTACCAGATGAATATATATATACACTAATAAACCCTAACTATATAAACCTACTTATTCTCTTTTTTTCTCATTTCACAATAAAAACACACATATATCTCTCTCCCTCCCACTCTTCCTCCCACTCTTTGGTAAATCCGGCCAACCACCTCCGTCAGCCGCCGGTGAATGACGGCCGCCTCTCCGTTCGCCGGAAACAGCCGACAGCCACCACAACCTCACCATCTCCATCTTCTTTAAACCATACAACTTTCTCCATACACTTCTTTACTGCCGCTGCTCTCCACCGACGACCGCCGCTCCTTGTCGCCGGAAAACCGCAGTCGACAGCCACCGCCACTACAACGGTAAAGGTTTTCTTGATTTCTTTTCTTTTGATTTTCCTTTTCTTTTCTTTTTATTATAGTTTTGTTTCTTTATTTATAACATTGTAGCCACCACCACCACCACAACCCACCACACCAACCGGTAAGACCACCACCGCAACACCACCCACTGGGCCACCAACCGCCGCGCATCGTACCAGGTTTCTTTTCTTTGTTTTTTTGATATTTATTTACTCTTATTTATTCATAATAATATATATAATAAATATTTCAGATTTATCAAATGGTTTTTCGATTTATTAATTATTAAATTTATATAATTTTCAGATTTCTTGAAGGAGCAAAAGTTTGAAGGATTGCATATATCATTGTTGTACAAATTAATGTATTATATATTCAATTTGTTTTCTAGTTATTGTGTTCTTTTATGTTTTTTGATGTAATTAAATGATTTATTTGGGTTTTTGATGTTATTGTTGTTGATGAAATTAATTTTAGTATACACTTCATTTGTTTACTTATAACTTTTATATGTTTTTCTTGATGATATTAGAGATATATGGCTTTTTATAGTTTGTATATGGTTTTTTTGTGATTTTGTTGATAAAAAGTAGTAAAATTATTGGTTGTAAAGAGGTTGTTGATATTTGTTAGTTTCATATTAATTTGTAAAAAAAACTATAATTTTTTTATAAAAAATAAATCTGTTTTTTTGACAAAAAAAACTATATATATATTCATCTGGTAGGTGGGTATGTAAAATACATAAATGCCCATCACGTGTTGCTCACGTGATGGGCTTAACGGCTTAAATCAAACGGATCCGTCAAGAGGGACCATGGTTGCAAGTGAAACATGTCTCCAGGGACTATCCATGCGAAAAAAAGATGAGAGGGACTGCCGATGCAAAAATTGATAAACCACAGGGACCAAAAATGCATTTAACTCAAAAAAAAAGAATCCCTTACGTGTAAGCCCGTCTAATGATGGGCTTTGGGCTTAACTACAGTAACTTCCTTACATCAATTTTTTTTTGAATTGTTATATATGCAAAACACAAATTTTTAAGAGAAATGCTATGTATACAAATCGAATACAAACATATTTTTACAAAATGATGTGGCAAATTTGATAGACCAATTAAATGTTAAGTTATTTTCTTTTTCTCCGTTCTCTCCTTTGATTTGATTGGTTAGACATGAGTTTGTAAAAGTTTGTTTGTAATTGGTTTGTAACTCTAGCATTGCTCAATTTTTAATGAATAACTTAACAAAAACTCAATATAAAAAGACAACTTTCATTGAGGTAAAACCTCAATGGTATCCCAGTCCTTCCATGAGGGTCTTGGGCCTGGGAGACCCAGGTTCGAATCCTGAAGGGCAAGGTTTACTCCTATTAATCGTCATGCTCTTTGGCGGATTAATAGAATGTTTTCCTCCCTCCGTGGTTCACTGAAAATTCGAATGACATCCTGTCCGAAGAACTTAGGGGCCGATAAGTGAGACGAACCGGCTCAGACCATTCGAACGTTAACACAGGAAACATGTATAGTATATATATATATATATATAGTAAAAAGTTAAAATGAGAACCACTAAATTGTCGAGAACTGCGAGAACTAGTATTTAATTAAAAGGTATAAGGATAATATGGTAAATTTATAAATACAAATAAATTAATTACTAAAAGAGAGTTAAAATCCCCTCCCTCCCCTCCCGAATCACCACCACACCCACTTAATTCGCTTTGCAGTTATGAGTTATCCCATATATCAATTAAAAAATTTCCACCTCTTTTATTCTCATGAATTCATCGATACTTCAGCGAGATTTAACAAAGGATTTACCACATATGAACAATACAAATACATGTGCGCAGACCCAAACAAAAACATGTGTACACTAAAGCATACATGTATCTATATCCCATTACCACATATGATAACTACAAACACATGTATACAAGCACAAACAAAAACATGTTTCTTGATAGTTGTACTCTACAAATACAGATTATTGTTAGTTCAAACAGAAACAAGTGTACGCATTGTTGTAGAAGGTTTGGAGTGAAAATTTTGTTGTTAATTTTGTTTTGCTTTTACGATTGGATTGAATCTTTATAGAAGTTTGTTTTAGTGAATCACGGAGTGAATTTGGGGCTGAGATTTGGACTTGATTGTATAAGGTTTTTTTCCATTAATAAATGGATTTTTATATTTCTTTTAATGCCGATTCTACCATTTATGCACGTTTTAGACTTCAAATAGACACTTTATTTACACAAATGACACTACATAATATTAACCATTGATTTACATACATGAATGGATCAGATTAGTTCTCGCAGTTCTCGACCTTTTATTGGTTCTCACAATATCTGCCCTATCTCTCTCTCTCTCTATATATATATATATATATATTATATATATAAATATATGAAGAAAAATCCATAATTTTATGGGGTATATATATATATATAATATATATATATATATAATATATATATATATATAATATATATATATATTATATATATTACACATTTTCAAATTGGAAAATAAATTACTGCTTAATCTTATGCTAACAAAATCTTAATTAACATAAATAATATTTAGCTTATATATTTAATCAACTATCACATATTAAATATTATATATAATTATATATATATATTTTATTTTTATTTTTTTTTATAGTTTTTTGATGTTTTTGGTAGGATATATTATGAAGTGCTAAAGGGATTTAAGGGAATAAGGGATTTGAACTAAGAGACTTGGATAGGAAATTAAGCTGCCATAAAAACTTGAAAATTATTATTGATATGAATTTGTTGTGTGTTTACAACTGAAACATAAGGTGCCTTATATAGGCATTACAATACAATAGATATTATAATCTAATAAATTGACGTGCACGATAAAAGAAAAGTTATTGATTACAAAAAGACAAACTTTAAAAAGAATATGTCGTCCACTATGTCGTCCACTGAATCTTGAATTATTGAGATTAAGACGTCATTGCTTACGTCATCTTCTAGAAGTCTCTGTGTGTACTGTCGATGGATACGGGTGAATGTACATCTTCATTGTCTTCATAATTTACTTCTTCTGTATTGAATATGTCTTCAATATTAATCTGTTCACTTTCTCCTACAAATGGTAAGGTCATCTGCCAATGGCTATGTCCCCATATTTGAATGTAATGTCCTTCTGCTAACAATTTGTATGGAGAAATTCTTGGACGTGGAATTTTACTTCTATCAACTAATGGTGTTTTCTGTCCTTCTGTTAATTTTGTCTAATCATATATATATATATATATAGGGGTGGGATAAATTGAGTCCAGCTTAATTTGAGTCCAAAAAGGGTCCATGTAACTTACACATGTGTAAGTTAACTTACACATGTGTAAGTTGTAAAACTTACACATGTGTAAGTTAACTTACACATGTGTAAGTCGTGGTGGCGGTGGTCGCCGTCGCCGGAAAATCATGGTGGTGGTCGGAGATGATGGTGGTGGTGGTGGGTTGGGGCGTGGTGGCTGTGGTCGTCGTCGCCGGAAAATCATGGTGGTGGTCGGAGATGATGGTGGTGGTGGTAGGAGGTGGTTGGAATTTGAGGAGATGAAAGAAAATCAATGGACTCAAATTGGACTCAAAATAAGCTGGACTCATTTTATCTTTTCCCTATATATATATATATATATTATATATAATACAAATATATATATATATATATATATATATATATATATATATATATATATATATATATATATATATATATATATATATATATATATATATATATATATATATATATATATATATATATATATATATATATATATATATATATATATATATATATATATATATATATATATATATATATATATATATATATATATATATATATATATATATATATATATATATATATATATATATATATATATATATATATATATATATATATATATATATATATATATATATATATATATATATATATATATATATATATATATATATATATATATATATATATATATATATATATATATATATATATATATATATATATATATATATATATATATATATATATATATATATATATATATATATATATATATATATATATATATATATATATATATATATATATATATATATATATATATATATATATATATATATATATATATATATATATATATATATATATATATATATATATATATATATATATATATATATATATATATATATATATATATATATATATATATATATATATATATATATATATATATATATATATATATATATATATATATATATATATATATATATATATATATATATATATATATATATATATATATATATATATATATATATATATATATATATATATATATATATATATATATATATATATATATATATATATATATATATATATATATATATATATATTATTTTGAGGACTAACGGTTTTCAAGAAAAATTTCTTGGGATCGTCTTTGAGTTCATCATACTGTGGAGTGTCTGGTTCAGGCATAAGCCTACGACTTAAAGTTGGACGATTTGGAGGGTATCCGGCATAAGGGTATTGTCCAAAGTTTACAGCCGCATGAAGGGCAGAAGTCACCCATATGATTATGCAACAACTGTCGATAACTTCTTCAACTGAACTCATTTTGGGCCACCATGTTTCGTGTTTTAAGTCACCATGTCCTTCCTCTCGAAGCTCCTTCCACCATGATTGCAGTTCAACGTCTTTTTGTACCATCTCATCGTTTTTGTAATAAAATTTGCAGTAATCTTCAACCCATGTTTTAATGGCTGACCAAATCTCAAGCCCGTCCACAGCGTATGGGTAGTCCTCAATTACTAGTCGAAGACCATGAGGAGAATTTGAGTCCTCAACTGCCATTCCCCTGTATATATACATACATATTAAACGATATATCCACTAATCCGTTATACTAATTAGTAACCAAAATACTTTTCAAAACAGTCTTAATAGTTGGCTTTTGAGGGCCGGTTGGATGAGTTGCATACCTTAAAATAAGGTCTGTTGGAAGAGCCTGGTTTGGGAAAACCCAGTCCTTGTATATCTTAGAACATATTTCAATTGAATATTTTCCGGTAAAGAAAGTTCTTTCAATAACACCTCCACTACTGATCAAGATATTCCTGGCAGAAGCGTTGATCTTCATTGTATCACGGAAATTGAAGCACACTCAGTTGCCTATTTGTTGCTATCACAAAGGGTTCAACAACCGCATGTGTATGCAACCTGTAGATTACGAAAAAGATATTAATGAATAGGATAATACTATATAAGAAACTGAAATCAGTAAACCGTTACGTAGAATTCTATATTTTCTTATTGTACCAGTGACTAATGAGTTGATGAACTCCAGTATCGTTCACCGCTACATATGTTTTAGCCAACTGCCATATTTCAGCTTCCACTCCAACTTTTGATGGAATGCATACTTTGCTAATAGCACCAAGTTCCATCTTTTTGTAGAATGAGCAAAGCTCGTGTGGCATAAATCTTGCTAGAAGTTGAATTTATCCGCCTCACGTAAGGCATCAATGAGTCGTGATGATCCAGCATAAATAGTCTCTTGGCTTTTAGCACCTATACAGAATATTTAGATGATGTTTTAAGCTATAAATATATAAAACATACTAGATTAAACTAATAAGAACAGATACTACACTTGATCCATGACAATCGGCTAGCTGAGACTACCTCTTGTACATCTAAACTGTCGAGATGTTCTTCAATGTGATATGATCTGATTGAACTAATTTGGTTACCGTAAACCTTGACATCCAACTTACTTATTGGAGGAAATTCCTACAAAATATGAGATTTAAGCATGTCAAATGACAAAAACATTGGTTTCTCTCAATTTCTTTCTTAAGTCAAACTTCACTTGACTTTTTTTCTTCCTCTTTTGAATTAATCTAATTCCAAAGAACTAACAACTTACTTTCAAGAGTTGAATCGACACAGGGTTGACTCCAGCCAGCATTTCTCTTGCAAATTCTTCATCCGTGCTCCATGCATTTGGGTCAGCTGGTTAAAACATCACAAAATGGTCGGATTAAATTCGTCAGAACCCAATAGAGTATTATATAATGCATGTATAGGATTGATATAATTGTGTATTCTATAAAAGCATGCATGATCTATATCAACATGTAACTTGTGTGTACAAATCTTTGTTCAGTTGTTCCCTGCAACCCATTACAAAAGACGTCACAACTGGGACAGCAGAATTAGTACCATTGATGACTTGTGGTGTCGAGTATTTGGAAAGACCCTCGCCATCAGATCGGACAATTTCCTTGAGCACTTGGATTGGGATGTCTTTTAGAATAAAATCAAGGGAAGGGCCCTCAGGAAGCTTGATTCCTCCTTTGTAAAGCTTCATGACATCGTCTAATGAGTCGAATTCATCTAGAGTGGTGTCAGATAAAGCTTCAAACTCCGGCAAAAGTAATTTAAGGACAGATTCTAGTCCATAGGCCAAAAAATCAGATCTTTTTATGTGTCCAAATCGCTCATCTCTTGGAACATATATCTTAGAACTCTTAATAAATGAAAGCCTGCTCTCATATTTTGGATCTGCCAAAAGCCCAAAATACCTCTTAGGATAACTAATTTTATTTTTTGAAATAGATTTCAGGATATTTATAACTTAAGCATAGATAATCAGTGTTTGCATGAACATGATTTTATCCAAGTGACCTGATTCGGCTGGTGGCCGGCCTGTTCTTCCCCTACGAGGGTATGGATACTCAGACGATCCCCCAATAATTGGGCGCTTTTTCTCCTCATCATCCGGATTTGACAAGTCATTGTACACAGCATAGTCATAAACCCTGTCCCATTCTTCAAGCATTCCGGTCCCATTTCCTCTCAAGGTTACCAATTCATCCTCTCTGTAAGGACGTAGGAGTTCAGGAGTCTCACTAGGAAGATATGCCTGCACCATTGTTACAGGGAATCTTAAACTCGAGCAACGATATGTATATGTTAGAATTGAAAGATGTATAAAACTAGACATTTTTGTTCTAATAGGTACCCGATTAGAGAAGAATATACGATCTTTGGTGTAATTTTTGGCAGGGTAAACCCACGAGTTACAAACAAAATGGACTTCACCATGACTAGGAACATTTTCAAGAGTGAGTGTCATAAGGTAAAATTCACTGTGGTGGAAATTTTGGACAATAAAAGCTCCTGGTAGTCCAAACTCTTCATCCCATTCAAATGTGACTTCAAAGGCTGATTCTTCAGCGGTAAGAGGGGCGATGGTGCTGATCCAGTCCTCCAAGATTGCTGGTTTTCCAGCAAGCTTGCCTCTCAACCCTTTTTCTGCAGCACAAAAACACATGAATGTAACCAATGTTTTCTGGTTTTTTGAGAAGTCCATTAGTTAAAATCATACACTTCTGTCACTTCCCTTTTAAGTTTATCTTAAACTCGTCCAATTCAAAACTTTATGTAGTAGTCATCAAAGATCATTGATAAATGCAGTATGGATTACATACTGTGTTCTTTTTAAACGATAACATCAATAGTTGAGATTATACTAGTCATATTTCTTCAACATCAATATCTTGTTAACCCGTTTTTATTTTTTAAAATTGATTGAGCTTGTTGAAAACTTGTGGGAGAAAAGAGGTGGAAAAGTTGTATAGAGGTTGAAAAAAGAAACTATATATTGCATAGGTTAATACAAAAACAATGTAAAGATGGTGTAAGAATAGTGAGAAAACAGTATTTTCCCCGAAAAGACTTGAACTTGAAATTCAGGCAAAAGTATTAATATCTGTAAAATTTTTAAAAAATAGAAATCCATTGTGTATATAGCCCAATCAAAAGTTACATGGGCAAGTATCTACAAAGCAAAACATATGTTC
Source organism: Erigeron breviscapus (assembly GCA_034093135.1). Classification (NCBI taxonomy): domain Eukaryota; kingdom Viridiplantae; phylum Streptophyta; class Magnoliopsida; order Asterales; family Asteraceae; genus Erigeron; species Erigeron breviscapus. Next base: position 15,729,067 of record CM067172.1, on the reverse strand, counting down.
ACATTTTAGGCCTTTTAACCTTTATTTGAAATTAGGAAAAAGAGTCTAGATTCTGGTTAAGACAACATATCTTGTTTTCATATTCGATCCTTAAAAAAAAAACATATGAAAATATCTAAGTAGTATACCTCCATAATTTGAGTTAAATATCTCAATGTGACAAATGAGAAACTAACATTTTCGTCGATATCTATCTATATGTCCACAGGGAAATACTTTTGTCAAATCTTATATTTTATTGATTAAAAAAGCACATTTATAACTTATATTAAATAACAGTCCCCTTCTATATCGATAATAAAGATTTAATTGGTGTATTTAAATACATTAAACTAACTCTATGTAAATTAATATTTGTATATAAAGTTCATCAATATATAATTCGCAAAGTCGAGCTCAAATTATTTGTAGCCAATATTAAAATACGAGTACATAATCTAATACTCAAACAATAATTTGAAAGTCCATTACTCATAGTTCAATGTAAGACTAACTCGAGTTAACAAGAAAGGTATTGGTTTTAAGCTATTCCACTACAAATAATGTTGCATTTGTCCACACTTTTAGTTAGCGTGAACAAATTAAAAAATTTGTCACGCTTTTATGTTTGTAAAAATATAGAGAACTAAAAGTGTGTAAAAATTAATCTACACTTAAAATTGTGGGATTCTAAAAGTTCACACTTTTTAGTGTGGACTTTCATATTTAATTTGTAACACCACATTTGTCCACACTAACTAAATATGTGGCGTGGACAAATGTGGTGTGACAAATTAAATATGAAAGTTCACACTAAAAAATGTGAACTTTTAGAATACCACAATTTTAAGTGTGGATTAATTTCTACACACTTTTAGTTCTCCATATTTTTACACACATAAAAGTATGACAAATTTTTTAATTTGTTCACGCTAATTAAAAGTGTGGACAAATACAATATTATTTGTAGTGTTCGGTGTTCCTATTTGGTATGATGCGTCCCCTCAGCTCTTTCAAGGTGTACTGTGTGCATCTCGCTAAGTCTAATTAGGGTGGTGCACGTAAATGCATTCTAGCTCATATATAAATATATAATGTAAATCAAAATCCATACTACAAAGCTAGACGGGTTGACAATGAAGCTAGTCAATGGTGGTGGATACAACTTTTTTTTGGTAATTAATTATATGTGTCCTACTCGCTTTGAGCAGACTAATCCCAAAAGCTGACTCGTTTTGGTGACCACTAGATGACAACACCAAATACCAAAAAAATATTCCATGGAATAAAAACAGATCTTTTTTTTATATAAAAATGGGCTGGTTTTCGTTTCTTTTATAAATATGGGTTATTTTTTAATTTCTTTTGTACAAATGGGCTATTTTGACATTATGAACCCCATCAAAACTTGACTCTCATTTCTTTATTTTTAAAATTTCATTTATAACCCTATAGTTTGTATATACTATTGTTATTTGCCTTCATTCAACAGTATATTTTATATATAATTTAGTTTACATATTAGTGTTAGGTTTATATATCTGATTATAAATATAAATATAACCATTTATGATGCTTGCATTATTAAAGTAATTCAACTAAATTAATGGTTAAATTATTGCATCAACTGCGTATACAACTATTAAGTATAATATATCTATGTTGAATCCAAGATGATAAACCAAACAGCAAGATACAAGCTAAACTATAGTTCTATACAAAATAAAACTATTAAATGAAGACAAATAAGTATAAATGTATATAAGTATAGGGTTATAAATTAAAATCTAAAAAATAAACAAATCACACTTTCAAGTCTTGGTGGGGTCCATAATGTGGAATAACCCATTTGTACAGAAGAAAATAACCAAACTAACCCATATTTACAAAAGGAATGCAAAACTAATCCATTTTTGCAAAAAAAAACTCAATAAAAACAAGGGAGTAGGTTTAGGATCAATCAAGTGTGGAATATATTATACGTATTGATTATTGAACATGAATGGTGGCATAATACATGTATTAATTAACAAAAGCATTTAAAGAGTTACTGTCAGCAATTTGTATTCGCAGTTGGCATATTATAAACTATGTCCTATGAGAATCTGAGTTGCCCAGGTATCATGACAATTTGATTTGAATAGTTAATTAATTAATTTACCCTAAATTGTATGGTATGGAATCCAGAAAAAATAAGTGTAATCAATGATAAAACTCATTCGTTGTGTTCTAAAAAAAACTCAAGTACTTCGAGCCTCACTTATACATCGCTTTGTGAAATATTCAAGGGCAACGACAGATTTGAGCGACTGGTTCTGAGTCACAAGGGAGGGTTTACGGGCATGCCCACTCGTGCAAATTGGGGGGCCGCTCTTAAGGTTGACATTTTAGTACATATATATACATCACTAAGCCAGCTAGCTAGCCGTTCAAAAAAAATTATGGTATTGGCTTTTTGGTATGGTATGATATATCATATATGCATGGTCTGGTTTGTGTACGTACTTTAGCTTCTTGCAGTTTTAATGTTTCATCTACTTTTGAGAAGGTTTAAAAAAAAAATCCGTTCAGTGTTATGTTTCAATATCATATAATTTTGCCAAAAACAACAAATCTAATATGTAGTAAAAACATTCATCTGAATTAGTTGTTAAAAAAGTTTATATTGCCTAAAATTAATTAATGAAATGCTTCTACTTTTAAATTAATCTTCTGTAAAAACGTATCTATATACGTATATTAATTTGTTCAAAGCCAATTAAAAGAACAATATACTGTAGTTAATTAGTACTCGATGAAATGTCCATATGTATTACGCCATGCATGCAATGTCCATATAGACTTGCCCTTTTCGTGAAGTCGATGAAAGGATGTACATATATATATAGGTGCATATATAAATTGTTGGAACATGTTAGATTGTGCACCAAATTGGTGTCAAGATGCATGAATAACTATACTTAATACTATACTATTATATATTATATGGAAACAAATACTTGGCGTCTAGCTAGTCAAATGCGCGCAGTTTTTAAAAGAGTTTAAGCTGATGGCGCGGTTGTGTTCGTCCAGATCAACCAGTTCCATCACAACCATTCAATCTTGGGGTTTATTTATCTTATAGATGACAATTATCGTATTTAATTTTTAGATATGAAAACAAGATATATATAATTCTATATGTACATGGAAATAATGTTGAGAAGAGTCGAATCAAATACCAGAGGATGATCTAGGATCAGCATGAGTGACACTAATGAATTGAATAGAGATATGTTGGCCGAACAACTCATGAGCTCGGTCCAAAACCGACGCCCCCAAGTCATTGAAGTCGAGCACGTTCTTCTTCATCAACACCACTTTCCCTTTGACAATCGTCGTCGACGTCTTCTTGATCTCATTGTTTTTTCTCCGCAATAAGTTCGCGAACTTACGAAATAAGTCATCCATCTGTTAAACTATATATGATTTGATCGATCTCTACTTTCTTTTTAGAGATAAAAAGAAGCCTAGTAGTGAAGGTGTATATATCTCAATGAGACTGGATTAGTTGATATTTATATATAGACTTAAATCATGGGCATATATATATATATATATATAATATATATATATATATATATATATATATATATATATATATATATATATATATATATATATATATATATAATATATATATATATATACTAGCATTTTACCGCGCAATGCGCGGCGGCGGTGGTATCGGGTGGTGGTGGCGGCGATGTGTGGTGCTGTGGTTGTAAATTATTTCATTAAAGGTATTATAGGTATTTTAAGTGGAGATGTTTAAATTAATGAATAAAAGGAGAATTAATTAATTCATTAAGGAGTAGAATGGTCATTTCGCATGGGGACATTTTTATGAGTGTTGAAAAGTGTTAGGAGAGAGAGTGTGATAATTTTTATAAAGTACTAGAGATATGTATATATTGAAACCAATAATTACTAACCTTAATCATTCGTCATGCAATTGTCTATCTGCATATGTCACAAGTTGATATTAATAAACAGTGATTAGTCATGACCAATCCAACTTATATTATATATGAAGTATGCTACACGCTTTTTATTTAAAATGCATCTTGTATGCTACACCCTTCTTATTTGAAATGCATCTTGTAGTTTATCTATATCTATATATAAATATTATATATGGTTTTTTGCTAATGCTGAGTAAGTATGAGTTGAGATTTCTAATTGAAATTATATAATATTATATGTTGACACATTCTTTTCTTTAGTAATCAATAATATTGTATCGATTGATCTATAATAAGTTAATTTTATCTAAATTTCATCACAATAAAATATTAAATTAGATTGGTATCCTATTTGGAAGTCAAAATTTATCCATTCGTAAAGCTCAAGTCTAAGTATTTACTCCCCAAGTTTTGGTTTTGGAGTGGTTGGCTTCTTTTCAAGCAACAACCAAGCATGTGAAGATGTTTGAGGCGATTTTTGTCATTTAGTGGTCGTTATGGAAATATCAAAATAACGTGGTTATCGATAAGGATGTGACAACGGTGAAAAAGTTTATAACTCCATTGTTTCATTATTATTTTATGATTGTCATTTCATTGTAAGGGGAAGGGAGTGGATGGTTTCAACTTCATCTCCCTTCAACTATCCAATCAAATTACTCTCTCATTTCAACCCTCCAACCTTTTTTTCAACCTTTTTTAGTGGCAACCGAAACTCCCAACCTTTTCTTCACATTTTAATAATTCATCCTTAACATTTATAAACTTTACATAACTAACCCTTTTTTAATTTATATCTTTTATTAATAACAAAACACATTACATAACTCTTAAAACACATTACATTTTAAAAGTAAAAAACACACGTACGTAATAAAAACACACAATGCATAACTTAAAAAAAAACATAACTACTCTTCATCGTCATCATCTTTGATTGACATTTGATCATAAATGCCGAAGCAGTTTATGAGATGAAGAAATGAGTGTTTAATATGTTGTAATGTTTCTAAATTATGTTCTTATGTTTTTAAATTAAGTTGTAATGTTAACTACTTTTAATTAGTTTATGATGGTTTAAGTAGTTTTAATTATGTTGTAATGTACTTTTTTAACAAATAAAATGGCATTTTAAGAATTAATATGGAGTGTGTGTTGTGTTTTTGGAAGTTTAAATGGGTATATATATATAAGAAAATAAAAAAAAACTTTCAGCATAATTACATCTTCGGTCCCTGGCGCCTCTTTTCTTCCACCTTTGGTCCTTGTAACGGTTACTTCAAGTTTCCAAATATGTCACCTTTAGTCCCTGCAGGTCCAACCTTTCTTCAACCCTTTGCGAGTTCAAAGCTCGCTACCTCCATCTCGCGCGCAGCTCGCTCTGGTGGCACCCGAAACTCGCTCCAACCTCCCCAGCTCGCACCCATCTCGCTCAGCCCTCCCCTTCGACTCCCTCCACCCTAAAAAGGTGAAATTGTAATGGTCCTTTTAACGTATCAGTTCCATACACTGATACACGTTTATTTTTCATTTTGGCATCTTAGCTGAAATTTTATTAATACATATAATTTGGGTATTAAAAAAAAACGCTTAGTCCAGAATTATTGACTAGTTTAACCCAAGGTTGTAAAACTCCCCCGAGTTGGCCGAGTACCCAAAATAAACTCTTGCCTCTCCACCTCGCCGAGTCGAGTCCGAGTCACGAGTTCTTCAACCTTGATACGAACAAAATGATGATGAAGCGTGAATCTATCAACTAATCTAACGTTTAGTTTTCAAGTTTGAATTATTATGCTAATGTTTTTAAATAATTATGTTTAAATTTGAAGTTTGGAATATATTTTTAAAGTTCTATTACATATAATTTCAAAAATACTTATGTTTGTATATAAATTTCCAATCCGAGTTCTCCCCGAGTTGAGTCTGATTCTCCAAAAACTCCTGACTCCCCCGTCGTCGAGTCGAGTCCGAGTTACGAGTTCCCCAACCTTGGTTTAACCTAATTAATCCTTGGATCATTGACTAGTTAACCTGGTTTAACTTATTTTTATTCAACCTTTGACGTAGATAGCATTTATGCAGTTAACTGCATAAAACATCCCTGCAGTTACAAAGAGTTTAAAAAAAATAACTTTCATATTAACCCTTCAAATTTTAAAATGTACAGAATTAGTCCCTGCAAAACAACTTCCCAAAAATTAAAATATCCGTCTCATAACTTAAAAGAACTTTGTGAAGCGTAGAGAGAAAGTTTCAAATTACACCCGCCAAATAAAAACTCCTTTCCCCAAATCTTCAAAATTCCCGCAAACCAAAAACCCTAATTTTGCTTCTTCTTTTTCTTCAATGAAATAAAAGAAACATTTTTTTTGTTTAATTCTGATAGAAAAAATAGAAAATGGAAGAATCCTCACAAGAAAATTCGAAAATATTCAGCGTTAGAATAGTATCAATTGATTACTATATGTCTCCCCCAATTCCAGACCTTGATTTTTCTTACAGTAGCTTTCAAGGTATTTTTTATCCATTTTATCAAATTCTATAATATGTATCGAACTTTAAATCAGTTTCGCTAATTTTGTGTATCCAATTTTTAAATATTTCTATTTTTTATGTATCTAAATAAGGTCACCAGAATATCGATTAGGCTGCGTATATTAGACTCAAAAGGATCCGTTTTCGTTTGTCCGTTTTGCCAAATTAAATGGATGACGCGTGTCAACTTATACTGAATATGTGTCATATGAACAAAAGTGGTTACTGGTTAGATACATAGAATAGGCGTTGGACCGAAGTTCAATGTAGTTTCGAATTTAATTACGTATCCGTTATGTAAAATAGAGATAGTTTATGGTTTGCTTTACGAGTTTTTATTGGAAATGCAATTTTTTGGTTGTGTTATATATGTATATATTTGTGAATGTATGTATAGGTGGGAAGGTGAATGAGGTTCCTGTGATTAGAGTATATGGGTCGACACCATCTGGTCAGAAGACTTGTTTGCATATTCATCGAGTAACTCTCTTATGCATTTACTCTATCTATCACAGTTTTTGCCTTTTTTTAGTTGCTTTTAGTTTTTACTTTCCTTTAGGTGCCCGAGGACCAGTTGTTCAAATAATTTGAGTCAATTTAGTGGATGAAGTTTATCGTTTTTTCTTACGCCGAGAAACTGTAAGGGTGTGTTTTGTTACCGAAAAGTTTCTCTAGTTTTGCATTGTTATATTTTTTCATGAAAATGAAAGGCGTTTCTTTATCTATTGAGAAAGTTTGAAAGTGCATTCATTTGTGTTCATTTTAAAATTTGGAACATACGGAGATTTCCATTTACTGAAATAGAAATTAGTTGAGAACTATAAAAAGTGAGTTTTCTTGAGTGCAGTTATATAACTTAGATTTAGGAGTTATCTGTTTTTAGTGAAAAGATCTTATTTGAAAACGTTTTCCCCTTTTAAGGTGTTACATGAAATTTTATCTGGAAAACAGTGACACCATTTTACAACTAAATAGGGTCTAAATGTCCCACAAGATGGGAATTCGACTGTACGTTGGGTAATAATAAGGAAAGCCTAGATACAAGCGGGGGTGGATATCCATTGCTATCATAATACAACGAATTCTCGGGGTGTGGGCAGTCAGTATGTTTAGAAGGTTAGTTTGCTGGACTGGTCCTTGGAGAAAGAGTAATATTTAAATCTTCAGAACTCGACATTTATTGGAATATGCAACTGAGCGAGTGCACGTGGTTGACAGTTGACACTGTATAATCGAGTTATATTTTGCTGATACAGAGGGCTGTTATCATCTGTTTAGTCAAATTTTATGCAATATAACTTATCTTGATTTTAATGCAGGCTTTGCCTTATCTATATGTTCCTTGTTCGGATATAGTTCAGCAACCAGAGTTGGAAGGTATTCCGTATTTTCTCTTTTTGGGTCATTGTTTGTTGGAATACATTTTTCATCTGGAAACTCATTTGACCAGATTTAATGTTGACTATATGAATGATGTTTGAAGTTTATGACATGGGTTTTGAATTTTGATATTGCTTTTTGTTGGATATATATTTATAATGTTTTCATGATATGTGATGACATTTTGATCATATCATTAATAGTCTGTTTGATCATCTTTGACTATTGTTCAGGTGATACTTGTGTGAGAGTGATATCTTATGCTCTTGAGAAGGCACTGAAGGTATTTGGTATGAGAAATGTGGATTTGCATCTTTTACTGTTTAAGTGTATGTACTAATGTCAATTTGATTATTCTTTCAATCTTAAAGCTCAAAGGTAGTACCGGTTCAAAACGGCAGCATGTGCATGGCTGCAGTCTTGTTCGTGCAAGAAGGTTCTACGGTTATGATGCATCTGAGCAACTATTCGCAAAGCTCTACCTGTATCCATTGCTTTTGCCATTTAAATTCACATGCATGTGATTTGTAAGATATATATTTTTTTCTGCATGTGTGCCAATTCTTGCAGCAAGAGAAAATTTATTGATCTTACATATGTTTCATTATGTTGTTCTCTGATGCTATTTAAGTATCTAAATCATGCAGTCCCTTTTGTAAATTACTGGATGGGGCATGGTACTTTTCTTACTGCTGCTTTATATTCTATTGATGGTTGCAGCTATGATGCTCAATCCGTATGTAGCTAAAGTTTTTTTTTTTTTTATTATGTTTCAAAAGGAAAGTTTTCTGATCAACTCAAAAAGTATGACCAATTTTTGGAACTTAGTATTTACTTTTTCATGGTTTATTTTGTTATCTGTGTGTGTGTGTGTGTGTTAGTGTTCTCTCTTTTTTTTTAAAGGAAATAACTAAAAACGAACTGAAGATCGTGGATCTGTGATCCTCTCTAATAGGATAAAATAGTTAAAAATCTGAAGTTTGACAATCTTTTGTTTTTTTCTTAAAACCCAAAGTTTAATGATCTCTATTCTTTTGAGTTATGCTATTGGCTTCTTGACAAAGATCAAAGGTATCATCCACAGGATGTCTCTCGCGCAGCGAATCTTCTTTTGGTAATTATTTTTAAGCTTCTATATGTTAGTACTGCTATGTATCGAGAGTTCATCTACACTTTTAAAAAAAACAAAGTTAGTCCTTCATACATTTCATTGCTAACCAATCCACTGCTGGCATACTGTTTAGAGTGGTTCAGTTCTCGAGAAGAGTTTGCAGCCCCATGAATCGCATATTCCATTTCTTCTCCAGTTCCTGGTAAACACATCTTTGCTAACAAACAATAGCATATGAAATGTTTTGCTTTGGTTATGCACCTGAATATTTGTTATTATTAGCTTTTTTATACTTAATTCTCATGAGATCATCGTATAGTGTAATCTGTTTGGTAAAGTTCTATTAAATCAGTTTTTTTTATTGTTTCATCCACTGATTTCTATCAACATTTTTGTTGGTCAACATATGTAGATTGATTATAACTTGCATGGCATGGGGCACCTACATGTATCAAAGATAAAGTTCCGCCATCCAGTACCGCATGTGTGTACAAAGCAGAAGACAAATTACGATCCCCAACATAAGCAACAGACAAATAAGTCTTTTATAGTAACTGACTCTCAGGTTATTGTTGTAATGATTCTTAAGTTTATGGTTTTTCAATAGACACGAATGGGTTCGTTGTATTAGAGGTGGAAAAAGGGCTGGGTTGGTCAACGGTTCCAAATGGGTTTTAGTTGACATGTATAATTTTTAATACTTCCCTAAATGGATTGACACATTATTATCTTTAATCTGGCTATTTGAATTTGACAAACCACCCAATTCGACAGCTTTATAACTAAACTGGACAAAATCACCACCTTTAATGTGAATGTACCATATAAACTCACTTGCTACTATTACGCGGGAATCCGTCAAGTCAGGCAGATTCAAGTGCTAATGTTTGTCTAGAGTCACCAATCTGGCTGTCGTCCACTATTCCAGACACTTGGATTTGGCATTTCCCCAGTCAAGATCCAGAGTATAATCTTGCTAAACGACAGAGTGTCTGTGAACTTGAGGGAGATTCTGCTATTGATGGTTAGTTCTGTTTTTAGAGTTTCTACACTATTTTCATGGATCCTTCTAGGACATGCTATTGGGTAATGCCTGATTTATACCAATTCGATATATGGCAGATATTCTTAACCAGCAATCTAAGCTGTACTCATCACTGTCACAAACCCTTTCAGATGCTAGAATGGTTCAGTCACTCATTCCAATTTGGGAGGTATTAATCAATATTTGTGATGTAGTCTTAATTCCACTTGATCATAACCTTTAAGTTTCACTTAATTTTCTATTTTTACAGGAATTTGAGAAGACTGGAATGAATATGGAAACTATGTCATCTGATCCAGGAAAACCTAGCCCGCATAATGTTTTGAATACTTTGTCAAATAAAGCAGAGTTTGAAAACAAACTATTGGAATTGTGCAATACAGAAAATTCTTCACCATGTACTCCAGTAAAGCCTACTAAAATGTTCTCACAATCTATAAGATCTTTCAGTGATGGAAAAGATATGGTTGAAAGGGGATATGCCAACCTTGAAAAAGAAAGCAGCAAACTTTTACAGGCATCAAATCAAACCACACTTCTGTTATCACAAGATTCTCAACGTCACTATGCTGCAGAAGATCCTGAGGCTTTGAGGCTTCTAAACTGGCTAGCATCTTCTCAAGCTGCAGAAGATATAAACTCGGATGATGAACTTAGAAGGGAAACCATTTTAAGCCCAATGATGCCTGCAACAACTATTAACGAGGTGCTTGAAAAAGCTGATTTAGAATTTGTAAGTGCATCCCAACAAGAGTGTCAAGACATCCTTGATTCTGTTCAAGTTTCAACAGATATAGAAGGTAAAGCTCAAAGTAAAAGTAAAAATGAGTTGTCTTCTCATCTATCATCAATGAAAGAGATTCCTCAAGTGGATGGCTCTGAAGATAGTAAAAAACTGATCCATCATACTGGCAAAACATCTAAGTTAGAGAAGAGCAAAGAAAGAGTGAAGCTTGCTTCTGGATCTAGTGTTAACAGGAAACACAAAAGGAAGGGTCCCCAATGGAGCTCTTTGCCGTTTTCTTTGTCCGAGAGCATGATTGATGGTCAAACATCGGATGTCAAAGGTGGTAGATGTGAAAGTGATATGAAAACTGATACAGAAGCTTGTGCTGGAAGTACAAGTGTTGGATGCTCAGTTCGGGATCTTATGAGGAGAAAGCGTTGTAATCGAGGCGAGTCTCCAAAAGTTGAAATTCATTATGATGTAAAGGTTACACCAGAGGAGGAATGTAACTATACTTATTCCTCTTCTAAACAAAGGAGCGATCAGCAAGATATCAGCTCTCCTACCGATTCCAAATCAGGGTGTTCTTTTTCTGGTGATCAGCAAGACATCACTCCTCCTACCAGTTACAACATGCTATATGGATCCCCTCCAGTTAGTTCATCACCAACACTTACACCTGAAGGTTGTGCTCCTGCAGATGGATATAAGACTGAAAAAACAGGTCTTGATTCAGCTTTATTTCTGTTACAGCAGACACCTATTTCTTGGTTCGCTATGATTATAACTAAAGAAATTTTTTCTGTACTTGTTTTCTAACTTCAAACGTACTTATATAGAAAATATGTCATCTAAGTTGTGAGGGAAGCTTTCTAAGACGACTCACGTTTTAGGTGATGAATTTTAATAACAAAAAGTTTAAGGTTGACTTTTTCCAAATGATTGTTTCTATAGCCTGAGAGTCTTTATACTCAAAGTGTTCACTTATTTACATTTTAGTATATGTCAAAAAACTTGTGATAGATAATTGAGACAAGTTGAAGGCCAGTAGTGGTGGTGGGTGGGTGTTTGGGGCTGGGGCGCTGGCGATAAATGGATTCTGATGTTTGAAATAGAGACGATGGCTTTGAAGGTGTAAAAGATAACTAAAATATGTGAGTTGATCTTCGTGAGGGTCCATTTATTTGTATTAGACTATTAGTTGTGTCATGGGTCCGATCACAATCTATTTAGTTGGGTTAGATCAGTTAATTAATCATCCGATCCAAATTCAACCAATAGACACAACTGGAGCACTTAGTTTTTAAGTTTTAAGGAGACCAAAGTTCCATAACTCTCCTTATATAAGGCATGCTTAACTTTGTTGCTGCTACCTTAAATGAAAGTCAACACTCTTTGGGTGTGTTTGAATTTACATGTCGTTCTCTACCATTATAGTAACTACACTGTATAACCGTTTGTTGCAATTGGTAAGTAATCTAGTTTTTGCAACATGTAGTTGATGATAAAGGCACTGCTGAGCAGCCTTCATTCATTGATGAGAATGATGAAGAAGATAAACACCCCAAGTCTATAATGGATGGCTCCATTCTTCATCAAGGACAAGGCATGGGTGCGCTTACGAACTATCATAGTGATGGCTCCCGTCTGTACATGTTTACACCTGCAATTTTACCCCCATCAAGAGATGATGTTAATAAATGGCTGCTTCATTATGGTATGGTTCATCCATCTTTTGATGAAAGTTTGTAGTTTAGGAAATATTCTTATCTTGATTCTTTGGTATCAGATGTCTCGAGAGAGAATATAAATGCATCAATAGAAGAATCTTCTTCACCAAAGGGTAAAGCCTTTTTGCAGTTACCATCTTCAGGTTGACAAAATATTACAAAAACATAGTAATTGTTTGGTGCATGCAGGTTCTCTTCGCGATGACATAGATTCACAAGATTTTTCTGCTAAGCCTGTCATGGACTCAGGCTCAACATCTAGCATTAAACCTCATCTGGATCATGTAAAGGAGTTTGGCCTGGAACGCCATGTTATGAAACCAAAAAAATGTTCTCCTGGTGTGTCAGCAATATCACAAGATATCTCTCAGATATCGGGTCCTGAAGGAAAAAAGCTGACTCCTTTGAGTCAAGCGGGCTTTAGGGATCCTGCAAGTATTGGTGCAGGACAACAGCTGACGACGTTTAGCATAGAGGTTCAATTGCTCTTTTAAATATCATTGTATAAAATTGAAACATACCCCCTTTGTTTGCATCAAGGAATAACTGAATTAGTGCAGAAATCTTATGGAAGAGTCACTCTCATTATACATTTTGCATGAAGTATATAGTATCAAAGTTTGTCAAAAAAAGGTTGATAAATAGAAATGACAGTTATGTCTGACTTATAGAACACTTATTGACAGGTCCAAGCAGATTCTAGGGGAGATTTGAGACCCGACCCACGATTTGATGCCGTCAATTTCATAGCAGTTGTTATCGAGGAAGATGATGAATTTGCAATCAATAGCTATGTTCTCTTGCGCAGTGAGATGACAACTGTTAGAAGGTGCACCATTTTTATTAGTTCTCATTTACTTTAGAATTAGATGCATAAAAGACAAGGGAAACTCATCATACAGAAAAAAGTTATTTCGTCGTCAGATGACCGGGAAACCTATTGTCTTAAACTTGAAAAAGGAATTCTTTACATGAAAAGAACGGAACTTCATTTCGTCTAGTCCTTGAACATGAAAAATCATTGTAAAAGGAATTGAGCTTTCAGAGAACACTATTCTTATAGATTGAGGTTGTTATTCATACCTTAAACAAAACATATACCTAAAATTTCAATGCTTTTTAAATAATACATAAACTTGAACTCAAAATTAAATAATAAATGTATAAAAAATTAAACGAACTTGAGATTCCATGCTTTTTTATGAAGGTGATGCATTGATGTTTGTTATTGATGATTAATAAAAGAGAAATTTATGTTGGTTTTAAATTTTGGTTTTGGGGGATTGAATTTGTGTTCTTGCTTAGTTGCTTGGTTGCTTATGATTTTGAAAAATGGATCAGTTTGGTGTTTATGATGTATTTCAGTGATGTGACATTGAACTTGCAGCCATCAAACCAGTTATGTTACATTGTTCCTAATTAGTCTTTTTTTAAAAGATTTTTTAAGCTCAAGGATTACAACATAAATTTGAGTTTGAATTTTATTGATATCTATGAAAGAAACTAAGAAATTGTATAGTTCCTCATTCTTTTCCTTTTTAATGTTTATGTGCTATCGTTAGTTGATTGATCATTTTCCTTTTTAGAAAGGATAATGATAAATCAACTAACTCATATGCCTAAAAAATCAACCAACTACAAATATGAAAATTTGAGTAAAGTGCATACTGTATTGTAACATTTAATTTTTTTGTGTCCAGTTAATTAAAAAAAATAACTCTAGTGGTTCGTATTTAGCTCTCTTCTATAAGCACTGGCATCCGTTTTCCTGGTATTTTTCTACTTACATGGAGTTTAACTGAACAGAAATCTGGAAGGTATAACTGGTTGCAAGTTGATAGTTTGCACCCAAGAGAAGCATTTGTTCAGTGAGTTCGTGAAAATTATATGCTATCATGATCCAGATATACTAATGGGCTGGGACATTCAAGGTGGTTCACTTGGTTTCTTAGCTGAAAGGGCTGCATTTATTGGAATTGGATTGCTTAATGAAGTATCCCGCATACCATCTCAACCTATTATAAATCCCGGAATTTTAGATATTCCAGATAAAGAAATGATGAGTGATGTGATCCCTGAAGCATTAAATTCTGAAAAGGATCTGCCAAATGAAACAATAATTGAGGATGAGTGGGGCCGAACTCATGCAAGTGGTGTCCATGTTGGGGGTAGAATTGTCCTTAATCTTTGGCGGCTCGTTCGTAGTGAGGTTAAGCTTAATATGTACACAGCTGAAGCAGTGGCAGAAGCAGTTCTTAGAAGAAAAATTCCATATATTCATTGCAGAACACTAACAAAGTGGTTTGCTAGTGGTCCTGGAAAAGCAAGATATCGTTGTATAGAGTATGTGTTGGACAGGGCAAGGTTAAATTTTCAAGTGATGAACCAACTTGATATGGTATGTGGGAAATTGGTTTATAAGCATTTTCTATGTCAAAACCTTTTGAACTTGACGTATTGCAGTATCACTTGTAATCATGCAGATAAACAGGACATCTGAGCTTGCTCGTGTATTTGGTATCGATTTCTTTTCTGTTCTTTCCAGAGGTTCCCAGTACCGTGTGGAATCTATGTTAGTGAGATTGGCACACACACAAAATTATCTTGCAATTTCTCCTGGAACCCAACAGGTTTTTTCTCAACACACTTCTGTCTAATTCAAAATCATTGATGGCAGCTCTCTTTTTCTTCGTGCTTGATCATTTTCTGAAGATATCTTTGTCAACTAGGTTGCATGCCAACCTGCTATGGAATGCTTGCCACTTGTTATGGAGCCAGAATCTGGGTTCTATGCGGATCCAGTCGTTGTTTTAGATTTTCAATCTCTGTATCCATCAATGGTCATAGCTTATAATCTCTGCTTCTGTACATGCCTTGGAAAGGTCACACCTTCAAAGCCGAATACGCTCGGTGTTAGTTCATATACACCAGACCCAAATGTTCTGCGTGAATTGAAGAATGAAGTTCTACTTACTCCCAATGGTGTTATGTATGTGCCTTCAAAGGTAGTGATTTGAGCAGATCTATTCTTCAGATATATTTTGACTTTTGAGAAAGGAATTGAGTTAATTGTTTTATGCGTTAATTGATTCTTACTACTTCAGATATACTACATTTAAATATAAATTTAATTTTATATATCTGCCATCATTCAGGTCCGAGAAGGTGTACTACCTCGGTTACTTGATGAAATATTATCGACACGAATTATGGTTAAGCAGGCAATGAAGAAGTTGTCTCCTTCCGATAAAGTACTTTATCGGGTACCATCTCACTTTTGACTGTAGCCGACCTTTCTTTGTACTTCAAGTTGCTATTTATAACTAATAAGTTCTAGAATATGTTCAACAATTTATGAAAACATATTGGAAGTCAACTTACATGCTTTAGTTGCTGTCTCAGATCTATAATGCAAGACAGCTTGCGTTAAAGCTAATAGCAAACGTGACGTATGGGTATACAGCTGCTGGTTTTAGTGGTCGCATGCCTTGCGCTGAACTGGCAGACAGTATCGTTCAGTGTGGTCGTAGAACACTTGAAAATGCAATTTTACTTGTGAACACACATGATAAGTGGAAGGCTAAAGTTATATATGGCGATACTGATAGGTATGTTGTTTGGCAAACCCATTTTTAACAATATTGAAGTTCTGTAATGTAATTATATATTATATGTATATAACATTTAAGGTTTGGCTTAGGAATAGTAAGCCAACCCTTGAATAGTAACCGGCTCGGCGGCTTGGCTCAGCGGCTCGAGCCATGAACAGTACCGGCTTATTTTGTCTTTTTCTTTTTTTTCTTTTTTTTTTCCTCTTTTTTTTGCTCTTTTTTTTGCTCTAATTTTTTTTCCTCCTTTTCTACAAAAAATATTTTTAAAAAAAAAATTATACTTTTTGCCTCGGTGATTAGACAGCTAACTAAAAGTCTAAAACTTTTGCCGCCATAGTTTAATCTTAGCTACTTTTTTTCCGCATAACTTCGAGTTTTTTAACTTTATCCACCAAAGTTTCATAACTTTTGCCACGAAAATTTGGTTTTCAAATTAATGTTTTTTAACTTTTATCACGAGAGTTTTGTTTTTCTCCCGGGGCAACGCCCGGGTAGAAATGGTTCTTTTTTTTTTCTCTAATTTTTTCCCCCTTTTCTACAAAAACTATTTAAAAAAAAAAAAAATTATACTTTTTGCCTCCGTAATTAGACAGCTAACTAAAAGTCTAAAACTTTTGCCGCCAGAGTTTAATCTTAGCTACTTTTTTTCCGCATAACTTCGAGTTTTTTAACTTTATCCACCAAAGTTTCTTAACTTTTGGCACGAAAATTTGGTTTTCAGCTTAATGTTTTTTAACTTTTATCACGAGAGTTTTGTTTTTCTTCCGGGGCAACGCCCGGGTAGAAATGCTTGTTCATATAAAATGTTTAGTTTTGGTAGTGGATTGCTGGCACATGCGGCAAATTAATCTTGTTATTTACCTGGTTTTCTATGGCATAGGTCTTGGTTTTTTCAAAATGAAGGTGCCGATTTCACCTCACTATGAATGAGTCCTTTTTTTATGCTTATAATTTCATCTCAATTGAGCCAAATATTTTTTCTTTAGCTAAAAGGGATGGGCAAATAGGATCGAATGGGGTGAAGTTCACCCAAAGTCTAAATCATGATGAACACATACAACCTGTTATCCAATTTACCCTCCAAATCCATCTTGTCATATCAGTTTTTAAAGTCTAATACTAACATTCTAGCAATATGCTATTATGCTATGCAGCATGTTTGTGCTCCTCCCAGGACGTTCTGTGAGTGAAGCCCACCAAATTGGAAACGAGATTGCATCGGCAGTAACCAAGATGAATCCTAATCCAGTGGTATTGAAAATGGAGAAGGTCTACCATCCCTGCTTTCTTCTTACAAAGAAGAGGTATGTCGGGTACAGTTATGAAAAGCCTGACCAAGTCAAACCGGTCTTCGATGCTAAAGGTATTGAGACAGTACGAAGAGATACATGTGCGGCTGTATCCAAGACGATGGAGCATTCATTGAGAAACTATTTTGAAACTCAGGATATTAGTAAGGTCAGCTGCAGCATCACCACTAATATTTATCCATCATTTACCAGAGTTTTCTGTTACGAGTCATTGATTTTAAATAGGTCTATGAAGATTCTATTCTATATCTAATTGGTCAAACAGGTTTTTAAAATAAAAAAAGTTAGGGGAATAGGAAACAGGTATAAAGTTTCCAAATCTTCTTTTTAATGCTTAAAACTTCCTAAACCATCTTCATTACTTGCCATTCTAAAAAATAAATATAAAAAAAGTAAATATTTTTCGAATTATGGCAGACATTAATTATATATATATAAAGACTTGTAGGCTTGTAGCTAGGCTGTTGAGTTTGAGCTATGAGTTCTGACCTGAGCTAGTTTTTCAGTAAATAGTTCCAACTTAACCAGCTTAACCTGGACCAAATCGCCTTACTAATGTATCAACCCGAATAGTTCTAACATGTTCCAATATTTATGCTCATGAGAATTGAACCTGTGACCCTCAAGGTTTATTGTTGATTAGTTGAGGTTGGTTTGCTATCAATGAGCCAATGGCTAATTAGTAAGCAGTGAGCATGCTGGTAAATATTTCTATACTAAGCTAGAGGTACAAAATGATATGTTGACAACCCCAGGGGTGGTATTTGAATGGTTAGAAGCAAGGCTGCGGGAACATGTTAATTCATAAGTCGAGGTGGCCAAATGGGCTGGTCGGTCATGATGGGTAATGGGTCAAAACAGTCAAGCTGAGTTGATTTAAAACTTTTTAGTCCTAATTTGTAACCTTACAAAGGATTGGTGTTTCGAATGTACTTACGAAAGTTAATACTATTCAGTAATAAACTCTTTTGTTGGATAAAATGATTTAGGAGGTTCGCTTTGTAATTACAATGTGGGTGACTTTGGAACGTCTTATTTCTAGGTAATTTTTTTTTACCCGACATAACCTCTATAGATCAAGCATAACATCAACGATCCATCTATAAGCAAATAGGTTGAAACTGCCTACTTTTTTCAAAGGTAATGCTCACATAGCGCCATAGCGGAGAGTTAAAACTTCCACTTAATTTTTCTACAGGTTAAACTTTACTTGCTACGTCAATGGTCGCGTATATTGTCAGGCCGGGTTTCTCTTCAGGATTTTATATTCGCGAAGGAAGTTCGTTTAGGAACTTACAGCTCACGTGTTTCTTCCCTCCCTCCATCTGCAATAATAGCTACCAAAGCTATAAGAGCTGATCCTCGGGCTGAACCACGGTATGCAGAACGAATACCTTACGTGGTGGTTCATGGTGAACCTGGTGCACGATTAGCTGATATGGTGGTCGATCCAATGGAACTCTTGACTGTCGATTCACCTTTTAGATTAAACGACTTGTATTATATCAACAAACAGATAATTCCAGCCTTACAGAGGGTATTTGGGCTCGTAGGTGTTGACTTAAAACAATGGTTTCTGGAAATGCCACGCCCAGTTAGAGAGTCTGTTGGGAAAAACCAGTCTTATGGGCCAAATTCTCACCGGACCAGAATTGATTACTATTATCTCTCTAAACACTGCATCATGTGCGGGGAGTTGGTTCAGGCATCTGCAGCACCTTTATGTAGCAAGTGTTCAAGAAATGAAGCTGCTGTTGCAGTAGCTGTAACTGGAAGGACGTCTAAGATTGAAAGAGAGATTCAACACCTTGCTGCTGTAAGTATTATAAGTTCAAACTTAACTTTTAGCTAACTGAATATTCATGCGTGCCCTCTTTTCAATTAAAAAGAAGCCATCATTTGCCTTTATAAGGTCAAATGCAGAGGGGGCAATATCTTTGGATCGAGCTGGTTGGGTAATAGTTAAAACAAGTAACTTCTAATATGGGTCAAAGTGGACTGGCTTTGTTAGACCCACCAAAACTTTTCCATTCATATTAGTTTTATAAATAAATGATTTTATTAAGTATGATGCCTAAAACCTTATTATTTAAAGCAATAAACAATTTATACACATAGATCAGCTTCGGAGGTTGAAAAGTTTCGAATAAGACTATGGGAGACTAATTACCTGAATTGCCTGCTCAATTTTTTTGATTGGTTTCATATTTGACTTCCGGTTTTGAGTAATTAGATTGAAATTGCCACCTTTAATCAAATACAACATTTGTTATTGCTTTATTGCTTATCGTCAATGATTTAAAGTTAGTTTTTTACATCAACGTAACAAGTCAATTTTTAAATAGTCATAGACAGTCGGGCATTGTTTCACAAAATTTGGCAGCCAGTTATCAAATGGTGTTTAAAGACGTGCATTTTGAAATTTGCATTAAAAACACATCAATTGCATGCTTAATAAATGGTTATGTTTTCCAGATATGTCGGCATTGTGGAGGTGGGGATTGGATTTTAGAAAGCGGCATAAAATGTACGTCACTTGCCTGCTCTGTCTTCTATGAAAGGCAAAAAGTACAAAAAGAGTTGCGATCTCTTTCTAACATTGCCACAGAATCAGGTTTCTACCCCAAGTGTATGGCAGAGTGGTTCTAAATAAATATGTTTAGTCTTGTTGTACATCTCAATCTTTTCAAGTAAAAAATATAGTTTTTAATACATCCCAAATAACGATAGGACGAGTACAGAAAATGTATTTTAGCTTATTCATATCGTGTAAAATATTAGGATTAGAAAAAATCCTTTTGGTGAATATATAAAGAAAAATGATGTCTTAAATTTGCAACTCAATTAAAAATAGTGTTTCTTATTATGTGTGTCTTTTATGAAATTTGAAGTTGATGACAAACTATATTTATGAAATTTGAAGTTGATGACAAACGATTTTATTTTCGATACCTGATTATCCACCTATATGGTACATTGTAAACGGTCTATCGCTCTCTAACAGCTTTGTTTTGCAAACACAGTCATTGATAGCCTTGTTGAACTAAATTGAAATATTGATGTGTGCGCTTATTTTAAGACAATCTTTAACGCAGTTATGTGGCAATGGCGTGAGTGGCTGTTCTAGCCAGCCTTCACTGTCAACGAGTTGGAGGTCCAACACGAACATGAAGGGTTATTATTTAGATATCCATCTTCACGTTCCAATAGTTTTTGAGAACTGTGGATTCCGTCATGTCTAGATGAATCTGCGCTAGCATATTGTTCATAAAATGATGGATTCAAATCAAATTTCTGAAATTGATTATCATGGCTCATTTAGATCAAACTTCTTATTAGATAACTGGGTATTGGTTTCATTTTCAAGATTGCGGGGCTATGATGATAAAACATTCATTGCTGACAGGGAAATCATGTTCTTGAAAAAAGAAAGTGGAAACATAACATTTGAATCACCAAGAACAAACTTGATATAAGACATCAATGTTATCTATGATTTGTGATATGTATTAGATACAGATACGAGGTATTTTTGTAAGATATATAAAATTCTCTCTAAAATAAGTAGTGGTTTTTGGACATAACATTATAAAAGAATATACTTAATAACACCACTAATAAGTAATGACATACTATGAATCTTTGGTAGAAAAATTACTGTAAAAAATATATAGAAAAAATGATTTTTAATACGGAAATAATCATCATATTTATACACAAATTTAAATATTTGTTTATAAATCGCAAATAATATAATACGAGAGAAAGTATCCGCGCGTTGCGGTGGTGAGATGGTGGGGGTGATAGGTCATAGAGTGTGATAGGTCATAGGAGGTGATAGGTCATAGAGTGTGATAGCCAAATGCCTTAGCCGTACGGGCTCCGCCCTCGGATTTAAAAATTCGTCGAAAGTATATCGGATGACATCTCTAATGAAAGAGCATGAAATTTTAAGAACACCCATATAATTTTTATAATTTATCGATGTACGGTTTTTGAGATAAAATATTTTGAATGAATTAGAGGAATAAAATGATTTATGAAGGAGAGAGAAAAATGAGTGGTTGAGATTTGAGGAGAGGGAAAAAATGAGTAGTTGAGATTCCTTCTAAGGGTATTTTGGGTTATATAGATGTATTGTACATTATGCATTAATAGGTGTACATTGTTGAAAGTTGAAATTGAAACTTAAAACCCTATTTGCTTTATAATATAATATAGATATAGATATTACAAATCTTTTTTTTTAACGTTCGTGTCACGAGATCGCTAGTCGTTACATCCATACGGGCAGACAGTCACTAACGACCGATCCATAAAGTCAGGGACCACAGGGGACAAAAGTCATAAATTCATGTTTGAGAACTTAAAATTTACATGTGTCAGACTAAAATTCAAATGTACTATAAATTCACATAATCACATGTATGAAGTAAAAAAAAAGACACTAGTGGACTGGCGAAACTTGACTACTTTGTTTGGTAGACGGGAACTTTCTCCTCCCCCCTCCCTTGCCCCTTTCTAGTTCTATCAATGGGTGTTAACTTACTACTTATATGTTCACTTCCGGATTTAGATATACATAGATGGAAAAAAGGGTAATGGAGGAACTCTAACCTCGATACCACAATTGGATACTCATCGACTCATCTCGTATGAGTCATATGATGCCGGTACAATACCTCTATCCTAATCCCCACATGATCTGGGCACCCCGAAGGATCGAACCCGCGTATTTAAACTTCCATGTGAGTCTAGGCTTCATTGGTAATGGGTACCTTAAATGAATTATTTTTTGTGTCAAGCGGGGATCGAACTTAAGACCGTACATCAAGAGTTTCCATGAAATTTGCTAAGTTAAAAGATCATATTGTTTAAGTCAAAAGATCACCTGCGTTTTGCATATGAACAGATAAATTTTTCTAAGTGAAAATATTATATTGTTTAAGGTTGAGTGAGGATAAAATTATTTTTAAAATGTATTTTTTTTCAAAATAAAATCATTCATGATATAAAAACAGACCAAATATTAGCCCTGGGCCATTTGATCATATTGTTACATGGACTGCAAACAAAACAAAAGCCCATCTATCAAAACTCTCAAAAATGAAAAAAAACCCCTTTACAATCAGATTCCCATTTTCTCACAAGGGTTTAAGCTTCTTCTTCTTCTATCTTATTCATCATCACAAAATGATCAATCAATCTATGAAAGTTTAAAACTTTTTTCCAATTCCAAAATGGGTTTATCACACTTTCTCCATTTCCACCGTTTTTTCCCCAAAACAAACACCCCAATTTTCAGAAACTTAAATCTTTATTATTCAACAACACCCAATTCAAACCAAACCCTACAAAAACCCACATCTTTGTCTGCACGTATGAGCTTTGTATTCGATCAAATCGACGCAATCGAGAAAGAACGGTCTCAAAAAGACGAAACCCTTGACCGAATTCGAGCTTGGAGAGAATCCAAGAAAGAAAAACAAACTCAAAATGATGAAAGTTTGAAACTTGATGATCAAGTTAAAGAAAAGAAGGGGTTAGGTAATAAAGGAGTTGGGGTTGAGTTAGTTCATCCTTGGAATGAGTGGATTGAATTGATGGAAAGATTAGTTCAGCAGAATTATTTCGATATTAGACGAAAAGACGAAAGTAAGATGATTCGAGATGTCGGTTTTGATGATAGTAATGGTGGTGGGATTATGGATGAGGTTATGGAAGAAGGGTTTGATTTTACTAGAGATTGGAAGACAGTTCAGACTGCTGGTCTTAATTTTGGGAAAGATAGGTTTGATATTTTAAGGTTAGTTAAGGTTCTTTCCATGATTTTTGGTCTTAATGTTTTTAATTGTTATAAGGGAAATTCTTAGAAAAATAGTATATATATTAAACACAAATTTGGATATTAAACTGGTAAAAAGGTGGAACAAACTGGATAGAAACTCAGTTTAGCTAGCAAGATATAAACTTTATAATGATGAAAATGTAGCGACTTGACCGCATGTTTATTTAATGTTTTCGTGACTTTTCTAACGATTTCGCTTATATATATGTATTATAACATGCTTACTTTTGTTTTGAAGATGAGCATTAGTTTCGAGAAGTACTTATCTATCATTATAGATTTTGACTTAGGTTGTTGACAAAATATTAATATCTGATATCATTTGTTAGGGGAGTTAAAGGGCATTTTGGTAGAAATTTCACTATAGTTGGGGGTGTTATGATGTATTTTTTTTGTATGTAATATAATGATACTGAATATTCGAAGTTTGATTATCAAGTCTAATATACCACGAGGAGGCAGGATATGGTGTATGAATGTGTTTTGACAACTTGATAATCACTTTTTAAGGTGTTTTTGTATGTTTGAGTATCTAAGGAAGCAACATATAACAATGTATTAAGTTATGATAAAATAGCGTATGTATGTAATTTTACTCAACCTTTCAGAAATCAATTTGTTGCAGCTGGTGTGATACAATTTATTTAACCTGTAAATTATCAGATTATTGTAGTTCATAGGTACAATTGTACAAGTACACTTGAAAGTGATTTTTGTAACTTTTTATTACGAAATAATGAGCTTAGAACTCTAATGATTTGAAATCCTGAATCTGCTTAATACTGTATTGATCATCTATGTTAAATATTACGAGTATCAAAATTTCTTATTCTTAAGTATTTGAATACAGTTTGGATCCGGGTTTCATACGTGTTTAAATGGGAGTGGTGGTCTTATGAAATTCGTAGGTAGACTAAAGTCTTGATAACTAGTAATATCGTGAAACATATGCTTACAATGAACTTGAAGGTGTGTTCTGTCACATATGAAGAAAGTAGACTGGGATGATGTGGCCCTGTGGCAACAACTTTCTTCTTAATATAAGTATATATTTTGTCTGGCTCTCTGATTAGTGATTAGATGAAAAGAATTCAGTTATATCTTTCTCTTGATACCACAGGAATATCTGGCGTTTGTTAGTATTTTGTTTGAGATGTTATATGGATATTTTTTTCAGGTCACTGTCAAGACAGGATATACAACTTCTTGTTGGGTATGGTTGCCCTACCGTAGACAAGAAAGTTGTCTTCTCTGCAAAGTTGTTGAGGAAACATGCTCATCTTGATGAAGGAGATGTAAGTTTTTTGTTGGTAATCTTTAGGCCATTTATTTTTTTTACATACATTGTACATGTTTGTTTAACAATAGCAAGAGTTGTATCATGCAAGAACCAGGGAAACACCTAATAATTGTTGGTATTAGAAAAATGTGTTGGTAGGTTAAAACCATGGATATATGCCAGAGGCATTGAAAAGGAACATGTCTTAGAGGCTTAAGCATTTCAGCTTATTATATTCCATAATATATGTGCAATATTTTATCCTTAATGGCTTAATATTTGGTTTCTAGTTGTACTATATGTTATATTAGGCATTTAGATGTATCCCTAAGTATATATAAATGCGTTGTCAAGGTACTTAAAAGGTTACCCATTCTCGTTTTTTGGATTAATATAGAATAGTTTTTTAGAAGTTTCACCATATCCCCAGAGTATTAAAATTTCTTCAACTAGTAGTGAAAACTTGCACTTGGTTCAAAATGGGTCACTTCTGCACTTAGTCACTTACACTAAAATCTTATGATACTATGCATACACCAGTATTGTGTATAATGAGTCTTAAATTACTTATACAAATACAACCCTATCGATCAACCATTATTCTTTAGTCTTTACCTTAACTATAAACTGCTGTAGTGCTAGACTAACCACCTTATCAGAAGTATATGGTAATGTCTAGGTACACTTCAGTATCTCATGACATTATGGCCATGTGTAGGAATGTGCACGCTAGGTGGGCATATCCTCGTTTATATATTTACTTCCACTAGGTTTTATAGTCTTATAAAGAAAAGCTAGAATATCAACTTATCAAGTAACCTGTGTTACTTAATCACCTAAGAGAGGATCGAGCTTTCTCAATAAGTGGCTCTATTCAATGTAAAAATAATTACTTCTAGAATTTGTAAACCTTTAATTATTAATTGTGTCCGAAAATCGGCCAAGGTGAGGAGTACTCGGAGTACTCAGCCGACTCGGCTCAACTTGGCGCCCTAACGAGTAGCAAGTACTCGTTGAGTACTCGGCCAACTCGGACGAGTTTTGCAACACTTGGCCTTACCACACGTTTGTCGACTATGATAGGGACGTCAAGTGTGGGGAATTCTTCATCTCTAACTACGACACCATACCCCATGTTTCACGATGACGATACGTATGTCTAGAATGGGTCATTTTCACCTTTGACAACTACTATCACATAAGGTACCCTAACCTGGGAATGAGTGTTTAATCCAAGAATTGCGCGATCATATGAATGTCCTATTGGTGTGCTTGATGAATAATGATCCATTATTAGATTTTAATTTTGTGACCTGACTCAGCATTTGAATCTATGCATAATTCAGAAGGTCCAAAGGTATCTAGACCTTTTTCATTGCACAATCAGGTTCCGTTTTCTCACCAGAATCACATTAAGATGCGGCATTGAATATTGGCTTGAACTTAGGGTTTTTATGTCAATGGATCAAAACTACAATGACGTGTCATCATTCATTGGATTTTGGTTCATTACGTCAGTGCTAGAAGATAGACAATTGTCTTTTGGTTGGATTGGATAGTGAGTTGTGCTCAATTCTTTACTTCATTGGATGTTGTCAGATTAGGTCTTAAGCCATTTGCAGTTGGTTTTATTCCTCTCTTTGTAGTCGGTTGTCTCCATAATTATTATTCATTTGCTTGAAGTCCTTGTATAGTTATATATTTATTACATCACCATAATAGTGTATCTTGGTCGATTCATTCTTTTTGTATCTGGGCTATCGCCAAATTTTAACTCTTCAACACCTTCGTTTTACTGTCTAGGATGGACTTTACATCATTGTGATTTGCATTATGTTTTGAAGAGCAAGTCACCATCATTGTGATTGTATATAAACATTTCAGATATCAAGAAGAACAAAAGTTTAAAATATAAGACTTATAGGAATCTCCTAGGCTAGAGTGATGTTGGTACAAGTTCAGCTGCATATAAAGACTCGATATATTGGTTTTTTAACTAATATTTATTTTCTCAATTTCCCAAGTCCGCACTTTCCTGCAAGATATTTCTTCATGTTCTCTTTCTATTTTTTTTGTTTCACGTTGAGTATATTTTGCAAGTCTATCACTCGCCAACCTAGCATCACAGACTTATTTTCGCTAAGCGTAATGGAGCCTTAGTTACAACTGTTTATTCTCTTTGAGCCAAGGAACCAGAAGAGAGCGTTAGATGATAAACTGTGGAGAACACTCAAAGAGACGAAGAGACACCTTTTTTCTCCTGATGTGTCTTTGATACCTTAGGATATATATAGAGTAACATCAATGCAACTTTAATAAGAGTCTTTACTCTTCAGTACGTTGTGACGTTTTTAATATTTTCTTGCCACTCATATTCCAGGTTTGTAGTTCATGCAGCTTAAGGAATTCTTGCGAACGGGCATATTTGCTCACAAATAAAGAAGATGAGGCAAGAACAATTGACATCATGCGTGTACTAATGACATATGGGTTTGATCCGGTAAACGGGTCAGTTGTCAATGACTCACTTTTGAAGAAAAAACAAGTAAAGGCTGCAGTACGCAAATTACTTCATGAAGTGGTTAAATTAAGTGCAATTCCAATAGACCCTAACCTTCCACCACCTATCATCAAAAGGCCGCCTCCCAAGGTCAAGCAAACGCCACCTCCTCCAAGAAGACGTGTTGGTCGTGATGATGTTGAGATGAAAAAGGGCGACTGGCTTTGTCCAAAGTAAGTACACTTTACAATTTGTTGTAGGAAAAGGGGCCAAAATACCAAATTGGTATTGCTGGTGATGGGTCAAAACGGGTATTTTTATACAGGTCTAAGTGTGCTTGGTTTAACCTGAACACTTTTATTTCCCTCAAAAATTATATTATTGTATATTATTTCTATAATAATAATGTATTTTGATTAAAACGATTCAGGGTCTTTTATGCACTAAAAATTACATTTTGGATGATCTTCAAGCGGTTCAATCCATGTTTCTTTTTAGCCGACTTTTTATTTTTATTTACCTATTGGACCTGCTAGAGGTAAAACATAACCAGAACTGACTCATTCACAAGTAGATGGGATGAAATTGCCATCTATATCTGGATCTTCATGTCTGATTTCTCCTCTACGTAATATTACAATCTCTAAATTTGTTAAAGGAAAGAGGTTTTGTCTCAGGTGTGACTTCATGAATTTCGCAAAGAACACAGAGTGTATGCAATGTGATGCCAAACGACCAAAGAGACAACTGCTTCCAGGCGAATGGGAATGCCCTGAGTATGTGATTTTTATTAAACTAATTCTGTCCTTATACACATTTGGCTTTGTTAATGGTTGTATTTTCTAGGTGTCAGTTTTTGAATTACAGAAGAAATATGGATTGTTTCCACTGTCAATGCAAACGCCCAGCAGATGAATTTACTGAAAATCAATTGCGAGAAAGGCAATTTGGTCAAAGGTCAAGATTTGACAACACTCCAAGCAGGAAAGAAGTTTCTGATGCATGGAACTTTGATTTTGATGAAAATGAATCTGATGGTGCTGAAGTCGCTGCTTTTGAGTATGCAGATTCCCGAAAATTAGATGAAGATTTTTCAACAAACAGACAGAGAGATGATGAAAATATATCACGACCTGACAACAATCACTTTCAGAATAGGAGGCCCCTAAGGCCTCAAGAAACAGGGTACTCAGGCTTTGGTGCTAAACCGGGTGTTGGGTTTGATGATTTTGATGATGAGGAAGACGATGATGTGAGTAATTATGAGTTAGATACAAAACCGATCAATGCTTCAGTTAACTTTTCTGATCTTGATGTTGATCCCGAGTCTGAAGATGAGAATTATGATGCTCGTAGGCCTGTTTCTTCTGTTTCTTCCCCAAGAAATAAACGTACGTCAAAATCTACTCGACGGAAATCTGCATATTCTGATGATGGTATTGATTTTAACTCAGATGATCTACCAGTTCATCCAAACTGGAAATCAAGTCACGTGGCTGATTTCAGACACAGAAGCAGAGGCCGAATGGGGAGCAAGTACGGCTCAGATGAAGATTCTGATCTCAACTCTGGTGATGAAGACTCGAGTGATGATGATTTCACACCTAAAAGAAAGGGACGGATGAATACAAGGTCAAACGAGTATCATAAATCCAAAAATGACTTTTCTGATGAAGATGACCGGTTCAGCAGAGATAGATCAAGAGGGAGAACACAGATTCATGATAGAAGAAAGAATCTTGGCAAGGGGTTGAGCTTTTCAAAAGGGCCAGGATCAAGAGGTAACTATGATGGTCATAGAAAAGATTCATATGAGGGTGGTTCACGTGATTTTAGAAGTCACAAACGTGAAAACTTCAGTGATAAACAGAATCACCGATCAAATAAGGCCCGAGGTTCTTCAGGTGCAGGAGCAGCTGACAGTTATTTAGATCATGAAAGGTTTAGTAGGCCAAGGGTTAATGTACGGTGATTGAACTTAGCCATTGGACCCCACTGCCAACTAGGTTATATTGGCCTACTAAACATGGCAGGGAGAGCATTATCATGATACGAAGGTTCATGAGAATCCCGTTGTAATCATTTCATTTGCTGGCCTCTGCGACGACCCAAGAAACGGATTTAGGTGCAGATTGTGAATAAAGGGAGAAATATAACCTAAACAAATTCGGTTGAAAGGTTAGAAATTTGTTACAATGTGAGATGCTTTGTCATAAATTGAGGTTTGATGAAAGTGTGAACTGTAGGTGTAGATTGTTAAGTTCATGAATTATCAAGTCTTTTTTGGAAAAATGTTTTGGTTTTGTCATAGACTTGTAAACTTTTATGAGGAAAAAATAGACACCTCTCTTTTTTCCTTTTTGTATTTATTTTTTGTAGGGTATCAATTCTATTAAAAAAAAAACTAGCAAGTTACTAGCATTTCTTTAAAAAAAAAAAAAGGGAAAAATAATAGAACATAAGTTAGAGATCTTCCCATACCATTCTAATCCAACGTAATATTTTCTACTCGAAATCCAAAGAAAGGAAATGAGCTTTATCTCGTTGTCAAGAGTGTCGGTACGAGGCTTGGAAGAGTTGAAAATAACCTCATTGTTCTCAAATTTCACTTAATCCAACTTATAAACTCAAGCTTAACTATCCAACAATTACATATTCTCATTCCTTATATATATGAATTAACATCTGATAAAAACAAAATATCTAAGTTTCCTACTAATTTAATAACTTGTTTAGCCTAATTCAAACGGTTAAATTGCATTTTTAGATGGCCCAATAAAATTTATTTTCCCATAAATGTTTTTTTTAAGATCCAAAATAGTGATGAGTAGGAGTGACATATGAGGCGGTGACATGAGGGATGAGATCTTATAAAGTTGTTTTTAACTTTACAAGTAAAGTTGGAAGCATCTTGACCTTTGAATTAAAATTAAAGGTCAAGATTTAAAAATCATCTTTAAATTTTGACTATTGTTTTAATCCAATGATTAAAATTATTAACTTTACTAGTAAAATTTAAAATAACTTTTGAGAATCTCAGTCCCGACATGAGAGGGTCAAAGTTTAGTTGTTGAGTGAAATTCATTCAACATTAAAGTTTGGTTATGGTACTCATTCAATTTAACATTATAAAAGTTGTTGAGTAGGGGTGTTTATCAAACCGTCAAAACTGGACCAAACCGGGGTATATGGATTGGTTTGGTCAGATTGAGCTGTTAAAGTCTGGTCCGACAGTTTACGTTTTGAAAAACCGGGTTCGTTGGTTTGGTTACGGTTTAGACAAAGAATAAACCGTCATAAACCGTACCGGACCAAAAGTATATATGTATATAACTTTTGATAATATTTAGCCATTCAAAAAAAGGAAAAATACATGTATATTTTTTACGATCATGTGTTAGTACTATAATGGATATAATACATTTTACGTAAATATTTTGCTTCAACCTCGTATGTTTTTGGAGAAAGTAAACTTTCTCTTGTAAATTAAATTATGTGGGATCTATATGAAAAATATTATATGATAAATGTCTTCTGATTGTTGACTCAAACATATATTGTGTTCTAATAATGTGATAAATGTTTTAGTTTTAAGTGTTCGTTATGACTCCTAGCTAGCTTGTCACAAATCTTCACAAATATACACAACATTATATCGAAATAAAAGAAAGGGAAATAAGAATTTAAAACCGTCAAACCGGCCAAACCGGACCGGCTCACATGGTTTGGTCTGGTTCGGTTTGACAACATACTTGGTCTGATTTGGTTTAATATATGTTAAAACCGGAAATGCCGGTTTGGTTTGAGATTTAATCAAAACTGGACCAAACCGGTCCGTGAACACCCCTATTGTTGAGTGCATTAAAGTTTGGTTGTTGGACTCATTCAATTCAACATCAAAAGAAAAAAAGAGAATTTTTTTCTTTACGTTTCCTTTCCCCACAACATACAAACAAACATCTAAACACACATACAAACATCTCTTTAAATTTTGTAACACCTAGCATCTTGCTAATTTTATTGTAAACAAAAGGTTTCAAAAGAAGAAAAAACAAACAAAGACCCTTCAAATCAAGTTTTGTTCTTGTTTTCCACTTCTCCTATTTTCTTTCTTTTCTTGCATCTACTAGTTTAAGGTATTATTTCTTCTCTTTCTTTCTTTTTTTCATTTTATTTAAATTTTTACTCGATTATGTCTTTGAACTACATTATAAACTTAAAATTTAGATTTATGTCAACTTTGTAATGACTATTATTTTATCATTTATTATTTGAATTTTATAAAATAAAATTAAAAAATATTTTATTTATGATCATTTAAGGTCCAAAAATATATTTGTTAAAAAAATAATTTAATTTCTTATATTTTTACTTGTATTATCTTTCATAAAAAAATATAAATAAATCAAATATTAAGTAAATAAGACAAGATCGATTGCATTATTAGACAACTTCATAAAATTTGTTTTCCCATAATGTAACACCCCACCAGTGGCGGAAACGTGAGATGCAACTAAAATAAGCTTGCAAATGGATGTTACACAGAGAAACTAAATGATGTCCATTCAAAGCTACAAATTGACAAATACAAGTCAATGTACAACAATAGGTCCCATGCAAGGAAAGGCTACCGAGGCATCGTGCCCGGGTCTAAAGATGTACATTGCAACCAAAGAGTCCAATAAGTCCAACTATAGGCATCAACTCCTAGCTTGCAAACGATTTCTTGTATACCTGAAAAGATACTCTAAAATGTCAACACGAGGTTGGTGAGTTCGTAGGATCACATAGTTTCAAATTAAGCTATATATTCGATACTAGTGTATATACACCTATATGCATAATTATATCCATAGATAAGTGAGTATCGAATAGCTGAGCAACAGAAGTCCCGTGCCGGGAGATATTCCACCACATTAAAATATCACAAGTATCTCATCCCAAAGCTACACCAAAATCACAAGAGTCACACAACATATAACACATCAACACGTCTAGATCACAACCACAATAATCACCATACCACATCTATCAACATCAAGATCACTCAAGGATACGAAACCGATATAACATATATATATATCAAATATATAACCACGTGGAATCCTTTACACGTTTCTAGTAGATTGAACCCTTGAGGGCACGTAACTAGAATTTCTAGTATCTCAATGGGAATACAACCCAATAACCAAGCATCACTATGGGAACTACGCCCAAGAATCACAATAATCACCATAGGAACTACGCCCAAGAATCACAATAATCACCATGGGAACTACGCCCAAGAATCACAATAATCACCATGGGAACTACGCCCAAGAATCACAATAATCACCATGGAACTACGCCCAAGAATCACAACAATCATTGGTCAAGTACATACACTTCATACGATTCTACTTTTGAGGGATCATAGATGCTTATATATAGGGTCACCCGCAACCTTCCCACCACATCTATAACCCTTCAAAGGTATTACCGTCTTCCATGTATGCACAACTATCCCAAGTCACAATATAACATATTCCATATACGAAGTTACAATCAAACAATCAAGTATCACATGTCACATCAAAAGATCATCCTAGCATAGGCTACAATAATCTTCTACATTCAACAATATTCACATTGTTACCATCAAGTTACATGTCTACCTATAAACATGTAATAACACAAAAACATATGCACGTAGATACTACAAGCGTAATCTACGGCATAGCACATTAGTACATAGTGAGCATCTTTCCACCCCAGAAGCATGCAAATAGTAGGGGCTACGAACTCACCTGATGCGACCAAACAAGTATTACCGCTTCCCAAGATGAGTAAGTAAGGCCCGAAGCGCTACAACGATCACAACCTACTCCAAAAGCATTGAGTCAACATATTATACCCAAATAGTATGGCCTAGCTAGTTAGTGGTATACCATAACCCAACAAACGCTTTACAAGTTTCCCCGACCAAGGTCAACGACACTTTAAACTCACATTTTTAGAAATGAGATTGGATTCATCCCAAGATCATGAATCCAAAAGATAGTAGACTCTCACACGATTCAAACGATAGCTCATATGTTTAAAACGGACTTACGGTTTAAAAGTTACGATCGCTAAACGAAAATAAAAGTCAAATGCTGGAGGAGAGAAAGTTGCGTCACACCCATCCATAGTTGCGGCACAACTTTTGATCAGTGGCGGAGGCCAAAAGGAAGTTGCGACACACCCTCCAAAGTTGCGACGCAACGTTTCCAGATACGGGAGAAAAACCCATTTTCGACACAAATTGACCCTCCAAACGTAAAATCAAAGCTTCAAACTTTAACACAACCAAATTCAAGTATAACCACAACATAAAAACATACCAATTCACAAACCCACTTCCGATTTCTCAACCTTTGATCCAAAACTCGTTTTTAAGACAAAACACACATTTTACACTCAAATCAACCACCAATCGTTTAGATCCAACACAAGGAAGTTATCTACTAATTAAAAGGAACATTTTGAGCTAAAGATCACTTACCAAATCGACCTGAAGCTTAAATCCGAATTTGGAGCTTTAATGGAGATGAATACTTGATTTTACCCCAAAATCTTGAAGTTTTGAAGAGAAAGATTATTGTTCAACTAAATTCTTACACTTTGATGTTACCCTAAGCCTTAAATCCGAATTTTTGAAGAAAAAGGAGGAAGAGTGTGTGTTTGTGTGTGTGTTCTTGAGGTTGAGAGAGAAATAGTGTGTGTGTGTGTGTGTGTGTGTGTGTGTGTGTGTGTGTGTGTGTGTGTGTGAAGGGATAAGGGAAATGGGAGGTGGGAAGGGAACTAGGGCCACTACACCCCCACCCACAATACTCTTACACCCTACACTACTAGCTAGTTACTAAACGGTACCCCGTCCAAACATGTAAATGCTAAATATCACAAATTACACCAAGTCTCATAAAATTAATTCGACTTTTATTAATCACATAAGTTCTCAAGTATCAATATTCCAAATAATTTCACAATTAATCACATAGTCAACGAAAGTCAAACATAGTCAAATAAGTCAAAACTCGCGGGTGTTACATCATTCCCCAGTTAAAAGAATTTCGTCCTCGAAATTGCAACGATTCTCACTCTCATCAAGGTTCAAATCTCCTTAACGTTATACACTCGTCGTTTATAACAAGCATCTGACGGGAGGTGCTCAACCTCACCTTGCTCGGTGTACGCATCGATTCACGAAACCATTACAAAGGTTAATAGTATTACAAGTTATGACAGGTCGCAATAGGTTCTTACACGACAATATATATACTCAAACACTCGTAGTAAGTGCTCCCGTTCACTCACGTGTGAATACTTCGAATAAAACTCAAGGGCCAAACAACTCACATCGTTATATCATCCTAACCGTTCCGCTCCACACCATTTCTGGGTTGATTCCCCAGTTAAGGAAGAATCTCCTCAGATCCGGATCTTACTTTGACGCCTTGGGGAATTCCCCAGTTAAAAGAATTCCCTCTTGTTGGAATATGATCACGTTAAATAAACGCATGTCCGAAAATGTTTAAGCCTACGGGGTTACACGCGATGACACTTAGATATCCGAT
This sequence comes from Erigeron breviscapus, assembly GCA_034093135.1. Taxonomy (NCBI): domain Eukaryota; kingdom Viridiplantae; phylum Streptophyta; class Magnoliopsida; order Asterales; family Asteraceae; genus Erigeron; species Erigeron breviscapus. The sequence continues at coordinate 15,694,413 of CM067172.1, read as the reverse complement.
AATATGTATATATTGTATCTACATATTTATAATCACCAAATTGAGAGAAATGATAATTAGACATTATTAACTAGATATGTTAATTAGAATTATTTATTAATTAATAAATATGAATTATTAATTATTAAATATTAATTAATAATTAAATGTAATTATTAATTATTAAATATTAATTAATAATTAATGTAATTATTATTATTATATTAATTAATAAATATGAATTATTAATTATTAAATATTAATTAATAAATATGAATTATTAATTATTAAATATTAATTAATAAATATGAATTATTAATTATTAAATATTAATTAATAAATATGAATTATTAATTATTAAATATTAATTAATAAATATGAATTATTAATTATTAAATATTAATTAATAAATATGAATTATTAATTATTAATATTAATTAATAAATATGAATTATTAATTATTAAATATTAATTAATAATTAATGTAATTATTAATTATTAAATATTAATTAATAATTAATGTAATTATTAATTATTATATTAATTAATAAATATGAATTATTAATTATTAAATATTAATTAATAATTAATGTAATTATTAATTATTAAATATTAATTAATAATTATGTAATTAGAATTATTTATTTATTAATAAATATGAATTATTAATTATTAAATATTAATTAATAATTAATGTAATTATTAATTATTAAATATTAATTAATAATTAATGAATTATTAATTATTAAATATTAATTAATAATTAATGTAATTATTATTATTATATTAATTAATAAATATGAATTATTAATTATTAAATATTAATTAATAAATATGAATTATTAATTATTAATATTAATTAATAAATATGAATTATTAATTATTAAATATTAATTAATAATTAATGTAATTATTAATTATTAAATATTAATTAATAATTAATGTAATTATTAATTATTAAATATTAATTAATAATTAATGTAATTATTAATTATTATATTAATTAATAAATATGAATTATTAATTATTAAATATTAATTAATAATTAATGTAATTATTAATTATTAAATATTAATTAATAAATATGAATTATTAATTATTAAATATTAATTAATAATTAATGTAATTATTAATTATTAAATATTAATTAATAATTAATGTATTATTAATTATTAAATATTAATTAATAATTAATCTTATTATTAATTAATTATTGGAAGCTAAGCTAAAAGATACATATTCGATTATTTACTTTGTTAATTAATTATATTGCATATGATTCTTTCCGTTGCGTACTCGTGAATATGTTTATGATAATAGTTATGAATCCTAACAGTGGTATCAAAGCCTAATATGTGATATATTAGTTACAAAGTTCAAAACTTGAAGGGGGGTTTAGGGTTGGTTGTTTGATTAATCAAATTTTTAAATTTTTTTTCTAGTTTATTTATTTAATTAAAATCGGTTTTTTAATAAAAATAAAATTAGGGTTTTGTTTTTATTATTAATTCAACCTATTTAATGATTAATGGTTAATTAAAGCCCTCTATACAAGTTTTGATTGTGTGAATCGACATGTTTTATTTGATAAATTGCATGTTGTATGTATCTTTAATTTAATGTTGTTAAATAGAAGTAAAAAACATAATGAATTCATGCAAAATTCTTTATGATTATTACTTAGATATATTGATATAAATTGCTTAGTTTAATGGTCCAATAATTAGGGTTAATTATTTGATAATTGTGTGACTATGTGAATTTTTCGTGTGATTTTTTCTGTTTGACACCTGTTCACTAAAAAATTCATATAAAATCAACCGTAATGAGTTAGGAGCTGTCCATTGGACTGTAGATGCACGACGCATAGGGCTACAACTTTGTAGTTCTGGTCGAAGGCTGATTCGGATTGAAAATAGGACTAAACTGGTCGTGAAGCTGCTGGAAATTTCCAGTCAGCATGTTTATATGTATTTATTTGATAATTGTTTGTTTAAAGGCTTACGCAATCAAGGTAACTTGATGTATGTGGTCCTCTTCTTTGAAGGGGGAGCCGACTTAGACATATACATTAACCATAGTGACCATAATTTAGGTGGCCTACCATAAATCGTTGCATGATTAATTGTTAATAGTTAGTAAGTTTATTATTTTGCTTTTATTGTAAATGGTGATGCAAAATTGTTTTATGGAAAAGAATAAACTTGACTAAGAAATATCGAAATATGATTTTGTTTTAATAAAATTGGTGTCTTACAATCAAAAGATACACCGGCTCACCCATTTGAACAAACTCTAAGAGAGGTATAAGTCGGGATGCGCTAGCTCCCTAAAGAAGTGGGTACTTAATTGCTTCGCGCAAACCTTACTTCTGCGCTTCTTTGTGCGTTCAAATGGAGCTACCGAGCTCTTTTGTGTTGTTAAGACAATAAAAAATGATTTTATTAGACATTTTGTTATGAAGATGTGCATGAGTCTTCATACATAAACTTTTGATTCACATCAATTGCATTACCCAATTAAAGTTAAGTCTTTGCCACCCACTTTGCTAAGAACACTTGCAAGTGCTTTTTGCTCTACGTGAGACATAGGTGAATTGTAACTCCAAGGTAAATTACTACTCATCGTGAGACGGTGGTAAACTATTTACAAGTTCATAATTGGGCGACTTAAAGCGAGTTAAGCAGTGAGACCTTGACCCGTGGCATAAGATGGGACAAAACATGTTTACAAAACACTTAATACCCCTATAAGTGTTGTTGTAAGTCCCATAAACCAAGGAATTGTACTTGTAATACAATTACTGCTCGTCACTTACCTTTTGAGTACGTCATTTCTAGCAGATCAACTGATGAAATGATGGTATGTCAATTGGATCATAGCCTTAATGAAATTAATCGTTAAATGATTTAACATTGGGTGATTATATTTCTTAAGGATTTATTATCGAAAATACCGATAATTGAACTTGAATCTGTTTTGTAAATGGCAACAAATCCTTCACAAAACATACACCAATCGGCTTTCAGGTCGATGCTAGAAAGAGAAAGACTTTCTGGAACCAATTTAAATGACTGGTATTGTCAGCTGAGAATTGTTCTAAGATTTGAAAAGAAAACCGATGTCCTTGAAAATCAGATGCCCGCTATCCCTGATGTGAGTGCCACTGCTGTGCAGTTGGAAGCATACAATACTCAGTACGATAGACATATTAAGGTTGCTTGGTTGATACTGGTAGCATGATTTACGAGCTTCGAAAAGCAATTCGGATTGTAAAATCCGTATGATATGATCAAAGAACTCAAGTCTATGTACGAAAAACAAGCTGGAGTTGAATTACTTGAGATAATTGAGTCACTCCATGTTTGAAACACGAGTATGGGAAACCGGTCAGCTCTCATGTACTCAAGATGAAGAGTTACTTTGAGCACTTGGAAAGGCTAAACTATGCGTATCCTCTGCCTATTGCTATTGGCATGATTCTTAAGTCTCTTTTAAGGGATTTTGAGAGTTTTGTGCGCAATTACAATATGCACAGCATGAGCAAAACCATAGCTGGACTTCATGCCATGTTAATTAAGTATGAGAAAAACCTTCCCAAGAAATCTGAGACACCCCAAGTTCTTATGATCAAGGGGGGAAAGGTTCAGAAAGCCAAACAACCGAAAGCTAAGGGCAAGAACGTTGGTAAGGGAAAGCAAAGTGCTTTAGTCTCAAAACCTAAAAAAGACCCCTCCGGCGAAAAAGGAGCATCCGGCTAAAGACCAGGTTTGTCATCACTGTGCTGAAGTGAGACACTGGAAGAGGAATTGTCCTAAGTATCTAGCTGAGTTGAACGAGAAGAAGAAGCAAGTTGGTTTAACCAGTTCTTCAAGTATCTTCACAATTGGATTATATGTGTTGTTGTGATTCAAATGATAATTCAATAGCAAAAGAGTCAAGCTTATTTGGACTCTACCTATCTTTGGCATTGTCGTCTTCCTCATGTTGGCAAGAAACGCATTGAAAGACATCAACGTGAAGGGATCTTACAATCAAATGATGAATCATTTGACAAATGCGTGTCTTGTGTTTCCGGCAAGATGACAAGAAAACCTTTTTCGCATAAACCGGAGAGGGCTAAAGAGCTACTTGGACTTATACATACCGATGTATGTGGCCCATTTAGACATGTGTCAAGGAAAGGTGCTAGCTACTTCATTACTTTTATGGATGATTTCAGTCGTTATGGTTATGTTTACTTGCTTAAACATAAACATGAAGTCTTTGAAACATTCAAGGAGTTTAAAAATGAAGTAGAAAATCAACTCGGTAAAACCATCAAGATTCTTCGTTCAGATCGAGGTGGAGAATACTTAAGCCAAGAGTTTAAGGATTATCTAAAAGCTTGAGGATTTATCCAACAGCTTACTCCTACATAATGATGTATCTGAGAGGAGAAATCGAACCTTGTTAGACATGGTGAGATCAATGATGAACCTTACGACTCTCCCATTTTCATTTTGGGATTATGCTCTAGAGACTGCTGTATGCGTTCTAAATATGGTTCCAACCAAGAAGGTTGACAAGACACCGCATGAATTGTGGCATGGATGTGTCCCTAATTTGTCTTACTTAAGAGTCTAGGGATGTGAGGCACTTGTGAAGCGAGATATGCCTGACAAACTTCAACCTAGATCAGTTAAGTGCATCTTTGTAGGATACCCAAAGGAAACGATGGGTTACTACTTCTACTTTCCTACCAACAACACTGTTAAAGTTGCTCGATATGCTGAGTTCTTTAAAAAGAATCTCATCACTCAAGAAAACAGTGGGAGGATTGTCAATTCGTAGGTCCTCAAGGACAATGCGTCCTATAAAGCTCGTCTTGTGGCAAAAGGCTATACTCAACTCTATGGAATTGACTATGAGGAAACCTTCTCTCCCGTATCAGACATTAGAGCTATTAGGATCATGTTAGCCATAGCGGCGTACTATGACTATGAGATATGGCAAATGGATGTCAAAATCGCTTTCTTGAATAGTTATCTAGACGAGGAAGTTTATATGATACAACCAGAAGGTTTTGTCGATCCCAAATATTCCAACAAAGTGTGCAAGCTTCAAAGGTCCATTTATGGACTAAAGCAAGAATCAAGAAGTTGGAATAAAAGGTTTAATGAGGAAATTAAAAAGTTTGGTTTTGCTCAAAATCCTGATGAGCCATGTGTATATCGCAAAGCTAGTGGGAGTAATGTTACTTTCCTTGTCTTATATGTAGATGACATATTGATAATAGGAAATCACATTCCAATGTTGTAAGATGTAAAATCCCATCTTGGAAAGTGTTTTGCTATGAAAGACTTGGGTGAAGCAGCATTCATTCTTGGAATCAAGATCTATAGAGATAGAAGTAAAGGGTTGATTGGACTAAGTCAAAGTGCTTATATTGATAAGATCTTGAAGCGATTCAAGATGGAGAATTCCAAGCGTGGTTTCGTACCTATGCAAAAAGGACTTAACTTATCTAGCAAACACGGTGCTTCTACACCTGAGGAGGTGGAGCGTATGCAAAGAGTTCCTTATGTTTCGGCTGTGGGATCTATTATGTATGCGGTAAGATGCACTAGACCTGACATTGCGTTCGTGCAAAATATTGTTAGACGATATCACTATGTTCGTGAGGAAATCGAACTAGGAGAAATCAAGTTACTCAAAGTTCACACAGATTATAACTTAGCTGATCCTTTTTACAAAGGTATTTAAGCGTGCCAAGGGCATTGGACTTAAATTTGCTAGTTATATGATGTAAATCTGTGATTGGTATTTGGATAAAGGATGTTAAACAATTATTATTTTATAAATGAATTAAAATACGTGGTATGTTTGTTTTCATTTAATAATAATTGTATCCTATATTTGCATGTTTAAATCCATGAATATTTAATATTCTAAATGTCCATTGTCGATTAACTATATGAGAATATAGTTAAACTAAGACAAATCTGAGTGATTGGTAATATTCTAAATGTCCATTGTCGATTAACTATATGAGAATATAGTTAAACTAAGACAAATCTGAGTGATTGGTAATATTCTAAATGTCCATTGTCGATTAACTATATGAGAATATAGTTAAACTAAGACAAATCTGAGTGATTGGTAATATTCTAAATGTCCATTGTCGATTAACTATATGAGAATATAGTTAAACTAAGACAAATCTGAGTGATTGGTAATATTCTAAATGTCCATTGTCGATTAACTATATGAGAATATAGTTAAACTAAGACAAATCTGAGTGATTGGTAATATTCTAAATGTCCATTGTCGATTAACTATATGAGAATATAGTTAAACTAAGACAAATCTGAGTGATTGGTAATATTCTAAATGTCCATTGTCGATTAACTATATGAGAATATAGTTAAACTAAGACAAATCTGAGTGATTGGTAATATTCTAAATGTCCATTGTCGATTAACTATATGAGAATATAGTTAAACTAAGACAAATCTGAGTGATTGGTAATATTCTAAATGTCCATTGTCGATTAACTATATGAGAATATAGTTAAACTAAGACAAATCTGAGTGATTGGTAATATTCTAAATGTCCATTGTCGATTAACTATATGAGAATATAGTTAAACTAAGACAAATCTGAGTGATTGGTAATATTCTAAATGTCCATTGTCGATTAACTATATGAGAATATAGTTAAACTAAGACAAATCTGAGTGATTGGTAATATTCTAAATGTCCATTGTCGATTAACTATATGAGAATATAGTTAAACTAAGACAAATCTGAGTGATTGGTATTTGGATAAAGGATGTTAAACAATTATTATTTTATAAATGAATTAAAATACGTGGTATGTTTGTTTTCATTTAATAATAATTGTATCCTATATTTGCATGTTTAAATCCATGAATATTTAATATTCTAAATGTCCATTGTCGATTAACTATATGAGAATATAGTTAAACTAAGACAAATCTGAGTGATTGGTAATATTCTAAGGAATATTTGAAGATGGTCCTACCAAACTCACATGATATCCATAGAGATGCATATTGGACTACCCCACTTAACGAATCATCACTTTATGGATCGACGTCATTAAATGAAATTCGTGAAATGGTTGCTTTATTTATCCTTAGACTTGAGATACAAGCAGGTTATGCATGTGTGGATTGCATTTTTCTTGATATAGTTCTAACTATCCTGAATAAGATAGTAACAAAGGGCTATTTTCAGAAATGTAGTGAAATGACATGACTAACACGTGTAGTCAAAATAGGATTTGTTCCTTCAACTTGTAATTGAAGAATGATACCATTTGGTGCCCTCATTAATTAATTAAGATGTTTGTATGGCCATACCCAAATGAACTCCAGATGTTGTCTCGATTAATTTGGTAATCTTAATTAGTTGTAGAAATGAGAAACAGAATCGTTAAATTATGAAATGACATTGATCCATATTCATAATTAACAAAGGTATCTGAAACAAAGGGATAGTAAACACTGAAACCATTTCAAGATACTTTAAGAAACTATACTTAAATATTTCCGGGAGCATTGGCGTGTTGCTAGACGCTAACCAATGTTATTGCCTTTATTATAACATGCTCAAGTGGGAGCTGTTGGAATATGATCACGTTAAATAAACGCATGTCCGAAAATGTTTAAGCCTACGGGGTCACACGCGATGACACTTAGATATCCGATAATATGTATATATTGTATCTACATATTTATAATCACCAAATTGAGAGAAATGATAATTGGACATTATTAACTAGATATGTTAATTAGAATTATTTATTAATTAATAAATATGAATTATTAATTATTAAATATTAATTAATAATTAATGTAATTATTAATTAAACCTAGTCCAAGTCAAAAGATGTTAGCTTGAAGGTTAAGTTATTGAGGATATATTTATACCCTATATATATCCTAATAATTAACCCTAACAAAATAACTCACAATATATATCTCTCTCTCTCGGTCGAACAAAACACATATTCGTATACTCTTGTTCGCAATTTCGAAAACCCAAATTCATGTTCTAGTCCAAAACATTAATTGTGGTTCTTCTTAATTGGGTGTGTTTTTTATTTCGGCCGAACCATATTTGTGGTTATTAGTTGTATTTGACAAAACTAGAATAAAAGCTAACTAGGAGCTTTGGCTTTCGGTGATTCAAGATATAGCAATCTTCGGGTATTGTTCGACGTGTCGTGTGTGCGATCGTAGAGGGGTTTTACTTTAAACCCTAAATAATAATAATCTTATTATTAATTAATTATTGGAAGCTAAGCTAAAAGGTACATATTCGATTATTTACTTTGTTAATTAATTATATTGCATATGATTCTTTCCGCTGCGTACTCGTGAATATGTTTATGATAATAGTTATGAATCCTAACACCTCTTCGTTTCTGAACTTTCTTTTACTCATTCGATTTGTGCACCTCAAATATTTTTGTTTTCTTTTATCTGTATACACTAGTTTTAAGTTTTTGTCCGAACGAGGATTTTGGATGGTCATATTTATATCACTCTCGACTTATCATTTACATACTTTGTAAGTCTAGATCGATCCTCGTGTATATAGTTAGCAAAGTCCTTTCATAGGTCATCTTATGTTCCTCAAGTGATCTTAGAAATCCCTAAGACCATTTGCCATAACTTTTTGATCACTTCCATTTAAATTTCACTACATATATCCCAAAAACATCTTACCATCGTATTAACAAAATTCATTCAATTATAAATGTCATTTTAGGTAATAAGTTTGTACTTTATAATTTGTTAAGCTATTGAGACCAGGTGACATCGTACGCTCCTTCATACCAAGTGTTAAAATTTTTTGCCACGATTCATCGAACACAGAGTTATAATCCCACTTTCCCAAACTAGTTTATTGACACCTCCAAGTATTTCGATTTATTGCCCCATTCATATCGCGGTTAAAGTCTTGCCCACTCGGCTTAACATTAAGTTCATTTAGTTATATATAGGTAACACTTATTATGACGAATTGACATACAGTCAGCGCACTCGTGACGTGTTTCACCTGTTGGTCGGCGGCTCATTCACTGAGGCCAAAAGTTTGCTCCCCTTCTAGAAATCAATTTCACAATGGGAGGGATTTTTATTCAAGACATCCAATCCTGACGGCACCTTCCTTTATGTGATAGAGGCAATCTAGCGATTCGTTTAAGGTCGAGAAGAGTCGAGAGTCGCACACTACAAGTACTCAAACTTCTCACATCTCACGTATGACTCGCACTAAGACACTCATCTGGCCCATCGTTCCCATGCGTATGAACTCTCGATTCCGCATTAAGTTAGGCGTTCATTTTGATCAACTTTACCAACCGTATATATATATAGATACTGCCCGGGGTCGTGACAGCTTTACTTTATTACGTGATGCTCACGTCCAAATAATTTTCACATTAGTTAGAATTTTAAACGCCAACTTATTGACTCAAATTTATGGTTAGCCTAACCAAAGTCGTTCCTTCTCACATATAGAAGAATTTTATAGTTGTATCAAGACTCATGATATATTCGTTATTTACTCGTTGTCGCCCTCATGCGGTCACCTCACCGTAGCTACTCAAGTATCATCCTAAGGTTTAATCTTAGGGCATATAACATAACGAAGTTCTTACGATCATGTTACAACTACACTCATAATTTACATGTTACCGAATAAGTCATATAATCCATATAGTAGGCAAGGATGAGGCTTAGCAAAGTATCTAACGGCCATGCCAATATATACACTTGTCCATGATACCAAATACATCTATGCATGCATCTTCAATTTCTAACTATCTATTCAACAAGCAAGTTAGGAAACATGACCAAGGCATATTTAAGCAATTAGGCTAACATGACAACCTATACACACAAGTGTCCAAGATGCCAACTACCTTTACGCATGCATTATCAAGTCCTAACGATTTATTCCACCAAATTAGTTAGGCAACAAAATTCAAGCATATTCACAATTAGAATAGCATGACAACCATACTTGTTCTACCACATATTCTAACATTCCATCCACATACTCAAGTTAAGAGGTAAGATTTTTGCATGTTCTGCCAACTAATACCGCATATCAAGTCATACATATGATCTCTCATACGTTAGGTACAAATATGCATGAATTATCAACCCTTACCGATTTGTTCTTATAAGCAAGTTAAGCAATAAGGTTTTGGTCATACTCGGACAATTAAACATGTCTACCAATTTCATTCATACCATTGTCCATCGAGTGATTATATACACATGCATCACTGCTTCTAATATCTCATGTTTACAATTTAGTTTAACAACATAATTATCACACACTCATATTATCAAACTAGTATACCAATCCATTCATGCATTTGCTCACCGATTAACATACCTACACATGCATTACCAACTATATCATATCATGCATTCAACCAAGTTTAACAATGCCTCATACATGTTCAAGTTCACATACTATTAAATGACGCATCCTCATTGTTCACCATATAGTTACAAGTTAATTCCAACATAAACAAGTACCGCCACATTATTTAGTCTCCCCAAGAATAAGGCACACATTGACTACCTCAATTTATCATTTCACACTACCGCGTAACATTCCAATTCACAACAAGATCAAGCTTAAGTTCAATTCACATCGTAAACACATCATTCAAGTTCACATACTATTAAATGACGCATCCTCATTGTTCACCATATAGTTACAAGTTAATTCCAACATAAACAAGTACCGCCACATTATTTAGTCTCCCCAAGAATAAGGCACACATTGACTACCTCAATTTATCATTTCACACTACCGCGTAACATTCCAATTCACAACAAGATCAAGCTCAAGTTCAATTCACATCGTAAACACATCATTCAAGTTCACATACTATTAAATGACGCATCCTCATTGTTCACCATATAGTTACAAGTTAATTCCAACATAAACAAGTACCGCCACATTATTTAGTCTCCCCAAGAATAAGGCACACATTGACTACCTCAATTTATCATTTCACACTACCGCGTAACATTCCAATTCACAACAAGATCAAGCTTAAGTTCAATTCACATCGTAAACACATCATTCAAGTTCACATTCCAACCTTAACAACACACATACATAACATATACGTTACTCAATCATACAAAACAACATGTCATTCCATCATCAAAACCAAGCATTCATATCCAAACACATTACACAAATAAGCATACAAGAAAACAAGTGGTTTAAAGTATAGTCGGAATCCGATATGCCCTCTAGGTATTGATTGGGTTTGTATACAGGTGATACCAGCGGCTTTCCCTCCACCCAATCAACACCCATTAAGCATACTGGTTACCTACTATACTCTAGGCCAAGCATGTGCAATCCGTGATGCCATTAACTTGCATATACCACTGGGTGACCGTAAAACCGTTGATCGGGCGGTTTTAGGGTTGCCACACTGTTATACTACGTTAATGTCATAACTTCACTTTGCTATAAATAAATACACACAACAGATTCCACATTCTATCATCGACCATGCAAAATTTGTTCCACCAAGAAATCGTTCCACACAATACATGTTTCACACCACATATAACTACATTAAGCATCAATAATCAAGATCACAAACAACAAACAACCATAGCCATAAGATCACCAAGCTCACAAGTCCCCAAGGGACACCAATCATGCGTAAGTATCAAGTGTCACAACGGGAATCCATCCCAAGAATCTAGCATCTCAAAAGATTCCAATTAATACAAGTAAGTGTCTGAAACACGTCCCACAAGAATCACACAAAACATGTTTCTTTTATTCCTTCATACTTTAGTTCAATCAAATAATGATGCAAGTAAACACAAAGTACAACGATCATGTACATAATTCTTACTCACATATGGTTAGCTTTTGAAAGTAACAAACTCACCACTTTTAAATAAAATCCTTTAGTATCTGAATATACAAATTTATCTTCTCAAATTTGTTATCATTCTCCAATATACGCTTGCTTAATCTCACTTATGGCCATCTAAGCATATATCAACCACTTCACATAGGTTTCACCTCAAAGCTTCCTACGCAAAAGCACAATTAGCATATACTTGTAAAATCTCCAACCTTGTTACCATCACAGAAGCTTCAAAAGTATTCATTTGGGTTTATATAACAAGATTTCCAAAAATATTTGTGACCTTGCAAAATGGAAATTTTATATTCGAACTTTGCCAACCATTTAAGAAATAATTGCATTTAAGAAAGCATGTAACCACAAGTTTTGTAAGAAGTTTAGATCTTGAGATTTTCCAAAAATAAGTCATTTGAAAACATGTAGTTACACTCAAGCTTTCATGGTACCTTTAGAAAGTTAAGGTTTTGGAAGCTCGACATTAGCGTTGGCAAGCATTTTCAAAGCTTTTGAAACACTGAATAAGACATCGTTAAAAATTTCTCAATTTATCCGCAAGCTATCCATATAATTCACATATAGCAATGCACACATAGTTTCCTATGAAATATACTATATGCGGGTGCTTAGGTTTTAGTCTAGGCCAAACCACCTAATTCTCTAAAACCTAGGCTCTGATACCATTCTGTAACACCCCACCAGTGGCAGAAACGTGAGATGCAACTGAAACAAGCTTGCAAAATGGAAATTTTATATTCGAACTTTGCCAACCATTTAAGAAATAATTGCATTTAAGAAAGCATGTAACCACAAGTTTTGTAAGAAGTTTAGATCTTGAGATTTTCCAAAAATAAGTCATTTGAAAACATGTAGTTACACTCAAGCTTTCATGGTACCTTTAGAAAGTTAAGGTTTTGGAAGCTCGACATTAGCGTTGGCAAGCATTTTCAAAGCTTTTGAAACACTGAATAAGACATCGTTAAAAATTTCTCAATTTATCCGCAAGCTATCCATATAATTCACATATAGCAATGCACACATAGTTTCCTATGAAATATACTATATGCGGGTGCTTAGGTTTTAGTCTAGGCCAAACCACCTAATTCTCTAAAACCTAGGCTCTGATACCATTCTGTAACACCCCACCAGTGGCAGAAACGTGAGATGCAACTGAAATAAGCTTGCAAATGGAAATTTTATATTCGAACTTTGCCAACCATTTAAGAAATAATTGCATTTAAGAAAGCATGTAACCACAAGTTTTGTAAGAAGTTTAGATCTTGAGATTTTCCAAAAATAAGTCATTTGAAAACATGTAGTTACACTCAAGCTTTCATGGTACCTTTAGAAAGTTAAGGTTTTGGAAGCTCGACATTAGCGTTGGCAAGCATTTTCAAAGCTTTTGAAACACTGAATAAGACATCGTTAAAAATTTCTCAATTTATCCGCAAGCTATCCATATAATTTACATATAGCAATGCACACATAGTTTCCTATGAAATATACTATATGCGGTTGCTTAGGTTTTAGTCTAGGCCAAACCACCTAATTCTCTAAAACCTAGGCTCTGATACCATTCTGTAACACCCCACCAGTGGCAGAAACGTGAGATGCAACTGAAACAAGCTTGCAAATGGAAATTTTATATTCGAACTTTGCCAACCATTTAAGAAATAATTGCATTTAAGAAAGCATGTAACCACAAGTTTTGTAAGAAGTTTAGATCTTGAGATTTTCCAAAAATAAGTCATTTGAAAACATGTAGTTACACTCAAGCTTTCATGGTACCTTTAGAAAGTTAAGGTTTTGGAAGCTCGACATTAGCGTTGGCAAGCATTTTCAAAGCTTTTGAAACACTGAATAAGACATCGTTAAAAATTTCTCATTTTATCCGCAAGCTATCCATATAATTTACATATAGCAATGCACACATAGTTTCCTATGAAATATACTATATGCGGGTGCTTAGGTTTTAGTCTAGGCCAAACCACCTAATTCTCTAAAACCTAGGCTCTGATACCATTCTGTAACACCCCACCAGTGGCAGAAACGTGAGATGCAACTGAAATAAGCTTGCAAATGGATGTTACACAGAGAAACTAAATGATGTCCATTCAAAGCTACAAATTGACAAATACAAGTCAATGTACAACAATAGGTCCCATGCAAGAAAAGGCTACCGAGGCATCGTGCCCGGGTCTAAAGATATACAGTGCAACCAAAGAGTCCAATAAGTCCAACTATAGGCATCAACTCCTAGCTTGCAAGCATTTGTTGTATACCTGAAAAGATACTCTAAAATGTCAACACAAGGTTGGTGAGTTCGTAGGATCACATAGTTTCAAATTGAGCTATATATTCGATACTAGTGTATATACACCTATATGCATAATTATATCCATAGATAAGTGAGTATCGAATAGCTGAGCAACAGAAGTCCCGCGCCGGGAGATATTCCACCACATTAAAATATCACAAGTATCTCATCCCAAAGCTACACCAAAATCACAAGAGTCACACAACATATAACACATCAACACGTCTAGATCACAACCACAATAATCACCATACCACATCTATCAACATCAAGATCACTCAAGGATACGAAACCGATATAACATATATATATCAAATATATAACCACGTGGAATCCTTTACACGTTTCTAGTAGATTGTACCCTTGAGGGCACGTAACTAGCAATTTCTAGTATCTCAATGGGAATACAACCCAATAACCAAGCATCACTATGGGAATTACTCCCAAGAATCAAGTATCACACAAATAATCTACAATGGGAACACAACCCAAGAATCCAATAATCACTATGGGAAACTACGCCCAAGAATCACAATAATCACCATAGGAACTACGCCCAAGAATCACAACAATCATTAGTCAAGTACATACACTTCATACGATTCTACTTTTGAGGGATCATAGATGCTTATATATAGGGTCACCCGCAGCCTTCCCACCACATCTATAACCCTTCAAAGGCATTACCGTCTTCCATGTATGCACAACTATCCTAAGGTGTCTCAATATATACATATTTCCCACATCTTATTTGGATGATTTATACTCGTTTTGTAGCCATTTATACTTGTTTTGTGGCGCGTTATGTTGTTTGCTAGTGGTCTCAGGTCTACAGCAGATACATTGCTCATAAAGTGTAGAAAATAGCTTATGAATGATCCATATGCGCTAACGGATGAAGCACGATGAAGAACGAAGCTGAAATGGAAATTCTGGGTTACATCGCGGCGCGACCAAGATCTCTCGCGGCGCGATCCTTCACAAAATCTGCCTCGCGGCGCAACCATGGAATCTCGCGATGCGACAAAAACCCGTGTATTGAAATGCTCCAGTTTTTGCACTCCTCGCGGCGCGATGGTAGGGACTCGCGGCGCGATGCGCTGATGGTCTGACGGATTTTCTCTCTCCTGGGTATAAATACAAGTCCCCACTCAACCCTAGACCTAATCTTGGACACTCCAGCCTCCATACTTTCTCTCTAGCCGATTTTGAAGGGTTTTTTCAAGGGTTTTTCATCATCCAAACTATTTTGAAGACTTGAAGATTAATCTTGGCTCTTGATTAGTGATTGTAGCTCGGTTGTAACCTCGATTTGGATTATTACTTCACATTTGGTACACTATGTTCTCCTTTTTATTTGAATCTCTAGCTATTTTCATTATGAGTAGCTAAATCTTTATACATCTATGAAGATGAAGTGAAACAATTAGTTATGATTGCATAATATTTTGAATTCAAGTTGGTTTTACTTAACATTTTGTCAAGATCTTAATGAAGTGATTTCTTCTACTTAACTTGTGTTCTTGGTGATATTTGTGTTCTTCGATAGTGGTTCTAGTTGAATGCAAGTATTATTTTAGTTGTTTGTCTATGAATAACTCTTGCTAGGTCATGGTATGATAGTAAAGAATACAAGTCGAATAGAAATAACTTTGTTAAGTGGATTTAACGGATGGTGGTACCACGTTTCTTTCACAAAGATAAAATTGTTATTTAAATAATCAAACAAACTAGTTGGTTCAAGGTATTGTAATAGGGTTGGTGGTACCACTTGTTGCAAGAAATTGGATTGAATAGGTGATCGAGTCGATTTTACAAACGGAGTGCACCTGGTTGTGTTTTTGTCTTATCACGATTATTATCACCAACATATATGAATTTTGAGCTTAACCTATATGCAACCTAGACTTTTTGCGTAGCGGATTCGACATAGATGGCTTTTTAATTATTTGTTTACAACTCACACTCTTTTCGCGTGCTCTCGATTAATACCGGTTGAGTACTTTATTTTACTTGTCGATTACATAGTTTTCAGAATCGCAAAGTGACAATTCGGTCACACCAAACTTTTTACTTGTTTCACATTTTTACATTCTTTAGTACAACAATCAGTCCTTGCGTTCGATCCTGGTCTTGCCAGTTAGCTATATTACATACGAAAGGGTACACTGCCCGTAAGTGTGTTGTAGTCAGTTAGCGGTAGATCTTGTTATAAATTTTAAACTAGATTTCACACATCATATCCCAACTCAAAATATAACATATTCCATATACGAAGTTACAATCAAACAATCAAGTATCACATGTCACATCAAAAGATCATCCTAGCATAGGCTACAATAATCTTCTACATTCAACAATATTCACATTGTTACCATAAAGTTACATGTCTACCTATAAACATGTAATAACACAAAAATATATGCACGTAGATACTACAAGCGTAATCTACGGCTTAGCATATTAGCACATAGCGAGTATCTTTCCACACCAGAAGCATGCAAATAGTAGGGGCTACGAACTCACCTGATGCGACCAAACAAGTATTACCGCTTCCCAAGATGAGTAAGTGTAAGTCCCAAATTCGATGGTTTACCCGACTGACAAGCAGTTCTAACTGGAAATAGACCAGTTCAGAATGCGATCCAGATAAGGATATAAACAATAAAGTAATTACTGAAAGTAAATTGCAAGAAACAAAAGTGCTGAAACTATATAAATAATATATATAATCAAGTATGTAGCATTGAGACACGATGTACTTTTCAAATGTATTTTATTAATTATGTTAAATAAAATACAAAGGTTGATGCGGAACAAAGATAAACACAAAGTGTAATATCTAAAAAACCTTGAAATACAAGTGATCTAAATACTTAGAGTATATCTCACAAGTTGCAATGCCAAAGTTTCAAGCCCTTTGCAAGTTGTGAGAAGCCTTTATATTTATAGGAAAGGTTCATGCTGATGTGGACCAGGCCGTACAAATATGGTTGGGAGCATTTAAGGAATTAAAGTTAATTCCTTAACATGCGTACTTTTAAGGTTAAGTGTGAAAGTCATTTGATGTGACATTTCATACTTTATTCCCAACCTTTTTACTCAACCTTGTACTTTTAATAGACAAATCTATTAACCGGGTAAAGGTTGGTAAAGTCAAAAAGGCTTCCTCGTAATCAGTGTAAAGTGTTGTAAGTACTTTACACTGAGATGCTTCAGTCTTCGACTTCAGAATGAATGGTTTCAGTTTGGGCTGATCTGAAACTGAAGTGAAGCTTCAGTGAACTAATTCTGAAGTGGTTCAGAATTCTGTACAAGTATCTTCACTGAACTTCAACTATTTCTGGACAAATTAAACTTGGTCAATTTTCGACCTAACAGTAAGTAAGGCCCGAAGCACTACAACGATCACAACCAACTCCAAAAGCATTGAGTCAACATATTATACCCAAATAGTATGGCCTAGCTAGTTAGTGGTATACCATAACCCAACAAACGCTTTACAAGTTTCCCCGACCAAGGTCAACGACACTTTAAACTCACATTTTTAGAAATGAGATTGGATTCATCCCAAGATCATGAATCTAAAAGATAGTAGACTCTCACACGATTCTAACGATATCTCATATGTTTAAAACGGACTTACGGTTTAAAAGTTACGATCGTTAAACGAAAATAAAAGTCAAATGCTGGAGGAGAGAAAGTTGCGTCAAACCCATCCATAGTTGCGGCACAACTTTTGATCAGTGGCGGAAGCCAAAAGGAAGTTGCGACACACCCTCCAAAGTTGCGACGCAACTTTTCCAGATATGGGAGAAAAACCCATTTTCGACACAAATTGACCCTCCAAACGTAAAAATCAAAGCTTCAAACTTTAACACAACCAAATTCAAGTATAACCACAACATAAAAACATACCAATTCACAAACCCACTTCCGATTTCTCAACCTTTGATCCAAGACTCGTTTTTAAGACAAAACACACATTTTACACTCAAATCAACCACCAATCGTTTAGATCCAACACAAGGAAGTTATCTACTAATTAAAAGGAACATTTTGAGCTAAAGATCACTTACCAAATTGACCCTCCAAACGTAAAAATCAAAGCTTCAAACTTTAACACAACCAAATTCAAGTATAACCACAACATAAAAACATACCAATTCACAAACCCACTTCCGATTTCTCAACCTTTGATCCAAGACTCGTTTTTAAGACAAAACACACATTTTACACTCAAATCAACCACCAATCGTTTAGATCCAACACAAGGAAGTTATCTACTAATTAAAAGGAACATTTTGAGCTAAAGATCACTTACCAAATTGACCCTCCAAACGTAAAAATCAAAGCTTCAAACTTTAACACAACCAAATTCAAGTATAACCACAACATAAAAACATACCAATTCACAAACCCACTTCCGATTTCTCAACCTTTGATCCAAGACTCGTTTTTAAGACAAAACACACATTTTACACTCAAATCAACCACCAATCGTTTAGATCCAACACAAGGAAGTTATCTACTAATTAAAAGGAACATTTTGAGCTAAAGATCACTTACCAAATTGACCCTCCAAACGTAAAAATCAAAGCTTCAAACTTTAACACAACCAAATTCAAGTATAACCACAACATAAAAACATACCAATTCACAAACCCACTTCCGATTTCTCAACCTTTGATCCAAGACTCGTTTTTAAGACAAAACACACATTTTACACTCAAATCAACCACCAATCGTTTAGATCCAACACAAGGAAGTTATCTACTAATTAAAAGGAACATTTTGAGCTAAAGATCACTTACCAAATTGACCCTCCAAACGTAAAAATCAAAGCTTCAAACTTTAACACAACCAAATTCAAGTATAACCACAACATAAAAACATACCAATTCACAAACCCACTTCCGATTTCTCAACCTTTGATCCAAGACTCGTTTTTAAGACAAAACACACATTTTACACTCAAATCAACCACCAATCGTTTAGATCCAACACAAGGAAGTTATCTACTAATTAAAAGGAACATTTTGAGCTAAAGATCACTTACCAAATTGACCCGAAGCTTCAAATCCGAATTTTTAAAGAAAAAGGAGGAAGAGTGTGTGTTTATGTGTGTGTTCTTGAGGTTGAGAGAGAAATAGTGTGTGTGTGTGTGTGTGTGAAGGGATAAGGGAAATGGGAGGTGGGAAGGGAACTAGGGCCACTACACCCCCACCCACAATACTCTTACACCCTACACTACTAGCTAGTTACTAAACGGTACCCCGTCCAAACACGTAAATGCTAAATATCACAAATTACACCAAGTCTCATAAAATTAATTCGACTTTTATTAATCACATAAGTTCTCAAGTATCAATATTCCAAATAATTTCACAATTAATCACATAGTCAACGAAAGTCAAACATAGTCAAATAAGTCAAAACTCGCGGGTGTTACACATAAATATTTTTTAAAATTCAAAATGGTGATAAGTAAGAGTGACATGACGTGGTGACATAGAGAGTCAAAGTTTTGTTGTTAGATGAGATTCAATTGAACATTAAAGTTTGGTTATTGAACTAATGCAATTCAACATTAAAAGAGTTGTTGAGTTCATTAAAGTTTGGTTGTTGGACTTATTCAATGCAACATTAAAACCGTTGTTGAATGCATTAAAGTTTAGTTGTTGAGCTCATTCAATTCAACATTAGAATAGAAAGAGAATTTTTTTTCTTTTCATTTCCTTTCCCCAAACACACAAACAAACATCTCTTTTAAACTTTGTAACACCTACCATCTTGCTAGTTTTGTTGTAAAAAAGTTAAAAGGTTTTAAAAAAAGAGAAAACAAACAAAGAGCCTTCAAATCAAGTTTTTGTTCTCTTGTTTTCTACTTCTTCTGTTTTCTTTCTTGTTTTTGCATCCACTAATCTCGGGTACAATTCTCTTTTTTTCTTTCTTTTTTATTTCTATAAAGTTTTTACTAGATTATGTCTTTAAACTACATTTTAAAGTTAAACATTAGATTTAAGTCAAATTTGTAATGACTATTATTTTGTCAATTATAATCTGAAATTCTTAAAATTAAAAAGGTATATGTATTATTTATGATAACTTAAAGATCGGAAAGAAATAATTGTTAAAAAAAAACTTTAATTTCTTATTTTTTTTATTTATTTTATCTCTCATAAGTAAATAAAAATCAAAGACTAAGTAAATAAGACAACATCAATTATTTACTTTTTTTTCTTTCTGTTATAAATTTACATATTTGGTAAATCAAAATGTATATGACTCTTTAGTTATATTTTGTATCAAGTGGGTTTAATGTTAATGAATTTAAGCAGGTTGGTTTTTGGTCAAGTAGGTCAAATGGGCTGATTTTGTGTCAATTGAGTTCGTTTTTGGTCAAATAGGTAGGTCACATGACGGGTTGACAAGTGAAAAGTTGATTTTTGGTCAAATAGGCAGGTCACATGGATCCGTATTAATCATAGCCAATTTTATTCAAAAAATTCTTGGGCTGACGGGTTGACATGACAATCCAAGAAGCCAACCCGGTCTCGACCGTAGTCCATTAGTTATAACTATTTTTATTCAGTAGTGTCTTATTCATTTACAATATTTGGTAAAGGTGAAATAAAATACAGATCTAGTAGAAAATGATATAATAAGATTGAACTATTAAGAGATTTAAACCAGAAGATTATTATTATATGTATTGTTTATTATTATAGAATCTCAGAATACAATCAATATCTGGATAATAAGATGATATCCAGATGATTAACAGAAATACAAAATATCTTGTATGAATTGAAAGAGAGATAGATATATGAAAAATTATATGACAGAAAATATATGTAATGATTTCGTATGCCTAAAAGCTCCCATCTCTTTCTTTTTATATATCATGAGTTACATTCAGCACCCTTCACTTATTCCTGCTTGTCATCTTCAACTCTAACTTCTTTATCTTCCAGAATAGTCATAATCAGCCCCTGGACATAATTCCTACACTATACAAATACATTTATAAGTACAAGACTTTAATAATAAACTTGTATAAGACTTTTACATATTTAACATCCCCCCTCAAGTTTATTATTAAATGCATCAAACATTCCCAATTGATTACAAAGAAAATTATGTTGATTTATGCTTAAACTCTTTGTAAAGACATCAACTATATTTAACTCAGACTGAATCTTTAGGGGGTGTTTTTGGTTTATGGAATTCCTTGGAATTCTTTGGAATTGGAATCTAAATTCCATTCATTTCCTTTGTTTGGTTGAGAAACAAATGGAATTGGAATTTGAAGAATTCCATTGAATTCCTTAAAACATGGAATGTATAAATCCTTCACAAACTTGATGGAATGTTTAGAGATTCAAAGGAATTCATCAATGTTTACCAAAATACCCCTTCACAATTAAAATACCAAAATAAAGTGTTCCCTGTATTCATGTCCTGCCGGATATTATCTACCATCACTATCCACCACCACCGCTGCTGCTTGTTTCGGCTACCGCCTACCGCTACTGCTTACCAAAATTCCGGCGGCTGCTATTGCTCAAGGAGATGATGAATATGGAGGCTGCTTTCCATCAATTTCCTTAATGGGGTTTTTATTGATTTTGTAAAGGAAAATGAAAATAGAAGAACCGCCAATACACGTGCCGGAGAAAATGGAGGAATGGCGGCGGTGATTTTGTCTTGTAAGGACGACAGAGAGTGGAGGTGTTGTTGGTGCCGTTCGTGATTTGATGAAATATAACGGGTGGAGTTTAGAGATTGAAGGGGTTTGTTGATTTTAATTGATCAAAACTTTTGTGTATTGAAGTTTTTTTCCCCGATAACATTTATGTGGGTGGGTGTGAACTGTGTGAAGGGATATCAAGTTATAAAGAATGTGTGCAAAATGAGATATATGTACAGATCCAGACAATTTGCTATTATTGTTATTTACTAGTATATTATTATTTTATTATTATTATTATTATATAAAATTTAATATAACATTTTATTATAATGAAAAGGAAAACATATTTATAAAGTAGTATAACAAAGGTTAATTATGTCATTTGACATAATTTATATTCGAATTCCTTAGACTGAATTCCATTGAATTCTGTCAACCAAACACATGATAGATTTTAAAACTTTCAGATTCAATTCCTTCAAATTCCAATTCCTTTGACAAATTCCAATTCCTTCAAAAACATTCTGTGAACCAAACTGCCCCTTACAGTATTCAGTATTCCTGTTGCTATTTTTTCTCTTAAGAAGTGAAGATCTATTTCAAAATGTTTAGTTTTTTCATGAAACACTGGGTTTGCTGCTATGTCAATAGCTGCCTTACTATCACAGTGTACATTAACAGGAATAGAACACATGACATCAAGGTCATTTAACAAATTTATAAGCCAAATAATCTCACATGTTACTGCTGCTAATGCCCTATATTCTGCTTCAGCAGAGGACTTAGCAACAGTAGATTGTTTTTTGCTTTTCCAAGAAACAAGAGTATTTCCCAGAAACACAGAATAACCAGTAACAGATCTCCTTGATGTAACACATCTAGCCCAATCAGAATCAACATATCCAGTAAGTAAAAGCTTATTACCTTTAGAGATGAATAACCCTTTACCCGTAGACTTTTTTAAGTACCTCAAAATTCTGAGACCAAGCTGAAAATGCTCTTGAGAAGGAGCATGCATAAACTGAGAAAGACACTGTACAACATAGCTTATATCTGGTCTTGTTAATGTAAGATAGATTAATTTTCCTATCAATATTTGATAAACAACAATATTATCTAAAGGCTTACTCTGTTCAGAAACTGGTTTAACAGTTTTATTTATTTCAAGAGGAGTATGAATAGGTTTGCAACCTAGCATTCCAAAATCATTCAAAAGTTCCAAACAATATTTTCTTTGAGAAAGACATAAACCACTGTTATGTTCAAGAACTTCTATTCCTAAAAAATATTTTAATTTACCAAGATCTTTAATCTTAAATTTAGAACTCAAGAACAGTTTCATTTGTTCTATTTCCTGTACACAATTACCTGTAATTACTATATCATCGACATAAACAAGAAGAACAACAAACTTGTCATTAGATTTCCTAGTAAAAAGAGAATAATCACATTTGCTTTGACAAAAGCCATATTCAAGTAATGCTTTAGACAATTTAGAATTCCATTGTCCAGGTGCTTGCTTTAATCCATACAAAGACTTTTTTAACTTGCAAACCATGGATTTATCATCACAAGAATATCCTTGAGGTATTTCCATATAAACATCTTCACATAAGTCACCATATAAGAATGCATTATTTACATCTAATTGAAACAAAGGCCAATTATTATTCACTGCAACTGTAAGCAAACATCTAACAGTGACCATTTTCACAACAGGTGAAAATGTTTCATCAAAATCAATACCAATTCTTTGATTAAAACCTTTAGCAACCAATCTTGCTCTATATTTTTCAATTTCACCATTAGCCTTATATTTAATCTTATATATCCATTTACATCCTATTGGTTGTCTATCATGAGGTAAAGTAGTTAATTCCCAAGTATTGTTTCTATTTAAAGCTTCCATCTCATCATTCATAGCACTCACCCAATTACTATCTTTAACAGCTTCATAAAAACTTTTAGGCTCAACACTTTTATTCAAATTAGTTGCAAAACACATCAAATCTGATCTAAGATGAGAATAATTAACTACTTTATTAAGAGGATATTTAACTTTTCCTTCAAGTTCATAATCAGCAAGCCTTTTTGAAAGAGTAATATGTCTTGAGGACCTTCTAACATTTTTATCAATATCAACAGTGGTTCCCTCAGAATTTATATCATTATCATTCAAGTTTTCTAAAGATGTTGCATTTTCTTCAACAACTCTGGTAGCCACAGGTAAACTGCCAGTAGTAGAAGATCAATAGAATAAGCAGTTTTTACTGAAGGTAAAGGATCTCTAGTCAACAAACTACTTCTAACAGACATATAAGCATCATCTAATCCCATTAAGAACTGCATTAGTTTTATTAAATCAGTATGTTGTTGAAACTCTCTAGCAGCAGTACAAGAACAAGTAGGAAGTTTAACCATAGCATCAAACTGTTTCCACAAAGCAGACAATTTATGATAATACTCAGATAAAGATGAACCATTTTGAGTTAGAGAATTTTTTTTTTTTTGTTTTTTTTTTTTTTTTTTTTTTTTTTTTTTTTTTTTTTTTTTTTTTTTTTTTTTTTTTTTTTTTTTTTTTTTTTTTTTTTTTTTTTTTTTTTTTTTTTTTTTTTTTTTTTTTTTTTTTTTTTTTTTTTTTTTTTTTTTTTTTTTTTTTTTTTTTTTTTTTTTTTTTTTTTTTTTTTTTTTTTTTTTTTTTTTTTTTTTTTTTTTTTTTTTTTTTTTTTTTTTTTTTTTTTTTTTTTTTTTTTTTTTTTTTTTTTTTTTTTTTTTTTTTTTTTTTTTTTTTTTTTTTTTTTTTTTTTTTTTTTTTTTTTTTTTTTTTTTTTTTTTTTTTTTTTTTTTTTTTTTTTTTTTTTTTTTTTTTTTTTTTTTTTTTTTTTTTTTTTTTTTTTTTTTTTTTTTTTTTTTTTTTTTTATGAAGATTAAAAGTAACTGAACAATCTACTTTGTCATATGTATCTTTTAATTCTTGCCAAACTACTGCAACATTTTTTGAGTAAATTTTGACCTTACAGTTCTTTTTTTTTTTTTTTTTTTTTTTTTTTTTTTTTTTTTTTTTTTTTTTTTTTTACTGAAGGTAAAGGATCTCTAGTCAACAAACTACTTCTAACAGACATATAAGCATCATCTAATCCCATTAAGAACTCCATTAGTTTTATTAAATCAGTATGTTGTTGAAACTCTCTAGCAGCAGTACAAGAACAAGTAGGAAGTTTAACCATAGCATCAAACTGTTTCCACAAAGCAGACAATTTATGATAATACTCAGATAAAGATGAACCATTTTGAGTTAGAGAATTTTTTTTTTTTTTTTTTTTTTTTTTTTTTTTTTTTTTTTTTTTTTTTTTTTTTTTTTTTTTTTTTTTTTTTTTTTTTTTTTTTTTTTTTTTTTTTTTTTTTTTTTTTTTTTTTTTTTTTTTTTTTTTTTTTTTTTTTTTTTTTTTTTTTTTTTTGTTTTATGTTCACTCAGAGGAAAAGGAGTTCTGGTCTGCTTAGCCTTATGACAAACATCACAAGGCCCAATAGAACCACTAGTAAGATTAAGTTTTTTATAAAAGATAGACAAGGCCTGATCAGCAGGATATCCAAGTCTCATATGCCATAACAGTTTGGATTCAAAAGGAAGACTAGTAGAATTGCATACCACATTAGAACACATATGCACATCATCATACAAATAAAGACCACCCTGTTGTTTACCAGTCCCCAACAATTTCTTTTGAGTCAAATCCTGTAAATAACAATGATCCTCATCAAACCCAACAAAGATTTTGTTATCCCTAGCAATTTTGTGCACAGACATGAGATTAACAGAGTACTCAGGAACAACAAGGACATCAAACAAAATAATACCATTTTTAAGATGCATATTACCAATTTTTTTCACAACAACACTAGTTCCATTTGGGTGACCAATTTGTAAGTTCAAATCAGATATATCAACTACATTTTTTAAATTTTTTCCAGAAAATGTCATATGTTGATTTGCCCCAGAGTCCATAATCCAGGAAATAATGGACTGAATCAGAAAAGTATTGAAATTAAAACAAGAATTATTCCAAATACTACTACCTGCCATATTAGCATGTAATCAAGAAAAAGAGGGAGTAGAAGAAGTCTTGGTCTCAAGCAAAGATAAGAGTTTATTGATTTGATCATGAGACAAAACAGGAGCAGACATGTTAGAAGATGAATAACCAGTACCATTCAAATCAGAATTATGAGTTGAAGAAGAAGCAAGTGAGTTATTACTAGAAAATTTACCACTAAACTGATTTGGTTTTCTATTTCCTAACTGAAAACACCTTTCAACAGTATGACCTATTTTATGACAATGAGTGCATTGAAGGTTAGGATTAGGTGGTCTAAAATTTCTAGTATTATTGTCAAAAGTTCTTCTAGATTCATAATTGTTATCAAAGGTCTTTTTTGAGTCAAAAGTACTGGTATTCCTAGATGTTTGATTTTTGTTAAAAGAAGATTTTGCAACAAAAGCAATAGCAGATTTATCAGTAACTCCTCCCCTATGAGATTCCTCCCTAGAAACAATAGAATAAGCAGTTTTTACTGAAGGTAAAGGATCTCTAGTCAACAAACTACTTCTAACAGACATATAAGCATCATCTAATCCCATTAAGAACTGCATTAGTTTTATTAAATCAGTATGTTGTTGAAACTCTCTAGCAGCAGTACAAGAACAAGTAGGAAGTTTAACCATAGCATCAAACTGTTTCCACAAAGCAGACAATTTATGATAATACTCAGATAAAGATGAACCATTTTGAGTTAGAGAATTTATTTTTTTATGAAGATTAAAAGTAACTGAACCATCTACTTTGTCATATGTATCTTTTAATTCTTGCCAAACTACTGCAACATTTTTTGAGTAAATTTGACCTAAATACAGTTCTTGATAAACACAACCAAGAATCCAATTTAATACTACAGCATTACACCTATCCCACTGTTTTGCAAGTATTTGATAATCAACAGATTTAACACATGTTCCATCTATAAAACCAATTTTATTCTTTGTTTCTAATGCTAATTCAATTGCACATGACCAAACTTTGTAATTATCAGTTCCAAGCAGTTTAAAACTAATCAAAGGTGTGCTTAAAGTGTCACTAGCATGCAAATACAAAGGATCACTGAAGTCTAGCTTACTTATTTTAGTTTCCAGATCATTAACAATCACATCAGAATTTTCAGAATCAGAATGATCATTATTATTATTATTATTATTATTATTATTATTATTATTATTATTATTATTATTATTATTATGTTTATTATATTATTATTATTATTATTATTATTATTATTATTATTATTATTATTATTATTATTATTATTATTATTATTACTCCCGGAATTATACTAGTTATTATTATTATTATTATTATTATTATTATTATTATTATTATTATTATTATTATTATTATTATTATTATTATTATTATTATTATTATTATTATTATTATTATTATTATTATTATTATTATTATTATTATTATTATTATTATTATTATTATTATTATTATTATTATTATTATTATTATTATTATTATTATTATTATTATTATTATTATTATTATTATTATTATTATTATTATTATTATTATTATTATTATTATTATTATTATTATTATTATTATTATTATTATTATTATTATTATTATTATTATTATTATTATTATTAATATTATTATTAATATTATTATTATTATTATTATTATTATTATTATTATTATTATTATTATTATTATTGTTATTATTATTATTATTATTATTAATATTATTATTATTATTATTATTATTATTATTATTATTATTATTATTATTATTATTAAATTTTTTTTATCAGGATCACTTATATTATTATTATTATTATTATTATTATTATTATTATTATTATATGACAAAGTAAAATAAACAACAAAAATTAAAGAAGGGAGAAGAGAATGCAAACAGTGCTAGTAGGCAATCACAATATTGAAACCCTAATTTTGAAATTAAGGTTAAGAAGAATCAGCAGTGGAATCACCAGAATAGGATTTTCAAAGAAAAAACCCTAACAATCGGATCGAGACCACCACCAGATCTGAAATCCCCAAAAATTAGGGTTCTAAATAGAATAAGCCCTAATTTATGAAGAATCGAAGAATCAATACTCCGTTATCAAACGGCAAGGCTTTGATACCATAAAATAAAGTACAGATCTAGTAGAAAATGATATAATAAGATTGAACTATTAAGAGATTTAAACCAGAAGATTATTATTATATGTATTGTTTATTATTATAGAATCTCAGAATACAATCAATATCTGGATAATAAGATGATATCCAGATGATTAACAGAAATACAAAATATCTTGTATGAATTGAAAGAGAGATAGATATATGAAAAATTATATGACAGAAAAATATATGTAATAATTTCGATGCCTAAAAGCTCTCATCTCTTTCTTTTTATATATCATGAGTTACACTCAGCACCCTTCACTTATTCCTGCTTGTCATCTTCAACTCTAACTTCTTTATCTTCCAGAATAGTCATAATCAGCCCCTGGACATAATTCCTACACTATACAAATACATTTATAAGTACAAGACTTTAATAATAAACTTGTATAAGACTTTTACATATTTAACAAAAGACATATTTTATAAGTCACGTCCAAAAAATCTAAATACTCAGCACCGACCCCCATCATAGTATATTAATTTGTTGTTTTCAAAGCGAAAATGATTCTCTTAACCGGTTGTTGGTTTTGAGAGGTGATATGTAAAAAACAAGTTTAGCCATCTAGTCAAAAATAAGTACAAGATAGTGTCTAACTAACTAAGACGTACAATTAGTGTGTATGGTCAAAAGTTGTTGGGTAGATATTATATCCGTTTAAAAAATAAAAATTCATGTCCGTTTTTAGAATGGAGAAAAGGTCTAGAATAACTTGTAAGCATTGTATCTCGAATGTTTTTAGTGTCACACCCTGTTGTAGCGGAAATACAGGGTTAACAAAGAATCGCGTACTAATCAGAAGGTTAATAGAGATTACATCCATTTATGCCAATACAAGTCAATACAAGTACAATCGTTCAAAGTGTGGACCCCAAAATACGGATACAAGTCATCCTCGTTTGGAACTGGGCCCACTGAATACAAGTTCAATAAATTGGACAGTCAAATACAACTAAAGCCAAAAGCATGAGAGTCCTCAATGTCTGATGCTAATTGTACGTCCAAAGTCAAAAGATTGGCCCTATAATGCCAAACGATTCCAAGACTTACTGATGGTCACCTGAAAAGCATGAAATTTAAGAGGATCAACTATCGAAATAGTTGGTGAGTTTACAGTGTGTTTGACTAAAAGATCAATCGTCGTTTGTTGTAGTTATTTAATACAGGACGGTCCAGACCGAAGTCCGACCATAATACGAAGACAAGACGGTCCAGACCTAAATCTGACCTCATTATTAAGACAAGACAGTCGGGATCAATATCCGACAATAAGACTAATTTCCCTCGCACAGGTCTCCCGTCAACAATGGGGTGCGGACCAGTATACCTCGCACAGGTCTCCCGTCTATAATGGGGTGCGGACCAAAATACCTCGCACAGGTCTCCCGTCTATAATGGGGTGCGGACCAAAATACCTCGCACAGGTCTCCCGTCTATAATGGGGTGCGGACCAAAATACCTCGCACAGGTCTCCCGTCTATAATGGGGTGCGGACCAAAATACCTCGCACAGGTCTCCCGTCTATAATGGGGTGCGGACCAGAACAAAGACAGTCAGGCACAAAATCTGACAAGACAACCATTAGGATTTCATAATGGTAATAACTACATAAGAGGGATCATTTTAGTTCGTCAAAACACAAAGAACAATTTAGTCAGCCGACAACATGGCAAGTCAAGACATATAGATCAAAATTTCATAAGACATGTATACACATTTTCAGACAACCGTCAACATGGCAATTATAAGACAAATGATTTCATTTACCAAATCTCATGGCATAGACAAAGACAAATCATTTATAAAGTAGTCGTGTATACAGTACATGCTTTTCAGGCCCAAAGTAAAAGGAAAAAGGGCGCCATAAACTCACCTTAGCGATCACAGAGCTATAAGTATGAGCAGTCTGAGAATAAGAGCAGTCTAGTCTCCACGTCTATCCAAAACCTAGGATATGAGCACGAATGGTGAGAATCAAATCTCACGACGACAAGTACCCTACGTACAACTACTTAGCTATCAATCCTAGAATGCCTTTACCGAGAATGTGATTCAATGTTCAATATTATTTGACTCAAGTTCGTCTTTTATTACTAAATTTGAATGTAAGGTAGTCTAAAGTACCATTCAATATTCACCAAGTCCAAACGTTCAAGTTGTCCAAAAACTAGAAATGTCAAATATTTCCGCAACATACCACTGCGCCGCAGTGAGCCATAGTCAAGCTCACTGCGCCGCAGTGAACTAACCACGATCAAACAGCCCCTAGCCACTGCGCCGCAGTGGGGCTAACTCATGCCACTGCGCCGCAGTGGCCAAGTTCTGGACCAAAAGGCAGTAGCTGCAGTTTTATGCAGAAAACCAAACAAAAACCCTTCAAACTCGACCCAATTCAACCCGAAACGATTTGTAAGAGCTTGTAACCCATTATGAAGCATAACTAAACATTATAAACCATAAATACACATAACCCCGCCCATAATTTCGTCCATAACATCGTTAAATCTTCCGAAATGATCAAATTAATCCAAAACCCTATTTAAACCTTAATTCCATTTTAAGTTGTTTTAGGCCTTGTAAGAACTCGAAATGACTAGAAAAGAGTAAGTAAACATAAATAGGTGCAAAAGGGGTGATTTAGACTTACCAAAACTTATGTTCTTGAATAATTGATGAAGATGGGGATTGATGATGCAAATACCAATTTATTGCTTTAAAATCCCTAAATCTTTCCTTTGCAAAACTGATGTAGAAGAAGACTAGAGAGATTGAGAGTATTTGGGTGATTTGTGTGTTTTGTGTGTGTGTGTGTGTTGGTGTTGATCAAAAGGAGACAGAGAGATAGGGGGGGGGGGGCTTGGTGTTTCCCTCCCTGCCTTTCATTTACAATTTTGGTCCATGTGGCCAAAATTAGATATACCTTACTCCTAATTTGGTAAAATGCTTACGATTAAATACCGTTTGACCTAAAGGTTAAAATGTAAAGTGAAGGTATTTTCCCTCGTGTCATTTTAATTAAGACAAGTCAATAAAGTTTCGTCAAAGTGAACTTAATAATATTAAGTCTAGACAGTCTAATTATTTTGTTCAAGACATAACCTTTAAATATAAATTTAAAGTTATTTTAAAGACTCGGCATTCGTCTAGATAGCTAATAGTCTACGTCAACAAGATACGTCTACTTTGACTAAGTCAAAAGTCCAAAAGTCTAATAAGTTCCACGTCAAATGACTGTCTAATTGAGATTAGGACTAACCCGATGTTAATTAATTACGAGTTGTCACAGCATCCCCGACTTCTAAGGATTTCGTCCCGAAATCAAGTCTTGCTCAGTAAAAAGATGAGGATAGTTATCCCTCATATAGTCTTCACGTTCCCAAGTCGAGTCGGGACCATGTTTTGAGTTCCAACGAACTTTGACCAATTTGATACGACTACGTCTAAGTTGTTTGAGCTGTTGGTCTAAAATTTCAACAGGTTCTTCAACGAATTGAAGAGAGTCAGTCACTTGCAGCTCTTCGACAGGTACGACTAAAGTCTCATCAGTCAGACATTTCTTAAGATTCGAAATGTGAAATGTGTGATGAACGTGTTCTAGCTCCTTAGGTAAATCGAGCTTGTAAGCCACGGAACCAATTCTTTGAACAATTTCGAATAGTCCGATATAACGAGGACTAAGTTTCCCTCGTACGCCAAAACGTGCAGTGCCTTTCCAAGGTGACACTTTCAACATGACTTTGTCTCCCACTTGAAACTCAGTGGTTTCCGTCTACGGTCGGCATAGCTCTTTTGGCGATCTTGAGCCGCCTTCAGCCGTGCCTAATTTCAACAATTTGATCAGTAGTCTTCTGAACTAGTCCATACTTGAATAAACGACGTTCTCCAGCATCAAGCCAACAGACAGGAGATCTACATTTTCGTCCATATAAAGCCTCATAAGGCGCACATTTGATGCTAGTGTGATAGCTGTTGTTATATGAAAATTCAGCTAACGGCAAAAAGGTATCCCAACTACCTTTGAAGTCAATGACACATGCCCGAAGCATGTCCTCTAAAGTCTGGATGGTATGTTCACTTTGTCCGTCAGTCTGTGGATGGTAAGCCGTACTTAAGTGCAATTGAGTGCCTAGGCGTCTTGAAAATATCTCCAAAATTGTGAAGTGAAACGACCATCACGATCAGAGATAATAGACAAAGGAACGCCATGAAGTGATACGATCTTTTCAATATATAATTGAGACAATTTCCTTATCTTCCAACTCTCTCGGATTGGAATGAAATGAGCAGACTTCGTCAAGCGTTCGACAATGACCCAAATAGTATCGTATCCTCTCAGGTTCGAGGCAGTTTAGTAATAAAGTCCATAGTAATCTGTTCCCATTTCCAGTCAGGAATTTTGGGTTGTTGGAGCAGCCCAAGGCTTTTGGTGCTCCGCCTTGACCATTGAACAATTTAGACACTTTGAGACATAAGTGGCGATATCTCTTTTCATACCAGGCCACCAATAAAAGTCCTTTAGTCCATGGTACATTTTGTCAGCACCAGGATGGATTGAATATTTAGATCGATGACTCTCGTTCATCAAGAGTTCTCTAAGTCCATTATATTTGGGAATCCACACTCTGCTCTTAACATGTCGGATTCCATCGCCATCCAATTCAAACAAACGTTCAGCATTCCACAATGCTTCTTTCTCGATACGTCCTGGCTGTAGGGCTTCGTTTTGATCGTCTAAAACTCTATCCCTTAATGACGAGCCAAGATAAGAACTTGCTCTTGTTATGACAGATAGTGAAATTCTATCTTTTCGACTTAGCGCGTCAGCAACAACATTGGCTTTACCGGGATGATATTTAAGATCACAGTCGTAGTCACTGAGTAATTCTACCCACCGTCGTTGTCGCATATTCAGCATTTTCTGATCGAAGATATGCTGAAGGCTTTGTGATCCGTGAATACAGTACACTTGGTACCATACAGATAATGTCTCCAAATTTTTAATGCAAAGACAACCGCTCCGAGTTCTAGATCGTGGGTTTAGTTCTTTTCGTGGATCTTGAGCTGTCTAGAAGCGTAAGCAATGACCTTACCTTCCTGCATAAGTACACATCCCATGCCCTGATGTGAGGCGTCACAGTATACCACGAAATTTTCAATGCCATTCGGTAATGCTAGAATAGGAGCATTACACAGCCTGTCCTTTAATGTCTGAAATGCCTTTCTCTTGGGCATCCTGCCAAATAAACTCCTTAGTCTTCTGAGTTAATAAAGTCAAAGGTTGAGCAACCTTAGAGAAATTCTCAATGAATCTCCTGTAATAGCCAGCCAGTCCAAGAAATTGACGGATTTCTGTCGGAGTCTTAGGGGCTTCCCACTTCTTTATCGCCTCGACCTTAGATGGATCTACATGGATTCCATCCTGCATTCACTACATGACCCAAGAAGTGTACTTCCCTAATCCAGAATTCACATTTTGAGAATTTCGCGTACAACTTCTGATCCTTGAGCAGTTGCAGAATGGTTCTCAGATGACTTTCATGTTCGTCTTTATTCCTTGAGTATATCAGTATGTCGTCAATGAACACGATGACAAACTTGTCTAGGTACGGTCGACATACTCGGTTCATTAAGTCCATAAACACAACAGGTGCATTGGTTAAACCAAACGGCATAACCAAAAACTCATAATGACCATAACGAGTTCTGAAGGCTGTTTTAGGAATATCCGTCTCTCTGACTCTGAGTTGATGATACCCAGATCTGAGATCAATCTTGGAAAAATGTGATGCACCTTCCAATTGATCAACAAGTCGTCAATACGAGGCAAAGGGTACCTGTTCTTGACAGTCAACTTGTTCAATTCTCTGTAATCAATACACATACGCATAGAGCCGTCTTTCTTCTTAACGAATAGGATAGGAGCTCCCCAAGGGGATGAACTTGGGCGAATTAGTCCTTTAGCTAACAACTCTTGAAGTTGTTCGGATAATTCTTGCATTTCTGACGGCGCAAGGCGATAGGGTGCCTTGGCCACAGGTGCAGCTCCAGGGACTAAGTCTATTCCAAACTCAACTGGTCTGTGAGGTGGAAGCCCCGTCAATTCTTCAGGAAATACCTCCGGAAAATCTTTAACTACTGGAATGTCTTGAATGTCTTTACCCTTCGGCTTCCTTTCAACAACTAGTGCCAAGAAGGCAGGGTATTCTTTTTGTAAGTATCTATTTGCCTTTATCGCCGACACTAAAATCAATTCCTTCCCTGACTTGTCTCCTTGCACTACTAGGGTTTCGTCATTCTGAAGGGGTATTCTAACAATCTTCTCGTAACACATTATTTCAGCTCTAACCTTAGATAACCAGTCCATTCCAACAATTACATCAAAACTACTGAGTTCTATGGGAATAAGATTAATTTTAAAGGTTTCGCCAGACAATGTCAAATTGCAATCTACTAAATGGTCTCTAGCAATATACTTTTTACCGTTTGCATATTCAACGATATAAGTTCCTTTCATGGGGATTGCTACTAAGTTAAACCGAGAATAGAATTCTAAGGATATAAAGCTTTTATCAGCTCCGGAGTCGAATAGCACAAATACGTAATGATTATTGAGTATGAATGTACCTATCACCACGTTGGGGTCACGTCGTGCATCAGCAGCATCCAAAGCAAACACTCGACCTCTGCCTTGTCCACCTTGATTCCTTGCTTGATTATTCCCCGCATTGTTCCTTACTGGAACCATTGCATTGTTGTTCGGGTTCAGATTGAGTCTTGGACATGCAGGTCGCAGATGGGTTTCGCTCCCACATTCGTAGCATTGACTTGGTGCCTTGTCCCTACAAAACTTTTCCAGATGTCCCGCCCTTTTGCAACGGCGACAAGTAGGACAATTTCCCCTGTGATGGAGATTACACCTATTACACTTAGGATCCGTGCCAGTGTACCTCGTGACGTCCTGAGTAACCACCGCAAAGTTTCTGGCAGTCCTAAACCTCTTGCCATTTCCACCACCACCATATCCACTACCAGAGGCATGATCACTCCTTCTCTTGACCACTTCAGTTCCAACAGAAGAACCAGTGGTTCTTTTCAAGTCTATCACCATCCGGTTGGTTGCACTAACTGCCGCTTGGAGAGTCATAGGATTAAAAGCGGCTACCAATCTTCGGACATCAGGTGACAAGCCATAACAATATCTCTCGATCAATTTCTCTTCCGTATCTACCATACGAGGAACTAGTCTAGCCAACTCATGAAAACGAGTTGTGTATCTCTCATTGTCTAGTCCAATCATACCATGATTCCAAAATTCGCCTTCCATTTTCTGTACTTCCTCACGAGGACAGTACTTTTCCATGAGCATCCTTTTAAAGTTCAACCAAGGTATGCTATATGCCGGCTCTCGGCCACGAGTCCTTATCTGTTCGTTCCACCATGACAGAGCGTGCTTTTGAAACTGAGAGGCTGCATACTCCACTTTGTGCTCTTTCGGCACAACGGCTGATATGGAGCACTGCCTCAATGCTTTCCAGCCAATTTATTAGACCGACAGGACCTTCGGTGCCATGAAATTCCTTTGGCTTGCAATAAGTGAAGGTCTTAAAATCACTCCCGTGAGTATGACCTCGTGGGATAACTTGTTCAGCAGTAGGCTCGACATTGTTGCTATTGTCAGCCCGATGGTTATTATTGGCGTTCATGCTTGCCGTGATCTGGGCGACCAAAGTAGGCATAGCAGCTAACAACTGTTGTGTCACAAATGCTGCCATATTATTATCCCCGCCAGTATTTGGGGTAGGTCCAGGACCAGTGTTCACCTGGACAGTAGCAGTTTCTGGTTCTTGCTGGATTACAGGTTCTTCCTGTTCAGCTGTATTGGATTTAGGAGTTGATCTAGTAACTCTCTTTGGTGCAGTTTTCTTGACTTGAGCCTTTTTCTGAACTTTGCTTTTCGTCTTAGGAGCCATAAGTCTAAGATATGAACAAAAATGTCATTTAGAGACTTCCTTGATAGGTTAAATAGAAAGTAGCTTTGCAAGACAGATGACAGTACAATGCAAGTCACAAATTGTTGACTTGTATGAATTCATGTACTAGACAAGACAATAAAAGATGGAAAGTCATATTTCTAGAGCTAAGAATAAGCAGTTGACATAGTCTGAACAAGTATGTAAGCCAAAAGACAATCGTATTTCATTGATGTTCAAAATTTTACATAGTCTGGTATGTACAATCCAAAAACATGTGGGAAACTTCATCCACAACGATAGACTACATAGTCGGAGCAATACGATTTAAAGACACGTGGGAAATACATCCACAAAAGATAGACTACAACTCAAAGTACAGAAGTACGAGTTGTTATAAGTTCTAGGCTTACAATACAGAAAGATTATTACAAGACTACATCTTGCAAATAACAACGACTAGCAAAGCCACCACCAAAACCACCACGATGGACATCATCCAGATCAACCTCCCAATAGTTTCCCTTCCTTCTCTAGCAACAGACATAGCCTCAGCCGCCTGATGATAAGCTCCAGTCAACGCCTGAGCTTGATTCTCTATTTTCTCTCTGGTGCAGATGAGGGAATTGTTCATCCTTGACAATTGGCGGCGATAATATTCCGACCTATCAGCTGCAGATGCAACTGGCATAACGGCACTTGGATTGTAGACAGGCACTCTGGAGGGACCCGCCGCATACGGATCTCCCTGAAAGAATGAAAGACTAAGTCCACAGTTGCCCTGAACTGGTGCAGAAGGACCAGGAGCATAAGGGTCTCTAGGAGCATAAGGCATATGAGTTCCCTCGATAGTCCTCCTCTGATATGGAGATACCGGTGTTACAGATGATTGAACATGGATAGACACATGTTCACCTCCAGATTCACTGGAAGATGACACTAGATTGATAGGGCGTGATTCATTGCCCGATTCCTCCATTGGTTCCTCTTCATAAGAGTCAGGAACACAAGGAATGGAGTTTGCTATGACAGGAACTGGAGGTGTACAAGGTACAGCATTTGAGCTAACTCCATCCGACATGACTAGTCTGAAAAGATAGTCAAAGAATCCATATAAGTCAAATGGATAAAGCAGTACGTCTCAAATGGATGATACAGTACGCAATTTGAGTTTTAAAGAAATCTTTGTCTAGATTACACACATTTGGTTTGGGTTTCTATTACCAACATATTTGCAATGCTTATATATAGGGTCACCCGCAGCCTTCCCACCACATTTAAATATGTTGTTAATATAATCCAAACTATCACGTATATAAACCTTATGCATACACATACGATTTGAGTTTCTATTCCTAACATACCTTCAATGTTTATATATAGGGTCACCCGCAGCCTTCCCACCACATTTACAGTATGTTGTGAATATAGTTCAAACTATAACGTATATACAAAATCTAAGATATTTATTTCGAGCCTTATATTATTTTACATAATCGGGACGTAGTTGATCAGGTTAGGTCTAATTATAGACAAATAATATAACTCCTGAAATAAGTATCCTAAACCTAAATAGACTTAGATTCCCTTTTGAAACGAAATGGCTATAGATTGAGTTTTTTTCCAGCGGAAAAACTCGGTATTAACTATAACCGTGGCTCTGATACCAATTTTTGTCACACCCTGTTGTAGCGGAAATACAGGGTTAACAAAGAATCGCGTACTAATCAGAAGGTTAATAGAGATTACATCCATTTATGCCAATACAAGTCAATACAAGTACAATCGTTCAAAGTGTGGACCCCAAAATACGGATACAAGTCATCCTCGTTTGGAACTGGGCCCACTGAATACAAGTTCAATAAATTGGACAGTCAAATACAACTAAAGCCAAAAGCATGAGAGTCCTCAATGTCTGATGCTAATTGTACGTCCAAAGTCAAAAGATTGGCCCTATTATGCCAAATACGATTCCACGACTTACTGATGGTCACCTGAAAAGCATGAAATTTGAGAGGATCAACTATCGAAATAGTTGGTGAGTTTACAGTGTGTTTGACTACAAGATCAATCGTCGTTTATTGTAGTTAATTAAGACAGGACGGTCCAGACCGAAGTCCGACCATAATACGAAGACAAGACGGTCCAGACCTAAATCTGACCTCATTATTAAGACAAGACAGTCGGGATCAATATCCGACAATAAGACTAATTTCCCTCGCACAGGTCTCCCGTCAACAATGGGGTGCGGACCAGTATACCTCGCACAGGTCTCCCGTCTATAATGGGGTGCGGACCAAAATACCTCGCACAGGTCTCCCGTCTATAATGGGGTGCGGACCAAAATACCTCGCACAGGTCTCCCGTCTATAATGGGGTGCGGACCAAAATACCTCGCACAGGTCTCCCGTCTATAATGGGGTGCGGACCAGAACAAAGACAGTCAGGCACAAAATCTGACAAGACAACCATTAGGATTTCATAATGGTAATAACTACATAAGAGGGATCATTTTAGTTCGTCAAAACACAAAGAACAATTTAGTCAGCCGACAACATGGCAAGTCAAGACATATAGATCAAAATTTCATAAGACATGTATACACATTTTCAGACAGCCGTCAACATGGCAATTATAAGACAAATGATTTCATTTACCAAATCTCATGGCATAGACATAGACAAATCATTTATAAAGTAGTCGTGTATACAGTACATACTTTTCAGGCCCAAAGTAAAAGGAAAAAGGGCGCCATAAACTCACCTTAGCGATCACAGAGCTATAAGTATGAGCAGTCTGAGAATAAGAGCAGTCTAGTCTCCACGTCTATCCAAAACCTAGGATATGAGCACGAATGGTGAGAATCAAATCTCACGACGACAAGTACCCTACGTACAACTACTTAGCTATCAATCCTAGAATGCCTTGACCGAGAATGTGATTCAATGTTCAATATTATTTAACTTTAGTTGGCAATATCAATGAAATTGTCATTATAAGGTAGTCTAAAGTACCATTCAATATTCACCAAGTCCAAACGTTCAAGTTGTCCAAAAACTAGAAATGTCAAATATTTCCGCAACATACCACTGCGCCGCAGTGAGCCATAGTCAAGCTCACTGCGCCGCAGTGAGCCATAGTCAAGCTCACTGCGCCGCAGTGAGCTAACCACGATCAAACAGCCCCTAGCCACTGCGCCGCAGTGGGCTAACTCATGCCACTGCGCCGCAGTGGCCAAGTTCTGGACCAAAAGGCAGTAGCTGCAGTTTTATGCAGAAAACCAAACAAAAACCCTTCAAACTCGACCCAATTCAACCCGAAACGATTTGTAAGAGCTTGTAACCCATTATGAAGCATAACTAAACATTATAAACCATAAATACACATAACCCCGCCCATAATTTCGTCCATAACATCGTTAAATCTTCCGAAATGATCAAATTAATCCAAAACCCTATTTAAACCTTAATTCCATTTTAAGTTGTTTTAGGCCTTGTAAGAACTCGAAATGACTAGAAAAGAGTAAGTAAACA
This sequence comes from Erigeron breviscapus, assembly GCA_034093135.1. NCBI lineage: Eukaryota > Viridiplantae > Streptophyta > Magnoliopsida > Asterales > Asteraceae > Erigeron > Erigeron breviscapus. The sequence continues at coordinate 15,654,729 of CM067172.1, read as the reverse complement.
TAAATAGGTGCAAAAGGGGTGATTTAGACTTACCAAAACTTATGTTCTTGAATAATTGATGAAGATGGGGATTGATGATGCAAATACCAATTTATAGCTTTAAAATCCCTAAATCTTTCCTTTGCAAAACTGATGTAGAAGAAGACTAGAGAGATTGAGAGTATTTGGGTGATTTGTGTGTTTTGTGTGGTGTGTGTGTGTTGGTGTTGATCAAAAGGAGACAGAGAGATAGGGGGGGGGGCTTGGTGTTTCCCTCCCTGCCTTTCATTTACAATTTTGGTCCATGTGGCCAAAATTAGATTTATACCTTACCCCTAATTTGGTAAAATGCTTACGATTAAATACCGTTTGACTAATAGATTAAAATGTAAAGTAATGGTATTTTCCTTCGTGTCATTTTAATTAAGACAAGTCAATAAAGTTTCGTCAAAGTGAACTTTACAATATTAAGTCTAGATAGTCTTTTTATTTCGTACAGGACATAACCTTTAAATATAAATTTAAAGTTATTTTTAAAGACTCGGCATTCGTCTAGATAGCTAATAGTCCACGTCAACAAGATACGTCTACTTTGACTAAGTCAAAAGTCCAAAAGTCTAATAAGTTCCACGTCAAATGACCGTCTAATTGAGATTAGGACTAACCCGATGTTAATTAATTACGAGTTGTCACATTTAGCTTGTTATGGAACCCAATTACTTCAACCTGCTCTTTTTTTTTCTCTCTTCGTTTCAATTATTATAAACCCTTGATGATTATTTCAATTATTATTTTATCTAGAAGATGGACTCAAACCCAAACGACCTTGAAAGTAAGGCTTATAGCGGTCCTATGCTAACATATCTTGAATGTGCTGAAAACATTGAGATAGGAAATTACCTGCTAGTTGACGGCGGAGTATGCAAGGTTTACTATCCTATCTCATTATATTATAATATAAATTAAATAATAATATATACATATATATTTGGTTACTTCTGTTTAAATTAAGGTTATCATGTTTGATTATTTAATAAGATGCACATTTGTAACAGGTCAACAGTATCTATACAGATGAAAGCCACGAGTTTGATTTCAACACTAGTAACATTTTCGATGGGACTTTACACAAGTTAAAAGTTCTACCTAACGAGTATTGTGAACTGTGAAGTATGTAATTGGGCCACCAGCCCGCTGCTTTATGGGCTATTTACTTTTTAATCGATATCCTTTTTAATTAACGTTATAATTCTAATTTGTAGGTTCCTTGTGTGGATTTCGCATACTATCGGCTAACTCGTATACTCAAGAATGGAAAAGTATGATTTTTTTTAGTTTATTGCTTTGAGAACATTATTTTTCTATATATTGATTTGATTTTGATTTATATGGTTTATCTCAGATGTGTTTGCAGGGCCGAGGGTGAACAAGAAGATGTCTTTGAGCCACCAACCGATGGTACTCTCACACAAGAGGTAATCCAGCCTTATATTTAAGTTTTGTTATGTGTTCTTCTACATTGACAGATAGCTTCATATCATCGTCATTATTAATTTGGTATGTTTTGAACTTAAAAATTGCATATATTTGATAAATTTGTGTTTATGTTTACAAATTTATCGAATAATTGTGTATATGTTAACAAACAGAGATTGAAATAAAAGAAAGATAAAAGATTTAAGGCTTATACAGCCTTTGATACGCCAGGGAGATAAAAGACTACATTGTTATTGATTCTTATAGAGTGATTACAATGGCCTGTATTTATACTAATATTAACCCTAATTAGGTCAACATGACCGACTTTCTAATTTATGGGCTTGGGCCCTTCCTGGACTCTTCTTGGACCGATACACCATCTTGACCGACATATTCTAACACTCCCCCTCAAGTTGAATGGTGGGATTACCAAAATTCAACTTGCATTGGTTTTGAGTTTGACTTGAGCTACCGTCTTCCGACATAACAGCCTTTGATTTGATTTTTTGAACTACCGCCTTTGACATGGTAATATCACATTTTTTTTATTTTTTATTTAGTGAGATACCGCCTTCGACATGGTAGTTTTGGTTTGTTTTTGAACTACCGCCTCTGACATGGTAATCTCACAGTTTTTTTAGTGAGATACCGCCTTCGACATGGTAGTTTTTGGTTTGATTTGGGCTGCCGCCTTCTTCATGGTAGCCTTTTGTTTGATTGTTGAGCTACCGCCTTCTTCACTTCTTTATATACCTATATCTCCCCCTAAAAAAAATACAGGTATATTTCTTCCTTTTCTAATACTCCCCCTCAAGTTGGAACTCCCAACTTGCCAAGGAATATTTCTCTGATTTTTCTTTTCTTGCGGACTCAGAAATCTCAGAGATTTGAGGCCGACTTTTTCCTTGCGGATTCAGATATTTGAACCCGACTTCTCCTTTTCTCGAGGGTTCAAATTTTATGAACCCGGCTTTTCTTTTCCTGCGGGCTCAAGTTTTATGAGCCCGACTTTTCTTTTCTCGCGGGTTCAAAGAACCCGACTTTTTTCTTTTCTTAACTGCTGCTGCTACTCTACTGCTACTCTTGAAAACAAAGCCACACTTCAAATATCCAAGACCCACTGGATTTGGTATAGTCACTTTGGACCATTTTAAAAAATCTGTTGGGCCATAAAAGCTTTTTATGGGCCAACCAAACCGTTCTACCCCCATTTTCAAAACAAAAAAAACAGTTTCTTTTTTTATTTTATTTCAACACACATTTTGTATATTACTTTTAGAAGCCGTGTTTTTGTTTGAAAAAGTCAAACATTTCTTTTGAGATTGAGTAGACGTGTGAGAGAGAATCCCATTATCTCTCTACCCTTTACCTTCCACCATAAAACAATCTTTTCCCTTTTTCTGTTGCACCTTCGGCTGTTGCTACTCCCACGAAGCCTCCCTCCGATTTCCGGCCATCATGGCTATCACTAATGCTTTCTTTATTAACGGAGTTAGTATTGGTGGGAGTATTAATCTAGATTGGAGGCCGACGGTTCTGGTGGTGGTTGGTGTCGGCTGTTTTAATCAAGATTGGATGCCGACGGTTCTGGTTGGTGGTAGCGGCTTGATTGATTCTGGTTTCTTCATTATCTCCGGCGGCTTCTTCTTCTTCTTGGAATTGGAACCAGATTATCCTGGTTGGTTTGATTGACTGTCGCCGTCAAGAGTTTTGTTTTTGTTTTTCTGGGCAACCGCCACCACCGAAGCTGCTATCGGCTGGTGGTTTATGGTAGTTCGATTGAACAACCAACACCTACCTTGTTTCTCAATCGATTTGACAGGTTTGTTTGATTTTGGTTGAATTTAGATTTTGGATTTCTGGGATTTGGGATTGTTTGTTCTTTTTGGATAAATTGAAGTTGATTAGCAGGTTGTTCCAAGAATCAACCATGCTCTGATACCATGTTAACAAACAGAGATTGAAATAAAAGAAAGATAAAAGATTTAAGGCTTATACAGCCTTTGATACGCCAGGGAGATAAAAGACTACATTGTTATTGATTCTTATAGAGTGATTACAATGGCCTGTATTTATACTAATATTAACCCTAATTAGGTCAACATGACCGACTTTCTAATTTATGGGCTTGGGCCCTTCCTGGACTCTTCTTGGACCGATACACCATCTTGACCGACATATTCTAACAACTTTACACATGATTTGATCACTTGGACTTGCTTATATAGGGGTGGGTTATTTGTATTACAGGGGAAAAAAAGTACAAAAAGTACATGTGTAAGTTAACTTACACATGTGTAAGTAACTTAAAAACTTACACATGTGTAAGTTAACTTACACATGTGTAAGTTAACTTACTTCCTTCTTCTCCGGCGAGACTGCCGCCGCCAACCACCACCATGATCATCTCCGACCACCACCATGATCCTCCAGCGAGACTTACACATGTGTAAGTTAACTTTCCGGCGAGAATCAGGTTCGTTTTCGGGTGGATACAGTACGGGCCAGAGGCCCTTATCCGTTCTAAACTGACCGTCAAGAGACGCATATGGGAATCGTATGGATTTGATGGGCGGCGATCCAAGAGATGGTGACGGTTTGCTACGGTACGGGCGAAGCCCTTGCTGTCGGCGCCGGCGCCGTGGTTGGGGTGGTCGGAGATGATGGTGGCTGGTGGTGGTTGTCTCGCGAAGGAAAAAACCTAGAAATTTTAAACCCTAAAATGCTAAAAAAGTTGTACTTACACATGTGTAAGTCTCGCCGGAGATGGTCGCCGTCGCCGGAGGATCATGGTGGTGGTCGGAGATGATCATGGTGGTGGTGGTCGGAGATGGAAGGAAGAAGGAAGTAAGTTAACTTACACATGTACTATAAAAAGTACATGTACTATAATTATCTTTCCCCTATATATATATATATAGGAAAAGTTATTTTGAGTCCAAAAAGGGTCCATTGATTTTCTTTCATCTCCTCAAATCCCAACCACCTCCTACCACCACCACCATCATCTCCGACCACCACCATGATTTTCCGGCGACGGCGACCATCTCCGGCGAGACTTACACATGTGTAAGTTAACTTAACTTACACATGTGTAAGTTATAACTTACACATGTGTAAGTTATATGGACCCTTTTTGGACTCAAAATAAGCTGGACTCTAAATAACCTGCCCCTATATATATATATATGGCAAATAAAAGTAAATGGCATAGTTTTGTATGGTTTATCTCTTTCAATTGATGATTTGAATTGGATGTGCAGATAAAAGATAGATATGAACCAGGGGAAGATGTTTTTGTATTTGTGATTATGACAATGGGAGAGGAGCGGATATGGAGTCTCAAAGACGAAGACAAGGACGGTGCCTGATATTATTTGCTTGGAAGCGATTGTGATTGTCAGCCGAAACTATGGCTACTGTAGTAACTATTATGACTACTAATGTATTATGACTGTTATATTATGAATGTTATGAGTTGCAGTACTGTTAGGATTCTTAAACAATTATCATATAAATAATCACGAGTACGCAGCGGAAAGAATCATATGCAATATAATAATTAACAAAGTTAAAGAATACCTTTTAGCTTAGCTTCCAATAATTAATTAATAATAAGATTATTATTATTTAGGGTTTAAAGTAAAACCCCTCTACGATCACACACACGACACGTCGAACAATACCCGAAGATTGCTAGATCTTGAATCACCAAAAGCCAAAAGCTCATAGCTTGCTTTGTCCTTGTTTTGACGAACACACAAAAGAAACAAAAGTTTCTTATTCCGTCGAATAAGAATCTCACCAAACCAAAACCAATTTATTGTTATTATAATAATATTAATAACTTGATGGAGTTGATTTTCGGATGGAACAAAAGTGGTGATTTTTGTGTTATGTTAGATGTATTTGAGTTATTAAGTTAGGGTTAATTATTAGGATATATATGGGGTATAAATATATCCTTAATAACTTAACTTTCAAGTTAACATCTTTTGACTTGGACTAGGGTTTAATTAATAATTACATTAATTATTAATTAATATTTAATAATTAATAATTCATATTTATTAATTAATAAATAATTCTAATTCATATTATTAATTAATATTTAATAATTAATAATTCATATATTAATTAATAATAAGATTATTATTATTTAGGGTTTAAAGTAAAACCCCTCTACGATCACACACACGACACGTCGAACAATACCCGAAGATTGCTAGATCTTGAATCACCAAAAGCCAAAAGCTCATAGCTTGCTTTGTCCTTGTTTTGACGAACACACAAAAGAAACAAAAGTTTCTTATTCCGTCGAATAAGAATCTCACCAAACCAAAACCAATTTATTGTTATTATAATAATATTAATAACTTGATGGAGTTGATTTTCGGATGGAACAAAAGTGGTGATTTTTGTGTTATGTTAGATGTATTTGAGTTATTAAGTTAGGGTTAATTATTAGGATATATATGGGGTATAAATATATCCTTAATAACTTAACTTTCAAGTTAACATCTTTTGACTTGGACTAGGGTTTAATTAATAATTACATTAATTATTAATTAATATTTAATAATTAATAATTCATATTTATTAATTAATAAATAATTCTAATTCATATTATTAATTAATATTTAATAATTAATAATTCATATTTATTAATTAATATTAATAATTAATAATTCATATTTATTAATTAATATTTAATAATTAATAATTCATATTTATTAATTAATATTTAATAATTAATAATTCATATTTATTAATTAATATTTAATAATTAATAATTCATATTTATTAATTAATATTAATAATTAATAATTCATATTTATTAATTAATATTTAATAATTAATAATTCATATTTATTAATTAATAATTACATTAATTATTAATTAATATTTAATAATTAATAATTCATATTTATTAATTAATATTAATAATTAATAATTCATATTATTAATTAATATTAATAATTAATAATTCATATTTATTAATTAATATTTAATAATTAATAATTCATATTTATTAATTAATATTTAATAATTAATAATTCATATTTATTAATTAATATTAATAATTAATAATTCATATTTATTAATTAATATTTAATAATTAATAATTCATATTTATTAATTAATATTTAATAATTAATAATTCATATTTATTAATTAATATTTAATAATTAATAATTCATATTTATTAATTAATATTAATAATTAATAATTCATATTTATTAATTAATATTTAATAATTAATAATTCATATTTATTAATTAATATTTAATAATTAATAATTCATATTTATTAATTAATATTTAATAATTAATAATTCATATTTATTAATTAATATTTAATAATTAATAATTCATATTTATTAATTAATATTTAATAATTAATAATTCATATTTATTAATTAATATTTAATAATTAATAATTCATATTTATTAATTAATATTTAATAATTAATAATTCATATTTATTAATTAATATTTAATAATTAATAATTCATATTTATTAATTAATATAATAATTAATAACATATTATTCGTTAAGTGGGGTAGTCCGATATGCATCTCTATGGATATCATGTGAGTTTGGTAGGACCATCTTCAAATATTCTTAAGAATATTACCAATCACTCAGATTTGTCTTAGCTTAACTATATTCCCATATAGTTAATCGACAATGGACATTTAGAATATAAAATATTCATGGATTTAAACATGCAAATATAGGATACAATTATGTAAAGTATAGAATTCGAGTTCTAGTGTGTGTTAATGGAGGTTTTAGTGAGAGAGTGTAGAGAGAGAAAGTAGAGATGGCAGGGAAAGATTGGATTGTATTATGGGGTGAAAGGTTACATTTTGCATTATGGAAGGGGGTTTATATACCTATACACATATTACAATATGCCCCCTTCCATACTTATACATTTACATTATAAGTACAAAATATACATAAAGGAAACAAATCAACTACTACAATTATATTTCTAACAATCTCCCCCTTAGTAGTGATTTGTCAAAAATATCCAGTCTTTGTAAATCTTCAAGCTCTTGTATTCGGTCTGTCTTTGTTTGGATGCCAGAACCAGTTGTCTCCTGCAGGTCTATCATCTGGAACAATCATGTTTGCTTCAAAGTTCTTTGGTGGAATATTTTGTGGACCTGGAAGATGACTAGGCTCGTACTTGATCCAGCAACCTCCTCTTAGACGTACAACATACTTAGACTTTTGCACATTCTTAGCCTCTCTCATCATTCTGATACTGTCTTGGTATTCAAGTCGTTGATTAATCTTGGAGATTGCTTTATCAAATACTTCCTTCTTCTTTTCATCTTGATCATCTTCTTTCAAGCATATCAGCACATTCTTGCAAAACTCTAATGTTCCATCAGAATAAGAAGCAAGTTCATCCATGCGAATGAAAATCTTCTTCTTTCGACTGTTTAGAAAAACAACTCCGAAGGATGGTTCTTCAATGACATGACCTATACTTAGCCTTTCGATGTCTGCGGTGTAAAGACTTTGATCTGGATATGGAACATTGATCTTCCTCTTGACAACTTCAAAACCTATCTGAAAATCTTCCAATGAAGCATATTGTATGCAGCTTGACATGTATCTCTTCACAGCATCAAAAGCAACAACATCTTCACGGTATCTTTGCATCGCATTCAGAAAATGGTTGTAGAGAAAGATAATGTCATCTACTGGCAGCAGCTTGAACTGGGCTTCAGTGAATCTGTACATCTTATTATTATCTCTTTTCACATGAAAACATGGAACTGAGATAGAAACCCTTTTAATTAAAATTACTCTGACCAGCACCAAAATCTTGTGATTTCTTTGTTCTTCGAGTAACTTGGGATTGTACTGTTTTGTGAGTTTAAGAAGCTCTTTGTACTCTTCAACTTGCCTTGCTTCTTTAAACTTGTACATAGAATCCAACTCTGGTCTCTTAGTTTTAGTAACTTTGGTAGCTCCACAGAATATCGGATATGCTCTTTCTTCCAGATATCTAGACTTCTTTGCTGCCTCCTTTGGCTTAACACCTAGAGTAATCATTCTTTCTTTATCCCTCAAGAAGTATCCTCGATCAATAAACCTTCTTTGTTCTTCAGTCAATTCAGAAGGAAAATAATCAGGAAGGACTTCTTCGGATATGATTGCCTCTTTTAACACTTGTTTATAAGTAGACTTCATGAAATTCTGAGATGCAGCTTCAGGAGTCTTTCTCAAGTCATCAAAACTGTTAAAGTCTTCAAAAGTGTAATGCTGTGGAGTTGTGCTACCAGGAATAGATGATTCTCCAACTTCTTTTCTGCTTGAAGAACCTGTTTCAAAATAATCAAGATCTGGAAATTCTTCAAACATTGGTTCTTCATCAGCTTCTACGTTTACTGGAGTCTCAACTATCTCCGGCTCATCCAAGATTACATTATCTTTTACAGCCTCAATATCTGCTTCGCCTTCAGCATATTCAACAATTTCATTTTCAATCACAAAACCTTCTTCTTCATTTACTTCAACATTCTCATTCTCTTCTTCTTCTTCTTCATCACTATCAGCTCCAAAAACTTCATTAAATTTTCTTTTAATTTCAGCAATTCTTTCAATCTCCTCAGGGTCATCATCATTATTTCTTTCATTAAATCTTTCAGTAAAATCTCTAACCATATTATCAACTTCTTCTTGAGTACTATCAGCAAGCTCTTTCCATCTTCTATCAGATCTAGCTCTAATAGCAGCTAATCTTTCAATCTCAGCTTGATCTTCTTCAATAATCTCTTGATTTCCACCTTCAGTTCCTTCTCTCATAACCACATCTTCAACATTTACATCAACTCTTGCCGAAGTGTTGTCAACATTTGTTTGACCCTCTCCTTGGTTCTCCCCCTCGGGGTGATCATCGGAATCAGGATCATCCCGTCTAGAAGCAACCGAGGCCGGTCGGCAAGATTCTAAGGCTAATAAACGTAATTCAAATGCTGCAAGTTTAGCATCATACTCTGCTTTCTGAGATTGAACTTGATCTTGTAAGGCCTTGACTCTTCTTTCATTTGCAAGTTCTCTTTCTCTCACCTCTAGAGCATTCAACACCCCCCTTTCAGTCATTGTCAACAAATCACCCTCAGACCTTAGAATTCCAAGTAATACTTCACATGCAGAATCTTTGGTTGGTTGATTTGTTGATGTTGATGGAATTTGATTTGGTGTTGGTGTTCTTTGTGTTTGTGTAGGAGATGGAGAAACCAACCCGGAGGTTGTTTGCACACTTGTGGTGTGACCTAAATTCAGCGAAGCTGATTCAGGATTTCCTGCAGATCCTCGGGTTAAACCCTCACCAACAGTTTCAGATTCAGTGGCTTTGCAACCAGAATCAGGTTGTGTCCTAGACTGTGATAAATCACTGTCCGGGACTTGTTGTAGGGTAATACCTCTAACAACACCGGGGTCACTGAGAATGCATGTTAATACAGTCTCAGGTTGATCCTGAGGAACAGCAGTGTCACCTTGGCGTTCATACTGTCCCCCAGTCTCGGTTTGAGAACTGTTACCTGCGGCTAAAGCTGGCATGATGTTAGCTAAGGCAGGATTTCCAAGCTGTCCTTGAGGGTCACACAAAGTGGATCCCCCTCCGCTTGTTCCGACATCACTACTAAACTGAGCTTGAGAATCCGTGTACCTAGGAGATCTAGACTCTTGTGCACGAAATGAAGTCGAGAGGTGGGGCTGTTCCTCTCTTATTTCAACACTCTCATCCTCCAAATGAGGAGAGTGTGGTGAACGTGGCTGTTCCCCGTGCATTTGTGAGACTAACTCCTGTTGTGAGGAGTCAGAATGGCGAGGAGAGTTTGGTGCAAGCGAGAATGGGGAGTTCTCGACTTCTATCCTAGGGTTGTCATCCCGGCTAGACACATTTGTTTCAACTATCGGAGGGCCAACATTTTCTTTATACCTGGACCTCTCAACCTCTCTAACATTTTCAACTCCTCCCTCAATCCCGCCTTGTTCCTCCTGCACAACATCATCTCCTGTGCTAACATTCTCAGTTTCCAACTCAGAAAGTACATTATCAACAATTCTAGTTGCTTGTTCAACATTAAATTCAGCTGAGGCACCAATAGTTTCATCCAAATCTTCAGAAGTTGATTCAACTCTGTGAGATGCAGATCTAGAAGACTTATACTTTCTTTTTTGATGCCTTTGGTAGACCTGATGGTGGCCTTCGAGCAATCATTTTAAGTCGTCTACCAGGTGGTGGAGTTGGTTCATTCGGTAATGCTGAAGCAAGTGGTGTCGGATTAAGTACAGGTGATGATTGAGATGGTGAAAGTGTCGGTGGAATTGGAGAAACAATGGATGGTATTGGTGTAGAAGGTGAAGATTGTGAAAGTTGAACGGTTGGTGGAGATTGTGTTGATTGAATGGATAGTGTGGTTTGTGAAGTAATATTCGGTGTAGATTGAGAAACAGGTGAAGAAACAGGTTCAGGTGTAACAACTTCTTGTTCAAACATAACTCTTTTTGATTTTCTTTTCCTCTGCCCAGAAGTCCCCTCATCACTAACCCCTCTTTTTCTTTTAGAAGACCTAGGACCCTCACTTGGCGACCTATTCACAGCTTGGGTAGGAATCTGTCGGCTTTCAGATCCCATCGATGTGGCTAACCACTCTCTATATGTCCTAAGGTGAGGACTCTGAGCAGGAACCAGATTAAGTAGAAATGGTGGAATTGGAAAAGGTCTAGCAATTTCACTTCCTGTGCCTCTTACCCTCATATTGGATTTGTACATTGCAATCACACACTTAAAACTGTCTTCCAACTTGGGAATTTCTTCTGAATTATCAAGAACATCTTCGATAATCAATGTGAAGAATCTGATAAAGGGAATATATTTCCTGTCCTGCACATCTTTTCCCTTCACGACTTGGATCATCTTATCCCAAATTACTTGGCAAAGTCACATTGAACATTGTGAGTGACTGCATAGTAAATTGACAGAGAATGCTTCGTCATAGTATCAATTCCCTTTTGTGATGGCATCAAACAAGTGGATAGAACATTATACATAGTATGCCAGAGAGTTGCTACATTCATTCTTTTAAAATCTCTCATTGTTGGCAACTCTCCTTCATATCCCAACGAATGAACTCCAGCCAACATTTCTTCAACAGATGGGAGTTCTTCATATTCTTCATATTCTGGAAAACCAATTATAGTTCTGAACTCATCCAAAGTGAATTTACAGTTGAAAACATGGTCTTCAGACTGTAGAGAGAATTTAAAGTAGTCAGCAGTCTTATGTCTTTTACTTCCTTTCACATATGCAATTGATTCCCACAAATCAAATATATACTTCTCAGGAACAATTGCACCACCAGTTAAAGCATTGTTCAAAGGATGATGGCTCAGAATCTCCGTTATGATTGGAAATTTTGAAGAGAATGGAATATGGAGTGCTTGATTTGCTTGCATTTTCATTGATGCACCTTCTTCAAACATTGCCATCTTTTGTATATCTTATTATCTGAAACAACAAACTGACCAAAATTTTGACCAGAAAATACATTTTAAACACCAAAAATTAAAAACACACCAACATTTAATAAACACATTTAATACACAAAGACAATGTTTCGCACATATATCAAAAATGAGAAAACAAAGTAGTACACAAAGGCGTTCGATACCTTGTTTCTTACCCTCAACACTTATGAAATACTATATAGACAAACACAATACACACATACATACATACATTTTAAAAACAACACAAAAAAACTTAGAAGAAAGAAAAAAAATAAAGAAAATCAATTTTAACTGTTTGCCGAGCAAAAACCTCGGCAAATGGGGGTTTCAAAAAAAATTTCTCAAAATTTTGCCCAGAAATTAATAAGGACCAAAAATTAGTTTTGGCAAACATTTTGAAAAATTTCATGGTTTGCCGAGCAAAAACCTCGGCAAACACGAGAACAAGGCAGATCAGGGACCAATGATTCAAGTCATCGAGTTTTGAAGTGAAGTCTCGTAAACGCCGAGCAAAAACCTCGGCAAATGACCCTTTTTGATCTGAAATTTTGTTAAGTCAAACTATGAACATGTTTACCAGAATGATGAAGATTTGAAGATTTATAAGAACAAAACATCGTAATTGCCGAGCATAAAATCTCTGCAAATGACACATTTGATATTTCAAGACTTAGGAAAAATTTCTTCAAAAAGATTGATTTTCCGAGATAAAATCTCTGCAAATGGCACATTTGATGTAAATCAAGAAAAAATGATCAAGACTTTTTGAAAAAATATAAGCATTTGCCGAGATAAAATCTCTGCAAATGACACATGTGATCAAGTCTTTTTGAAAATTTTTAAGCATATGCCGAGATAAAATCTCTGCAAATGGCACATTTGATATTTCAAGACTTAGGAAAAATTTCTTCAAAAAGATTGATTTGCCGAGCAAATTGCTCTGCAAATGGCTAATTCAAAACTTAGAAGAAAAAATTTTCAACAAAAAGATGATTTACCAAGATAAAATCTCTGCAAATGACCAATTCAATACTTTGAAAATTTTGACTTGAGTTTTGTTTGACAAACAAAATTTTGAAGGATTTGAGACAAACATGCATTTGCCGAGCAAAAACCTCGGCAAATGACCCTTTTTGATCTGAAATTTTGTTAAGTCAAACTATGAACATGTTTACCAGAATGATGAAGATTTGAAGATTTATAAGAACAAAACATCGTAATTGCCGAGCAAAAACCTTGGCACATGGTACAAATCTTCACAGATTACCCAACCCTTCAAATGACAAACCCAGAAAATCCAAAACATGAGCAGATTAAGGTATTTAAATCAGATAAACATCAAATATAATCCCTAATCATGCAACTAACACACATCAAACAATCGCAAATAGCATATAAAGCATGATCATCTCATACAAACATTTCATCAAACACTTGGTAATCAAAATCAAAGATAAGAATATTACCTTTAAATGGATGTTATGATCGATGAACAGAAGAAATAAACCACAAATAAGATCACAAGTTTAAACCCACTTCGATTATTATGAAAGAGATGATAAAGATTGATTAATTGATGACAAAATAGGATCGGTTTTGAGAGAAAAGATAAAGAAAAAGATGATTTGAATTTGAAATAACAAGATTTGGCCCGCCATTTTCCTTTTAAACTTCAAATCCGGGTCGCGGGTCTGGGTCTGACCCGCGTGTCAACCCGGATCTTCGACTGGTCTTGGGCTAACCACACATGTTGGGCTAAATTGATTTTGGGCTTTTCCTTTTTGGGTTTTAACAAACTAAAAACAAAATAAACAAAAATAAAAAAACTTATATAAACAAAAATAAGGGGAAAAAATTTTTAACAAAAAATTAATACAAAACAAAAGCAAATAAAAATCTTTTTATCTTTTAAAATTTTCTAATTTTGTATTTGGTTTTTCAGATTTTAGAACAAACACACATACAAAACAAAATTAAACAAACACATAATAACATAAAAAAATTTAAACACATAAAACAAACAAATTTAAACAAAAATTACACAAACTATATAAGTAAACAAATATTCACATGCATTTGCACACTCCCCCTCAAATTAAGCATATATCACAACAGTAAATTTACAAACTCCCCCTAAAATCATGCATTCTACCCTTTTTCTCCCCCTCAAACATTGCATGTAATAACAGGTAAAACACATCAATGTTTGAAACAGAAAATGAACATAGAATACATGGCATTAAAGCATTTAAGTTTGTAAATCTAGCATTCCCAACTTGGTTTTAAGAAAATTAAACCTTTGTTCATCCAGAGGTTTTGTGAAAAGGTCAGCAAGTTGGTAGTCTGTCGGGACAAAATAGAGTTCGATGTTACCTTTCTCGACATGAACTTTAAGAAAATGGTACCGAACATCTATATGCTTGGTCTTAGTGTGCTGTACCGGGTTGCAAGAAATAGCAATAGAACTCTTAGAGTCACAGTAGATGGGAATTCTGTTGAACTGAAATCCATAATCAGTCAACTGCGTCTTCATCCAAAGAACTTGTGAACAACAACTTGCTGCAGCAACATATTCAGCTTCTGCAGTAGATGTGGATACACAGTTTTGTTTCTTCGAAGACCAACTGACTAATCTATCCCCTAAAAACTGTACGCTCCCAGAAGTACTCTTTCGGTCAAGCTTACAACCTGTATGGTCAGCATCCGAATATGCAATCAACTGAAACCCAGTATCCCTTGGATACCAGAGACCAAGGTTCACAGTGCCTTTCAGGTATCGTAAAATCCGTTTGACGGCCTGGAAATGACTTTCCTTAGGATTGGCCTGGTACCTGGCACACATGCATGTGGCGAACATAATATCCGGGCGACTTGCAGTCAAATACATGAGCGAACCTATCATACTGCGATATCTCTTTTGATCAAAAGATTTTCCATTTAAATCAGCATTAATCTTTGTGCGAGCTTCCATGGGTGTTCCAATTGGTTGACAATTCATCATATCAAACTTTTTCAACATGTCAAGAATGTACTTAGTTTGACAAATAAAAGTACCATTTGACAACTGTTTTACTTGAAGTCCAAGGAAAAAGTTTAATTCACCCATCATGCTCATTTCAAATTTACTGATCATTAATGCAGAAAAATTCTTGCAGTATTTAGGATTAGTTGACCCGAAAATTATGTCATTAACATAAATCTGGATTAAAATGATGTCACTCCCTTGTCGTTTGATAAACAAGGTAGTGTCAATCGAACCTTTGCTAAAACCAGATTTCACAAGATAAGAAGATAGAGCATCATACCATGCACAAGGGGCTTGTTTCAGACCATATAAAGCCTTATCTAACCTGTAAACATAGTCCGGATGTTTTGAATTCACAAATCCCTCAGGTTGTTCAACATACACTTCTTCTTTGAGAATCCCATTTAAGAAGGCAGTTTTGACATCCATTTGGTAGACTGTGAAGTTCTTGTAGGCAACATAGGCAAGAAACATCCGAATGGCCTCAATTCGTGCAACAGGTGCGAATGTATCATCGTAATCAATTCCATCTTGTTGGCAATATCCCTTTGCAACCAATCGTGCTTTGTTACGTATAACAACTCCAGTTTCATCCTTTTTGTTCTTGAAGATCCATTTGGTTTTAATTGGCTCCTTATTCTTGTAAGGATTGGGAACCAATTTCCACACCTCAAGACGTTCAAATTGATTCAGTTCTTCCTGCATTGCTTTCACCCAATCTGGACAACTTAGAGCTTCATTCACTGTCTTTGGTTCAACAATACTCAGAAAATTCACAAACAGACATTCATTCGCGGATGCGGATCTTGTCTGAACTCCAGTTGTTGGATTACCAATGACTTGAGAAATTGGATGAGCTCTTGTCCATTTGGTTGTGTGAGGAATTGGATCAAGTGGATCACTAGATTCTTCAGAATCAATAAAATCAGGAGAATGTTGTTCTGTCAATTGTTCAAATGAAGTAGCAATTGGCTCAACAAAGTCATCGGGATCATAATCTTCAGGATTGGTTGATGGATTTGTCACTTGAGAGATATTATGAGGTTGAGTATGCAACTCTGAATTATCAGTAGGTGGAGGAGAATCAGATGAAGAATTATCATCTGATGATTGTGATGGTGAAGACTCATTGGGATCTATCTCATTTGAATTTGAACTGGATGGTTCATTTGTATTCACTTCAGATTCAGGAACTTTCGTCGGAACTTGGAAAAACTCTTCAAATAAGATATCCAAATCTTGTGTTGTTGGAGTAAAGAATGATGATTTGACATTTGATGCAGTCTTTGTTGCGGAAGCTTGTGGACTTTGAAGTTCGGGTCTTGAACTGTGTTGTTCAAGAACCATTCCCAAGAGTTCATCAAATCTAACATTCATACTCTCTTCGATTCTCTTGGTTCTTCGGTTATATACACGATAAGCTATTGATTCTCTCGAATAACCGATGAAATATGCCTCATCGCCTTTTGGTTCAAATTTGCCCAGATTATCTCGATCATTGAGAACATAACAAACACATCCAAATATGTGTAAGAAGTTCACATTGGGCTTTCTTTTGTTAATCACCTCATATGGAGTTTTATCAAACCTCTTGTTTATGATTGATCTATTTTGAGTGAAACAAGCAGTAGCAACAGCTTCAGCCCATAGATTCGGAGGAAACTTAGAATAAGCAAGCATTGTTCTAGCTGCTTCAACAAGAGTTCGATTACGACGTCCAACTACTCCATTCTGTTGAGGTGTCCTGGCAGCGGAAAATTGATGAGTAATACCCATGGACTTGAAGAAAGAATCAATTGTTGAATTCTTGAATTCAGTGCCATTATCTGAGCGAACAATTCTAACCGATGATTTAAGATTTACTTGGGTCTTCTTGATGAAATCAATAATCACATTCGGAGCATCACTTTTTGCATGAAGAAAGAATACCCAAGTATAACGAGAATAATCATCTATAATCACAAGAATGTATCGCTTGCCATGGATACTTTGAACTTTCATTGGTCCACACAAATCCATATGAATAAGGTGCAAAGGACCTTTTGTACTTAGATACTTCTTTGGTTTGTGTGATGCTTTCTTCATCTTTCCAATTGCACAAGCCGGACAAACATGTTCACTTTCATACTTGTAATCCGAAAGACCTTCAACAAGTTGTTTATCCACGAGCGCATTAATCGTTTGAAAATTAAGATGAGAAAGACGGCGATGCCATAACCAAGAGTTTTGTGCAGTTGCTTTTGAAAGAAGACAAATCTCTGAAGATTAGTTGGAATGTTGTTGAGATCAATTGTGAACAAATTATTGTCTCTTGTACCAGTAAGAATATCCACACCATCTTCAGTCTGCACTTTGCATTCATATCTCCTGAATAATACTTGAAGATCATTGTCACAAAATTGTCCAACACTAAAAAGATTGTGTCCTAATCCTTCAACATAGGAAACTCTCTTTATAGTGACTCCATTTTTAACAATGTCTCCATAACCAAGAATAAGAGCAATATGATCATTTCCGAATCTGACGGTTCCCATAAACTTCTCAACAAAGTTCGATAGAATGGACTTGTTTCCAGTCATATGACGAGAACATCCCGAGTCAACATACCATACACAAATGAGATATTCCTGCAAGGACAAGGAATATGATTTAGGTACCCATATAGATTGGGTCCTTGCAGGTTAGAGGGATAACATGCAAGTACACAAAACAAAAATAATCATAAAACAAAAATGGACACACAAACAAACATTTTATTCAACATAACAAATAAGCACACATACGAGTTCAAATGAGAAATACGAATTACAAGCAAAGAAATGTAAAGGTTTATACACAAGTTTTGAGACAAGCAGGACTAGTCCTAGATGTATTAGCACTATCTAATGAATTTGATCTACGGACAATCCACACTTGTTTGACATGGGTAGTATTTCCATCAAGCTTGACTTTTCTAGAAGCATGCAAAAATCTATCTTTTGGAATCCATTTACTGCTACTAGTTAAGCACAAGTCACCTGAAACACGAACATTCTTTGAGTTAGCAAACAATTTGTTATTTCCGTTCTTAACAGGTTTCTTCTTGATGGTTTCTGTGGTCTTGTTTACTTTCTTAATGTTATTAGGTGACAACCAACCATACTGATCTTTGTATTTAGTTGTTCCTGAAATTGTATCTCTAACTCCCTGTAAAGTGCTCTTAGAAGTCTTCTGAGAATACCTAGGAAAACTAGAATACCTAACATGCTGAGGTTGTTTGTTACCTAATGAGAAAGATTCATTCTTGACAGTCTTTAGACCACTACTTGTTTTGAGTTTCCTGCATGATGATCTCTCTAACACCATTAACTGCAGGGATCCAAACTCGGTTTTTGAACTTTCTGACTCCTTCGTCATCAATTTCCAGTTCTTGAGCGATTGGGCCTAACCGTTCTGCCTTTATATTATCTTTTGACGCTAATCCGATCTCTTGACCTGCGATTACGCGTTGCCTTAAATCTGTACGATCTGCCTCTTTGATAGATAAGATTTTGACTCATTCCTTTCTGCTTAGGGCGTCAGCCACTACATTCGCCTTTCCAGGATGGTACTTGATTTCACAGTCGTAATCACTTAGTAACTCCACCCAACGTCTCTGTCTCATGTTCAGTTCTTTCTGATTATACACGTGTTGCAAGCTCTTATGATCGGTGAAGATAGTACATTTAGTTCCATACAAGTAGTGCCTCCAGATCTTTAGGGCAAAAACAACTGCTCCAAGTTCTAAATCATGGGTGGTATAATTCTTCTCATGCACTTTGAGTTGTCTGGATGCGTAGGCGATCACCTTGCCTCTTTGCATCAGTACGCAGCCTAGTCCTTGATGTGAAGCGTCACAGTACACGACGAAGTCTTCGGTGCCTTCTGGTAAGGCTAGAACAGGTGCTTCACACAGTCTGTCTTTTAGGGTTTGGAACGCTCGTTCTTGTTGTTCACCCCAAATAAAGTCTTTGGTCTTTTGAGTCAGTTGAGTCAAAGGTAGTGCGATCTTAGAAAAGTTCTCAATAAAACGACGGTAATAACCTGCTAGTCCAAGAAAACTACGAACTTCAGTAGGAGCTTTCGGGGCCTCCCACTTTTTGATGGCTTCAACTTTGGCCGGGTCGACATGAATGCCTTGTTCGTTTACGACGTGGCCGAGGAACTGTACTTGGCGAAGCCAGAACTCGCACTTAGAGAACTTAGCGTACAACTCTTCTTCTCGAAGAAGTTGAAGAATAGAACGTAAATGTTGCTCATGATCAGTCTTGTTCCGAGAGTACACGAGTATGTCGTCGATGAATACAATAACAAATTTATCCAAGAACGGACGACAGACACGGTTCATTAAGTCCATAAAAATTGCTGGAGCATTAGTCAGACCAAATGGCATAACGAGAAATTCGTAGTGGCCATAACGAGTACGAAAAGCTGTCTTTGGAACGTCACCATCCTGAACACGAATCTGGTGATAACCTGAACGTAGATCGATCTTAGAGAAGTACGAAGCTCCTTGCAATTGATCAAACAGATCGTCTATGCGAGGTAGGGGATACCGGTTCTTAACGGTTAATTTGTTCAGTTCACGGTAGTCTATGCACATTCTCATGGAGCCATCTTTCTTTTTAACGAACAAGATCGGTGCTCCCCAAGGGGATGAACTAGGACGGATAAAGCCTTTGCTCAAAAGTTCTTGTAATTGATTGGACAGTTCTTGCATTTCAGGGGGAGCTAAACGGTACGGTGCCTTAGCGACTGGTGCTGCACCGGGAACTAGATCAATATTGAACTCGACTTGTCTAACAGGTGGAATGCCTGGTAAGTCGTCAGGAAAGACGTCTGGGAAGTCCCGAACAATGGGAATGTCTTGAACTTTAGGTTCTTTAGCACTCTTATCAATGACATGAGCTAGGTACACAAGATGATCTTTCTTGTCCAAGTACTTACGGAATTTCATTGCTGAGACGATTTTAAGTTCGTTCGTGGACTTATCGCCTTGTACGATCAAGATCTCACCGTTCGGTAGTGGTATATGAACTGATTTCTCGTGGCAACAAATAGTCGCGTGGTGTTTGGATAGCCAATCCATTCCCACGATAACGTCGAAGCTACTAATCTTGACAGGGATTAAATCAATTGTAAAGTTCTTGTCTACTAAAATCAAAGGACAATCTAGAGCGATTTCGTTGGTACCGTACTTTTGGCCATTTGCATATTCTATCACATACTTATCATTTAGTTTGCCAGTTATCATGTTAGTCTTAGCTTTAAAGTCTAATGCAACGAAGCTACGTTCGGCACCGGAGTCAAATAGTACAGAAGCATAATGATCGTTCAGAAGAAAAGTACCTGTCACAACCCGAGGGTTCTGACGAGCTTCCTCAGCGTTCAGAGCAAAAACACGGGCGTTAGCAGGGCCTGGTTGGTTTTGCTGTTGCTGGTTGATCTGCTGGTTCTGGTTCCTTGGCCCGCGTGGATAAGCAACACGCTGAACTTGGGCGTTCTGGTTCTGGTTCCTGTGGACTGGTACAGCAGGTGGTAGAGGAGGTCTAACATTTCTTACTGGGGGATTTCTGTTCACCGGTGGAGGATTAGTTCTGGTCAAGTTTGCTGAAACAGTATTGCAGTACTTAGCCATATGCCCAATTCCTTGGCACTTATAGCAGACAGGACAAGCACCAGTGTGATGAAGGTTACAACGGGTACACTTTGGATAAGCTCCAGAATACCTTGTTGGTTCAGGCACTGTGGTCACCGCATAGTTCTTCAAGATCTTCCCCTTCTTACTTGGGGGTTCAGCTTTCCTTTCCACCACTTCTTCAGCCTTCCTTTTCCCCTTATCGGTACTTTCAATCAAACCTCCTGATCTGATAATATCTTTGGTCAGGGTCTTAGCCAGTACAGTGGCTCTTGACATGGTCTTAGGGCCTTTACTGGTGAGGTCACGGCGGATCTCAGGAATCAAACCCCAAATAAAGCGATCAATCTTCTTCTCTTCAGTAGAAGCTAAATGTGGCACAAGTCTGGCAAGCTCATTAAACCTCAAAATGTATTTCTCGATCTCTACGCCTTCCATCTTCAAATCCCAAAACTCTTGTTCCAATTCTTGCAAAGCATCTTTGGTACAGAACTCAGCTCTCATCATCTTCTGAAGTTCTTCCCAGGTGAAAGCATAGGCGGTCCTCCTGCCGATAGTGGTGACGATGCCAGTCCACCAGGACCTAGCAGCACCATCAAACTGGCTGGTCGCGTGCTCCACCATCTTATCTTCAGAGGTTTGAGTGTGATACAGGGCTTCTTCCATGTTTTCAAACCACATCAGTAGTTCAGCAGCACCCTTTTCCCCTGTGTAGACTGGGGGTTTGCACTGAGTGAAAGTCTTGAATGAACACCCTCTGTCTTGGCTGACTCTGCCTTCAGCAGTAGCTCGAGTGTTGATCTGGCTAGCTTCATCGGAATCATTGTTTACTTCCTGATTCCGTTCGGGTTCTTCTTGAGTCCTCCTAGCCTGAGTTGCTCTAGCAGTCCTAGTACCTTCAGTTTGTGGGATTTCCAGCATCTGAGCAATTTGAGTAGCAAGATTTGGCATCATCGCATTCATGCGGTCAGTGATGAGGTTCGCTACGTCTTCCAGAGTAAAGTTGACGTTCGCATCAACACCAGGTTGGATAGGTGGTTCAACGGCTGGTGCAGTCTTAGGTCTTCGTCCACGTTTAGGCGGCATTCTTCCTTATGCCCCTAATAAGATAGAAATATGAACTCGATTACGTTTCGCACAAGTCTATAGTTCCAAGCACGTAGTACATTTACAATGATCGTCGTTAGTACAATATATGAACAAGAACAATCGTCGATCGCACGATAAGGACCTATAGTCGTATAAGCTCTAAGGCCTATAATCGAAGTACTAGAACGTATGTCTTAAGAGAACGAGTGAACTAGAACTGATATGATCGAAAAAACGAGATTGTACGAAGTTCTTAATAAAGCTCTAAGAAACGGATGATACCTTCAATGACACACTTTGAGGTCCTAGGTGCTAGTATCGTAATTAGATGTAGTTGATCAGGTTACATTTAATTAGGATAAAAGTACCCACTGCCCAAACCGGTCATAAAAAGATCACCTCAGAGTGGATTCGAGTTATAGCTCGAGTTTTCCTTAAGAAAAGCTCGGTGTTCACTATAACCATGGCTCTGATACCAACTGTAACACCCCGCTAAAGCGGAATATACGGGATGTACAGACAAGCACTCATGCACATAGTACAAGTTCCAACACAGCCAATAACATTAATAAAGAACAAAAGTACGATAGTTATTACAGAACATAAAATGTACTCAGAATGGTGTTAGAGAGATCATCATGCAGGAAGCTCACAGTTCAAGGTACTCGATTCATCCGGGCGCAGACAAGATGTACAAGAACTTGAAACAAGACTACTGGTGGCCTGGGATGAAGAGAGAGATCTTTGAGTACGTCAGTAGATGTCTGACATGTTCTAAAGTTAAGATCGAACATCAGAAACCTTCCGGTTTATTGAAACAATTAGAAGTCCCGGTGTGGAAGTGGGAAGACATTACCATGGACTTCATCATGAAACTGCCTCGTACAAAGAACAACCATAACTCTATTTGGGTTATCGTAGACAGACTGACGAAATCAGCTCGCTTTCTTCCAATTCGTGATGACTACTCACTGGAGAGACTCGCTGAGATCTATATAGACGACATTGTGACCAAGTACGGTGTCCCTTTATCGATAGTGTCCGATCGAGATCCTCGCTTCACATCTGACTTTTGGCAGTCACTTCAAGAAGCGTTAGGTACTAGACTTAACTTGAGCACCGCTTATCACCCCCAGACGGACGGGCAGAGCGAACGTACTATTCAGACCTTGGAGGACATGCTCCGTGCTTGTGCATTAGAGTTCAGAGGAAGTTGGGATAAACATCTTCCATTGATCGAGTTCTCGTATAACAACAGTTATCACACTAGCATTCAGTGTGCACCGTTCGAAGCCTTATATGGGCGTAAGTGCAGATCACCACTTTGCTGGCTAGACGCCGGTGAAAGAAGCTGGATGAAGCTCCCAGTTGTACAGTTCACTATTGACAAAATCGCTGTTATCAAAGAAAAGCTGAAGGCTGCCCAAGACAGACAAAAGTCCTACGCTGACAAACGCCGTAAACCTTTAGAGTTTCAAGTAGGCGATAAAGTTCTATTAAAAGTTTCCCCATGGAAAGGTACTGCTCGCTTTGGCAAGAAAGGCAAATTGGCGCCTCGGTACATCGGACCGTATAAGATCATTAAACGGATTGGACCAGTTGCGTACAAACTGGAACTACCCCTAGAACTTGGCAATGTTCATGACACATTTCACGTGTCCAATTTAAAGAAGTGCTTGGCTGACGACCCGGCCGTCATTCCTATTAAGGATGTTCATATCGACGAAGGGCTTGAGTTCACTGAAAAGCCCATTGAGATCATTGACAGAGGTGCTAAACGGACTAGACAGAGCAGAGTACCACTAGTTCGTGTACGTTGGAGTGCTAACATGGATATAATGACACTTGGGAACGCGAGGACTTCATTAAGAAGAAGTACCCTCATCTTTTTGATCGACAAGACTCTTAATTTCGAGGACGAAATCCTCTAAGTAGGGGAGAATGTAACAACCGTCCTAGAAATGATCTAAATAAGTTCTTTAAGAAGTACTTTCGCCACTCGAACGGCTAGACAGTTCAATTTATTTAAGTTCTTGACGTACTTTAGACCTAAATTATGTGCTTATATGAAGATCAATTTGATCTTAGATCATGATTTATATGACGAATTTATGATTAAGTTCAATGAAATACTAAAGTACAGTACGTAAACGTTCGTGTTCATAACAGTTCTAGTTCAAAAATGTTCGCAATTAGTCCTTGCATTTATGAAGTATATTAAATATGGGCAAGGTATATAAAGGAAACCTAAAACCCTAAAAAGAGGAATGCAGTCACTGTTCATCCTCTCCACACACACTAAAACACCTTGAAACACACACATAAGCAATCCTTTGATTTCGTGATTGTTAGATCGAATTCCTGGTATTATAAGCATCCTTGTGATAATCAAAACGTGTTTCTGAAATTAATTTTGAGGTAACAATAACATCTTATAAGTTTTTGATCAAATTAAATATGAACTTTCTATAGACTTTATGTTCTTGATGATTTGGTCCATTTCGATGTGAAAATCGTGTTAAAAGTTAATGGGTTTGTGTCTAAATGTGTTTAGTAACCGTTTTGTGATCAAATTAAATATGAACTTTTATAGACTTTATGTTCTTGATGATTTGGTCCATTTCGATGTGAAAATCGTGTTAAAAGTTAATGGGTTTGTGTCTAAATGTGTTTAGTAACCGTTTTGTGATCAAATTAAATATGAACTTTTATAGACTTTATGTTCTTGATGATTTGGTCCATTTCGATGTGAAAATCGTGTTAAAAGTTAATGGGTTTGTGTCTAAATGTGTTTAGTAACCGTTTTGTGATCAAATTAAATATGAACTTTTATAGACTTTATGTTCTTGATGATTTGGTCCATTTCGATGTGAAAATCGTGTTAAAAGTTAATGGGTTTGTGTCTAAATGTGTTTAGTAACCGTTTTGTGATCAAATTAAATATGAACTTTTTTAGACTTTATGTTCTTGATGATTTGGTCCATTTCGATGTGAAAATCGTGTTAAAAGTTAATGGGTTTGTGTCTAAATGTGTTTAGTAACCGTTTGTGATCAAATTAAATATGAACTTTTATAGACTTTATGTTCTTGATGATTTGGTCCATTTCGATGTGAAAATCGTGTTAAAAGTTAATGGGTTTGTGTCTAAATGTGTTTAGTAACCGTTTGTGATCAAATTAAATATGAACTTTTATAGACTTTATGTTCTTGATGATTTGGTCCATTTCGATGTGAAAATCGTGTTAAAAGTTAATGGGTTTGTGTCTAAATGTGTTTAGTAACCGTTTGTGATCAAATTAAATATGAACTTTTATAGACTTTATGTTCTTGATGATTTGGTCCATTTCGATGTGAAAATCGTGTTAAAAGTTAATGGGTTTGTGTCTAAATGTGTTTAGTAAGTTTTTGATCAAATTAAATATGAACTTTCTATAGACTTTATGTTCTTGATGATTTGGTCCATTTCGATGTGAAAATCGTGTTAAAAGTTAATGGGTTTGTGTCTAAATGTGTTTAGTAACCGTTTGTGATCAAATTAAATATGAACTTTTATAGACTTTATGTTCTTGATGATTTGGTCCATTTCGATGTGAAAATCGTGTTAAAAGTTAATGGGTTTGTGTCTAAATGTGTTTAGTAACCGTTTTGTGATCAAATTAAATATGAACTTTTATAGACTTTATGTTCTTGATGATTTGGTCCATTTCGATGTGAAAATCGTGTTAAAAGTTAATGGGTTTGTGTCTAAATGTGTTTAGTAACCGTTTTGTGATCAAATTAAATATGAACTTTTATAGACTTTATGTTCTTGATGATTTGGTCCATTTCGATGTGAAAATCGTGTTAAAAGTTAATGGGTTTGTGTCTAAATGTGTTTAGTAACCGTTTTGTGATCAAATTAAATATGAACTTTTATAGACTTTATGTTCTTGATGATTTGGTCCATTTCGATGTGAAAATCGTGTTAAAAGTTAATGGGTTTGTGTCTAAATGTGTTTAGTAACCGTTTTGTGATCAAATTAAATATAACTTTCAATACTTATGTTCTTGAACTATTTTATGTACTACAATATGATCTTGAATTACTTATCATGAATTAACTACTTAAAAGTGTATTTAAGTCTTGAATGGGCAGGACCTTAAATACATGTATACGATTGTACTTGATCTTTACTATGTTCCAGTTCGTACATGTACTTGTTCAGTTCTTGTTCACTGCTATCAATTCATATCCCACAGTTCAGGGATTGAACCATAGGTAATTATGGACAGCGCTGTTAGGGTAGGCCCACCCTCATTCTCCACAGTTCAGGGGAATGCATATTACTTGTTCTTGTTCTTGTCACTGTTCTGACATAGATCTTATTTGAAGTGCTTGAATGATATGAGCAGGTTATCACATTACAGATCAGTTCTGACCAATCGGTTTAGCAGTGTCAACTTATATCTAAAGTTCATTATACGTTCTTGTCCTGTTCATAATATTACAAAGTACCTTGGATTAACGTACAAAACTTACGATCTTGTTCTTATTGTACACATATATTTATATGTAAACTATAAAGTACTTTATGTGAATCTCACCAACTACTTTTGTAGTTGACCTTTGAACTTACATGCTTTTCAGGCTAGGTTAAGTAGACCGGGTTAGCATAGGAGTCTTCCTTCCTAAGTTCATCCTTTTGGCGATTGTTCGAGCGTACGAGAATAGGAGCTGTGAAGACTCTTCTTGCCATTTCAAGTTTTAGTTCTATTCTTTAAAGACAATTGTTCTGTCTTATGAATACTGATCATTCTGAGTACATTTTATGTTCTGTAATAACTATCGTACTTTTGTTCTTTTTCTTTTTCAAACTTTTGTTTGAAAGCATCAATTTCATTCAAGTAAGTTTGAGTTCCCTCGGAAAACTTGGTAAAGGACTCAGTCTCAGAAGCAGCCGGAAAGAAATAATCATCAACCTCATTAACATCATATACATCATCTAGATTACCATCAGTTTGAACAGAAACATGCATGACTTCACATTCAGTTTGCACAGATGCATTCACAATTTCACAAATAGAGCATGCAGTTTGTGAAGTTTTCTCATCTTGACACACAGAATGGTTTGGTGGAGTTGGAGTGGCCATTACTTCACAAACGGGACAATTTGGGTGATCACAATCATTTACATGATTCTTGGGTGGGTCGTAGTGATTTTGAGTCTTCAAATTATCTATTAAAGATTGCTTTTCATCAAGAGACTTTTTCAAATCTTCTATTACCTTTTCCAAAACACTTTGTGGAACATAAGGTCTTTCAACAGCAGGTTTTGGAATTGAAATAGGTTGTTCCAATGGTTTTTCAGTAAAACACTCAAGAATTTCAGGAATTATAGCCTCATGATTTTCTTTGTTACTTTTATGACCAGGGTGACTGAAAAAATCATATGTCTCATCCATTAACTCATAGTTAAAATAGACATCAGCACCCTTCTTTAGAAAATCCTCAGCCTCAAAATCACCATGACTTGTTCTAACAAATTGGTCAGTCATCCCACATCTCAAATAAGATTCCTTATACAATGATGGGATTTCTTCTTGTGCTTGGAGCAAATGTTCTGGATTGACATAACCCAACCCTGAATTGAATGCAGTTTTCGAATTTCTTGGCCTATTCAAAAAGATTTGTTGATATGATCGATTAATCTTATACAACTTTTCTTGATAAGACTTGATTTCAGCTTTAAGCTCATCATTTTCTTTATCAAGTTTTTGTTTAAGAGAATCTTTTATACAACACTCATATTTTAGGTCAGAAATTTTGTCTTCAAATTCCTTCAAATCAGGGATTGATTCTTTCAATTTCACATTTAAAGACTCAATGTCCTCAGCCAAAGCATTTGCTCGAAACATCTCATTGGTCTTTTCAACTTGTAATTGTCTGACGGTCTTGCTCAGCTCAAGAACTTTGGTCTCAAGTTCTTGTTTTTCTTTTTCAAACTTTTGTTTGAAAGCATCAATTTCATTCAAGTAAGTTTGAGTTCCCTCGGAAAACTTGGTAAAGGACTCAGTCTCAGAAGCAGC
This sequence comes from Erigeron breviscapus, assembly GCA_034093135.1. Taxonomy (NCBI): domain Eukaryota; kingdom Viridiplantae; phylum Streptophyta; class Magnoliopsida; order Asterales; family Asteraceae; genus Erigeron; species Erigeron breviscapus. Next base: position 15,626,890 of record CM067172.1, on the reverse strand, counting down.
CGGAAAGAAATAATCATCAACCTCATTAACATCATATACATCATCTAGATTACCATCAGTTTGAACAGAAACATGCATGACTTCACATTCAGTTTGCACAGATGCATTCACAATTTCACAAATAGAGCATGCAGTTTGTGAAGTTTTCTCATCTTGACACACAGAATGGTTTGGTGGAGTTGGAGTGGCCATTACTTCACAAACGGGACAATTGGGGTGATCACAATCATTTACATGATTCTTGGGTGGGTCGTAGTGATTTTGAGTCTTCAAATTATCTATTAAAGATTGCTTTTCATCAAGAGACTTTTTCAAATCTTCTATTACCTTTTCCAAAACACTTTGTGGAACATAAGGTCTTTCAACAGCAGGTTTTGGAATTGAAATAGGTTGTTCCAATGGTTTTTCAGTAAAACACTCAAGAATTTCAGGAATTATAGCCTCATGATTTTCTTTGTTACTTTTATGACCAGGGTGACTGAAAAAATCATATGTCTCATCCATTAACTCATAGTTAAAATAGACATCAGCACCCTTCTTTAGAAAATCCTCAGCCTCAAAATCACCATGACTTGTTCTAACAAATTGGTCAGTCATCCCACATCTCAAATAAGATTCCTTATACAATGATGGGATTTCTTCTTGTGCTTGGAGCAAATGTTCTGGATTGACATAACCCAACCCTGAATTGAATGCAGTTTTCGAATTTCTTGGCCTATTCAAAAAGATTTGTTGATATGATCGATTAATCTTATACAACTTTTCTTGATAAGACTTGATTTCAGCTTTAAGCTCATCATTTTCTTTATCAAGTTTTTGTTTAAGAGAATCTTTTATACAACACTCATATTTTAGGTCAGAAATTTTGTCTTCAAATTCCTTCAAATCAGGGATTGATTCTTTCAATTTCACATTTAAAGACTCAATGTCCTCAGCCAAAGCATTTGCTCGAAACATCTCATTGGTCTTTTCAACTTGTAATTGTCTGACGGTCTTGCTCAGCTCAAGAACTTTGGTCTCAAGTTCTTGTTTTTCAAGATGCAATTTGGAGTTCGGAGTAAAAGTGACCGCAGCTTTTTCAGATTTCAGATTGTCAAAATCCTTTTGAAGTAAATCAAATTTATCTTTAGAATTTTGAAATTCGTTTTCTTTGTCTTCCAAATCTTTGGTTAATTTTGAAATCTGTTTACTCAACCCTCTCCCATGTTCCATTGCATCATCACTCAAATTCATGTAATGTTGTAGCACTTTCTTTGGAATAGTTATTACCTTATCATCTTCTGAAGAACCTTCATCATCCTCCTCTAACTCCTTTGACTTCTTGATCTTCGTCATGAAGCACACATTTGCTGCAAGTTCGTCTGTCTCTTCATCAGAAAGGTGTAACCACTTGTCATCCTCAGCGAGAAGAGCAATTCCACTTTCCTCTTGTCTTGCAAGCAAAAGTTTGTACTTGTAGTACTCGGAGTTCTTCTGACGAGGTTTAGAGCAATTGATGGCAAAGTGTCCTGGAAGACCACAATTGTAGCATTTCTTGTCCTCATTCCTTTTATCCATGACCTTCTTCTCAAACTTCTTCTGATTATCAAATTTCTTCTCACCACCAACATATTCCTTCTTGGTTTCAAACTTAGGAGCATTTGCATTCTTTGCATAAGAAGAAACTGATGAAGTCCTAAGCTGATTGTTGGTTGGTTTCTTCTTGAAAGCCTTTGTGAAATAAGAAAGTTCCTTGTACATCTCTTTTTGTCTTTCATCCAAATCAGAATCACTCATTTCACTTGAATCAGAATCTGTTTCATATTCAACAAAGCTCTGTTTTGAAACTCTTGAAGATTTCTTTTCAGCTACCAAGGCCAGTGGATCAGAATGAGTACTTTCTTCTTTCTTCTTCTGGATCCTCAGAACATCATCAACATTCAACTTCAGCTTTTCATACAAAGTATGAATTGTTAGTTTTCCAAAATCTGATTGCTGATTGAGTTGAGTGCCATAAACTTGCCATTCCTCCTCAAGATTTTTGATGAATTTGATGTTCAACTCCATATTCGTTCTTTTCACATCATTCTTTCTCAGTTCATTGATTACATTGCAGAATCTGATGTATACTTCATTCAATGGTTCACCCTTCTGTTGCTTGAATGTTTCATACATATTCAGAACAGTTGACAATCTTATGGTGTTTGAAACATCAGACCCTTCCATCTGCTTTTCCACTTCATCCCATATGTCTTTTCTGGTTTCATATGAGTCCACATTGCAATAGATGTCATCTGGAAGTGCTTGATAAAGATAAGCAATGGACATTTGATCAGCCTCAACACGATTTCTTTGATCAGTATTCCAACTTTCTTCTGGTAAAGCTTCTCCATTCACTGGATTCTTTGGAATTTCAGGACCATCCTTGTAAGATTTCCTTAGAAGTTTCCCATTCTTCTGTCTGTCTATCCAATTCAAGAACCTTTTCTTCCATTGTGGATAGGAACCTCTAAACAACACAGGAGGTCTTCCTTCAGAACCAAGAGCCAAAGCTTCCCTTGAAGCCATGAATATCAATCAATAAAAGACTTAGAAAAAAATTTGATTTTCTACTTGTATAGAATGCCGAGCAAAAATCTCGGCAAATTGAACTTTCAGAAAAACTCAAAATTCCAGAAATTAAGCACAAATTAAGCTTCAATTAAGCTTTTGGATCGTTCAGATACGCTGATTGTGCTCTGATACCAAATGTAAAGTATAGAATTCGAGTTCTAGTGTGTGTTTTAGTGTGTGTTAAGGAGGTTTTAGTTGAGTTTTAGTGTGTGTTTTAGTGTGTGTTAATGGAGGTTTTAGTGAGAGAGTGTAGAGAGAGAAAGTAGAGATGGCAGGGAAAGATTGGATTGTATTATGGGGTGAAAGGTTACATTTTGCATTATGGAGGGGGTTTATATACCTATACACATATTACAATATGCCCCCTTCCATACTTAGACATTTACATTATAAGTACAAAATATACATAAAGGAAACAAATCAACTATTTCCGAATAATCTCTGCAAATAGAACAAGTAAGACCAATACTAGCCAAAAACCTCTGCAAACACGAGTATTCACTAAACGACAAAATAGTCGGTTACTGGTCTTCTTCTTCGTTCAGCCAAACACCCAAACGCCGAGCTTTCTGTAAATCATTGATATCTCTTTCATTTTTGCGAATTAAAGCTTGAAATTTATATCAAAATGCTCAGAAACTAATTCCGCACAAATCCTTAAACAAAATAACTGCTAATTTTCACCAGAAATCAAACCCTCACAAACATGCGATTCGCCGAGCTTTTTCAAAATCGAATCAAATGATGAAATTACGCTCTGAAATTGATAACAAAGGATGATTTACTGATAACAAATTGATCGGTGAACAAATTTTGAAGAAAAACACACTAATTTTGCAGAAATCACTAGAACAGAGATCTCGGCAAATTGAACTTTCAGAAAAACTCAAAATTCCAGAAATTAAGCACAAATTAAGCTTCAATTAAGCTTTTGGATCGTTCAGATACGCTGATTGTGCTCTGATACCAAATGTAAAGTATAGAATTCGAGTTTAGTGTGTGTTTTAGTGTGTGTTAATGGAGGTTTTAGTGAGAGAGTGTAGAGAGAGAAAGTAGAGATGGCAGGGAAAGATTGGATTGTATTATGGGGTGAAAGGTTACATTTTGCATTATGGAGGGGGTTTATATACCTATACACATATTACAATATGCCCCCTTCCATACTTAGACATTTACATTATAAGTACAAAATATACATAAAGGAAACAAATCAACTACTACAATTATATTTCTAACAATTAATATTAAATGAAAACAAACATACCACGTATTTTAATTCATTTGTAAAATAATAATTGTTTAACATCATTTATCCAAATACCAATCACAGATTTACATGATATAACTAGCTAATTTAAGTCCTATGCCCTCGGCATGCTTAAATACCTTTGTAAAAGGATCGGCTAAGTTATAATCTGTGTGAACTTTGAGTAACTTGATTTCTCCTACTTCGATTTGCTCACGAACATAGTGATATCGTCTAGAATAATGTCAGGCACCTTTCTGAACTCCGGGTTCGTTAGCAATAAATATTGCATAAGTATTGTCGTAATACATATCTAAAGGTGTGTTATTTGAGGGCATCACGTTAAACCCAGAAATAAACTTTCTAATCCAGACGACTTTCATGGTGGCTTCTGAGGCGGCAATATACTCAGACTCTGTCGCAAACATAGCAACTGTGGTTTGTTTCTTGCTCTTCCAATTCCCCGTGCCTCCATTTAAAACGAAGACATATCCCGACTGAGATTTTGTATCATCTCTATCAGTCTGAAATCCAGCATCACAGTATCCAGTCACTTTGAGCTCTGTATCAGGATTTCCTCCATACACCAGAAATAAATCTTTAGTAGCACGCATGTACTTAAGAATATTCTTCACAGCAGTCCAGTGATCTTCACTTGGATTCTGTTGATATCGGCTAACGATATTTTGCGCGAACGCGATGTCAGGTCTAGTGCATCTTACCGCATACATAATAGATCCCACAGCCGAAGCATAAGGAACTCTTTGCATACACTCCACCTCCTCAGGTGTAGAGGCACCGTTTTTGCTAGATAAGCCAAGTCCTTCCACGCTTGGAATTCTCCATCTTGAATCTCTTCAAGATCTTATCAATATAAGCACTTTGACTTGGTCCAATCAACCGTTTACATCTATCTCTGTAGATCTTGATTCCAAGAATAAATGTTGCTTCACCCAAGTCTTTCATAGCAAAACACTTTCCAAGATGGGATTTTACATCTTGCAACATTGGAATGTGATTTCCTATTATCAATATGCCCCCTTCCATACTTAGACATTTACATTATAAGTACAAAATATACATAAAGGAAACAAATCAACTACTACAATTATATTTCTAACAATTAATATTAAATGAAAACAAACATACCACGTATTTTAATTCATTTGTAAAATAATAATTGTTTAACATCATTTATCCAAATACCAATCACAGATTTACATGATATAACTAGCTAATTTAAGTCCTATGCCCTCGGCATGCTTAAATACCTTTGTAAAAGGATCGGCTAAGTTATAATCTGTGTGAACTTTGAGTAACTTGATTTCTCCTACTTCGATTTGCTCACGAACATAGTGATATCGTCTAGAATAATGTCAGGCACCTTTCTGAACTCCGGGTTCGTTAGCAATAAATATTGCATAAGTATTGTCGTAATACATATCTAAAGGTGTGTTATTTAAGGGCATCACGTTAAACCCAGAAATAAACTTTCTAATCCAGACGACTTTCATGGCGGCTTCTGAGGCGGCAATATACTCAGACTTTGTCGCAAACATAGCAACTGTGGTTTGTTTCTTGCTCTTCCAATTCCCCGTGCCTCCATTTAAAACGAAGACATATCCCGACTGAGATTTTGTATCATCTCTATCAGTCTGAAATCCAGCATCACAGTATCCAGTCACTTTGAGCTCTGTATCAGGATTTCCTCCATACACCAGAAATAAATCTTTAGTAGCACGCATGTACTTAAGAATATTCTTCACAGCAGTCCAGTGATCTTCACTTGGATTCTGTTGATATCGGCTAACGATATTTTGCGCGAACGCGATGTCAGGTCTAGTGCATCTTACCGCATACATAATAGATCCCACAGCCGAAGCATAAGGAACTCTTTGCATACACTCCACCTCCTCAGGTGTAGAGGCACCGTTTTTGCTAGATAAGCCAAGTCCTTCCACGCTTGGAATTCTCCATCTTGAATCTCTTCAAGATCTTATCAATATAAGCACTTTGACTTGGTCCAATCAACCGTTTACATCTATCTCTGTAGATCTTGATTCCAAGAATAAATGTTGCTTCACCCAAGTCTTTCATAGCAAAACACTTTCCAAGATGGGATTTTACATCTTGCAACATTGGAATGTGATTTCCTATTATCAATATGTCATCAACATATAAGACAAGGAAAGTAACATTACTCCCACTAGCTTTGCGATATACACATGGCTCATCAGGGTTTTGAGCAAAACCAACCTTTTGATTTCCTCATCAATCCTTTTATTCCAACTTCTTGATGCTTTGCTTTAGTCCATAAATGGACCTTTGAAGCTTGTACACTTTGTTGGGATATTTTGGATCAACAAAACCTTATAGTTGTATCATATAAACTTTCTCGTCTAGAAAACCATTCAAGAAAGCGGTTTTGACATCCATTTGCCATATCTCATAGTCATAGTACGTTGCTATGGCTAAGATAATCCTAATAGCTCTAATGTCCGCTACGGGAGAGAAGGTTTCCTCATAGTCAACTCCGTAGAGTTGAGTATAGCCTTTCGCCATGAGACGAGCTTTATAGGTGTGTACATTTCCATCCATGTCGGTCTTCTTCTTGAAGATCCATTTACACCCAACGGTTCTACCAATAGGTGGAAGATCAACCAAGCTCCAGACTTGATTATCTTTCATGGATTTCATTTCCACATTTGCAGCTTCAAGCCATTTTTCAGATTCTGGATCTGAAAATGCAGCTTTGAAATTAGGAGGTTCATATATATAAGTCTCCTAATACGTGTTCTTCAGATTCAATATTAAGATTCAATCTTTCACGAGCACGTATTGCCCTTGAGGACCTACGAATTGGAATCGCATTATCTTCAACTTGAGGTTCATCACTTTGAACATTTCCCCCCCCAAGTTGATGATCGCTAGTATTTTCAGAAGGTGACACATCTTCTTCTTGAGTCTCATCAAGCTCGACAATCCTCCCACTGTTTTCTTGAGAGATGAGATTCTTTTCAAAAAACTCAGCATATCGAGAAACTTTAACAGTGTTGTCGGTAGGAAAGTAGAAGTAGTTACCGATTGTTTCCTTTGGGTATCTTACAAAGATGCACTTAACGGATCTAGGTTGAAGTTTGTCAGGCGTATCTCGTTTCACAAGTGCCTCACATCCCCAGACCCTTAAGTAAGACAAATTAGGAACACTTCCATGCCATAATTCATGTGGTGTCTTGTCAACCTTCTTGGTTGGAACCATATTGAGAATGCGTACAGCAATCTCTAGAGCATAATCCCAAAATGAAAATGGGAGAGTCGTAAGGTTCATCATCGATCTTACCATGTTCAACAAGGTTCGATTTCTCCTCTCATATATATCATTATACAGGAGTAAGCTTGTTGGATAAATCCTCAAGCTTTTAGATAATCCTTAAACTATTGGCTTAAGTATTCTCCACCTCGATCCGAACGAAGAATCTTGATGGTTTTACTGAGTTGGTTTTCTACTTCATTTTTAAACTCCTTGAATGTTTCAAAGACTTCATGTTTATGTTTAAGCAAGTAAACATAACCATAACGACTGAAATCATTTGTAAAAGTAATGAAGTAGCTAGCACCTTTCCTTGACACATGTCTAAATGGGCCACATACATCGGTATGTATAAGTTCAAGTAGTTCTTTATCCCTCTCCGATTTATGCGGAAAAGGTTTTCTTGTCATCTTGCCGGAAACACAAGACATGCATTTTTCAAATGATTCATCATTTGATTGTAAGATCCCTTCACGTTGAAGTCTTTCAATGCGTTTCTTGCCAACATGAAAGATAGGTAGAGTCCAAATTAAGTTTGACTCTTTTGCTATTGAATTATCATTTGAATCACAACAACACATATAATTCAATTGTGAAGATATCTGAAGAACTGGTTAAACCAGCTTGCTTCTTCTTCTTGTTCAACTCAGCTAGATACTTATGACTATTCCTCTTCCAGTGTCTCACTTCAGCACAGTGATGACAAACCTGGTCTTTAGCCGGATGCTCATTTTTCGCCGGAGGGGTCTTTTAAGGTTTTGAGACTGAAGCACCTTCCTTTCCCTTACCAAAGTTCTTGCCCTTAGTTTTCGGTTGTTTTCCTTTCTGAACCTTTCCCCCTTTGATCATAAGAACTTGGGGTGTCTCAGATTTCTTGGGAAGTTTTTTCTCATACTCAATTAACATGGCATGAAGTTTAGCTATGGTTTTGCTCATGCTGTGCATATTGTAATTGCGCACAAAACTCTCAAAATCCCTTGAAAGAGACTTAAGAATCATGCCAATAGCAATAGGCTGATGATACGCATAGTTTAACCTTTCCAAGTGCTCAAAGTAGCTCTTTATCTTGAGTACATGAGGACTTACCGGTTTCCCATACTCGTGTTTCAAATCATGGAGTGACTCAATTATCTCAAATAATTCAATTCCAGCTTGTTTTCCATACATAGACTTGAGTTCTCTGATCATATCATACGGATTATAAGTCTCGAATTGCTTTTGAAGCTCGGGAGTCATGCTGCCTAGCATCAAACAAGCAACCTCAATATGTCTATCGTACTGAGTATTGTATGCTTCCAACTGCACAGCAGTGGCACTCGCATCAGGGATAGCGGGCATCTGAGTTTCAAGGACATCGGATTTCTTTTCAGCTCTTAGAACAATTCTCAGCTGACAATACCAGTCATTGAAGTTGGTTCCAGAAAGTTTTTCTCTTTCTAGCATCGACCTGAAAGCCGATTGGTGTATGTTTTGTGAAGGATTTGTTGCCATTTACAAAACAGATTCAAGTTCAATTATCGGTATTTTCGATAATAAATCCTTAAGAAATATAATCACCCAATGTTAAATCATTTAACGATTAATTTCATTAAGGCTAGGATCCAATTGACATACCATCATTTCATCAGTTGATCTGCTAGAAATGACGTACTCAAAAGGTAAGTGACGAGCAGTAATTGTATTACAAGTACAATTCCTAGATTTATGGAACTTACAACAACACTTTAAAGGGATGTTAAGTGTTTTGTCCCATCTTATGCCACGGGTCAAGGTCTCACCGCTTAACTCGCTTTAAGTCGTCCAATTAAGAACTTGTAAATAGTCTACCACCGTCTCACGATGAGTAGTAATTTACCTTGAAGTTACAATTCACCTACGTCTCACGTAGAGCAAAAAGCACTTGCAAGTGTTCTTAGCAAAGTGGGTGGCAATGACTTAACTTTAATTGGGTAATGCAATTGATGTGAATCAAAAGTTTATGTATGAAGACTCATGCACATCTTCTTAACATAATGTTTAATAAAATCATTTTTATTGTCTTAACAACACAAAAGAGCTCGGTAGCTCCATTTGAACGCACAAAGAAGCGCATGAGCAAAGGTTTGCGATATACGCAATTAAAAACCCGCTCCTTTAGGAGGCTAGCGCACTCCGACTTATACCTCTCTTAGAGTTTGTTCAAATGGGTGAGCCGGTGTATCTTTTGATTGTAAGACACCAATTTTATTAAAACAAAATCATATTTCGATATTTCTTAGTCAAGTTTATTCTTTTCAATAAAACAATTTTGCATCACCATTTATATAACAATAAAAGCAAAATAATAAACTTACTAACTATTAACAAATTAATCATGCAACGAGTTATGGTAGGCCACCTAAATCATGGTCACTATGGTTAATGTATATGTCTAAGTTGGCTCCCCCTTCAAAGAAGAGGACCACATACATCAAGTTGTCTTGATTGCGTAAGCCTTTAAACAAACTATTAGCAAGTAAATACATGTAAACTTGCTGACTGGAAAATTCCAGTAGCTTCAAGACCAGTTTAGTCCTATTTTCAGTCCGAGTCAGCCTTCTACCAGAACTACAAAGTTGTAGCCCTATGAGTCGTGCATCTACAGTCCAAAGGACAGCTCCTAACTCATTACGGTTGATTTTATATGAATTTTTTAGTGAACTGGTGTCAAGCAGAAAAAAATCACACAAAAATTCACATAGTCACATAATTATCAAATAATTAACCCTAATTATTGGACCATTAAACTAAGCAATTAATATCTATATATCTAAGTAATAATCATAAAGAATTTTGCATGAATTCCTTACGATTTTTACTTCTATTTAACAACATTAAATAAAAGATACATAAAACATGCAATTTATATCAAATAAACATGTCAATTCACATAATCAAAACTTGCATAGAGGGTTTAATTTAACCATTAACTTAATTAGGTTGAATTAATAATAAAAACAAAAACCCTAATTTTATTTTTATTAAATTTCGATTTATTAAAATAAATAAATAAAAAATCGATTTTAATATTTAATTATTAAATAAATCAAACCAACCCTAAACCCCCCTTCAAGTTTTGAACTTTGTAACTAATATATCACATATTAGGCTTGTGATACCACTGTTAGGATTCATAAACAATTATCATATAAATAATCACGAGTACGCAGCGGAAAGAATCATATGCAATATAATAATTAACAAAGTTAAAGAATCGAATATGTACCTTTTAGCTTAGCTTCCAATAATTAATTAATAATAAGATTATTATTATTTAGGGTTTAAAGTAAAACCCCTCTACGATCGCACACACGACACGTCGAACAATACCCGAATATTGCTAGATCTTGAATCACCAAAAGCCAAAAGCTCATAGCTTGCTTTGTCCTTGTTTTGACGAACACACAAAAGAAACAAAAGTTTCTTATTCCGTCGAATAAGAATCTCACCAAGTGGTGATTTTTGTGTTATGTTAGTTCGACCAAGAGAGAGATGTATTTGAGTTATTAAGTTAGGGTTAATTATTAGGATATATATAGGGTATAAATATATCCCTAATAACTTAACCTTCAAGCTAACATCTTTTGACTTGGACTAGGTTTAATTAATAATTACATTAATTATTAATTAATATTTAATAATTAATAATTCATATTTATTAATTAATAAATAATTCTAATTAACATATCTAGTTAATAATGTCCAATTATCATTTCTCTCAATTTGGTGATTATAAATATGTAGATACAATATATACATATTACCGGATATCTAAGTGTCATTGCGTGTGACCCCGTAGGCTTAAATATTTTCCGGACATGCGTTTATTTAACGTGATCATATTCCAACAAGTACTACTACGAATAATATTATATATGACTAGTTCATTTGATACTATGACTACCTTGTGGTCACTTTATAGTTAGTCCTATCATAGGTGGATTGGTGAACTTCTCAAAACAGTTAGAGATCATGCATGATGCATATCTGCTATACGTGTTTGTTTTTTGTCGATAAACCAGTTTGAGTCACAATCATCCAAAACTATCATATTTTTTTTAGATATGAAGAAGACAAGATAATTCTATTGTACATACAAATGTGTTAAGCAAAAGTCAAGTATACCAACGAATCCACCATGAGCGTCGTCCCCAAAACCACGTTCCCTTTGACTATCGTCGTCGACGTCTTCTTGATCTCATTGTTGGCTGAACAATAAGTTCGTGAACTTACGAAACAAGTCATTATTCTGTTAACTGTATATGATTCTTTACTTTCATTTAAGAATTAGATGAAAAAAGCCAAATTATAATGTGGACATTAGGGGTGAGCAAAAACCGAATCAGAAAACCCAAAAAACTGAGAATCTCGAACCGCCAAAACCAAAAACGAACGAAACCGATTGGTTTGGTTTTCGTTTGAATTTTTTTTTCTCATCCCTAAAAAGAGCGGGAGCTGAAGTGGGTGTTCATTGAGGAATATACACAAACAACTTATGTGTAGTTTAGTTTCATAGCAAAATTTATATTAACAATTTTTAGAAATGTACAATACATATATAGTTAGCATTTTTCTTTCAACGAAGTTGTATCAAATTTATGTTAATGCATACGGTGATGTATCTTTCTCCATTGTTTAAAGGTTTTTCCCCCATATCTTCCACTGTAAAACATACATTCAAAAGATACTTCGGTTTAGATTTTGATATAATATGTTAGCTTCAAATCTTGATATCATGTATGATGATATAAAAACATGATTTGGTTGTTATATCATGTATGATGATAGTTTAACATAAAAGAATATCATATCATCTAGACAACAAAACCCATACCCAATGGGGCAGTCCACATGGCATTTAAACAATATTCTGATTGTGTGGTTAAAGGTATTCGTCGGAAAAAAATAATATTACCAGAGATATTGTCGGAAATTAGCCTAAGAAGAAGATGACCGGAGTTAAAAGTCGTGAGTGCCACAAAAATGTATTCAACTATTACAAGATGGCTATTGTATGTATCATACATGGCAGTTTACATGGCAAAACGTGGCCGGTGACGTGGCGTGACATGATATTAACTTGTTACAACTAAATAATCACCCGGTATCTTAGATCACATAGCCCAAAAAACATAAGTACATACATAACAAAACTAATCGAGTAGGTTGCTACATTACATAACTTTTTTGCATGTTTGTAAATAACGTTCGGGGGTCACTTGGCGATCGACCACCTTTTAGGTTAAATCTCATTTCGCGGTGTTATAACAACGTTATAACGGAGACTATAAAATATAAAGGAATTTTTTTTTTTAATTTATACTATAACTAAAAGAGGAGGTTAAGGGGTACACTTGGCACCCATAATCCCCCTTCTTAGACCTAATACTCTCTCCTAATTAATCTAGCTCTCTTATTTTTTCTAGATTTTTTTTTCCTTATTAAATAGATAATTATACTTAAAATCTATCATAAATCTTTTTCTATCAAAACAAATCTTTTTAAATTTTAAAGATATATAATATCCTTAAAACTCTCCCAATAAATTATTATATATACAACCTAAATTTTTATTAATCATTCCCATTCATATTATTCTCCTCCTTCGTATCTTTAATAAACAAATCAAGTTCAGTATATTTTTCAACAAAAAAAACATATGGTTTTTCTATATCACTTTAATTTTATTTTTGGTATTTTGTTCGTGTTTGTTTATTATTTGATATTGAATTGTTATGTTATTGTTATTTTTCATCTCTTTTAACTTAGTTTGTTGTCAATTGTAGTTTGATTATGGTTTCTTCTTCTACTACAAAAGGGTTTATTCGTTTAAATTTATTTTGTTCATGTTTTGTTATTTTTCACCTGTTTTACTACCTCATCTTTTAGTTATAGGATAGATTTTGATATTTATCTTTGATATATGTATTAAGTTACTATAAAACATAGACTAAATTACAAAATCATCTTTTTATAATATTTTGATAAAATGTCTTTAAACCATTTTTTTATGGTCAAAATTTAATCTAAATTTCATAAAATCAATAACATTATATAGTTATAAATTATTAATTTATAGTACATATAAATATATTAACAAGCCAATACTAAGAAAAATAGACAAACTGAAATATTATGTAAACCCAACCAAGCCCAGCCAAGCCCATTAAAAAACCTAATCAAGCATAATATAAACTTCTAAGTTATAGTTTAGGGTTTCAATTCAGCCGCTGTCATGCTACTTTCTTTTTCTATGACCATGGAATTGCTACTTTCCTACTCTATTTTCTCCCATGAAACACCTGGGTGTTTGTCTCTCTCTCTCCATCTCCTCTCACTTTTCTCTCTCTTCTCTTCTTAAACTGATAAATTGGTGATGAAATCTGAAATACATACATGAATTACAGTCTGCTCGCCCTCCGTTTGTGTAATGTGTTGAAAATAAATGAAACCCTAAAAAATAAGCCCAAAACTGTCCCTTTTCTTTTGAAAAAGTCAATATTTTTTTGACCATTAAGCCTGTTAAGTCCATTAAACTCCGTTAAATCCGTTATTTGACCGTTATTGACTCAGACCTTTAAATCTACCCTACAAGCCCTTTAACGTAACGGGTGGACCTCCATTACCCATTATAATGGCGTTATAACAGTCGTTAAGGCCGTTATTTACAATACTGCTTTTTTTCCATAACTGGTTACATTCATATATCATTATCTCTTTTTAATATGGTGTAACCTTCTAAATAAAAATATACAAGTATATTTAGGCAGTGTTTGGGGTTGCGTTTTTGGATTTTCAAAATAAATTTTGCGTTTTCAAAACTGCGGGTACAAGTTTTTTCTAAGCTACGTTTCATAATAGATAATCACTTTTTCATCCAAACACACTTTTAGATATCAGTATTTTACAAACGTAATAATCAAATAATCATTTTAAAACGTAATCACAAACACCCTCTTAACTCCATAATTAAAATTGTTTGACACCTTTCATCATCATTAAATACCTTATATATACATATAAAATAACTCAATATTCAATCCCTATAATAAATATTTTGTGAATCAAATATGTTAATCAACCAGACATTCATAATATTGATCTTTATTTGGTTAACTCTTTAACTATTTGAATGTTATTAGTTTATAAACTCTATGATATGTTGGATTGTTGGTATTTCATCTATTGATCTATATATATATGTTATTTTTATAGTTAATTCACATTTGTTTTCATCTTTAAATTCCATTCCACATCTTCAAATTATGTTTAGTTTTTTAAGGCTATGTGAAAACATTTTATTTATCTGATTGTTGTTTTATGCCTATGAATGCTTAATATATTTTTTCTTTATATGAGTTGCTTCTATTATAACTTACAGCTCGTGTTGGTATAATGAGTTAAGTCTAAAGTAAAGTTGAACTCAATATCAGGGAATATAAGCAGACAAATTGAGGTAGAGAGATGGAAGATGAAGCCTTAATTTTGCAAACTTTAGACCTTGGCACTACTTTAATGACACCTAAATTATGACACACGCATTTTAATGACAAGCAAAAACGTGTGTCATAAAAATACTGTCATAATTTGTAAAATCTGAAGGGTTTATGACACGCAATTTTTAGTGTCATAAAAAAATGTAGTGTAACACGGGATACACTTTCTTTGCGTGTCATCCTAAGTGTCGTCTTATTATTTTGTTTCCTGCTCGACAAAAACTTATATTCCCGCTAACCCAAAAGAAACCCCAAAAAAACCCCTAAATCTCCAAAATTAAAAAAACCCAAAAATCTTTGCAACATCGATTGAAAAACCCCAAAATTAAGAAAACCACATCGATTGAAAAACAAATGCCCATCTAAAAGTCATTTTAAATTCACTCCAAAAATCTAAACAAACCCTAAATAATGTCGATCGATTGAAGGTTCCATTACAGTCAAAATCGAAGCTCCAAATGTTCAAATCGAATCCCATTACAGTCAAAATTCCGCTCCATTACAGTCAAAATCGAAGCTCCAAAGGTTCAAATCGAAGCCCATTACAGTCAATTAAAATCGATTGAAAACGAAGGGTAATTTTAATTTCACTCTCTTTTTGTTTGTATATGAATACATGTATATATGTATATATATTGATATGTATATATATTGATTATAGTTTATTGTATCCCTGTTGAAAAGATAAGGAACTTGGGACATGCGAATTTATGTTAATAAAACTTTTAATTCTGATATTTGATGTCAATATATGTATATGTTTCGATATAGCAGATTAGCAGTTTTTGGTGTTTGGGTAGTAGAAATATAAGTATCTATTAGGAAATGGAAATATCTATACGCATTTGAATAGATTTACAATTTGTCAGTTGAATGGGTCACCTCGAATACAGTTAAGTAAAAGTCCTTTGGTAATAAGCAGTTTTGAATAAGCATTTTGGGCCTTATTGAAATTGATTATTTGGTTTTGACTATGATTATTTTACCATTTGAATGCGTAAATAAGTTGAATTGCAAAACGCGAAACTTATATTTAAAAAGCTATCTAATATCATTTTTATAGTTATAGCTTATCATGTATGCATGTGCTTATATTTTTGAAAATCTTAAGCAGTTTTAATAAGCAATCCCTGACAAGCGTTATGGATAAACGTTGTAGTTGTTGATGTGATTATAGGCAATGTTTAGGGCAATTGGAATTGGATATGCTCGTTCACTTCCATCTGCAGCAGCTCTTAATTGGGTTTTGAAAGATGGACTTGGACGGTTAAGTAGGTGCATCTACACGGCTAGCTTAGCGTCGGCTTTTGATACAAACCTAAAGGTATTTGCAGCTTCATAACTATCAATTAGAGGTGGCAATTTGGACCCAGTCACTTATGTATGGGTTGGTTCGGGATATCTTTCATTTCCAATGGTCAAAATGGGTGTAACAAAAAAGTTTAGACAAAATGGAAGGGGTCAAAATTTGTCCTAAATGTATGTTCTAATGCCTACAACCTCTAAATCACTTTATAAAAAAGTCAGATAAGTATTGTATTAATACAGTTGTTGTAGTCATAGTTATTATTACAAGTTTGGACAAAACGTTTTTGGGTACCTACTTGTACAAAAGTACATACTTTTTTTACCCTATACTGACCAATTTTGCCGATTGCCATCTCTACTATCAATAAGTATTCTATTCAGTATGCATTTTCATTGAAATATTATATCAAGTGTATTAAGGCTTTTTGGCTTAATTGTAGAGGGTTAGGTTCTTGACATCGGTTGTTTTCAGTTTGAGCATTGGCCTTGAGTTGATGACTCCGGCTTTTCCACAATACTTTTTGCTTCTTGCATCAATAGCCAACATTGCTAAGCAGATAAGCCTCGCATGTTACCTAGCAACTGGTGTAAGTTGAAATCTTTTTGCTTGCAGATACTTCTTAAACACATGATGATACATACAGCCTGTCCATGTAGTTTTACATAGATTGTTTTTAATGATGTGTGGTCATATTGCTTATATAAAATTTGTTCTGTTTCACTTTCTGGACTTCCAGACTGCTGTCCATAGAAGCTTTGCAGTAGCCGATAACCTTGGTGAAGTTTCTGCCAAGGCACAGGTTGGTTCATGTTTTATCCGGGTTTTTATTTTTATTTTAAGAGTTTAATGCTCTTGAATATGATTAATACTGTTCTTGTTGCAGATTCAAACAGTTTGCTTTGACAATCTTGGTCTTATGCTGGCTGCAGCCTTGAATATCATCTTAAAGAACAACCAAAGGTTCGTCTTTTCTGAACAAAGATGGACAAATGATTAAATTATTAACGTGATTTATTAACCTAACTCTTTGATTATGCAAAAGGTGGCAAGCAGGTTTGCCCTTTGTGGTATACCCAATTTTCACAGCCATTGATCTGTATGGAATATATTAGAGTTTGAAGCATGTGCATTTGCAAACAATAACAAAGGTTAGGCGGATTTCATTTACTACTTAAACGTACTTCCATTACCTTATTTTTCCTAGTTATGTCTTGTACCTCAATTTTTTCTAGTTATTGTGCAAATTAAGAATGTGGACTTCATGATGGATTGAATTGAATCACAGTTAGATGATGAATCCTATTCAAACTATTTAATGTTTGAAGTTTTTTGATTTGTTTGGACTTAGAAAAGTTACTTTTTTGTGTTGCAGGCTGGATTTGCAGGAGATGATGCACCAAGAGCTGTTTTTCCGAGTATTGTTGGGAACAAGAATCTAAGCAAATCCCTGATATGGTTAATTTTAGAAATTTACTTTTATGGTTAATTTTAGAATTTTAAAATAACTTGTAGTTGTATGAAATGCGCTCTTTTGCTATTTGTGTATTTATTTGTATTATGAGATTAACTGTTATTTAATGTGTGGATATTAATAATTTTATAAAAAATATTTTTTTTAAAAAATTTGAACCATGACACGCAAAAAAGGAGTTATAAAATAGTGTCATAAAAGTTTGTCGTAAAAGGGTGTCATAAAAGCGTGTCATAAATTCATGACGCGCGAAATGCGTGTCATAAAGCTTTATGACGTCTCGATTTATGACACCAAAAAGCGTGTCATCTGACCCCTTTTATGACACCAAATTGGTGTCATTAAAGGTGTTTTTTCTTGTAGTGTGGTATTCTTTTTGTCCAAGATCTAGTTCCTTTAATCTTAAAATCTGTTGAAAACGGAATGGTTTTATTTGGTCTTTTTTATTGTTGCATGAGTTTCATTTCTTTGCGGTGCTTGGTCCTATTCGTAGCGTATCGTTTTTCTGACTCAGTGGTGCTCTTTTGTCGGCTACTCTCGTTGGATGGTGGTTCAGTTGCCATTAGGGATGAGAATTTTCTGGATGGCAATGAGTTTGCTAGATGTGCTGAATCCATTTTCAAAGTGCCATCTTTTGAGCCGGTAATCACGGGAATATTGATTGGTGAATGGCTAAAGAAGAGATTTCTTGCAGATTTGAGTTTTCAAAATAAAGAGGTAATGCAAGTTGGAGATATTCTTTGTCATAATTTTGGGTTTCCATTTAATTTGGAAATTTTTGGTGAAAAGTCACGCTCACAAAATAAGGATATGACAAAAAAATGGGAGTTGGATGGTTGTTATGAATAAAGAAAAAGATTACATAATTAATGAGGGTGGTGATGACTTAGATGAAAAATATAAGCACCCTAATGGTGGAAATATGCGTGGTCATGGAAATTTTACTATGGAGAATTCATTCAACTCGAGAGATCTAACGTGTGGAAAAGAATCGGGAACAAAGGTTAGGTCGCGGTGGAATCCATGTGCCAATTTGGAAAGTATTTAGTCTCGCTGTCTCATAAAATAGTTGTGGTTGAGTCAATAGTGGGGAATAAGCTTGAGGGTGTGACGCCTTCTAAAGTTCAACCGGCTAAAACAGTAGGTTATTGTAACGACACAACTCGATTTAAGAGAAAAATAAGGATTTTTTTTTTTTATATATCCCACTGCGGCGCAGTGGGGCTGAATCCTCCCACTGCGGCGCAGTGGGAAACTTCTGTCCAGAATTCACAAAACCCACTTTAACACTTCAAATGACTTGCAAACTTTTACCAATCATATTCAAACCTTAAATCCCTTTACCAAACTTCAAAATGAGTTAAAGATACATGATTCAAATTCCAAAAGCTTTCATTTGATCAAGTGTAGCATTTACAACGAAACGGATCATTTTACCCAAGTTGACACATTACAAAAGATGACATACAAAATTAGAAATTTCGGCATGACCCATTCGTAAAATCATTATCCAAACCTGTTACGGATTATTAGTTTCTCCAAAACGCATTTAACCATGACCAATACATTACTACTACAAAACGACCCATTACAAGAACCAAAAACTCAAATCTAGCATTTGACATTATAATAACTTTACCAAAATGACCGAACAAGTGTACCATGAGCCAATAGTTCCAAGGGGGTCACTAAGGGTCCTATTATCAATACCATTATCCGCATTTAGCTAAAGCAATCAATATCCATAAAGCATCTCCAACTTCAATCTTTATATTACTTAACTTTCTTTCGCATCCGGGACAACCTATAAAAAGGGTAAACAACTAAAAGGTAAGCATAGCTTAGTGAATAATCTTGCATACGTTTATACATACGAAGGAGGGCAACGCACAAAGGACTATTACATGTAACCCATGACACCGTCGTGCCATACCTACATGCTCACCTTTGCACTTTAACGCTATACATGGATCCATATAAGCTATATCAACACAATCGATATCAATAATCTCGGGGTTCTTAGGCCCCGGAGGTTCTTAGGCCTCATCACAAAGGGTTCTTAGGCCCTATCAATCACAAGAGGTTCTTAGGCCTCATACAAGGGTTCTTAGGCCCATAATCACAACGCCCCACACGGGCTTTAACGCCAAATCGGTTCCCATTCATGAAATCCATCCACTTCATGTATGGAACCCGACCCAAGGCATATATAAAAGTATGCAAGAATACTCACCTCCTTCGCGACCACAAATCAAAAACCATCAAAACCGCAATTACACGATAGTTATGCTTCAACCTAGCAATAATTCACAAATACATATAGGATCATCAATCACATACTAGGCCGTCAAGCCATAATCACTAGCATTTCAACACCCAACCCATCATTTACACTCTTATATTAATCTTGGGTTGGTTCACATAACATGTATCTCTTATATCATTTTCAATTGGCCAAAAGTTACTTTCGTATCAAAATCATCGTTTTCATATTTGACCTAGCAGACTTCAAACAAGCATAACTCAAGTTCTACTTACTCTTTTAACATGATTCCAGTGGCCAAATTTACATGACACATATACCTACCTTTTATCTTTAGTGACCAATATGTGAATTGTCCTTCAAAGGTGACTTCTGGTCATTTTAAAAACCAACACTGTTGCTGTTAAACAGCTTTGACCTTACTGACTTCAAATGACCATAACCTGAGTTCTACACCATATTTTGACCTCATTCCAGTTGCCACTTCAACTTAACACATTTAGGTACATTTTATGTTCAGTGACCAAGACATGAATTTACTCGTAAGAATGTATTTTACTCGTTTTAATAACAGACGTAAAATCAGTTTTGCTGAAAGATCAGTATGACGACCCTGAATTCAAAAATTCATATCTAGAGTTCTACTTCGTCTTTTTAACCCATTCCAGTGGCAAATTTGAGATAACACAATAACCTACATTTTCTTTTTAGGACTCAATAAGTGAAAATTCTGTTATAGGGGTGATTTACACGTGACAAGGTCAGGGACAGAATCTGTCCAGTTTTTGTTCTTACTAGTATTCATCAAAATCTATCATGCAACCCAATTAAAACCCTAATTGGATTAAATTACAAGAACCCTAACTTGAATTAAAGCAAATAACTCATTTTAATGAAAACCCCCAAATTTCCATACTTGCATGAACCCTAATTTCAAGATTGATATAGAAAAATGATATACCTTTATTAGATGATGTATATATGCTAGTAATCACTCATTCAAGCCCTAATTGCACTCTTTCATCTTGATTCATTGTCCCCAAATTCGTCCATCACCTCACCACCATCATAAAAATGGATTTTATTCAACTATTATTATTGTTATTATTATTATTATTGTTACTTGAGGATTTTGATTTGAATGATTATGGAAATCATACACTAGAAAAAGATTGAATTGAAAATATGTAACAACCGTGCATTTTGACTTTGACTATGGGTACGTTTCCTAAGTTTTTGATTTAATTAATATATGTTCAAGTGCAACCTAAGGGTCATTTGAGTGCAATGTGTTTTATATGGGTCAATTTATTGTGCAACTAGAGACTTATGGGCAAGTCGAGATCATTGGTTAGTGCTAGTCGATTCCTTACTTTTGGATGACAATTAAGTCAACTAGTAAAATGAATATGGATCCTATCCATGGGTTATACCCAACCCATGACCCATCCAAGATACACCCAACCCTCCCCACCTTATCCTTTCCTCATCCATTCATTCCATTCTCTTATACTTCTCTCTCTCTAAATTCTAGTCCATTAAATGTTGTCTCAAGTAAATCAATAACAAAATTCATCATTCTTACAACATACCAAGAATTCAAGTTCAAAGTGCAAGAAAAGTCTTCAACTAGGTCAAAATCGGGTTTTGATTGCTTGTGGAAGTTTTGGTAAGTGTTTTCTAGCTCAAATTCATCATTTCTAGTTATTAAACTTGTATTACACCTAAATCTAAGCACTCTTGGTCCTTATAGTTTCAAAATCCGAAATTAGGGTTTCTAGTTATTTAAATTAGGTCAAAATTCGATTTGGGTCAAAAGTCGTGTTTTGGAATGGATCTATTGAGTGGGTTATGTTCAAATGAGTTTGTTATGTTCAAAAACGGGTCAAGGAACTCCTCGAAACGAATTATAAGTCAAAAACTAGGTTTTGGGTCGATTTCGTGTTCAAATGGGTCAAGATCGAATTTTAACAAGAAAATGTGTTAAAGGTTGGTTTTGGATGATGAAACATGTTTAGTTATGTTCAATTATGTTTAACTATGTTTGAAAATGAGTCTTGGAGTTGTGCAAGTCGATTTCATGGCTTAAATGTTGAGATTTTAGGGTTTTGGGTCGAATTTGTGTCAAGAACACCTGCAGGTGCTGGCTGCAGTTTGTGGTCACTGCGGCGCAGTGAGCCCTCCTCTGGCTCACTGCGGCGCAGTGCCTTGTTACTGGCCCTGGTCCAGTTTAGCCACTGCGGCGCAGTGGGCATGGTTCTTGCTCACTGCGCGCAGTGCATTGTTTCTAGTCCTGGTCTGACTTAGCCACTGCGGCGCAGTGAGCTTAGTCCTGGCTCACTGCGACGCAGTGGGTAGTTCCTGTGATTAAATGCGCGTCGATTTTCAAATGTTAATAACTTTTAAACCGTAACTCCAAACAAGTCTTATGACCTATCGTTGGAATCGTAAGAGGGTCTAGTTCCTAGTAATAACACTCTTTTGCATGAACCTCCCCCATTTCTAAAAAGGTCGAGTCAAATGTGTTCTGCTCATACTCGTTAAAGTTGTAAAGGTGTTCAGGACTGGTGGCTTGACTTAATCGAGTTAAATCAACTTGTTTGAGATTGTATAGTTGACATTTCAGTATTATGATGTATAATTATAGGTTGTGGACGTGTGGACCCCATTACTCGTTTGTAATCTTATACTAGCTTCTTAACCAATCAAGGTGAGTTTTCGTAGCCTCCCCTACTCTTTTAAGAGTCGGGCTGAAAGGTGTACTTCGTGCATGATGACATTTATGACGTATATGTTGTGTGACATTTTTGTTGATGTGCAATTATGTGATTAGTTGTATGGTGATTATATTGTGTATATTGAGTTGTTTTAGGTTAGTTGTGTATATGTGGAGGACGGTAATGCCTTTGAAAGGTTGGAGATGTGGTGGGAAGGCTGCGGGTGACCCTATATATAAGCATCAAAGGCCTTTCAAAAGTAGTATCGTACGAAGTATATACATATTGTAACATCCCAAACTTTTCTTTACTAGTTGACTAATGCCGTTAAGTCAATATGGTGTGTGTCGTTAAGTCTACTTTAGATTTAATGCTTATATGTAGTTAATGTGTGTTATGTGTGAGGCTTGTAAGCCTAAATGTTAATGTAGTATAAATGTGTGTAATATGAAGATTGATGTCTATGTAGTGACATTTAATGAAGGATTAATGATGTATATGGTCAATAAAGTAGTTTGTGACCAATAATGAAGGATTAGGAAGCTTAGGGACTAGTTTTGACATCTGTGGAAAGTCAAAAACGGGATTAGTAGCTTAGAGGCTGTCATTAGGAGGTTAATTGCAGATCTCACTTCTTCTAAACAAGCCCTAACTGATCCTAAGTCATTCCATAGTCTTCTCTCATCAATTCTCAAGCCAAAAAGTTGTCTTGTGTGTGAATTGGTGGTCATTGTCAAGAGTATTTGCATCCTATTTGTCATTAGCAGGTAATAATCAATTAATTGATTGTATTTTCAGATTCAAAGTTGTTTTATAATGAATTAAATCTGATTGAAAAGGGGTTTTGCAAAGAAATTAGGGTTAAAGAGGTGTTTTGGTCAATTGATGTTCAAAACGGTGTTAAACAAGCCCATAATCGATCATGATGATCAAAAGATGTTTAATTGTGTCGAAAACATGTTTGGGGAAAAGCCTAGATGGATCGTTTGCTGGAAAATCGAAGAACTTAGTCGTTTTTGAAAATCGAACGAACTTAGCTAAATTCGTTAGCTCACCATCTTCGTTAGTTATAAACTATCTTCGTTAGTTATAAACTATCTTCGTTAGTTATAAACTATCTTCGTTAGAACAAACTATCTTCGTAAGAAGGATTTTCCAGACTAAGTTTGTGAAGTTTGTTAAGTTCGTTTGAGTCCCAAATGACTTATATTTCATATGTTAATGTACGATAGGTGCCGGGGATTACTGATAAGCACTATTAGCTATTTGTTTGCGCGCGTACACTACTACCAGGTAAGATACACTCCTTTGACACGCTGGGGGATCAACTAAAAGCTGGTTTCAAATCGTAAACACTTCCATTCGGTATCTTTATATTGCATGTGGGCATATGGGTTACTTGGGAGGTATTATGGGTTATGCAGTTGACCATGAGACCTGAGATGCAGTCCCTATTGTAGTGTAATGTAGTATTGCTTAATGTAGTATGTAGCTATGCAGTTAATGTAGTGTAATGAAGTATCTTGATATACATGATATATAGAAGTGAAGTTGATGTGTGATATGCATGCTTGACTTGTACGCCTAGTTCACTAGACTTGCTAGGTTACTATGTCACTTGCACGTTTAAGGATCCAAACGTAATGAAGTTAAAGTGTATGAATGTCTAGGAATGTGTGTTACCTAGACTATATGTGTGTGAATGCTTGGGAATGCAGGGACCCAATCTATATGTGTGAAATTGAGCTCATAAAACTAATGCAGGGAAAGTGTTAAGCTTAACCCGTACTTGTCTCAGCCAGATGAGTGCGTTGATGCAGTTGTTGCTTGGGTGGCTCCTTGCAACATGGTCTTTATAACGCAGGGCGAGTAATACGAGAGGGTTTGACCAACCTCCACATACGGATTACTCTTGGATTGGCTTGCCACTCCTTAACGACGTAAGATGAGTAGTCTTTTGACTAATCATCCAGTCGGGTGTGATGCAGGGCACACTTATATGCAGTTAACAAAGATACGTGTGACAATGTGTGAACTAATGCAGGATAGGCACAGTTAGGATGATTATCCTAATTAATATGAAGTCGAAATGTAGTATATGTGTGAACGTGTGATGTGTGTTGTGCCTAATAAAACTTGTCTAATAATGAAGATTGTTTTAAATTGGACAAATGCTTTTAAATTAAGTGTTATCTTACTTAGCTATTCTTATAGCTAACACTTGCTTATTTAATGTGGTTGTTCCCTCAGGTTTAGCTTGATGGAATTAGATGAAGGATGTGTGAGCTTGGGTAGATTCATTGAAGGAGCCTTAGCTACCCATAGACGATTCTTTGCTTAGACATTTATTTACATTTCGTACTTAATGTCGAACTTATGTTGTGACGTGTGAACGGTTGTTTTGTGTTGGGCAACCGTTGGGTTTTCATTTGAACTATTGTTTGATATGGCATGTAACACCAAATAAATGCAGAAACCGAAATGTTTTTATCGGTTTTGACTTTTACAGTCTTTACTTCCGCAATTTAACACCGTTAGGTGAAAAGTTTTGAAAACCCCATATTTTTAAACGACGGGTGTTACAAGTTGGTATCAGAGAAGTGGTTTAAGTGAACCAAGGCCTATTAACCATAGGATTTGGACTTAAACTTAAGATATGCATGCTAGGTATTTGTAGGACGCCTTAGTTTTAATGAAAGATGATATAGGATGGGTTGGGACGAGTGCGAGTGTGATAGGGCTTATGAGATGTTTACGTTACGATGATATGTTTTAACCTTATCTTATCAAGCATTTTGCTTTAACTTGCGCTTATCGACTCTACCTTTTTATTAAAGGAAAATGGTTAACACTCGCAACCGCAACTTCCGACGTGATGAGCTACTGCTAGCATTACCCCACCTGTCCATCCAGGTGCAGGCGCTGCAAATGCTGCCAATGCTGCTGTTGCAGCCAATGCAAATAGAAATCGAGGAAATCCCCGCCAGGTCAATCAGCAAGGCTCATTGGGTCCTATGCCTCCACCTCCCGGCAATCCACCTAGAGTTAACGAGGAAGTGGTGGAACAAATCCCTAACACGGCTGAGTTGTACAATCTCGTACGGACTCTCCAGACCCAATTGGCCAGACACAGGAGCAATTGAACAACGCTCTTGCTGAAAATGCTGAAGGAACTGATGGCAACTATTCAGTGCCTTCTCACCACTCTGAGCCACTGGTCGATGCTGTTGCTGTTCACCCTGCTAATGCTGTTATGGTTCCTCCTAATGTCGTTCAAGCCCCTCGGTTTAAGTTTGAAAGTTTCCAGAAGTGTGGAGGTCAGAAGTTTGATGGAACCCTTAATGTAGTGGGTTGCATGGAATGGCTCGATGATACGGAGATGGTCTTTGAAGCCTGTGACTGTCCCGAGGATAAGAAGGTGTTGTGCGCTAGTCGAATGTTGAAAGAAGGTGCCCGGGATTGGTGGAAGAGCATTACTATTTCGATGACTCCAGCTATGGTATCTGCTATCTCGTGGGCTAACTTTAAGCAGAAATTCATTGAGGAATATATTGGGGTTCATGAGCAACGTAAGATGGAAAAGGAGTTTCGTGCCTTGACGGCTGAAGTCGGAAAGGTCAACGAGTATGCTCGTTCCTTCATGGAGAAGATGAAGTTCGTGGGTCATTTATTCCGTACTGATGCAGATCAGGTTGCTTGCTATGTTGATGGTTTGCCTCCGAGTTATCGAGGTATCTTCAGGCAGCACAAGACTCTGACTGAAGCTATCAAGGAGTCTAAGAAGCTTGACGATGATTTCGCTTCGGACAAGAAGGTTGAGAAGAGTGATGATAAGAAGTCGGGGTTTAAAAGAAGGTCAAATTGGTCTTCCAATAACAATAATAATAAGAAGTTCCGTGGAAGTGGTAGTTCGCGTGGTGACAAGGATAAAAAGAAGAATGGTTCATGGTGTACATTTTGCAAGACAATTCATGAAGGGCATTGTACCGACAAGACAAGAAGGTGCCATAATGTGGGAAGTCGGGACATCTTGCAACTGAATGTAGGGACAAGACTCGTTGCTACAAGTGCCAAGAAACGGGTCATTTCATTGCCGATTGTCCACAGATGAAGAATGATGGAAAGAAGACCGCCACGACAGCAACAAAAGTGAGAGCTCTTCAAATGACGGTTGATGACGCAAGGAACAACGATGAAGTGGTATGTGGTACTTTCCTTGTTAACTCAAAGCCTGCCTCTGTTTTATTTGATTCAGGTGCAAATAGGTCGTTTGTGTCTACATTATTTGCTCATAAACTAGAAAGAGTCACTACTCCCTTAGATTGTTCAATAGAGGTAGAAATTGCTAATGGTACGGTTAATGACATACGTGTGGGTTATGACGATTGTGACATTGAGATTGAAGGTCGTTCTTTTCCGGTCCAACTATTGCCTACTACTTTAGGTGGTTTTGATGTAGTGATAGGTATGGATTGGTTGTCTCAAAATGAAGCTAGCATTTTGTGTTCCCAAAAGATGATTCGATTGCCTATTTCCGATGGTAAAGTGATAACAGTGTATGGAGATAAGAGGAGAGGAGGAATAAAGATTATTAGTATGATGAAAGCTATTAAATGTATAAGGAAAAACAAGAGCCATTTCTTGGCATATGTCATTGATGCAAGAAAAGAGAAGTCTCCAATCGCTAGTGTTGATGTAGTATCAAATTTCCCCGATGTGTTTCCCGATGATCTACCCGGTATTCCTCCCGATCGTGAAGTTACTTTTCAGATAAATCTTATTCCCGGTGCTACACCCGTTGCTAAAGCACCTTACCGATTAGCTCCTACAGAAATGAAGGAATTAATGACGCAACTTCAGGAGTTACTTGACAAGGGGTTCATACAACCTAGTTCCTCGCCTTGGGGAGCTCCAGTTCTTTTTGTTAAGAAGAAGGATGGATCGATGCGCATGTGTATTGACTATCGTGAGTTGAATAAAAGAACGGTCAAGAACAAGTATCCTCTCCCGAGAATTGATGATCTTTTTGATCAACTACATGGTGCTTCGTATTTTTCAAAGATTGATTTGCGGTCCGGTTATCATCAGTTGAAGGTAAAGAAGGAAGATGTAGCAAAGACAGCTTTCCGGACTAGATGTGGTCATTATGAGTTCTTGGTCATGCCATTTGGGTTGACCAATGCTCCAGCCGCGTTTATGGACTTAATGAATCGGGTATGCCGTCCCTTTCTAGATCATTTTGTTATTGTGTTTATTGACGATATTTTGATCTATTCTAAGTCATAGGATGAACACCGTGAGCATTTGAAAGCAGTTTTGGAGGTGTTGAGGGAGAAGAAGTTGTATGCAAAGTTTTCTAAATGTGAGTTTTGGCTCCGAGAAGTGCAGTTTCTTGGTCATGTTATTTCATCAGAAGGTATTAAAGTAGATCCTTCAAAGATTGAAGCTGTTTCAAAGTGGAAGCAGCCAAAGACTCCTACCGAGATTAAGAGTTTTCTTGGTTTGGCTGGGTATTATAGAAGGTTTATTCAGGATTTTTCCCGAATAGCTAAGCCTATGACGGAATTAACAAAGAAGGGTGTGAAGTACGAGTGGACTGAAAAGCAGGAAAATGCATTTCAAACGTTGAAGAAGAAGTTGTGTGAAGCTCCTATACTTGCCTTGCCTGAAGGTACCGATGATTTGGTTATGTATAGTGATGCATCTATCACGGGTTTGGGTTGTGTACTGATGCAGAGGGACAAGGTGATCGCCTATGCTTCCCACCAGTTGAAACCACATGAGAAGAATTACCCTACCCATGATCTTGAGCTAGCGGCGGTCGTGTTTGCATTGAAATTATGGAGACATTACTTATATGGTACTAAATGCACACTTTACACCGACCATAAGAGTTTACAATATATGTTTACTCAAAAGGAGATGAATGTGAGACAAAGAAGGTGGATGGAATTACTTAAAGACTATGATTGTGAAATCAAATACCATCCGGGTAAAGCCAATGTAGTGGCGGATGCACTAAGTAGGAAAGTGCAAAGCTCTTCTTGTAAGTTGATGAGCATGCAAGTTCAGGCCAAGTCGGGTCTTATTAGATCGAATTAAAGAAGCACAAGAGATGGCATTAATGAAGGATAATATTGATAAAGAGAGTATTGGGAAGAAGAAACGACTTGTGATGGAGACTAATAGTCGTGGGTTTAAAACATACAAGGGTCGTATTTGGGTGCCACTGCTTGGTGGTAACCGGGAGTTGATCCTTGAAGAAGTCCATAGAAGTAGGTATTCGATGCATCCCGGTGTCACCAAAATGTATGCAGATTTGAAGCCGATTTATTGGTGGCCGGATATTAAAGGTGAAGTAGCTCATTTGTAGCAAAGTGTTTGACATGTGCACGTGTGAAAACGGACCATCAAAAGCCGTATGGTTTGTTGTATCAATTAGACATTCCCGAGTGGAAATGGGATCATATTACCATGGACTTTGTAACGAAGCTACCGAAAACACCGAAAGGGAATGATATGATTTGGGTAATTGTAGATAGATTGACGAAGAGTGCTCATTTTATAGCTACCCGACAAGATGTGCCTTTAAAGAAGATGGCAAAGATGTATATAGATGAAGTTGTCTCGAAACATGGAGTTCCATTGTCTATTGTCTCGGATAGGGACACTAGATTTGTGTCTAAAGTTTGGAAGGGTCTTCAACGAGAATTGGGTACTAGAGTGAACTTGAGTACCGCCTATCATCCTCAAACCGATGGGCAAAGTGAGAGAACCATCCAAACCTTAGAGGATATGTTGATAACGTGTGTACTAGACTATGGTGGAGCATGGGATGAACACTTGAAGTTGATTGAATTTGCTTATAATAATAGTCACCATGCAAGTATTGGAATGCCACCATTTGAAATGTTATATGGAAGGAGATGTAGGACTCCAAGTTGTTGGATGGAGCCCAGTGAAAAGCAGTTAACCGGTCCCGAAATTATTGAAATCTCCGCTGAGAAAGTTAATGTAGCTAAAGAAGCTTTACGTGTGGCCAGAGAAAGGCAGAAAACTTATGCAGATAAGAAAAGGAGACCAATGGAGTTTAATGTAGGTGACTTAGTGATGCTGAAAGTGTCACCATGGAATGGAGTAATCCGATTTGGAAAGAAGGGCAAGTTGAGTCCAAGATTTATTGGACCTTTTAAAATCTTGAAACGCATTAAGGATGTAGCATATCAGTTGGAATTACCCTCCAGAATTGGATGGAATTCACAACACCTTTCATGTATCCTACCTAAGGAAGTGTCTAGCCGAGGAGTCAAGTGTGATTCCAATTCAAGATGTGAGCATTGACCAATGAAGAAAATGGTTGAAGAACCGGTGGCAATACTTGGAAGGAAGCAAAAGAAGTTACGCAGAAGTGATAGATCTTGTCTTGATAAAGTGGAAGCATAATCATGGAGAAAGCTTGACTTGGGAAACTGAAGCAGTAATGAAGGAGAATTATCCCGAGTTGTTCCTTAATGATGAGATTCCGGGGACGGAATCCTCTTAAGGGGGAGGTAATTGTAACATCCCAAACTTTTCTTTACTAGTTGACTAATGCCGTTAAGTCAATATGGTGTGTGTCGTTAAGTCTATTAGATTTAATGCTTATATGTAGTTAATGTGTGTTATGTGTGAGGCTTGTAAGCCTAAATGTTAATGTAGTATAAAGTGTGTAATATGAAGATTAATGTCTATGTAGTGACATTTAATGAAGGATTAATGATGTATATGGTCAATAAAGTAGTTTGTGACCAATAATGAAGGATTAGGAAGCTTAGGGACTAGTTTTGACATGTGTGGAAAGTCAAAAACGGGATTAGTAGCTTAGGGCTGTCATTAGGAGGTTAATTGCAGATCTCACTTCTTCTAAACAAGCCCTAACTGATCCTAAGTCATTCCATAGTCTTCTCTCATCAATTCTCAAGCCAAAAAGTTGTCTTGTGTGTGAATTGGTGGTCATTGTCAAGAGTATTTGCATCCTATTTGTCATTAGCAGGTAATAATCAATTAATTGATTGTATTTTCAGATTCAAAGTTGTTTTATAATGAACCAAGAAAAGGGGTTTTGCAAAAGAATTAGGGAAAAAAAAGACCACTAGAAAAAAGAAGGTAAGAAAAAGGAAAAGGACAAGCGAAAACAGAGAGAACATTAACGAGAAAGCCAAAAATAAAAGAGACGAACCTGAACACGACAAAAGAGACAGCAGGTAATAATCAATTAATTGATTGTATTTTCAGATTCAAAGTTGTTTTATAATGAATCAAATCTGATTGAAAAGGGGTTTTGCAAAGAAATTAGGGTTAAAGAGGTGTTTTGGTCAATTGATGTTCAAAACGGTGTTAAACAAGCCCATAATCGATCATGATGATCAAAAGATGTTTAATTGTGTCGAAAACATGTTTGGGGAAAAGCCTAGATGGATCGTTTGCTGGAAAATCGAAGAACTTAGTCGTTTTTGAAAATCGAACGAACTTAGCTAAATTCGTTAGCTCACCATCTTCGTTAGTTATAAACTATCTTCGTTAGAACAAACTATCTTCGTAAGAAGGATTTTCCAGACTAAGTTTGTAAAGTTTGTTAAGTTTGTTTGAGTCCCAAATGACTTATATTTCATATGTTAATGTACGATAGGTGCCGGGGATTACTGATAAGCACTATTAGCTATTTGTTTGCGCGCGTACACTACTACCAGGTAAGATACACTCCTTTGACACGCTGGGGGATCAACTAAAAGCTGGTTTCAAATCGTAAACACTTCCATTCGGTATCTTATATTGCATGTGGGCATATGGGTTACTTGGGAGGTATTATGGGTTATGCAGTTGACCATGAGACCTGAGATGCAGTCCCTATTGTAGTGTAATGTAGTATTGCTTAATGTAGTATGTAGCTATGCAGTTAATGTAGTGTAATGAAGTATCTTGATATACATGATATATAGAAGTGAAGTTGATGTGTGATATGCATGCTTGACTTGTACGCCTAGTTCACTAGACTTGCTAGGTTACTATGTCACTTGCACGTTTAAGGATCCAAACGTAATGAAGTTAAAGTGTGTGAATGTCTAGGAATGTGTGTTACCTAGACTATATGTGTGTGAATGCTTGGGAATGCAGGGACCCAATCTATATGTGTGAAATTGAGCTCATAAAACTAATGCAGGGAAAGTGTTAAGCTTAACCCGTACTTGTCTCAGCCGGATGAGTGCGTTGATGCATTGTTGCTTGGGTGGCTCCTTGCAACATGGTCTTTATAACGCAGGGCGAGTAATACGAGAGGTTTGACCAACCTCCACATACGGATTACTCTTGGATTGGCTTGCCACTCCTTAACGACGTAAGATGAGTAGTCTTTTGACGGATCATCCAGTCGGGTGTGATGCAGGGCACACTTATATGCAGTTAACAAAGATACGTGTGACAATGTGTGAACTAATGCAGGATAGGCACATTTAGGATGATTATCCTAATTAATATGAAGTCGAAATGTAGTATATGTGTGAACGTGTGATTTGTGTTGTGCCTAATAAAACTTGTCTAATAATGAAGATTGTTTTAATTGGACAAATGCTTTTAATTAAGTGTTATCTTACTTAGCTATTCTTATAGCTAACACTTGCTTCTTAATGTGGTTGTTCCCTCAGGTTTAGCTTGATGGAATTAGATGAAGGATGTGTGAGCTTGGGTAGATTCATTGAAGGAGCCTTAGCTACCCATAGACGATTCTTTGCTTAGACATTTATTTACATTTCGTACTTAATGTCGAACTTATGTTGTGACGTGTGAACGGTTGTTTTATGTTGGGCAACCGTTGGGTTTTCATTTGAACTATTGTTTGATATGGCATGTAACACCAAATAAATGCAGAAACCGAAATGTTTTTATCGGTTTTGACTTTTACAGTCTTTACTTCCGCAATTTAACACCGTTAGGTGAAAAGTTTTGAAACCCCATATTTTTAAACGACGGGTGTTACACATATGATGTTTGGTTATATGTGGACATTGATGGTTATGGATGAGTACATTTACGTGCAATTGAGTACATTGAGTACAAGCATGCAATTATTAGATCATGCTAATGTTAATTATGTATTGGTTGACATTGGAACGTGTTCTTGTTCATCCTTTTCTACGAACTCACCAACCTAGTGTTGACATTGTTTAGTACACTTTTCAGGTAACCAAGAGAACCCAAGAGCTTGATGCATTGCTAGATTGTTGGACTTGACCATGGATCCGTGATTCATTACCCGTTGATGGGACTTGCTTAGGATCATGAGCCATCTTTTGAATTGTTATTTTGTAAACTTTTGATGGTTGTATGCTCCTTATGCTTTTGTGACATTGTAATTAAATTGTTGGGTTCCCGGAATCCTCTTATTTTCATATAGTCTCGTTCTACGATAATTCCATCTTGTGTCATGCTTTTCGGTGCATTTCGAGCCTAGCTCGGGGTGTTACAGAATGGTGGCCCACGCATGGTCGTAGAGAATTAGGCGGATTGACCTAGACTACGGCTTAAGAAAAACTCTTCATATAGCATGCATGATTAGGAACTTGTATGCAACGTGAACTATATGAGCATTATAAGTGTACATTTGGGTTTCGTAGGAAGGTTCATTATATGTGATAACATGAGTGCAATAGGTCGGCATGAGGTCAATGTGGTTACTTGAGGTCAATGAGGTCATGTGCATATTATTGGTTTGAATTGATATTGTTTGATGATGTAGGGCAAGATGAAGTTATGGCATCAACATGATATAATATTGTGGCAACCCTAAAAGAACGTGATCAACTCTTTTATGGTTACCCGGTATTATAACAAGTTAATGACATCACGGATTGCACGCGGTGGGTTTAGAGTATAATAAGGAACCGGTACGCTTTTTGGGAGTTGATTGGGTGGAGGGTTAGCCGCTGGTACACCCTGTATACATACCCGGATCAATAACTAGGAAGCATATCGGATTCGGATTATACTTTGGACCACTTGTTTAGTTGTGTGATTGTTTGATATATTAAATGGACATGCGGTTTATTGATGAACAATTATGGTGAAATATGGTATGATGGCATGATACATAACAATTCCCCTAGAACAATTGCACTTTTGCCTTAGCGTAACGATATGAATTATGTGTGACATGTCGACATGAGAACACTAACCACTTGTGTGACTAACATGCGAGCATTTTGAGACTAACTTTTCGAGTCGCCATTTCCTTGTTTTATAGTAATGGTGAGGCCAAGAAGAGCCGGGGCTACTTATAGAGAGCAAACTCCGGAACAACAACCGGAAGTTCAAGGAGAAGGTCGTGGTGGTGGTAGAGGTAGAGGTGGTGGTAGAGGTCAAGGGAGAGGCCGAGGGAGAGGTCAAGGTAGGGGTGAAGCATTAACACCCGACTTGGCCACCGTGATCGCTCAAGTGGTCACGAACATTATGCCTAACATAGTTGCCCAAGTCACGGCAACTCTCCAAGCACCCGATAATACGGGGCCGAATGTCCAAGCTCAAGTGAATGGGAACAATGAAAATGTTCAACCGGTAGGGGTAGAGGAAGAAGAGGCACCCGTGGTACACGATAACTATGTCCCAAGGTACAATCAACACGGAGTGTACCGGCAAGGGTGTTCTTTTAAGGATTTTAAGGGTTGTGGGGCCCCGGAGTATGATGGGAGTGGGGGTCCTACGGCTTGCATTAGGTGGCTTGAAGAAATTAAAGCGGTGATTGCTAGGAGTCATTGTACTTATGATGACCAAGTTATCTACTCATCCGGCATGTTTAGAGGTGATGCATTGAAATGGTGGAATAAGGAAATAGGGGCGGGCAATGCTATACCGTGGGATCAATTCAAGATTTTGGTAAAAGAAAGATTTTGTCCACCCTATGAACTTCAAACTCTAACCTTGGAGTTCGTTCAACTCCAAATGAATGGGGCGGACTATAAGGGTACATTCAGCGATTCCAAGAGTTGTCAACACTTATTCCATACTTGGTGTCTCCCGAAGCTCAAGCTATTCAAAAGTTTGTTATGGGCTTGACTCCAAAGGTCCGACACTTGGTGAACAACATTATGCCCACCACCATGACGGAAGCCATAAACCGAGCCGGTAGTGTTACCGAGGACTTACTTAGAAGTGGTGAATTGAGCCAAGCATCATCATCAAAGAGGAAGGATGCACCCGAGTCAAGCGGGGTGAAGAAAATGGGTAGGTTTGACCCTAAACGTCCTAACAAAGGAAGGGTGTTTGCGGCGGTTGAACCGGCAAGGAAGGCTTATGTGGGTCCTTACCCATTTTGTAATAAGTGCTCCCGACATCATGTTTCCACCACTCCTTGTGGGACTTGTTTCAATTGTAATCAAGTTGGCCATCTTGCTAGAGATTGTAGGGCCCCGAGAGTGGCTCCTACTCATGCGGTTCCTCTCCGAGCACATCCTCCTCAAGCTAACAATCAAAGGGGTCAACGGGGTGGGTGTTATGAATGTGGAAGCACCGATCATTACCGTAATGCTTGTCCTCAATGGGTGGGACAAAATGTGCAAGTAGCGGTTCACCCAAATCAACTTCAAATCACCGGTCCTAACCAAAACCGTGGCCAACAAGGCCATCAAGTGCAACCAAGGGGGAGAGCCTTTGCGGTGAATGCAAATGAAGCCCGTAATGATCCTAATGTGGTGGCAGGTACATTTCTTCTTAACGGTCTTTATGCCACGGTGTTGTTTGATTCCGGAGCCGATTATAACTTCGTGTCCCATAGTTTTGTTCCTTTGATAGATGTTCATCCTTGTGCCTTAAACTATGTACTTGATATTGAGATGGTCAATGGTACCTTAACTAGACTTAGTCAAGTGCTCCGGGATTGTATCTTGACTTTAAACGACGTCGAATTCTATATTAATCTCATGCCTTTCGACATTGGAAG
Source organism: Erigeron breviscapus (assembly GCA_034093135.1). NCBI lineage: Eukaryota > Viridiplantae > Streptophyta > Magnoliopsida > Asterales > Asteraceae > Erigeron > Erigeron breviscapus. The sequence continues at coordinate 15,591,501 of CM067172.1, read as the reverse complement.
CTTCGACATCATTGTGGGTATGGATTGGTTGACGGCGGTAAACGCGGTCATTGATTGTGGTGAAAGAGTGGTCAAAATACCGTTGTCAAACGGTGATATTCTTAGAGTCCAAGGTGAAACTTCCGATTCCTCTAGTTCCAAGGCTTTTAGTGCTGCCGTCACAAAGGTAGAATTGAAAGCCGTTCCTATTGTTCGTGATTTCCCCGATGTTTTTCCGGATGACCTACCGGGTCTACCCCCGTCTCGTGCACTTGATTTTCGCATCAATTTGATCCCCGGGGCCGCGCCCGTGGCCAAAGCTCCATATAGACTCGCCTTGACGGAAATGCAAGAGCTAGAATCTCAACTTAAAGAACTCCAAGAAAAAGGGTTCATTCGTCCTAGTCAATCGCCTTGGGGAGCTCCAATATTGTTTGTGAAGAAGAAAGATGGGTCCTTTAGGATGTGTATTGATTACCGAGAATTGAACAAGCTCACGGTGAAGAACCGGTATCCACTTCCTAGAATTGATGAGCTTTTTGATCGTTTGCAAGGTGCCAAGTATTTCTCAAAAATCGACCTCCGTTCGGGCTATCACCAACTTAGAGTTCATGAAGATGACATACCAAGACGGCGTTTCGTACAAGGTATGGTCACTACGAGTTCACCGTTATGCCGTTTGGGTTGACTAATGCACCGGCGGTGTTCATGGATTTGATGAACCGGGTGTGCCGACCCTATTTGGACAAGTCGGTCATTGTCTTCATTGATGACATACTTGTCTATTCGAAGACAAAGGAAGATCATGCCGAGCATTTGAGGGAGACGCTAGGGTTGCTTAGAAAGGAGAAGTTGTATGCAAAATTTTCAAAGTGTGAATTTTGGTTGGAAGAAGTTCATTTCCTTGGTCACGTGATTAGCAAAGATGGGATTCATGTGGACCCTAGCAAGATTGAAGCGGTTAAGAATTGGAGGCGACCCGAAATGCCATCCGAGATTCGCCAATTTCTCGGATTGGCGGGTTATTACCGAAGATTCATTGAAGGTTTCTCCAAAATAGCACAACCACTCACTCTCTTGACTCAAAAAGAGAGGAGGTTTGAGTGGGGCGAGAAGCAAGAAATTGCCTTTCAAACTCTCAAAGACATGTTATGTGATGCTCCTATCTTGAGCCTTCCGGATGGGATTGAAGATTTTGTGGTCTATTATGATGCTTCGGGTCAAGGATTGGGGTGTGTACTTATGCAACGGGGCAAGGTCATTGCTTATGCCTCCCGACAACTTAAGGTGCATGAGAAGAATTACCCTACTCACGATTTAGAATTGGGAGCTGTTGTCTTCGCCTTGAAGTGTTGGAGACATTACCTTTATGGCACCAAATGTGTAATCTACACCGATCATAAAAGTCTCCAACATATTTTCAATCAAAGTGAGTTAAATATGAGGCAAAGAAGGTGGATTGAACTTTTTAGCGATTATGATTGTGACATTCGCTACCATCTGGGCAAAGCCAATGTCGTAGCCGATGCTTTAAGTAGAAAGGAAAGGGTCAAGCCGAGAAGATCAAGGGCCATGAGCCTTACGGTGGGACAAAGTATTCGGGACCGTATCATATAAGCTCAAGTGCAAGCTACCTTACCGGAAAATTTTGGTAATGAAGGGCTAGATGGTATGGAGCAACTTTTTGACCGGAAGGAAGACAACGGGTTATATTTAGTTGGAAGCTTTGGATTCCAATCTTTGGCAATTTAAGAACTTTCCTAATGAATGAAGCTCATAAGTCGCCTTATTCGGTCCACCCGGGGTCGGATAAGATGTACTTTGATTTAAAAGATTTCTATTGGTGGTCGGGCATGAAACGTGTGAGTGAGTGCCTTACTTGCCTACAAGTAAAAGCCGATCATAAGAAGCCACCCGGTTTGTTGGTACAACCGGTGATACCGGCATGGAAGTGGGAAATGATTGCAATGGACTTCGTCACGAAGTTACCGAAAACAAGAAATGGCCGTGATACTATATGGGTGATTGTGGATCGATTGACAAAGTCGGCTCACTTTTTAGCCATTCGCGAGACCGATAAGTTCGACACCCTAGCGCGTTTGTACATTAAGGAAGTGGTGGCAAAACATGGAGTTCCGGTTTCTATTATCTCCGATAGGGATAGCCGGTTCAAATCAAATTTTTGGGAAGCTTTTCAACGTGCAATGGGTACTCAAATTGACATGAGTACGGTGTTCCATCCACAAACGGATGGGCAAACCGAAAGAACCATCCAAACGCTTGAAGATATGTTGAGGGCTTGTGCTATTGAATTTGGTGGAAATTGGGAAGATCACCTACCGCTAGTGGAGTTCTCATATAACAATAGTTACCATGCGACTATCCAAATGGCCCCGTTTGAGGCGCTTTATGGTAGAAAGTGTCGTTCTCCACTCGCTTGGGCGGAAATAGGCGAAAGCCAACTTATTGGGCCGGAAGTAATAATTGAAACAACAAAAGTGATTTCGAAAATCAAAGAGAGATTACAAGTGGCCCGTGAAAGACAAAAGAAGTACGCCGATGTGAGGCGTAGACCCTTGGAGTTCAATGTTGGTGATCATGTACTTTTGAAGGTCTCCCCGTGGAAGGGTGTTGTTCGTTTCATCAAGAGAGGCAAGCTTGCACCAAGATACATAGGACCTTTTGAAATCATAGAACGTGTGGGCAAGGTGGCTTACCGGCTAAAGCTACCTCAAGAACTTAGTGGGGTGCACAACGTGTTCCATATTTGTAATTTAAGGAAGTGCTTGGCGGATCCTACTCATCACGTGCCCATGGACGAGATACAAGTAGACAAGAAACTCAACTTTGTTGAGGAACCGGTAGAGATTGTGGATCGTGAATTCAATTAGCTAAAGAAAAAGCGCTATACGATAGTCAAGGTTCGTTGGCATGCAAGACGTGGAGCCGAATTCACTTGGGAGCGGGAAGACTTCATGAAGTCAAAATATCCGCATTTGTTTAGTGATTAGGGTTCCATCGAATTTCGGGACGAAATTCCCTTAACGGGGGATAATGTAACAACCGTGCATTTTGACTTTGACTATGGGTACGTTTCCTAAGTTTTTGATTTAATTAATATATGTTCAAGTGCAACCTAAGGGTCATTTGAGTGCAATGTGTTTTATATGGGTCAATTTATTGTGCAACTAGAGACTTATGGGCAAGTCGAGATCATTGGTTAGTGCTAGTCGATTCCTTACTTTTGGATGACAATTAAGTCAACTAGTAAAATGAATATGGATCCTATCCATGGGTTATACCCAACCCATGACCCATCCAAGATACACCCAACCCTCCCCACTTATCCTTTCCTCATCCATTCATTCCATTCTCTTATACTTCTCTCTCTCTAAATTCTAGTCCATTAAATGTTGTCTCAAGTAAATCAATAACAAAATTCATCATTCTTACAACATACCAAGAATTCAAGTTCAAAGTGCAAGAAAAGTCTTCAACTAGGTCAAAATCGGGTTTTGATTGCTTGTGGAAGTTTTGGTAAGTGTTTTATAGCTCAAATTCATCATTTCTAGTTATTAAACTTGTATTACACCTAAATCTAAGCACTCTTGGTCCTTATAGTTTCAAAATCCGAAATTAGGGTTTCTAGTTATTTAAATTAGGTCAAAATTCGATTTGGGTCAAAAGTCGTGTTTTGGAATGGATCTATTGAGTGGGTTATGTCCAAATGAGTTTGTTATGTTCAAAAACGGGTCAAGGAACTCCTCGAAACGAATTATAAGTCAAAAACTAGGTTTTGGGTCGATTTCGTGTTCAAATGGGTCAAGATCGAATTTTAACAAGAAAATGTGTTAAAGGTTGGTTTTGGATGATGAAACATGTTTAGTTATGTTCAATTATGTTTAACTATGTTTGAAAATGAGTCTTGGAGTTGTGCAAGTCGATTTCATGGCTTAAATGTTGAGATTTTAGGGTTTTGGGTCGAATTTGTGTCAAGAACACCTGCAGGTGCTGGCTGCAGTTTGTGGTCACTGCGGCGCAGTGAGCCCTCCTCTTGCTCACTGCGGCGCAGTGCCTTGTTACTGGCCCTGGTCCAGTTTAGCCACTGCGGCGCAGTGGGCATGGTTCTTGCTCACTGCGGCGCAGTGCATTGTTTCTGGTCCTGGTCTGACTTAGCCACTGCGGCGCAGTGAGCTTAGTCCTGGCTCACTGCGACGCAGTGGGTAGTTCCTGTGATTAAATGCGCGTCGATTTTCAAATGTTAATAACTTTTAAACCGTAACTCCAAACAAGTCTTATGACCTATCGTTGGAATCGTAAGAGGGTCTAGTTCCTAGTAATAACACTCTTTTGCATGAACCTCCCCCATTTCTAAAAAGGTCGAGTCAAATGTGTTCTGCTCATACTCGTTAAAGTTGTAAAGGTGTTCAGGGCTGGTGGCTTGACTTAATCGAGTTAAATCAACTTGTTTGAGATTGTATAGTTGACATTTCAGTATTATGATGTATAATTATAGGTTGTGGACGTGTGGACCCATTACTCGTTTGTAATCTTATACTAGCTTCTTAACCAATCAAGGTGAGTTTTCGTAGCCTCCCCTACTCTTTTAAGAGTCGGGCTGAAAGGTGTACTTCGTGCATGATGACATTTATGACGTATATGTTGTGTGACATTTTTGTTGATGTGCAATTATGTGATTAGTTGTATGGTGATTATATTGTGTATATTGAGTTGTTTTAGGTTAGTTGTGTATATGTGGAGGACGGTAATGCCTTTGAAAGGTTGGAGATGTGGTGGGAAGGCTGCGGGTGACCTTATATATAAGCATCAAAGGCCTTTCAAAAGTAGTATCGTACGAAGTATATACATATGATGTTTGGTTATATGTGGACATTGATGGTTATGGATGAGTACATTTACGTGCAATTGAGAACAATGAGTACAATACGTGCAATTGGGAACAATGAGGTACATTACGTGCAATTGAGTGCAATGGGGTACATTATGTGCAATTGAGTACATTGAGTACAATACGTGCAATTGAGAACAATGAGTACAATACTTGCAATTGGGAACAATGAGGTACATTACGTGCAATGGAGTGCAATGGGGTACATTATGTGCAATTGAGTAAATTGAGTACAAGCGTGAAATTATTAGATCATGCTAATGTTAATTATGTATTGGTTGACATTGGAACGTGTTCTTGTTCATCCTTTTCTACGAACTCACCAACCTAGTGTTGACATTGTTTAGTACACTTTTCAGGTAACCAAGAGAACCCAAGAGCTTGATGCATTGCTAGATTGTTGGACTTGACCATGGATCCGTGATTCATTACCCGTTGATGGGACTTGCTTAGGATCATTAGCCATCTTTTGAATTGTTATTGTGTAAACTTTTGATGGTTGAATGCTCCTTATGCTTTTGTGACATTGTAATCAAATTGTTGGGTTCCCGGAATCCTCTTATTTTCATATAGTCTCGTTCTACGATAATTCCATCTTGTGTCATGCTTTTCGGTGCATTTCGAGCCTAGCTCGGGGTGTTACAAAATATGAATTGAAATTAGGTGAAAGTAAGAAAGAAAAAGGAGATAGGTGAGTCACAAAGGAGAATATGGCTGGCTTGCTCTATGAGTGCCACGCCCATAACAATTAAAAATGGGTATTTTACCCGCTATCCCCTAAAGTTCCAACTAATTTAACCCCATAACCAAAAATAAAATACTAGGAAATTAATTTAATGTTAAAACTATAATAAAAGTTTATTTTCATTGGCTTAAAAATTTCGGGATGTTACAGTTACCAAGTTCAATTTTGGTTTGTCCCATTTAAGTATCACGAGAGCAATATCACGAGTGCACTGTCACGTCCCAACCCAAGACACAAGTAAACGGGCAATGATCTAATGTTCCCGCTGACCCAGGCGGCTTTCGACTCAAGTTGCTTCGTGTTGAAGGCAAAAATCAAGGACTAGTTGTTTTCAAAGAGGGAAAATTGATGCTAGACTAGCCATTTTAATTGCTCATAGATAATTTGTTGGGTTTTTTTTGTTTGAATAATTAGGGAGGTGAATTTTGATATTATGGTCATGACTCTTAGTTTTCTTTAGTTTATTAATTATTTCAGTTTCATTGTTATGATTCCCCTTTATGTATAAGGGTTCAAATTTTGTTAGTAATAAGTTATATGAAATGATATGAAAAGTATTCTTTCTTCTCTATATACAAGTGTATTTAGTGTGTGAAATTAACCTGATTTCGAATCAACGCTAATTCGAAGAATTGTTTCTGGCATTCTTGTGCATCAACAAGTTTCAATTGTTTATCCTTTTTCACTCTACATCACAAAGTCTTGACAGTCAACAATAAACAATACAAAAACAAACTTAGTTTTATTTTTCGTTTACATATCATTTAAGTATATATTTTATTCACTATAATAACACAAAAAATTATTGAGTCATGTATCATACGAGCTCTAACCTAAAAATACAAACAAGTAAAAAAAAAAACTAATAAAAAATGAACAAACAAATTTAAATCCTGAACGAGGGGTATGGAAGTTGAAAAGGGAATTGTTTAATTTGGTCTTTTTTACCAAGGATTTTGCATTTCCTCCTTTACCTTTTTGTGTTTTTATTAAATGCAGATTTTGCATAAAGACTCTCAACATGTTCTTTTTTGTTCTCTGTTTATATATATATATATATAGATATATATATATATATATATATATTATATATATATATATAATATATATATACATATATAAATAGTCATATGTGTAGAAGTTGACAGCATGTGGTAGCAGTAGGGATGACAATGGGGCGGGTATCATCGGGGATCTCAATCCCCATCCTCATACCCGATTCCTACTTGTAATCTCCATCCTCGTCCCCGTTCCCATCCCCATCGAGGATTTAAGTTACATCCCCATACCCGTCCCCATCGGATATCGGGAATCCCCATGGGGTAATCGGGGATATCCTTTTTGAATAAACATAAATTCTTGAAGTAGGAAAATAGCTAAGAAAACATGTATTTCGGCTTTTTCTTTCTATGTATAAACTAATATCTATGTTAAATAATTGATAAACAAAGTGTAACACATGAAAAGTATTAAACAAAAAGCTATAAACTTAAAGTGATTCTAATAAATAGAAAAAAACTTAAAGTGATTTTAATAAATATATATAGTTTTTTCAGGTCCGGGTATGAGGATCGGGGATTTATGGTTTTTCATCCCCGTCCCCATTCCCATCGGGGATTAGAATTACATCCCATACCCGTTCCCATCCCTGGTCAATTTGAGGATTCCCCGGTCAAACTGGGTTCGGGTATCGGATTCCCCACAGGGTGCGGGTATTTTTGCCATCCCTAGGCGCGGGGTGGTGGCGGCGGCGAAGGGTGGCGGGGGCGGTAGCGATAGCGATATGTGATTGTGGTGACGGGTGGTGGAGGCGGAAATGGTTGTGAATGTAAAAGAAATTGATGTTAAGGGAGGTAGTGTAGAATTTTTAAGGATTGAAGGATTTATATTGTAAGTTTATAAGGCCTCTCTTAATAAGCCTCTTCTTAAGTCTCTTCCTCACCTCTTCCTAAATGCCACGTCAGCTTGTTCCAATTTAAGAACTACCCCTAGCATTAAGACCTCTTCCTCACCTCTTCCTAAACTTTTTTTATTCTATTTTATTTTAACCCAAATATTAATAAAACTTTTATTTAAAATAAAAGAATTTCAAAGTGGCAACATAAGGTTTCACAGTTGGATGAAACCATTGCCCAACTAAGTGGTGCAGTTGCAACTTTGACGGGCACGCTTGAGCATGCAGAGTTTTGGCAAGGCAATATCGACCACCATAATGTTGGTCGCCGGCCCGATGGTTACGTCACTGACCCGGGGGAGGAATACGCAAATGAAGACCCTCCTGGAGGATCAAATGAAGATGACAGTTGTGAGTCCCAAACTCGATAGATGGTTTAACCCAAAGTGTAAAATACAACAAGTCTAATAAGTACTAGATTGGACTAGTATTACTTGAATATAAATGCAAGTATATAAACAAAGTAATACAAGACTAAAAGCAATAAAGTAAAGGTGGAACACAATGTAATTGTTTCAAGTGTATTTTATTTATGATGTTAAATAAAATACAAGGTTGTGCGGAATCAAGATAATACAAATATGTAAGTATCCTAACAACCTATGAATTCCAAATGATCTATAATTGCCAAATAAACTCTTTAGATCGAGATGCTTAAAGTTGTGAAGTATCCCTGTTACGATCGAGAGTATTTAGACAAAATCACCTTAATTGCTAAAAGTAATTTTAACAAGGAAATGACTTTGTATTTATAGGCAAACAAATTCACCAGTGAATTTATGCCGTACAAATATGGTTGCATGCATTTAATGAACCGACAAGGTCATTAAATGCATTGGTTAAGGTACAAGGATAAAGTCACATCAATATGACAATAATCCTTTTAACCAACCACCTTTACACACGTAAGCACTTTTGTAAAGACAAGTGGAATGTTCTTTGAAAAGTGTGTAAAGGCAAAAAGTCAATTCCTCGTAATCAGTGTTCAGACTTGTAAGGTCTAGAACACTGACAATTCCTCCAGTCGTAGATCTGGTAAGACTTCCAGTGGACTCCGCCATTTGTCAGTCTTCTTTATTCTAACTTCAGTCTTTGACTTCAGTGAGAATGTCTTCAGTAGAATAGATCTGGACTGAGGTGAAGTCCAGTGAGCTAATCTGGAGGATTCCAGATTTTCCTATACAAGTATTTTGCTCACTGGTCTTCCATTATTTCTGAACAAATCTTCAGTAGGACTCCAGACTTCTCGTCTGGAGTGGGTCCAGTAAAACTGACCCTAACAAATTCCCCCTATTTGTTTAGAAATAATGCAAGGTTTTTCAAGCTTCTATCTATACACTTTTGTATGCTTGAAAAACACTTGTTTTGATTTTAGTCTAAAAAATTTTAAGTTACTGGAGAACACTTTATAGATCATCAGTGTTTCAGTTTCATCTTTTAATTCTTACTTAGACTAAATCTGATCACTTACTTGTGAATCAAAATATGTAACTATATTTACAGCCATCAACAGAAAATAAGTTACAATTTTGGGAAATAAATATAAGTACAAGTAAAATGATACAAGAGTCAGGCCCTTCTCTTCGACGTTTGTCCTGGAGCATCTTCAGAAGCCTTTCTCTTTGGAGATGGAGAGGATGGTACAGACTCTAGTGGTTTCATGCCTATTGCAACTTCCATCTGTTGCTTTCTCTTCCATACCTTCTCAATCCTCTTCAAAAATGATTTAACATCAGTAGACAAATCAGTCTTCCCCCTGAACGTTAAGGCTATCTCCTTCAGTTCAGTCCATCCAAAAGCTTGGACTGAAGCACTATTCCTTTCATCAGTAAAGTTACCCTCCCTGGTCAACTTTACTTCAAACCTGCTCATGCCTTCATGATTTTCAGCTAATTTAATCTCTGCACCTATGATCCTTCTGGCATCAGCCCTGAATTTCAACATATCTTCATACTTGGCTTTTTGCTTTGCCATCTGGATCATGTATTCAGTTTCCCTGGATACCTTCTGCTGTTCGATGGCAGACTAGAGTTCTTCACGATTGATTCTTTGTGAAGTATCCAAGGGAATGAAGGTGCTCAGATCAGCATCTCTGATTTCTTTGATCTGTTTGGCAGTGAGTTTGGGTAAGCCCTTTATCTTCTTTCTGTACTCTATCTCCAGAGCACCAACATTCTTTCTGATCTTTTTCTGGAGGTTCACCAGTTCCTCCGTCCTTTGCCTGATTAGTTCAACTACACTGACACCATAAGTTACAGCATCATAAGTTTGTTCTTCTTCAGATTACCTGGAGCGAATGTAGACGTCATCCAATGCATCCAGACATTGATGAACTCTGGGGTCTTCCTTCATTCTTTTATAAACATCAATATGTATGCCCAACCTGCCAGCATTGTAAGAATCAAGAGTCCCCATGTTTGCCATCTCCCTTTTGTGGGCCAGCAGTTCATCCTTTTGATTTTTCTTAAAAATTTCTATCATAATGCATTCTTGTTCCAGTCTCTTCGAAGTATCATCATCAGCAGTAGGGAGTTCTGATGTACCTTCAGTCATTTCAATTTCACCTCCAGATATCACATGCTTCTTCCTTTTTACTGATTTCAGAGTGGATGTGATATCTGGGAATTGTTCAAATTGGGGCTCACTGACATCAGTACCAGCAGCTTGTTCTTCTTGTACATTGGCTTCAGTACCAACTACTTCTTGTGCACTGGCTTTAGTACCAGTCACTTCTTCTTGTTGCACAATGGCTTCAGTGCCAAAGGCCTTTTCGATAGCACTAACAACCACTTCTTTCTTTTTCTTCACCAAACCTTCTGGAACAGACTCAGTGGCAACAAACTTTTCCCCCTTGGAATGTCCACCAGTCTGAGACTTGTGGGCACTCCATAATTGTTCAAGCATGTATCTGTCTGTAGCACCAAATGTTCTTCCTGCCACTGGAATTGTGATATTCACAGTTTTCCTTAGCTCAGTCACTTCCTTCTTGATAATCTGAATGTCTGAAGACAAGTGCTTTGGCATTTCATTTTCAATCATTTTTACCACCTGTGGCAACAACCCATCTTGAATGGTTCGAAGAACAGACCCAGAAATTTCTTCAGTAATTTCTTTTAACATGCCATGTCTGAACTTCTTAGCACACTCATCACTGATGGTGCTAACAACAGCATTCTGATCAAGAGTTGGCCTACTTTCCAAATTACTAACCCTGGTAATCAACTTCTGAACCTCATCTGTCAGACCTGCCAGTGGTTGAACAAGTTCAGCTTTCACTGCAGTCTGAACAGAATTTACCAATTTTGCCTCTAATCCCTGGACTGCCACTTTGATATTTTCAGAATTTTTATTTGTGGCCAGAACCAGTTCATTCATCTTCTCAAATACCAGCTTCTCATTACCAGCAAATAGATTCATTTCTGATGCAAGATTATTTGACAATAAAGACTTAAAATCAGAAACAACCTGCGATGAAGACTGGAGTGATCTCTCCAGGTCTGCCACCTTACTTAAAAGGCCTTGGACCTCGGCTAAAAAGAAGTGGAGAGACCACTGGGAGGTGCCAGTTCAGAAGCCAATCTGGTCACCAAAGGTACTTGTGCCTGGACCCCTTCAGTGGAGTCCAGCACACGGTGTTCAGGAAAATTAAGTGGAGTTTCAAGTGGTGGTGGTTGATTTTGTGAAATTTGAAGTGTGGGTGGATTGAAATATGGAGTGTTTTGTGGAATTGAAAGTGGTGGTGGTGGTGGTGGCATTTCAGTAGAGATAAGTGGTTGGGTGACTGAAGCAATAACTAAAGTAACCACATTTTCTACTTCTTCACCCAGAAAGTTCATGTTAACATTAAACATGTTACCTTCAGACATTGGGGAATCTACCTCATCCCAATCTGGAGCCGTCCCAACTGTCTGATCAACCACTTCTCTATTTAAGTCCAACTGAGCATCTTGCTCACCAGTAACCTGCTCAACAATCTGTACAACATTTTCTTCCTGCTCAAAAATAGGAGACCCATCTACATTCATGACATCACCTGGATGGCTCGATTCGGCTCTATCTGGATTGACCTGAACTCCAGCCTTCCTAAGATGTCTGGAAGTTCTTGGTCGAGTAACATTTGCAGTCTGTTGAACCTCAGGAGCCACCTGGGTCACTGGTTGTACAATTTCAGCACTGAGGACTCCAGAGGGTCCTTCACCAATCTGGTTCCCTCCTGGAGCCTCTTCCTGTTCATCTGATGATGATGCATCAAGTGCATCATTTCTAAAATGGTTCAACATATTTACAGGAATTTCAACCTCACCAGCTCTTGATTTCAATGAGCTCAACTCCCTCAGATAATCACACACAGAAAAATGATTTGTGTCGTAATCATACTCATCACCTAGAGCTCTTAAAAATACAAGTGACAGAAAACGAATATAAGGAATATGCGGTTTTCTACCTTTCACCTTTAGACGCTCTACCAGATCATCAAAGAAGATCTGAGCAAAATCTACTCTGTATCCGAACCATAGACAGTAGGCAATCTGGAGTTGCATTTGATTAATCTGGTCCAACCCTCCAGAACTGCCACCTAAACACTCAACAAGATGAGTGAAAAAGTATCTCCATGAGTCTGATAACTTGCTCATGTAGATTGTGCCTTTCCTTGATAACTGGCCATGCTCATCCAGTATATCAGTGTGTCCCATCAGTCTACACACATCCCTATAATTAAGACCAGTAGGGAGAGTAATTGCCATCTCATTTTCAGCCAGATAATTCAAGTGAAGAATATCTCTAAGAGAATCGGCAGTGAGAGTAAAGGCCCTGGTGCCTTGTTGCAATGTGTAGTTGATGGATTGAGTATTGTCAACATACACAGTAGTATACCAAAATTCACATAGGTAATCATGATACATTTTACCTGGATTAAGAGTAAGAGCACCATAGAGTGGACAACTGAGGAAAAAGGCATTCAGTCGTCCGATGAGAGAGGTGGGAGCATGAGTGGTGCTAGTGAGTCTAGCCATCCAATTGTTCATGTTTATTCTGATGGCCTTTGCCTCTAAGGTAATATGAGGTGCCTTTACAACATTGGCAACCGGAGCATATTCAGCAGCGAGCAGATTTTTTGGTGAATTAGATTGTCTTGGTGCCATTGAATATGATAGATAGATGAAAAAGAAACTGAATTTAGGGTTTATGAAGATTTGATGAATTGAATATGAGAGAGATTTATGATTGGAAATTGAATGAAAAAGAAACTGAATTTAGGGTTTATGAAGATTTGATGAATTGAATATGAGAGAGATTTATGATTGGAAATTGAATGAAAAAGAAACTGAATTTAGGGTTTATGAAGATTTGATGAATTGAATATGAGAGAGATTTATGATTGGAAATTGAATGAAAAAGAAACTGAATTTAGGGTTTATGAAGATTTGATGAATTGAATATGAGAGAGATTTATGATTGGAAATTGAATGAAAAAGAAACTGAATTTAGGGTTTATGAAGATTTGATGAATTGAATATGAGAGAGATTTATGATTGGAAATTGAATGAAAAAGAAACTGAATTTAGGGTTTATGAAGATTTGATGAATTGAATATGAGAGAGATTTATGATTGGAAATTGAATGAAAAAGAAACTGAATTTAGGGTTTATGAAGATTTGATGAATTGAATATGAGAGAGATTTATGATTGGAAATTGAATGAAAAAGAAACTGAATTTAGGGTTTATGAAGATTTGATGAATTGAATATGAGAGAGATTTATGATTGGAAATTGAATGAAAAAGAAACTGAATTTAGGGTTTATGAAGATTTGATGAATTGAATATGAGAGAGATTTATGATTGGAAATTGAATGAAAAAGAAACTGAATTTAGGGTTTATGAAGATTTGATGAATTGAATATGAGAGAGATTTATGATTGGAAATTGAATGAAAAAGAAACTGAATTTAGGGTTTATGAAGATTTGATGAATTGAATATGAGAGAGATTTATGATTGGAAATTGAATGAAAAAGAAACTGAATTTAGGGTTTATGAAGATTTGATGAATTGAATATGAGAGAGATTTATGATTGGAAATTGAATGAAAAAGAAACTGAATTTAGGGTTTATGAAGATTTGATGAATTGAATATGAGAGAGATTTATGATTGGAAATTGAATGAAAAAGAAACTGAATTTAGGGTTTATGAAGATTTGATGAATTGAATATGAGAGAGATTTATGATTGGAAATTGAATGAAAAAGAAACTGAATTTAGGGTTTATGAAGATTTGATGAATTGAATATGAGAGAGATTTATGATTGGAAATTGAATGAAAAAGAAACTGAATTTAGGGTTTATGAAGATTTGATGAATTGAATATGAGAGAGATTTATGATTGGAAATTGAATGAAAAAGAAACTGAATTTAGGGTTTATGAAGATTTGATGAATTGAATATGAGAGAGATTTATGATTGGAAATTGAATGAAAAAGAAACTGAATTTAGGGTTTATGAAGATTTGATGAATTGAATATGAGAGAGATTTATGATTGGAAATTGAATGAAAAAGAAATAAAAAAAATGAAGGAATTTGAAGACGCACAATGACCAAGTATTAAAATATTATGACTGACAAACCATGACTCATTTCAGTGCATCTGGAGGTTGACTGGACACTCCAGTATCACTGGTGGATTATGCCAGTGAAGCATGCACTAATGGTACACTCGAGGGACACTCCAGTAAAGTACCAATGATAACCATTTGAAAGAGACTGGTAACCTCAAACATGCACATCAACTAATACAGACAAATGAGAGGGACACATTTACAAGGAGACAAAAGTCACCTCAAACATGCACTTCAACCTATCTAATTACCAGTAAGAGGGACACATTTACAAGGTACCAGTGATATTTTCCAGAAAATTTGTCCAGTGAGAAAATAAATTAATAAATTCCCCCTAAAATTAAAACATTTTAAGGACAAAAATATATCTTTCAGTCTTCCCCCTGGAATGTTGATCCAGAAATCTATTAATGCAGAGATAGTACACAAAGGCGTTCAATATCTGAGCAATTATAGATTTATAAATCTTTAAATCAAGGATCCCTGATAGTACACAAAGGCGTTCAATACCAAGGTTCCAGATTTAAGGGTTTAACATTCCCAACTCACCAACAAGATATTCGAAAGTTTTAACATCCAGTGGTTTAGTAAAAATGTCAGCGAGTTGTTTGTCAGTGGGAATAAAATGGAGTTCAATGTTGCCTTTCACAATATTATCACGAATAAAATGATACCTGAGATCAATGTGCTTCGTTTTTTAGTGCATGACTGGATTGTTCGAGATAGCAATGGCACTGGTATTATCACAAAAGATTGGGGTCTTTGAATACTTATTACCATAATCAAGCAACTGGTTCTTCATCCAGAGTATCTGAGCACAACAACTGGCTGCAGACACGTATTCAGCTTCAGCGGTGGACAATGAAACTGAAGTTTGCTTCTTACTGGTCCAGCTGACCAGTTTGCCACCAAGGAAATGACATCCACCAGTAGTGGATTTCTTGTCTATCTTACAACCTGCATGATCTGAATCTGAATAACCCATTAGATCCATGCCTGAGCCTTTGGGATACCAAAGACCCAAACTAGGGACACCCTTAAGGTATTTCAGTATGCGCTTTACAGCAAACATATGAGATTCTTTTGGATTAGACTGATATCTGGCACATAAACATGTTGAAAACATAATATCTGGTCTACTGGCAGTTAAATACATCAGTGAACCAACCATGCCTCTATAGACAGTGGTGTTCACTGGTTTACCGTCTGGATCTGAGTCCAGTGTTAATGGTGCAGAAATTGGAGTGGGTTTAGATGGTGAAGAGTTCATATCATATTTCTTTAAAAAATCTCTAACATATTTCTCTTGATTAATAAAAATACCATCTCTGGTCTGTTTAATCTGGAGTCCTAGAAAATATGTTAATTCACCCATTAAACTCATCTCATATTCAGTCGACATTATTTTCAAAAATTTCTTGCACATGTTTTCATCAGTAGACCCAAAAATAATATCATCAACATAAATTTGTACCATCAGAAGATTATCTTTTTCATGAAGAATAAATAAGGTATTGTCAATTGCACCTCTTTTAAAACCATTTTTCATTAAATGTTTAGTCAGAGTATCATACCAGGCACGTGGGGCTTGTCTGAGACCATAAAGAGCTTTGTCCAGACGATATACCCAGTGTGGATGCTTTTCATCAATGAAACCTGGTGGTTGTCTGACATAAACTTCTTCTTCAAGTTTTCCATTCAAAAATGCACTTTTAATGTCCATCTGGTAGACCTTGAATTGATGATGAGCAGCAAATGCTAAGAATATTCTGATCACTTCAAGTCTAGCCACTGGAGCAAATGATTCATCAAAATCGACATCTGACTGGCAGTACCCTTGTGCTACCAGTCTGGCCTTATTTCTGATTACGTGGCCATCTTCATCTACCTTATTCCTGAAGACCCATCTGGTTCCAATTGGTTCTTTCTTTCCAACTGGGAAAGGAACCAGGTACCAAACCTTGTTCCTTTCAAACTAGTGAAGCTCTTCTTGCATAGCTATCACCCAGCTTGGATCTTCCATAGCCTCGTCAATCTTCTTAGGTTCTATCAGTGATAAGAAACTAACATATAAGCATTGATTACTGGAGGCTCTTCTAGTCAGAACCCCTCGACTGGAGTCACCTATGATCTGATCGATAGGATGAGCTTTTGTCCATCTAGAGTATTGACCAGGATTGTTACTGACAACAATATCAGTGCAAGAGTTCAGTTGAGTCTCCTCTGGTGTTGCTTCTGGAGGAGGATCTTGCTAGACTACTTCAACATCTTCATCTGAGTCATTTAAATCATGATTTGCATCATGAAATTCTTCATTTGAAGGCATTTCTTGAAGTACTGGTTCAGTTTCAACTGGGACTGATACTGGGGGAGTAGTACGCACATCTGATCCAATAATAATTTCAGTGGGTAGCTTGAAAATAATTGAAGGATAGAATGGAGTACTACTTGAGGGTTTCTTAGTCTGAACAGGTTCCAGATCAGGATGACTGGAAACTTCTTCAGGTGAATCTTTGCAGTTGATGGGATCAGATTCACAGAAGACAATTGGAGTTACTGGGGGAGTATCAAGGGTTGGCTTTTTATTGATTGCAGCATTTGACTCATCAAATGTGACATGTATTGACTCATGGACCTTCTCCAGTCTCTTGTTATAGACTCTGAAGGCCTTGCGAATGGCTGAATATCCTAAGAAATATCCTTCATCAGCTTTGGCATCAAATTTGCCTAACTGACTGGAGTCGTTCAGGATGTAAACTGGACATCCAAAAATGTGGAAATAACCAATATTTGGTTTTCTATTTCTTAATATTTCATAGGATGTCTTCTTGTGTCGCTTCACATACACTGATCGATTCTGGGTGTGGCAAGCAGTTGCAATTGCTTCAGCCCAGAAACTGGTAGGAAGACCAGATTCAGCAAGCATACTCCTGCAGCTTCTATCAGCATTCGATTCTTCCTTTCCACCACTCCATTCTGTTCTGGAGAGCGGGCTGATGAGAAATTTTGGGAGATGCCAGTGTCAGTACAGAATGACTCTAGAGTTGCATTCTGGAATTCTGTTCCATTGTCACTTGTTAACTGACACACCTTTCGACTGTACTTGAGCTCAATTTGCTTGATAAGACTGATGATTTTAGCAGCAACTTCACTTTTAGACCTGAGAAAGATCACCCAACAATATCTGGAGAATTCATCTACGATCACCAGGGTGTATCTTTTACCAGCACGAGTCTGAACATTCACTGGACCAAAGAGGTCCATATGAAGCATATGAAGGTTCAGATATGCTGAAATTCTGTCTGGTCTTGAAACTGGTACGTTTCTGCTTACCCATCTCACATCCTGGACATGGCCTTTCCTTTTTGAAGGAAACTGAAGGTATCCCATCTGTCAGTTGTTTTCTAGACAACTTATTAATATTTTTGAAATTTAAATGGGATAACCTTTTGTGCCATAACCAGTTTGTGTCTTCATCAGCTTGAGTATAGAAACACTGCTTTGAAGGAGAACTTTCCATATCCATCACGTACACATTCCCTCTTCTGGGAGCAATCAATACTACCTTCCAGTCAATGTTGAATACAATGCCCTGAGCAATATTGAATAGAACTTGATAGCCATCATCACACAGTTGACTGACACTGATCAGGTTATATTTCAAACCATTCACAAATGTAACTCGTCTGAATTTGACTTGTCCATTGTTCAGAACACCATACCCCTCAGTTTTTCCACAACCATCATTTCCAAAAGTAATGGAGGGTCCGTCAGAAATTACGAACTCCTCCAGCAGGGTCTTACATCCGGTCATTGTCCTGCCAGCAGCACTGTCAAGATACCAGATAAATTTCTTTCGATCGCCCTGCACATCCACCAGATATATCAGTTAGATTTAGGAACCCATCGACTGATGGGTTCACTGGACCCTCCCTTATAGGTCCCTGGGGGTATCTGGTTGAGTTCACTTTCTTCAACAGTAGTCTTAGTTGAAAAGACTACTGGGGTTGATAGTTTTGAAACCTTTTTCTTTTTCTCAATTGGAGAAATATATTTATCTTTCTTTGAAAAAGGTTTGGTATTTTGTCTAGGGCCAGATGAAGTACCCTCAAAGTAGTTTAATCTTGCATTAAAACTTTGAAATTGACGAGTCAGTAATTGAAACTGGCTCTCTAACCTTAACAAAATACATTCATCAGATGACACCTGAGCCTTTCCAGTTGACTGGGCTCGAGGTTTAGGAAGGGAACTGGTCTTCTTCTTTTGAACCTGGGGTTTATTAGAAGCAGTCTGAGGCAAAGGTTTATTCCAATTGACCTTTTTAACTGGAGCAGTCATCTGGAATGCTCCAGTCTTAACCTCTGGGGATTGAACTGGGAAAATATTAGCCTTAGGAGTTACAGGCTCATCATAAATGGTAATGGGCCTGAATCCCTCTGGTAACCGATCAATTACTGGTATTAATGATGCAACATGAGTATTTCCATCTAAATAAGCACGTTTTTGAGTGGGAAATTGATTTACTCCAGCATCATATGGCTTTCTGGTTTCAAGCCATGATTTAATAACCAGTTTTTCTTTTTCTAAAATGACTTCAAGATCTTGTTTTTCTTGAATCAGTTGTTCAGTTACCAGAACTGGCTTGAAATGCCAGTTCAATGTCTTGAAGTTCCTTTAATTTTGATTTTAAAACTGTCATTTCAGAAAAATCAGTTTCTAGACCATTTACACAGTCAGATCTAACAGTTTTAACAAAGATTAAATCAGAATTAAGAGCTTCAACTATGTCCAATTTTAGTTCAATGTCAGTTTCCATATCATAATCACTGACCTTTTTGATAACAATGTCCACCCATCTTCCAGATGTGACATCTTCCTTCACCAGATGCTCCTCGTCTGCCAGAGCCATGTAACAGCAATCTCTTTCTTCTTCTTCATCAGCGGATGAATCATCAGAAGGAACCCATTTCTCTTCAGTTGTTGCAATCATGCATTTATTATTATTTTCCATTTGTTGTGCCATGAGAGAAATTTGAGCCTTAAGCTTTTTATATTTAGATTTATAGCTATCATCAGGCTTTTTATTAGAAGAAAATGGACCAGGCTGGGATACAAACTGACTGGACTTGCAATCTTTCATGAAATGACCTTTTCTGCCACACTTAAAGCATGTCAGATTGGTCTTATCAGTAGAAGAACTGGATGCAAATTGTCCAGATGGCCTATTTGCTCTTGCTTTGAAACGGTTGAACGTTTTAGCAATCATTGCAACCAGGTCATCATTTTCAGATTCATCACAGTCTGGAGAGATAAGACTAGATTCTCCAGATTCCATGAATTCAGACATCATCTTCTTCATAGAAAATACATTCTCAGAAGATATTAGTGCTGAACCTTGTGGTTCAGTATGACTAACCACACTGGAACTACTGGAGGCATGGTTATAGGCATCTTGTTCTGCCACACTTAAAGCATGTCAGATTGGTCTTATCAGTAGAAGAACTGGATGCAAATTGTCCAGATGGCCTATTTGCTCTTGCTTTGAAACGGTTGAACGTTTTAGCAATCATTGCAACCAGGTCATCATTTTCAGATTCATCACAGTCTGGAGAGATAAGACTAGATTCTCCAGATTCCATGAATTCAGACATCATCTTCTTCATAGAAAATACATTCTCAGAAGATATTAGTGCTGAACCTTGTGGTTCAGTATGACTAACCACACTGGAACTACTGGAGGCATGGTTATAGGCATCTTGTTCTGCCACACTTAAAGCATGTCAGATTGGTCTTATCAGTAGAAGAACTGGATGCAAATTGTCCAGATGGCCTATTTGCTCTTGCTTTGAAACGGTTGAACGTTTTAGCAATCATTGCAACCAGGTCATCATTTTCAGATTCATCACAGTCTGGAGAGATAAGACTAGATTCTCCAGATTCCATGAATTCAGACATCATCTTCTTCATAGAAAATACATTCTCAGAAGATATTAGTGCTGAACCTTGTGGTTCAGTATGACTAACCACACTGGAACTACTGGAGGCATGGTTATAGGCATCTTGTTCTGCCACACTTAAAGCATGTCAGATTGGTCTTATCAGTAGAAGAACTGGATGCAAATTGTCCAGATGGCCTATTTGCTCTTGCTTTGAAACGGTTGAACGTTTTAGCAATCATTGCAACCAGGTCATCATTTTCAGATTCATCACAGTCTGGAGAGATAAGACTAGATTCTCCAGATTCCACTGAATTTAGGAACATGATTGTTTGAATAGTGCACATGCACATGTGGAGAAGCAGGAGTAGGAGGAGGAGGTGGTGGATTAGTGTTAATAATAGGTGGTGGTTCATTATTTTGATCATTGATATTAGGATCAGGACCAAAATTAAAACTTCCTTGTGTATTTTCTGGGGTGGCCATCAAAGAAACAGATCTAGGCAAGTTTGTTTAGTCTTCTGCTCTGATACCAATTGTGAATCCCAAACTCGATAGATGGTTTAACACAAAGTGTAAAATACAACAAGTCTAATAAGCACTAGATTGGACTAGTATTACTTGAATATAAATGCAAGTATATAAACAAAGTAATACAAGACTAAAAGCAATAAAGTAAAGGTGGAACACAATGTAATTGTTTCAAGTGTATTTTATTTATGATGTTAAATAAAATACAAGGTTGTGCGGAATCAAGATAATACAAATATGTAAGTATCCTAACAACCTATGAATTACAAATGATTTATATTTGCCAAATAAACTCTTTAGATCGAGATACTTAAAGTTGTGAAGTATCCCTGCTACGATCGAGAGTATTTAGACAAAATCACCTTAATTGCTAAAAGTAATTTTAACAAGGAAATGACTTTGTATTTATAGGCAAACAAATTCACCAGTGAATTTGTGCCGTACAAATATGGTTGCATGCAGTTAATGAACCGACAAGGTCATTAAATGCATTGGTTAAGGTACAAGGATAAAGTCACATCAATATGACAATAATCCTTTTAACCAACCACCTTTACACACGTAAGCACTTTTGTAAAGACAAGTGGAATGTTCTTTGAAAAGTGTGTAAAGGCAAAAAGTCAATTCCTCGTAATCAGTGTTCAGACTTGTAAGGTCTAGAACACTGACAATTCCTCCAGTCGTAGATCTGGTAAGACTTCCAGTGGACTCCACCATTTGTCAGTCTTCTTTATTCTAACTTCAGTCTTTGACTTCAGTGAGAATGTCTTTAGTAGAATAGATCTGGACTGGGGTGAAGTCCAGTGAGCTAATCTGGAGGATTCCAGATTTCCTATACAAGTATTTTGCTCACTGGTCTTCCATTATTTCTGAACAAATCTTCAGTAGGACTCCAGACTTCTCGTCTGGAGTGGGTCCAGTAAAACTGACCCTAACAACAGTTATGAATACTTCCACCGCAACGATGGTGACAGTTCCTTTGATTCGGACGATTCTCGCTTTTATTGACTCGTGGTTTTAATTTAGGTCTCGTAATTCTCGGTGTTTTAATAAGTTTGTAATGTTTAGGACTCGTAATTCTCGTAATTTTAATGTTGTGTGTTTGTGTTTTAATAAGTTTGTAATGCTTTAAAATTATGAATAAAAGTCTGTTTTTATTAAATTATAAAGTAGGCATTACAATACATAGAACACACTTAATTAAAATACTAAAACACACTTAATTAAAATACTAAAACATACTTAATTAAAATACGAAAACAGACTTAATTAAAAGTAGGCAACCGTGATAAGCTCCCTGAAACACTGCTCGTATCTGAAGCCCCTCCCATAATTCTCCCGGTACTCCTGATGCGCCGTTGCATAAAGCAACTCATCAGATAAGGTCCTCCCCTGTGCATTCAACCTCGTATAGATTGCCTCAAACTGCTTATATTCATTGCGAATTTTGGTGAAATGACCTACTAGTTGAGATTTGGTCCGTGGACCTTCAGTCGTGTTCATGTTGAACCTTTCAGATATGTCGGTCCAAGTGTTTTCACTTGGGTTAGGCATTTCACATCTTTGTATCCAACACCTCGACAACAAAAGATCTTCGGATTCAGTCCACCTTCGTGTCGACATTTTGAAATGGAATGGTTTAATGAAGATAAAAAAGAGTTGAAATGGTATGTTGTTTTTGATTGATTGTTGAAAAATAATGGTGTTTATATAGATATAAACTAAATTTTAGACCCGTGTACGAGGCTTACAATATTATCAATATTAGATTTTCATACATTTAACTCATAATAGCTTTTAATTTTGATGATATAGGATTGCAAGTGTTATACTTTGCAAGTTGTAGTACAATAATCACATGTTCGTCAATGTCATTATTAGCTGAGACATATTGATGGAATTGTTTATCGTAGTAACTCTACAATGCAGATGCTATTGATGGAAAACAAAAAAAAGTGTAAATTAATGAGACTTTTTCTACAAAATATAAATACTAATATAATAATATATTTGGATAATGATTATTAGAATTTTTAATTTATAGTTAATCTAAATGATGACATAAGCGAAAGTCAATTTGATGAAATTGAGCGATTTGATTGGTTAATAAATCATTAGTTCAACTGTCTTATAGTATATACTAGATTTTAGACCCGTGTCAAATACACGGGTTTACGACATTATAAAGATAAGATTATTATCAAAATAAGATTAAGTTTATGCAATCCAAAAAGCCAAATAAAATCAGATGCAAAAATTTAGTAAAAAACCAATTCGGTAAGTTTAGATGTTAAGAATGTATTTAAAATCAAGTCATGCAATAGTTGGAACATTAGAAGCGTGTATCTTCCTTCATCTTTTGTAATACTTCCTTATAAACGACATTCGTTGTTGTTGTATTTGTCCACGGTTTACGACATTATATAGATAAGTTTATTCGTTGTTGTCGTCATTGAGGTATTGCAAAAACATAATCTACATCTCTCATCAGCCATTGTTGTTAAGAATATATTTTGGGGTTTTCAAAAAAATTGTTATGGTTTATTTAATGAGATTGATATTTTTATCCTAAATTAATAACAATGTTAATCATAATAAAAATAAAAATAATATTAACATTATAATCGTTTATATAATTTTATTAGAATTAAAACTCATTAAATATTGTTGTAAAAATGTAATGGAAAAAAATAATAAAAAGAGAATCATGTCTGTAATTGTATGGATATAAAGATTTTAATCGATGGTGGATATGAGAAATTGAGGAAGAAGATAACCATAAATAATTAATTTTCAATTATTAGCTGGATTTTAGCAGACATATATCCGTAATGATGCCTAGCCCTATACTGCTATCCATACACAAAGTAAAAGTTGGGCTTAAATGTGTTAGTATTTATTTAGATTTATACGTATGTGTAATTTAAACTTATATTTAAGATTTAGATATATATCCGTAAATTGTAATCTTTATAATGATGACATCAGCAATTTCTAATTTGATAGAATCGAAAGCTATGATTGGCTAATAAGCTATTAGGTCAGTTGTCTTTTAGTATATATAAAGATTAAGATATATATATAGCCGTTAGTATTTTTTTTAAAAAGCTTTTTTTTTTAATAAGCAGTAAACATGTGGCCCCACTTTCCTCTCGTCCAGCTTGTTCTTAAAACCGAAGTATCCCATTTTCGACGAGCAAGAAGTGGCGCCTAGCATTAACGTCGATTTCGGACGAGAAGGAAGCGGCCATGGACGAGCTTACTACGAGTGACCTAAGTATATTAAATGGAAATGTTTAAATTAATGAATAAAAAAAAAAACTATTTTAGGTAGTACAATTTTTTTATTTGAGATGGTATCTTTTTATACGGTATAGATACACATGTAATAGAGGGTTTCCTTCAATCTTAACTTTATTTGTTTTTGTTAACGATTTGATTTCCATTGTCTGACAAAAGGTGATCTCTCCTTGAACCATCAAGCGGCAGAAGAGTTAGAGGTAAACCCGATCTTGATTCGCAGCTGCCGCTTGAAGATTATATGGATTCGCAGCTGCCGCTTAATGATGACTCATATCCTGGATTTGGATTTGAAGATTTTATGGGTATGTTTATATATATTTTTATATGTTTTTTTTTCCTTCCTATTTTTTATTTTTTTTTTTTTTTTTGAATCGTTAGTTTTTTTTTTTTTTTTTTTTTTTTTTTTTTTTTTTTTTTTTTTTTTTTTTTTTTTTTTTTTTTTTTTTTTTTTTTTTTTTTTTTTTTTTTTTTTTTTTTTTTTTTTTTTTTTTTTTTTTTTTTTTTTTTTTTTTTTTTTTTTTTTTTTTTTTTTTTTTTTTTTTTTTTTTTTTTTTTTTTTTTTTTTTTTTTTTTTTTTTTTTTTTTTTTTTTTTTTTTTTTTTTTTTTTTTTTTTTTTTTTTTTTTTTTTTTTTTTTTTTTTTTTTTTTTTTTTTTTTTTTTTTTTTTTTTTTTTTTTTTTTTTTTTTTTTTTTTTTTTTTTTTTTTTTTTTTTTTTTTTTTTTTTTTTTTTTTTTTTTTTTTTTTTTTTTTTTTTTTTTTTTTTTTTTTTTTTTTTTTTTTTTTTTTTTTTTTTTTTTTTTTTTTTTTTTTTTTTTTTTTTTTTTTTTTTTTTTTTTTTTTTTTTTTTTTTTTTTTTTTTTTTTTTTTTTTTTTTTTTTTTTTTTTTTTTTTTTTTTTTTTTTTTTTTTTTTTTTTTTTTTTTTTTTTTTTTTTTTTTTTTTTTTTTTTTTTTTTTTTTTTTTTTTTTTTTTTTTTTTTTTTTTTTTTTTTTTTTTTTTTTTTTTTTTTTTTTTTTTTTTTTTTTTTTTTTTTTTTTTTTTTTTTTTTTTTTTTTTTTTTTTTTTTTTTTTTTTTTTTTTTTTTTTTTTTTTTTTTTTTTTTTTTTTTTTTTTTTTTTTTTTTTTTTTTTTTTTTTTTTTTTTTTTTTTTTTTTTTTTTTTTTTTTTTTTTTTTTTTTTTTTTTTTTTTTTTTTTTTTTTTTTTTTTTTTTTTTTTTTTTTTTTTTTTTTTTTTTTTTTTTTTTTTTTTTTTTTTTTTTTTTTTTTTTTTTTTTTTTTTTTTTTTTTTTTTTTTTTTTTTTTTTTTTTTTTTTTTTTTTTTTTTTTTTTTTTTTTTTTTTTTTTTTTTTTTTTTTTTTTTTTTTTTTTTTTTTTTTTTTTTTTTTTTTTTTTTTTTTTTTTTTTTTTTTTTTTTTTTTTTTTTTTTTTTTTTTTTTTTTTTTTTTTTTTTTTTTTTTTTTTTTTTTTTTTTTTTTTTTTTTTTTTTTTTTTTTTTTTTTTTTTTTTTTTTTTTTTTTTTTTTTTTTTTTTTTTCAACCAGCCCCTTCTTCCTTCTTCTCCGGCGAAACTGCCGCCGCTAGCCACCACCTCCTTCTTCTCCGGCGAGACAACCACCGCCACCACCATCATCTCCGACCACCCCAACCACGGCGCCGGTAGCAAGGGCTACACCCGTACCGTATCAAACCGCCACCATCTCTTGGATCGCCGCCCATCAAATCCATACGATTTCCATATGCGTCCGGTGACAACCAGTTTAGAACGGATGAGGGCAACGCCCGTACCGTATCCACCCGAAAACGAACCTGATTCTCGCCGGAAAAGTCGCCGGAGATGTCGCCGAAAATGAAGATGACCGGAGATGTCGCCGGAGATGATCAGTGGTGATTAGATCCGATGAAGATGGACGGTCTAGATGGTGTCCCTAATGGTCCCTAAAATAAGGAGTCCCTAATCTAACTCACCCCGTTATATCTATATCTATATATATGTGTGTGTTTGTGAGTGTGAATATGAATATGAATTGTATTGTTTTGATTTATAATTGATAGAGGTTTAACGAATTGATTGTGGCAGCATCGTTGGATGAAATTGAATCAGGCAGGTATCCTCCGTTGCCAAAAGAGGGAGAAGAATTAGCTGATTATCAAAAGTGTGAAACTTTTGAAGAAAAGTGAGTAATCGTATCATATTACTTTGTTGTTATATCTTATATAGAATCAAACTAGATGTCAAACCTGTGCCAGGGCTAACCATATAAAATTTAGATAGTAGACGTTTGGTTCACAGAATGTTTTTAAAGGAATTGGAATCTGTCAAAGGAATTGGAATTTAAAGGAATTGGAATCTGAAAGTTTTAAATTATACTGTGTGTTTGGTTGACAGAATTCAATGGAATTCAGTTAAATGAATTGGAATTTAAACATAACAAATGACTAAATTATCCTTTATTGAATATTTACAAGTTTTATTTTCATTTTAATAACATATTATTAATGGATAACAATAATAAAATAAATAAATAATAATAATAATATCATAGATAATTCGATCGATGCATGTATGTATACCAAAAAGTCTTCACTTTCCCCAAAAACTTTTCTACTTTACCTGCATCATCCTTTCACCTCCAACTTTCCCCATTTTTTTTCATTTTAGAATTGCTTTTTATTTAATCGATCTATACATATTTCATTTTCCAATCCAACAATGATGATTAACAAGCATACTATTGTTTAACACAAGAAACCCCATGGAGTTTGAGTAGGGCTGCCGTAAGCCCACCACCGGTCCACCAGTTGCAGCGGCGGCAGATACAGCACCTCCGCCAGTTGCAGTAACAAGAGTAAGTCGACCACCGGTCCACCATCGGAAGCAATTGAACCCAGTTACAAGAGTTTTATGGAATTCTTATGAATAAAACAAGTTTTATGAGAATCTTGAATTTAGCAACTTTGATGATGTATTTCGTATAAAATAACTTTTGATTATTCGAATAAAGAGGGCAGAATTTTATTAGATTTATGGGTATTTTGGTAAAAAAATATGAATTCCTTTGGAATTCAAACTTTCCTTCCATAAACCTAAGGAATCTTGAATTCACTCAAATGAAGGAATTTGAAGGAATTTTATGAATTCCAATTCCATATATTTTCCAACCAAACACTCCAAAGAATGGAATTTCAATTCCAATTCCATTGAATTCCACTAAATTCCATGAACCAAACAGGCCCTTAGTTTAAATTCAAGGCTAATGTATGTATATGTTGTATGATAATTATATCATGGTCATTAAACATTAAACAATAGTTAATATAATTATAGTTTAAACAAATAAACGGGTAAGAAATTTAACCTATTATTACAAATATAAAAGGGTAATGGAGAGAACCATAACCCGGTACCACAATTGGATACCCATCGACTTACCCCGTATGAGCCATATGATTATACAATATATTGCTACCAGTATCATCTGGGATTAGGACGGAGGTATTGTACCTACAATACCTCCGTCCTAATCCCAGATGATACTGGTAGCAATATACTATGTATAAGTTTATAATAAGTTATGTACCATAATCTTTAACTTGATAGAAAAGCTATACATTCTAATCTCTAACTTCCAGTAAACAATTAAAGCATACACAAATTTGTGTATCGAAAAGTGAAAACTCAAACACAACGATTATCTTCAGCCCAAAAGAAAGAAAGAAAGTTATTGAGTGAGCGCAGTCCTGCAACTTGCAAATTATATCATTACTGAGTGAGCGCAGTCCTTCAAAAAAAGTTATTGGCTTCTTTGGTTTGGCTTATATCGTTATATGGATTAATCATGACTTAGAATGATAAACTAAGCTCATGATTCTAAAAAGCCACACAAATGAATAGACCTAAAGAAAATAAGGCTAACCAAAATAAGCTCATGTTGCTAGATGTAAACTTGTTTTCGTCAATAAAATCCCCAACTAATCTACAATTTATGAAAAGCATCTGTAATGCCAATGTGTTATAGACTTATAGCTGCAAGTAGAAGGCTTACCAATTTAATACTTTAATACCGTTATGCTCAACCTTCTTTCCTTGCACTGGCTCTACATGAAAAGAAAAGGTAAGTATATAGAATTAAACTCCAAGATAGCTACTACAGTTATGAAAGCAATTGTTCAAGTATAGCCACATGAGATTAAAATAAAAAAGGAGCCTACTGTCCAGTATTTAGAATTAATCTGATGTTACGTTGAAATGGTTACACCTTTATTCCGGTCAAGTTACCAGTTCACCCTCCAGTCAAAGCTCCAGTCAGTTAAAGTCCCGGTCAAGGTACCAGTTCACCCACCAGTCAAAGCTCCAGTCCATCCACCAGTTCATGCACCAGTTAAAGTCCCAGTTTGACCCATTTCATAACTGTAATTAATCATTCCAAATATAGGTACGATCGATGTCTCAGTTTAGGACCATCAAATGATTCCCATCACAAAATGACATATAGGTTTTAAATCCGATCAAGTACCCAAAACAAAAATGAGTCTTAGGAAACAAACTAAGTAGAAAACGGGCTCCTGACCCACACAACACATATAAGTTGTGAGAAAATTAAAGCAACAAAATCCTGCCATTGATGTTGAATCAGAATTATAAACTCACACACACTTGAACAAAGTGTTTTACTCTAACTTTCTGATTGCATATAAACTGAAATACAGATACATATAAATAAGAAACAAAGACTGTTGGCTATCCCAACTTACCCACTACTCAAAGGCCTAAAAACTAGGAACCACTAACCTAGTAAGCCACTACTCCTAATAACTCAGTCAAACACAAGACCTTTTCTTAATCACCAACTAAACAATAATGACCAAAATAAAATGCCTATATCTACTAAATAAACAAACGTGACATAAGTCACATAACACTAAGATATAAACTATGACATTTTAATTTCAACACCCTCTCTAAATGTCATAGTTCTTCAACCCCATAACCTTGACATTCTTTGGCGATTTTCAACACCCTCTCTTAACATTCAATTTCCCTTTCAAAGCTCCCTCTTGAACTTTATTTCCTTCTCCAATGGTCCTCGAACTATTTTTCAAGTAATCCTCAAACTCTCTTTCAAGTGATCCTCGAACCTCTCTCAAGTGACCAATAACCTTCAACTCAACTCATTCAATCAATAGAAGGGATATCATGCCAACTACCTTCAATCGAATACACTCAAAGGGTTTACCAAGGTCTGGTCAGACCTTTTACAACTGCCTTTGAACGAGTTTTCTTTCTTCGGTCAATCTACCAAAACTATATCGACACACGATGATAGCACTCTGACAATCGGAGATTAACAGCCATCCCGACACTCACACGGTGATGGAACTTTAACTATGACCGGAATTCTACTAAGAAGGTATACCATTGTGATACACAATCACATATAAGGAAATATTTCTTTTAGGGAGTATCCTGCACAAAATAAAACTTCAAACCAAATTTTTATTATTGGATGTGGGGTCCTCCACATGGTGGTTATTACTTTGTTGTACTACTTGGAAATCTCCATTCACGTGCAAGTGCAACAACACTTCTCTCAATTTGTTTGACTTTTCAATGCTAGCCAACAATTCCTCCAGTCAACATTAACCTTTTCTTAGGTTCTCCTTCCTAGAAAAGAACAATAAAATTAAGACAGCAACAAATTAGAGCCAAGTTGCAGTTCTGGTTGAATATATCCTCGCACGACAACACAAACAACAGTTTCCAATGTTCATTCATCTCTGGCGAACAACCACTTGGTGGTCTTCATATTCTCTGTCGGCGCTCCTCCCTGCCGGTACACAGTTCCGGCGGGTTTTACTCCTTCACCGGCTTCTCTTTCGCCGGATTTTCTTCTAACAAACAATTGGAACCCCATTCCAGAGCCGACACACAACATTCATCATCCACCACGTCAATCATCACAATTGGAGGTTGCTCTCCGCATCATCGCCGCTAGGATAGGCAGACCACCCTCCTCGGTGGTGCTCACGACATGTCAACAACACCAGGTTAGGATTTCTTCCTCGATCTTCTACTTTGATCGATTCTTCAACTGCAGCGGGTTTCTTCTCTTCTTCCGCCGGTGTCTTTCCTTTGCCGGTTCTTCTTTTCCGCCGGGTATTACCCTCTGCCGGTGACTGTTCTCTGCCGAGTTTTCTTTCTTCGGTCAATCTACCAAAACTATATCGACACACGATGATAGCACTCTGACAATCGGAGATTAACAGCCATCCCGACACTCACACGGTGATGGAACTTTAACTATGACCGGAATTCTACTAAGAAGGTATACCATTGTGATACACAATCACATATAAGGAAATATTTCTTTTAGGGAGTATCCTGCACAAAATAAAACTTCAAACCAAATTTTTATTATTGGATGTGGGGTCCTCCACATGGTGGTTATTACTTTGTTGTACTACTTGGAAATCTCCATTCACGTGCAAGTGCAACAACACTTCTCTCAATTTGTTTGACTTTTCAATGCTAGCCAACAATTCCTCCAGTCAACATTAACCTTTTCTTAGGTTCTCCTTCCTAGAAAAGAACAATAAAATTAAGACAGCAACAAATTAGAGCCAAGTTGCAGTTCTGGTTGAATATATCCTCGCACGACAACACAAACAACAGTTTCCAATGTTCATTCATCTCTGGCGAACAACCACTTGGTGGTCTTCATATTCTCTGTCGGCGCTCCTCCCTGCCGGTACACAGTTCCGGCGGGTTTTACTCCTTCACCGGCTTCTCTTTCGCCGGATTTTCTTCTAACAAACAATTGGAACCCCATTCCAGAGCCGACACACAACAGTTTCCAATGTTCATTCATCTCTGGCGAACAACCACTTGGTGGTCTTCATATTCTCTGTCGGCGCTCCTCCCTGCCGGTACACAGTTCCGGCGGGTTTTACTCCTTCACCGGCTTCTCTTTCGCCGGATTTTCTTCTAACAAACAATTGGAACCCCATTCCAGAGCCGACACACAACAGTTTCCAATGTTCATTCATCTCTGGCGAACAACCACTTGGTGGTCTTCATATTCTCTGTCGGCGCTCCTCCCTGCCGGTACACAGTTCCGGCGGGTTTTACTCCTTCACCGGCTTCTCTTTCGCCGGATTTTCTTCTAACAAACAATTGGAACCCCATTCCAGAGCCGACACACAACATTTCCAATGTTCATTCATCTCTGGCGAACAACCACTTGGTGGTCTTCATATTCTCTGTCGGCGCTCCTCCCTGCCGGTACACAGTTCCGGCGGGTTTTACTCCTTCACCGGCTTCTCTTTCGCCGGATTTTCTTCTAACAAACAATTGGAACCCCATTCCAGAGCCGACACACAACATTCATTTCATTCATCTCTGGCGAACAACCACTTGGTGGTCTTCATATTCTCTGTCGGCGGTCCTCCACATGGTGGTTATTACTTTGTTGTACTACTTGGAAATCTCCATTCACGTGCAAGTGCAACAACACTTCTCTCAATTTGTTTGACTTTTCAATGCTAGCCAACAATTCCTCCAGTCAACATTAACCTTTTCTTAGGTTCTCCTTCCTAGAAAAGAACAATAAAATTAAGACAGCAACAAATTAGAGCCAAGTTGCAGTTCTGGTTGAATATATCCTCGCACGACAACACAAACAACAGTTTCCAATGTTCATTCATCTCTGGCGAACAACCACTTGGTGGTCTTCATATTCTCTGTCGGCGCTCCTCCCTGCCGGTACACAGTTCCGGCGGGTTTTACTCCTTCACCGGCTTCTCTTTCGCCGGATTTTCTTCTAACAAACAATTGGAACCCCATTCCAGAGCCGACACACAACATTCATCATCCACCACGTCAATCATCACAATTGGAGGTTGCTCTCCGCATCATCGCCGCTAGGATAGGCAGACCACCCTCCTCGGTGGTGCTCACGACATGTCAACAACACCAGGTTAGGATTTCTTCCTCGATCTTCTACTTTGATCGATTCTTCAACTGCAGCGGGTTTCTTCTCTTCTTCCGCCGGTGTCTTTCCTTTGCCGGTTCTTCTTTTCCGCCGGGTATTACCCTCTGCCGGTGACTGTTCTCTGCCGAGTTTTCTTCTCACCCGGGTTATTTTCTTTCACAACTATACAAAACCAGGTCTTCTTATTTGCTTCTGGTCCCACTACATGAACACGCAGATTTTGGAGGGGGCGGCGGCAGCGGCCAGCCGCCCCTCCTACGCTTTCGCCGGTGGTTAAACCCCTCCGGCTCTGATACCAATTGTTGAATCAGAATTATAAACTCACACACACTTGAACAAAGTGTTTTACTCTAACTTTCTGATTGCATATAAACTGAAATACAGATACATATAAATAAGAAACAAAGACTGTTGGCTATCCCAACTTACCCACTACTCAAAGGCCTAAAAACTAGGAACCACTAACCTAGTAAGCCACTACTCCTAATAACTCAGTCAAACACAAGACCTTTTCTTAATCACCAACTAAACAATAATGACCAAAATAAAATGCCTATATCTACTAAATAAACAAACGTGACATAAGTCACATAACACTAAGATATAAACTATGACATTTTAATTTCAACATTGACTCATGAGAGTCAAACCTGGTTGATGTGTCGGGACATTTAATATGCAGCAACCTGAAATTTTTCCTTCTATGCAAAGCCCAACTTTATATTCAACATATGCTTGACCTGAAATGAATACACATTAACACACATACACACAAGATTACTTTATTAAATTTGAAACAAACCTGATTAAAACATAAACCGAATAAATCAGATTGGGCAAATGTGTAAAAGCCATATTTGAAAAACCTTCAGCCTAGAAAAGAAGAAGATGAATCAAAAGCTTTCGATAGAAGTTAATGCTATTAGCTCTAAATTCAAAAATCCCGCTCATTTCTCTATCAGATCTAAATTCAAGATCCCGCTCATCTTTTATCAGATCTAAAAACACACACATGACATACTCGAGTGTGTGTGCTTTATGATGTGGACAACCTTAAAGGTTGTCTCATAAGCTTTTTTGACATGAGCATGTATTGCCATTTAGTAGTTTAAAGAGACATAAAACCAACCACGACCACCTAATTGTTGTTAAATTCGATTCATTGCAGAAAAGATTGGATAATTGCAGCCGCCATTATAAGAAATAAGTGAGTACTTTTTCCATCCATTTTGTTTCTGTTGAGTCATGGAGTCGCTGAGAGACTCAGCGAGTGACTTCGTCAGCGAGCTCTCAGCAACCATCAATTATCTTCGAGTTAAAGGATAAGTTCAATGACTCACCGCCATGCTTTGTAAGTCAAATATGGGTGGGAAGATGAAGATAAGAAGACTGGTCCCCAAGGACACGTGTTGATAGATCAGGATGGAGCCATGTGACCTTGTACCATTTTGGTACTAAGGTATTTCTCTTTCATGCCGTTTTGGGAAAGAAACAAGATGAAGAAAAGAGACCTCTGCAGATCTGATTTATCCACCAATAGATAGTTGACAACCTTCATGTGTCAACATCTATTGGGTTGTCATGTGATGTCTTTTCTCTCCTATATAAGACATCACTTGACCTAGCCGCACAAGTGTTGGTGTGTGCCATATTTACACTTAGTGTGTTTTTCTCTCTTTGTAAAATTGTTAAGTTTTAGTGTGTCAAAAACTTAACAATATTTTCTCTTTTATTTCTTTGTGAACCGACCATGTATTCACTGTTTAATTTATGTTACTTATGATTAAACATCTTTACTTTCTTGTCTTATGTTCTTAGTGTAGTTTACATTAGTTGTTTAATTACTTAATCGTTGCAAACTTGGGACTTTCAGTTGGTATCAGAGCGGTGTTTCGATACACTGAAACTGATCTGAAAAGTGTTTGAAAGATTACCTTTCTTTCTGTACTTTAATTTTCTGCATCTAAAATCTTTTCTTTTCTTTTCCTTAAAACTTCTTCCTTACATGGCTTCGGTTCCTACTCTGGTTAATACCAGAGACTTTGGGTATGTCTCTATCCCACCAAGATTCGAAACTCATGATTTCGGATCCTGGAAAGAGAGAATGCTCCTACACATAGTAGGAGTTGAACCTTACTTAATGACTATTCTGACCAGAGGGCCATATGTACCGGTTCTGGTTACCAGGACACCAGGAGCCACCACTGATGCTCCTGAGGTTGTCACTGAGCTCATAAAACCAGAAGTACAATGGACAGATGATGAGCGTAGGCTTGTCAATCTGGATGCTCGGTTAAGAAATCTTATTATCAACACCCTTCCCGATGATATTATGAAATATGTCATCAAACTTTCTTCTGCAAAAAAGGTGTGGGATAATCTTTGTATCAGATTTGATGGTACAGAAGATGTTCTTGCTACCAAGAAAATAGATTTGAAACGTGCCTATGAAGGATTCTTTTCTCTTCCTAATGAGAATCTGGATGGCACTTATAACCGTTTTAAATGTCTTCTGAATGACATGACGAACGCTGGCATAGAGCATGATATACTTGAAGTATGCCACAAGTTCATCGACAGCTTGCCCATTAAGTGGCAAGGTCTAAGACAAATCTTAAGGACCACCAAACAGTTGAAACAGCATGACTTGGAATCACTTTATGGCACTCTTCAATTTGAAGAGAGAGCCCTCGCTCAAAACTTGAGAGCTGAAGCTGATTCCAAAAGGCATGCTGACTCTTCTTCTTCCTCCTCTCTATCTTCTGTCCCTCATGTTCATGACCCTCTTGCCTTGGTCTCTGCTGAAGTTAGCACTATTCATGTTAACAACAGCAATTCTACCCCATCTCATATCCAGGACCTTGTCAATGACCTCGATTTCGAGGAAAGACAAGAGATGTTCTCGGATTTCATGCAATTTATCGCTGGTAAAAGATATTCCAAGAAATGGAACAGTCGTAGGTCGACTGCTTCCCAAAGACCAGTGGTAGACAAATCGCAGGAAGAATGTTGGAGATGTGGTCGAAGAGGCCATTATCAAAAAGAATGCAAAGTCTCTATTCCCTCTTTGCAGGTAGCGAAGCCCTCTTCTTCGTCAGCGAGGCCTTCTTCTTCTGTCAAGCCTGCTGATGAATACAAAAAGAAGTACTATGAGCTTCGTGCTAAGATGGCTGATGTGGAAGAAGCCAAAGCTCCAGCCAAAGGTCTTGTTGCTGAAGAACACGACTGGGCTGAATCTGATGTGTCTGACAGCGAGGATTTCGTAGATGCCATCTGCTTCATGGCACTCGCTGATGATCAGGCGCTGACAAAGGATCAAGTGTGCTCCAGTCAGTGGGTGAATGTCACAATCAAGAAGGTATGCACTTTTTCCTCTACCTCTGAAGAGGACAAACCTACAATTCTTGAATCTCTTACTTGTGACATTCAATACGTCGAGTCAATCCGTGCTGACCTTCAGTCTAAACTTAACTCAGTTAGTGCTGAGTTAAGTGTTAAAGCTGACAAGCTCAAGGACCTAAGAAATGTCCATGTTAAGCTTGAGTCTCAAAAGCTTCTTAACCAAACTCTTTCTGTATCCAATGAGAAGCTAAAAAATCAGGTCGCTGACCTTGAGAAGATTGTCACCTCATGGTCTAAAGCCTCCAGGCTTCATGACCAAATTTTCAGTAAGCAGGTGCCCGCTCAAATTAAAGCCATCATTGGTGGTGATTATGAAACTGCCGCTGTCATAACTAATATGTTCAGCGATGGTCCTGCTCCTGAAGAGAGGATTCCTCAAAGTGCTGTGGCATCTCCTGCTCATCAACTAGCTCCTGAAGAGAGGATTCCTCCAAATGCTGCTAAAAAATTACTTTATCAAAGGCATGAATGACTATCACTCTGAACTGAATGATGAGTCTCCCTCTCCCAGCACTTCTTCTTCCTCGCAAGCTGAAACTAGCTCATCAGCTAGTTTTGCTAAAACTGTCTTCCCTAATCATCCTATCATTGATATGATGCCTAATGAAGGCAGAGTTCAATATTTCTCTTCCCAAACATTTGAAGGAAATCCTTCAAGTGATGGTTTCAAGCCCCTTGCTCCTCAGCTTTTGACTGTTAAGCCCAATGGTGGTTTCAGCATTGAACCTTTTAGAAGGAGCAAGGTCGCTATTCCATATGACTACAGCACTCCTCAGCGAGCTGTGTCTGTTAATCAACCCGCTGAGAATTCTGTTCCCTCAGCAGTCGCTGAACGCCCTATGTCTCAATCTTCGTCTTATCCTAATCATGCTGACAGTAAGTCTGTTATGCATGATCGCTTGATGAAAAGACGAGTTAGGTTTGGCGATGCTCGTTACCAGCAACCTAACCCTGTCTATGTACCTAAGGGAACTCATATCCCTCAGCAACCCAAACCTGTTCAGCAGGTCAGACCTCCTCAGCAAGGAGGTCAGCGAGTTATTCAGAAACCTGTTCAGCAGGTCAGACCTCCTCAGCAAGGAGGTCAACGAGTTGTTCAGACTCATTCCGGCCCTTCCTCTTCCAATGCTCAATCTAAGGGCAAGTCTATTCTTGGACCAATTCCTAAGTCTCTTCCTTCTCTATTTAGGAAGAAAAAGGCTTCTTCAGCAGCCTCAACCTCTTCCTCCAACCATGAGATATGTGAGTTGACTAAACGTGTAAACGACTTGTCCTCACAACTCAAGGAGTTTCTGATTCAAGGTCAGAAACCAAGAAAGTGTTATCTTTGTGGGGAAAGAGGACACATTGCTGCTGACTGTAATGACAAAGACTCTAGGAATCCTCCTGAAGTCGTCATTCAGCCAAATCTACCCTCAGCTTCTGCTGCTCCCTCCTCCTCTGTAATCACTGAGCGAACTCCCCCAGTTGAGTCTAATATCAGCTTGGGTGAAGATGTTGTTCTTACTAATGACAACATTGCTGAATACATTGCCGCTCAGCGAATCTCCTTTCCCCAGTCTCATGAAATCATTACTAATGGTAATGATAGTGTACTGGCTGAATATGGGGAAAACAATCAAGTCAGCAATCTGACTGTTCTTGACACTGGAAATACTGTCACTTATACTTCAGCAGATCAATACTTCACTTATGAAGTTACTCGTGACATGCTTCCTGCTCATCAACTCGTTGAAAATTTTCCAGTTGATGAAAACGCTGATCCTAGAGCTCCTCTTCCCCTCTCTACTGATGATGATAATTATGCTCATCTTCCTCTCTCCACTAATGATACCGTCAGTGGAGAAAATCTTGATTCTGCCTAAATCCTTCTATTGTTATCCATGCAGGCCTCGCTAGGAAAAGAAGTGTGGTATTTGGACAGTGGCTGTTCAAAACACATGACTGGATCCAAGGATCTGCTGGATAACTTTGTGGAGACCGATGGTCCCACAGTGGTGTTTGGTGACAATTCTACTAGCCAAACTGAAGGATATGGGTCTCTTTCTAACGGGCTGATCAAATTCACAAAAGTTGCTTATGTGAATGGTCTAAAACACAATCTGATCAGCATTAGTCAACTGTGCGATGCTGACTACAAGGTTATCCTTGATAAGCATCAAGGCACAGTAATTAATGTAAATAAAGAAGTAGTTTTGGTCGCTCCTAGAAAGAGAGATATCTACTTGGTAGATTTCACTCCTGTCAAAACTGACAGTGAGACCTGCTTCTTCTCAAAAGCTGCTTCTCAAATCAATTGGTTGTGGCACAAGCGTATGTCGCATGTGAACTTCAAAACAATCAATTCTCTAGCCAAGAAAAATCTTGTTCGAGGCCTTCCTCCTCTCACTTATGAGAAGGACAGGCTCTGTGGTGCCTGTGAAAAGGGAAAAAGCCACCGAGCCACTTTCAAAACTAAACAAGCCAATTCTATCAATGGCTGCTTCCATCTACTTCACATGGACCTTTTTGGTCCAGTGAATGTCCAAAGTCTAAGGGGTAGCAAATACACCTTAGTCATAGTGGATGAATATTCACGATATACTTGGACAATATTTCTTCATTCTAAGAGTGATGCTGCTGAGGAAATAATTAATTTCATTAAAAAGATGGAAAACCTCAACAACATACGTGTTAAAGAACTCAGAAGCGATCATGGCACTGAGTTCAGAAACCACACTCTTGAGAGTTTTTGTGCTGATCAAGGGATTAGACAAAACTTATCTTCTGTTAGAACTCCTGAACAAAATGGAGTAGCTGAAAGGAGAAACAGAACTCTCATTGAAGTTGCTCGAACTATGCTCAGTGAGTCTTCCCTTCCTAGTAAATTCTGGGCTGAAGCAGTTAGTACTGCTTGCCATACTCAAAATAGGTGTCTTATTGTCAAGCGACATGACAAGACTGCCTATGAAATTCTTAAGGGTAAGAAACCCCAAATTGGATATTTCCATGTTTTCGGATGTCCAGTGTTCATCCTGAATGATAAGGATCATTTGGGTAAGTTTGATCCCAAAGCTGATGATGGCTACTTTCTGGGATACTCTTCTATTAGTAAAGCTTTCAGAGTTTTCAATACTCGCACTCAAAAAGTAGATGAATCAATTCATGTTACTTTTGATGAAAGCTGTTCAGCTCTAGGAGATCTCTCAAGTGAGACATCTGCTGAAGGCATCTTCAGCGATCTTGCTGATCCTTCAGTAGAGTCAGCGACACATCATGATGTTGCCAACTCACCTACTGCTGATACTTCAAGTCTCTCAACTAATGATGAGTATGTGGCAGCACACATTTACTCTATTGATCCAGTTGAGCCTCTCCTTAGGACAGTTAATGCCACTTCCATTAATGTCACTCCGTTAGATGAACCTCAAGCTGCTGACGGTGGTGCTGAGGACATCTTTCATGATGCTTCAGCGAATCCTATTTTAGGAGACGCTGAGGATGACAATTCTCAGCAAGAGGTACCCACTGCTCTCAGTGACCTCCTGTCAGCAACTCTGCACCTTCTCTAACCATTGATCTTTCCACTTATTCTCTTGCACCAAATGATCCTACCTCCACCTTATCCGTTGTCACTCACTCTTCTTCTATCCATACACCAGCACTCAAATGGACTGCTGATCACCCTCTTGACCATGTGATTGGTAATCCACACGATGGTGTCCAAACTCGCTCAGCGACAAGTAATACTTGTCTCTATGTCAATTTCTTATCACAAATTGTGCCTACCAATATTGGCGAAGCCATGGCTGATCCTTCTTGGGTGGAAGCCATGCAAAAAGAATTGACACAATTTGAAAGAAATCACGTTTGGTTTCTTGTTCCTCCTCCCTATAAGGAACCCATTGGCACTAGATGGGTTTATAGGAATAAGATGGATGAAGCTGGTGTAGTTATTAGAAACAAAGCAAGACTGGTTGCTCAAGGTTATACTCACGCTG
This sequence comes from Erigeron breviscapus, assembly GCA_034093135.1. Taxonomy (NCBI): domain Eukaryota; kingdom Viridiplantae; phylum Streptophyta; class Magnoliopsida; order Asterales; family Asteraceae; genus Erigeron; species Erigeron breviscapus. The sequence goes on along the minus strand of CM067172.1, from coordinate 15,552,161 downwards.
AACGCATTGATTATGATGAAACCTTTGCTCCAGTCGCTCGCCTTGAGGCAATTCGTCTCTTTCTTGCTCACTGCCTACAAAGGCTTCACTGTCTATCAAATGGACGTCAAGAGTGCCTTTCTAAATGGTGCTCTTGATGAGGAAGTCTATGTTAAGCAGCCTTCTGGCTTTGAGGATCCAAAGCATCCTCACTATGTTTACAAGCTAAATAAAGCTTTATATGGTCTTAAACAAGCTCCTAGAGCTTGGTATGACACATTGTCTACCTTCCTTCTTGACCATGGCTTTCGTCGAGGAACCATAGACAGCACTCTCTTCATCTATAAGAAGAAAGTTGATGTTCTGTATGTTCAGATTTATGTTGATGACATTATCTTTGGTTCCCTATCGACAAAACTCTGTCAAAAGTTCAGCACTCTTATGTCTAGCACTTTTGAAATGAGTATGATGGGTGAATTAACCTTCTTTTTGGGGTTACAAATTAAGCAGCTTCCCATTGGAATATTTATCAATCAAGAAAAATATATTCGGGATATGTTGCATAAATTTGACTTCACCCATGTCACTCCAAAAGAAACTCCCATGTCCCCTCCTAATAACCTCCATGCTGACCCAGATGGTAAGTATGTGAATCCTACTCACTATAGAGGCATGATTGGTTCGCTAATGTATCTCACAGCGAGTCGACCAGATATCATGTTTGCCACATGCCTCTGTGCTCGCTATCAAGCTTCTCCGAGAGAATCTCATCTTCTCGCTGTCAAGCGCATCTTTAAATATCTTAAGGGTACACCCACGCTGGGTCTATGGTACCCAAAAGACTCCAACTTTGAGTTAGTTGGATATTCTGACTCTGACTATGCTGGTTGCATGCTTGATCGCAAAAGCACCAGTGGAGGATGTCAACTGTTGGGGGGGGGGGAAGCTAACTAGTTGGACTAGTAAAAAGCAACACACAGTTTCCATCTCCACCGCTGAGGCAGAATATGTCTCAGCAGCGAGCTGTTGTGCCCAAATTCTTTGGATGAAACATCAGCTTGCTGATTATGATTTGGAATACTCCAAAATTCCAATCATGTGTGATAATACAAGTGCTATTTCTATTACACACAACCCTGTTCAGCATTCAAAAACTAAGCATATTGATATTCGATATCACTTTATTCGTGACCATGTCATGAAAGGTGATATTGAAATCTATTTCATTCCAACTGATGATCAAATCGCTGACATCTTTACTAAACCATTGGATGAAACTAGATTCAAATTGCTTGTCAGCAAGTTAGGAATGCTAAATGGGGAATCAGCAACATGACTTATCATGTAGCTAACTCAGCGAGTTTAAGTCTGTCTTACTCGCTGAACCTAAAGCAATGAAGAGCTTAAAGTCTTCATCTAGTCCAGTAGCAAACGGCTCTGGTAAAGACTTATCAAATCCGTTTATCCCTGTTGCTTTGGGAAAAAGCAAAATAAAAGCAATGGAGAGCTAAAAGTCTTCATCTAGTCCATTAGCAAACGGCTATGGTAAAGACTTCTTAAATCTGTTGATCCCTGTTGCTTTGGGAAAAAGCAAAATAAAAGCAATGGAGAGCTAAAAGTCTTCATCTAGTCCAATAGCAAACGACTATGGTAAAGACTTCTTAAATCCGTTGATCCCTGTTTCTTTGGGAAAAAGCAAAATAAAAGCAATGGAGAGCTAAAAGTCTTCATCTAGTCCATTAGCAAACGGCTATGGTAAAGACTTCTTAAATCCGTTGATCCCTGTTGCTTTGGGAAAAAGCAAAATAAAAGCAATGGAGAGCTAAAAGTCTTCATCTAGTCCAGTAGCAAACGGCTCTGGTAAAGACTTCTTAAATCCGTTGATGGCTGACAGTTTGCCAAAAACTGTAGTCAGCGACCAACGTTAGTTGTGAAGTCGCTGACAAAACATTAGACATGCTGAGCATCTTCCAGCATGTGGTCTTTCAAAATAATTAAATGTCATCAGCATCCAAACTTCTTTTCTCAAAAGGGTGCTGAAGTAAGAGGCATTTAATTGTGTTAAATATCTTTCTAAACCTTAATTTCTCAGTTAATAAAACATAGGATATTTTCTGAAACTAAGTGTTTGTGAAGTAACTATGTGAGTGACGTGGCAGAATTTTGAACCACATGTTTTTAAAATTCAAACTGAAAGGTCACCTCGATTTCTGCCTTGATCACGTCATTTGTCTGTATATGACAGTCTGATTGACAGGTGATGTCTGCAAATACGGCGTATACTCAAGTATTTGTAGATATTATTTTCTTCCTTTTATCAAAACGTTACTCACAAAAGTGTTTTTATATATATTATAATCGTATATATACGAAAACAGTTGGTTACAACTGTTAAGAGGAGAGAGAAACTTTTTAATCATATCTTTTTGTGTGTGAAAATGTGACCCACCACCATACCCTATAAATTCAAATCTCTTCACACACACACACATATCTTTTCATATTCTTTCAAACTTACAACTTTCCATATTTCTCTCTCTATCTATTCATCTTCTTCTCCGATCAATATCTCAAATAAATCAATGGCATCTTCATCCGATATTCCTCAATCTATTGAAAATGTTGAAATCCCTTCTTCCTCGACCGTCGCCGTACAAAATCCACCGGTTTCTGAACCACAAGTTCAGGAACAAGAACTAACCACTTATCTTAATTCTCTCGAGTATGTGCCAGTAAATGTCACAAAATCCTCGAAAATCTCCTTTTCTCCCTCAAAGATGATTGTCAAGCCTAACAATCATCTTGGCACGTCTGACGTACCAAAAGGTACAAAAGGATATAGGCCAATTCTTGATTTTCTTCATGCCTCTCCCACAGATTATTGTATGATGGCAGATCCAGAAAAGATTTTTGTTCACCTTCTTCGTGAATTTTGGTGGACTTGTAATTATGATGATGAGTCCAAGTCCATCACCGGAACAGTTCGACAGGGGGAGAAATCAATCACAGTCACTCCGGCGTCTCTTCGCCATACTCTAAGGCTGCCACAAGAAACTGATGATGTTAAGTTTGTGGAGCCAGTCTCTGAAAGTGAATGGAAGGAATGGTTGCCATCGATTGGCTACAACTATAATTTGAAGAGCCCTCCAGCGATCCCCAGCAACCCCTTAAAGCAAAATCTCCCTGGGATCTGGAGAGTTCTATTCACTCATGTAATTCAGTGCATGGGTGGAAATTCTGGGTCTTACAACCAGGCATCATCAACATCGATGCCCATAATCCACGCTCTTGCTGAAGGACGATTTGTGGATTATGCCCAGCTGATCTTCAATGATATGAAGAACAAGATCAGCATGAACAATAGGTCACACACTGTGCCCTTCACAAGATTTTTCTCCCTTATTTTCAAAGAGGCGCTGGGAGATGAATATGAGCTGCCTAATGCTTCAACAATTCCAACAGCAAGGGTTGGAACCAATATATACAAGCAGCCTGCTGAGCATCAGGTTGCTCGCTTTACCTCACACATGAAAGAGGTACTTTTCTCTTTAAATTCTTCTTTATACCCTAAAGACAGCGACTGGGAGGCAACACTTCTTTCTGATGAAGTGGCTGATACGGTCGCTGTGGATGCTAGAATGCCTTCTGAGGCTGGTTCGCTGGAAAACCCCCCAGCGACCTCCCAAACCTCTAAAAAGACCAAAAGTAAATCCAAGGCAGCATCCTCAACACAAAATTTACAATCTTCACCCTCCGCTGACGTCCCAAAACGTAAGCGGAGCGTATCAAAGGGCAAAACCAAGGTTAGGAAGTCCACAACGCCCATGGACATTAGTACCCAAGCCACCCTATCAGCAGTCTCCCAACAGGCTGTTGACGAGTTAAATGAGACCAGCAAGCAGCCACCTCAAACTTCTGTAGGCGAGGTTGGTGAAGATATTGGGTCACCCCAACCCACTAGAGGTCAAAGTCCAACTCCTCCCCCAATAAATTCCCCTTCTTCTCAATTACCCTCTGAGTCGTTGTCAGCAGCCAGATCACAGGTGATGCTAGAGACAACAAATTCTACGGCCGATGAGGTCTTGGTGGAACAACACACTGAGACTGAGGCACCTGGTTCCCCTACCCAAATCTATTCTACTGTCTCGGAAACTGTTTGTGCAGGGACCGAGACAAATGTTTCTCAGGATGATAATGTAAGTGATGAAGAGTTAGGCAGCGAGTTTAGCCAACAAGATGATGAGGCTGAAATCAAACTCGCTGCCACTGAAGAAAATGAAGAAGAAATGGTCAGTGGTTTTCTGGATGCTGATATGGGCTACTTGTTAATCTCCGCACCACCAACTGAATTTGAAGATGGTTCAGTATCACTATCGGATATGCCTCCACCTCCTTCTTACTCACCAAGGCCCACTGCCTCTCATGAACAAATTGGGCACTTTGGAGATTATGTGCCGGCCTTGGATGATAATGAACTCCTCAGGAGGATGCAAATTTGTCTAGAGCACATCGACAAGGCTGATGTTTTTAATGTAGAAGAGGATGTTGATAATGAAATCATCATGGAAGTGCCCTCATTGCACCATCCAGACTTTTTCAAAGTGCCTTGCTCTACGTATCCTATCTCTTTGAAGGATCTCAGGGTTCCCTCTGCTGATGAAGCCACCACTGCTTTCACTGCTGTGAATGTGCCTGGTCTTGACTATGTTGAAACTTATCAATTGCAAGAAATGTTGAGAAGACTGCAGGTTGTGCAAAGTCAAGGAAACAGGCATGGTTATCTATATGCATGGTTGGTAGATAAAATGGCCGAAATGAACACTGGGCATTGGCCAAGTTTGAAGAATTGGTTTCTGGAAACAATGAATTGCTTGATGAGCTAGCTGAGCTGAAGGACAGAGTGTTTGGCATCACCAAAAAGCAACATGCTGACACCCTGTCCAATGAATATCTATTTAAGAGGAATCAAAAGCTGCTTCACCACAGCATGCAGAGAGTCAGCACTTCCAACTCTCAAATCTCTGCATCGCTGGATAAACTGAAAGCTGAAGTTAAGTCAGCGAATGTCACTGAAGTGCCTGGTCTTTTATCCTCTCTCCAACAACTCTCTCAATCCAACATTCTTTTCACTACTCACCTTCGCCAACTTCATAATACCGTTTCATCCTTTTCCAAAAATCAAGATGATTTTCACACTTCTCTCACCCAAGAAATTAACTCTCTCAAAAATAAACTCTTCTCTCACACGCCTTTCCAAGTTGCTGTTGACAAGAAGTTACTTGAAGAATCTGTCAGCAGGCAGCGCAAACTTGAAGCAGAGGTTGGGAATCTTAAGGAAATGATGGGTAAAATGCTGGGACTTCTCACGAAAGAGAAAGTGGAAGTAGCTAGTTCCTCAGCTGCTTCCAAGGGGGAGAAAACTGCTGAAGAAGCCCCAGCAACTGAAAATGTAAACTCTGGAAATGCTCCCCAAGCTGAAACTGAAAGTGCTGATAGGGTCGTTGAAACCGGCAGCAAGTGTTGAGAGGGAGCAAGCTGATAAGGTTATTGAACCGGCAGCAAGTGTTGAGGGGGAGCAAGCTGATAAGGTTATTGAACCGGCAGCAAGTGTTGAGAGGGAGCAAGCTGATAAGGTTATTGAACCGGCAGCAAGTGTTGAGGGGGAGCAAGCTGATAAGGTTATTGAACCGGCAGCAAGTGTTGAGAGGGAGCAAGCTGATAAGGTTATTGAACCGGCAGCAAGTGTTGAGGGGGAGCAAGCTGATAAGGTTATTGAACCGGCAGCAAGTGTTGAGGGGGAGCAAGCTGATAAGGTTATTGAACCGGCAGCAAGTGTTGAGGGGGAGCAAGCTGAGAAGGTTATTGAACCGGCAGCTGATATTGAAAAAGAGAAAAGATCAAACACCGCTGAGGATGTGCCAGCGAGTGTTGTGAAAGTGGTCGCTGCTGAGAATATTCCAGCGAGACCAATCAATGTCTCTACCTTCAAGCCTACCGCTGAGTTCCACGCTGCCCTTGAAAAGAAATATGCTGATAAGGGTAAAGCAGCTGTGGCTACTCAAAGCAAGCTACCCAAAGTTCCCACTTCAGCTAGAGAACAACAAGAAAAGCTGATATCTGGAGCTTTCCCCAAGTCAACATCAACTCCACAAACAACTGCTGAACTTACTCCTGAAGAAGTTGTGCTTCAGGAGGAGCTAAAAAGGAAAAAGAGAGAAGGGAGCTCTCTCAAAAATTTATAAGTGAGCAGGTTGTTAGTGAAGAATTAAAGGATGCTGACGATGAAGTAAAGATGTTGGCTCAGCAGTCTGGTGGTCTTGAAGCACTTAAGAAAAATGAAGAAGAGTTCTTTGCCAACAGAACAAATTTTTTTGAAGAAGGTCAAAGGCTCTACCTCAAATCAAGGGAGACAAGGCAGAGAAAAGAAGAGATCATGTCAGTCAAGGTCACTCTAACCCAACAAGGGATGAATCTTACCCTACAAAGAAAAGGAGTGCCCAAGTTGTATACTCTGAAAAATGTTACTAAAGATACACTTGGGCCAACTGAATGGATCGAAATTTACAAGCTGGTCAAGGACAAGACAGCTGTGAGTTATGAACCGTTGATCAAGATGGCAGGTGAGCAGATAAAGCATACTCACAAAATGGAACAGAAATATAAAGTCAAAGACTCTCTGCTCAGCTCTGCAAGACATCCATTTCCTCCTCCTCAGCAACCAAGAAGTGGTGTGAAGAGATCAGCTTCTGGATCTCGAGTCTCTTCTCAGCTCCCCACTGTGCTCAGAATCATTCCCAAGTCTGACATAGATGAGGAGCCCTTGCTAAACCTCCGAATGCCTTCTAGAACTCTTTTCATGGAAGGCATGTATGATGAGAAGCTTGGAGGATTTTGTTTCTGCAATGTCCATGGTCATGAACTCTTTTTCAGGACCAATGAGATTGGAATTGCTCCCTCTGCCTTCCTTCTAAAAATAAGGAAGTATTGTGCTAAGACTTCCAATGATCCCACGTTTATAAAGCTGATTGATCAAGAGCTGCTGAAGCCCGAAAGACAACAGGATAAAGCTTTCATCGAGGCCAAGCAAGAGTCACAATGGGATTAAGTAGTCTTATATAATTCATGTAATGCTGATTGTTGTAAAGATGTTAGTCATATATGCAATGTCAACATTCCCTCATTCTATTTCTTATTCTTGTAAGTTCAAGCGACTTATACTCAGCTAAGTCTCCTCAGTGAATAGGGGGAGATTGTTGAGTCATGGATTCGCTGAGAGACTCAGCGAGTGACTTCGTCAGCGAGCTCTCAGCGACCATCAATTATCTTAGAGTTAAAGGATAAGTTCAATGACTCACCGCCATGCTTTGTAAGTCAAATATGGGTGGGAAGATGAAGATAAGAAGACTGGTCCCAAGGACACGTGTTGATAGATCAGGATGGAGCCATGTGACCTTGTACCATTTTGGTACTAAGGTATTTCTCTTTCATGCCGTTTTGGGAAAGAAACAAGATGAAGAAAAGAGACCTCTGCAGATCTGATTTATCCACCAATAGATAGTTGACAACCTTCATGTGTCAACATCTATTGGGTTGTCATGTGATGTCTTTTCTCTCCTATATAAGACATCACTTGACCTAGCCGCACAAGTGTTGGTGTGTGCCATATTTACACTTAGTGTGTTTTTCTCTCTTTGTAAAATTGTTAAGTTTTAGTGTGTCAAAAACTTAACAATATTTTCTCTTTTATTTCTTTGTAAACCGACCATGTATTCACTGTTTAATCTATGTTACTTATGATTAAACATCTTTACTTTCTTGTCTTATGTTCTTAGTGTAGTTTACATTAGTTGTTTAATTACTTAATCGTTGCAAACTTGGGACTTTCAGTTTTTTTATCTACAATTGCGTTTGGTAAATAATAATAGTACCCAAGCCAGCTTAATTATGATATCTACATTTGATATTTGTGATATGAATGCATCAAATTGTTACTAAATACTTCAAATGTGTTGAATGTTTGAATTGTGTTAAATTTGTTAAGTTATAAATCTAACTAGGTGATTTTATCCAAGTCAAGTGTTCTCTCATAATTTTTGGGTGGAAATTTTAAGAATTAACCCTAATTTGTTTTCAATGAATTTATTGTAGACATTTTAAGTATGAAAAAATGAGAAGTGAATTGAAGACCAGGTGCGAGTTTGAATATTTTACGGAGGAAGAAGCGTGAGTATACTTTATTATCTTTCTAATTAGAATTCTACTTTTTATGTACATATATTTTATTAAGAAAGTTTAGGAGAAGTTTAAGTGTGAACCCTTGTTCTTTTCGCCGTTAAGGTTTCACTTATTTGAGGAATTGATTGATGATTGTAGACGAATGGTTGTAGCTGTTCCGGGTTATGAAGACAACGATGGCAGTGATGATGCGTCTATGAGGACATAAGTGAAGATGACTTATATGGATGATTGTTTTTAGATATGAAGAAGACAAGATAATTCTATTGCACATACAAATGTTAAAAAAAGTCGACTATACCAGAGGATCCTGTTGAGTCAAGGATTCGCTGACCAGATTTGGTCGCTGGTGAGTTTCATCAGCGAATAGTCAGCAAGTCCAGTGACTCTTAATCAGCGGGATGTTCTTATCCAAATTTCTTGTCAAGGCGGGAAGAATTTGAATCAAAAGAAGACAAGAGTCACATGGTGGCTGTTCCAACTGTAATATACCTTGTATGGCAAAGTTGCAGTTGGATCTAAAAGTAAGGGTTTCTCTCTCATACCCGAATTGGTAAAGAAGACAAAGGCTTCTGAATGCAAGTACTTCGAACCAATAGGATCTCGACAACCACCATCTATCACTATCAAAGTAAGGCTGTGTTGCCCTAATTCCTCCCCTATATAAGGCAACACAGCCGCACCAAAAACACTTTGTGTTTGTCACCACAAGTGTGTGTCACTTATATTTCTCTCTTGTAATTGTTTAAGTTTTTAGTTTGTCTAAACTTAACAATTGTATGTTCACTTATTTTCTTGTAAGTCAAGTTGTAATATCGACCATGTATTCACTGTTTAATCAATGATACATATGATTAGACTTGCTTAGATTTGTGTAATTGAACTTTACTCTTGTTCTTGTTCTTTACTTTCTGTTATTTACTTTCTTGTCTAGTTAATTAATATAAGTGTTGCAAATCAAGGACTGTCAAGTGGTATCAGAGCCTTTGTTTATAATATATTGAAACAAGATCTGTTTGCATACTTATATTCTTCTTAATTCTGTACTGTTTCTTTTCTTTTCTTTCTTTATCAAAACCTTCTTAAATTCTCTCTTAAAAACAAAGGTATGACTGTTGTACCCACTCTTGTGAATACACGTGACTTTGGTTACGTGTCAATTCCTCCAAGATTTGTGCCCGATAACTTTGGATCTTGGAAGGAAAGAATGCTACTACACATCGTGGGTGTAGAACAATACCTTATGTCCATACTGACCAAAGGTCCATACGTACCCACTCTGGTACAAAGAACACCAGGAGCAACTGCTGATGCTCCTGAGATTGTGATTGACATGGTCAAACCAGAGGTACAGTGGATCGATGATGAGCGGAGGCCAGTGAATCTTGATTCTAGACTCAAAAACATGATAGTCACCACTCTTCCTACTGACATCATGAAGCTCATCATCAAATATCTCACTTCTCAACAAGTTTGGGATAGATTGTGCAACATGTATGAAGGCTCTGCTGACACAATTGCTACCAAAAGAATTGACCTTAAACGTGCTTATGAAAATTTCTTTTCCTTACTTGATGAACGTCTTGACAGCACATATACCCGATTCAAAGGGTTGCTGAATGATATGACGAATATTGGCATAACCCATGATACTTTTGAGGTGTGCCACAAGTTCATTGATAGTCTTCCTATCAAATGGCAAGGGTTAAGATAAATCTTAAGAACCATCAAGCAACTTCAGACTCTTGACTTAGAGTCTCTCTTTGGTATGCTTCAATTTGAAGAAAGAGCACTTGCTCAAAACTTAAGAGCTGCTGCTGATGCACGACGAAGTGCTGGTTCTTCTTCTTCTAATATTTCTTCTGCTTATTCTGTGACTGACCCCCTTGCCCTTGTCTCTGCTAAACCAATTAATCTTAATATTGGTGTCAGCCCTTCCAATCTTCCACCCTCTATTCAATCTCTTGTTGATGATCTTGATGCTGAAGAGAAACAAGAGATGTTCAGCGACTTTATAGAGTTTGCTCTAGTCGCTGGAAAGAAGTACTCCAGAAGGTGGAATAACCGTAAGTCGGTTACTGCTTACAAGCCTCTTGTTGATAAATCTCAAGAAGAGTGCTGGAGATGTGGTAGGAAGGGACACTACCAAAAGGAATGTAGAGTTGCTATTCCAACTCCTGCAGCTCCTAAACCTAACCCTTCTAAACCTGCTGATAAGTACAGGAACAAATACTACCAGCTCAAGGCAAAAGTGGCCGAAATGGAGGAGGCCAATACACCAGCAAAAGGGCTGGTAGCTGAAGAGCATGACTGGGCTGAATCAGATGATTTGGACAGTGAAGAGTATGTTGATGCCATGTGCCTTATGGAACTTGCTGATGGCGATGCACTGATAAAAGATCAAGTCTCCTCCAGTCAGTGGGTAAACGTCACCATCAAGAAGGTATGTGCTCATTCAACAGCCACTCATGAAGATAAAACTAAAATTTTTGAATCCTTATCATGTGATATCTAGTTCGTTGAATCTATACGAGCTGAACTCCAATCTAAACTCGACTCTGTCTGCTCAGAGTTAAGTGAAAAATCTGAAAAACTCAATGAGTTGAGGAATGTTCATGTTGAACTCCAATCTCATGAGTTGTTGGCAGAAAGACTTCAAATTGATAATGAAAAACTCAAGCTTGAAGTCGCTAACCTAAAGAAGATTGTGACATCTTGGTCAAAAGCTTCAAGGTTTCACCATAAGTGTTTAAATGAACAAGTCCCTGCTCAAGTTCAGGCAGTTATTGGTGGTGACTATGAAGCCGCTGCCACTCTCTCTGACTTGTTTGCAGATGATGTGAAACCAGAAATTGCCATTCCTCCTTCTGCAGTTATGTCTCCTGAGGAGATGAAAAAGTGGTACTTCATTAAGTGTCTTAATGATTATCACACTGAAATGGACGCTGGTTCAACTTTTTCTTCTGCCAGCGACCCATCTGCCTCTGCTGAGGCTAAAGGTGCAAGCTCTTCAGCGAGCACCAGCAACCCTTACCCTCATCTTCCCATTATTGGCATGATGCCAAATGAAGGAAAAATTCAATATTCTTTTGGAGAATCCTTTGAAGGTGATATTTCCAGCTATGGATTTAAACCTATCGCCCCTCAGCAGCTGACTACCAAGGCTACTGAACCTTTCAAAAGAAGTAAGGTTGTTGTCCCTTATGACTATAGCACGCCTCAGCGTGCTAATTCTGTCAGGTAGCAACCTCAACAAGTTGGTTCTTAACCCTCTTCTTCATCTTCTCAGCAAGTTACTGCACATGCTGACAATAAAGCTGATCAGCATGAGCGTCTCATGAAAAGACGTGTCAGGTTTAGTGATGCTAGATATCAGCAAGCAGGACCTTCCCAGGTCAGACCTACTGATAGACAGCACCATCAGCATGCTCCTCAGTCTATGCCAGCTCCTACTAAAATAAGGTCTATTACTCCTCAAAGAGGAAGATTGCCTCACTTTCAAAATAGGTCTACAACTCCTTAAAGAGGACACTTGCCACATCAGCAAGTGAGATCCACTACTCCAAAAAGGGAGTATCTACCTCATAGGCAAATGAGGTCAGCAACTCCCAATCAGCAACCTAGAGTTGTCACTCCCAAAAGAGTGCATCAGTCTCAACAGCAGGGTCATTCTTCTCATCCTGCTGTCAAGCAAGCATGGAGTGTAGTTAAGGGATCACAAAATCCCTCAACCTCTCAGTCTTAGGAACAAAATGGTAAGTCCATTTTGGGTCTTGTTCCCAAGATGCCTCAGCTGACACTTAAGCATAAGCATAAGTCCAAGCAAAAAAACAAGGCATCTTTTTCTTCAGACCCTCAAATTAACGAGCTTACTCAGCGAGTTAATGATCTTTCTTCACTACTCAGGGAATTTCTCATTCAGAACCAAAAAGGCAATACCACTGGTAAAAAATGCTACTTATGTGGCAGCAGAGGTCATGTTGCCTCTGAATGTGATGATGACAATTCCATGGATGCTCCTGAAGTTGTCATTCAACCCAATCCTCCTTCCTCAACTGCTGCTTCCTCCTCCACTATGGTCAGCGAGAGTCCACTCTCTGCTGAACCAGAAAATAGTGTAGGAAATGCAACTGTTCTCACTGAGGAAAACATTGCTGACTTCATTTCTGCACATCATGTATCCATTCCACATTCACAAAGGGTTATACCCAATGAATTTGGTGAACCAGCTATCATAGTCGAGTTCAGTGATACAAATGTTGTCAGCAACATGATCTTTCTTGATCGTGGCAGCACCACTACACCTTTCTCTGGTGATCAAGAATCTTTTGACACCTTCCGTGTTGATTCTCTACCTCCATATCCTTCTATACAAGCTGACAATGAAAATTCTGAAGCTATTCCTTCTACCTCCGCTGATGAATCTGTCAGCGAGGCTAACAATGAAACCGTTTAAATCCTTCTGTTATATCCATGCAGGGCTCGCTGGGAAAAGGAGTGTGGTATTTGGACAGTGGATGTTCAAAACACATGACTGGCTCTAAGACCCTGCTGGATAACTATGTAGAGGCTGCTGGCCCTACTGTAGTGTTTGGTGATAACTCCACTGGACAACTGAAGGTTATGGACTTCTCTTTAATGGTCTCATTAAGTTCACTAAGGTTGCTTATGTAAATGGTTTGAAACATAACCTTATAAGCATAAGTCAACTATGTGATGCTGACTACAAAGTGATTCTTGATAAGCATCAAGGCACTGTTGTCAATGTAAACAAGGAAGTCGTCTTGGTTGCTCCAAGAAAACGAGATGTCTATCTTGTTGACTTCACTCCTGTCAAGACTGACAGTGAGACTTGTTTCTTTGCCAAGTCAGCAGTTGAACTAAATTGGTTGTGGCACAAGCGTATGTCGCATGTGAACTTTAAAACAATCAATTCTCTGGCGAAAAAGAACCTTGTTCGTGGTCTTCCTCATCTCTCTTTTGAAAAAGATAGACTATGTGGTGCTTTTGAAAAAGGTAAAAGCCATAGATTTACCTTCAAAACAAAGCAAGCCAATTCTATCAAGGGTTGCTTTCATCTTCTTCACATGGACCTCTTTGGTCTAGTGAATGTCCAAAGTCTAAATGGTAGCAGATACACTTTAGTTATTGTGGATGAATATTCACGATATACTTGGACCATCTTTCTCCACTCCAAGAGTGATGCTGCTAAAGAGATTATCAATTTCATTAAGAAAATGGAGAATCTCAACAGCATAAGGGTTAAAGAACTCAGAAGTGATCATGACACTGAGTTCAGAAACCACACTCTTGAGTCCTTTTGTGCTGATCAAGGGATCTCACAAAACTTCTCTTCTGTTAGAACTCCTGAGCAAAATGGTGTTGCTGAAAGAAGAAATAGAACACTCATTGAGGCAGCACGCACCATGCTCAGTGAATCATGTCTGCCTAGTAAATTCTGGGCAGAAGCTGTCAGCACTGCTTGTCATACACAGAATAGATGTCTAATTGTCAAAAGGCATGACAAGACAGCTTATGAGGTTTTGAAAGGAAAGAAACCTCAAATAAATTACTTCCATGTCTTTGGATGTCCTGTCTTTATTTTAAATAATAAGGATCACTTAGGCAAATTTGACCCTAAAGCTAATGATGGATACTTTCTTGGATATTCTTCCATCAGCAAAGCCTTCAGGGTATTCAATACTCTTCTTTAAAAGGTAGATGAATCCATTCTTGTTACTTTTGATGAAAGTTCATCTGCCCTTAAGGACATTCAACCCTCTTCATCTGAAGTCATTTTCAATGAGTTCGCTGATCCTCTTACTGAGGAAGCTGACTCATTTGTTGATGCCTCTTGCTCGCTGCCTGAAAATAATCAGCATACCACTCAGGACAAATCAGCTAATCCTGAACAAGAACAAGTTGCTGCTCATATCTATTCGATTGAGCCGATTGAGCCTATCTTAAGATCAATCCATGTTGCCTCAGCCAAACCTAGATCTCTGTTTGAGAACGAGCATGCTGATGACTCTGATGAGGAGGAATTTCATGATGCATCAGCCAATGCTGATGATATGGAGTCAGCTGATGACTCCAACATCAATGATAACTCAACTCAGTCGAATGGCTCAGCTAATCACACACCTCCTGAACCCATTCTTACCATTGACTTCTCTTCTTATAATGATCTCTCTTCTGTTCCCATCTCTCAAACTTCCGCTGACACTCAACTGGGTTCATCAAGTGTTCCAGCACTTCGATGGACATCTAGTCATCCAGCTCACCAAGTCATTGGTGATCCCTCTCATAGGATCATTACTCGATCAGCGACTAGAAACACATGTCTTTATGTCAACTTCTTATCTATGATCACTCCTAAGATTATAGGAGAACCAATGGCTGATCTTTCTTGGGTTGAGGCCATGCAAGAGGAACTTACCCAGTTTCAGAGACAGCATGTCTGGTTTCTTGTTCCTCTACCTGCTGGCAAAGAGCCCATTGGAACAAAATGGGTTTATAGGAACAAAATGGACGAAGATGGTGTTGTTACCCGTAACAAGGCTAGGCTGGTTGCACAAGGATACCTTCAAGAAGAAGGTGTCGATTATGATGAAACATTTGCACCAGTGGCCCGTCTAGAAGCAATTCGCTTATTCTTGGCACATGTTGCTTACAGAAACTTCACTGTATATCAAATGGATGTAAAGAGTGCTTTCCTAAATGGAAAACTCGATGAGGAAGTTTATGCCAAACAGCCACCTGGTTTCGAGGATCCAGCCAAGCCACACCATGTCTGTCGTCTTTATAAGGCACTATATGGTCTTAAACAGGCTCCTAGAGCCTGGTATGACACTCTCTCTGACTTTCTCCTGTCAAATAAGTTTCAGCGAGGATCCATTGACAGCACCCTTTTCATCTATAGAAAGGATGTTGATGTTCTTTATGTTAAAATCTATGTCGATGACATTATCTTTGGATCCTCCAGCAAGAAACTTTGCACCAAGTTCAGCTCACTGATGTTGTGACAACTTGTAATTTATTAGCAACGGGTTAGTCTTAATCTCGATCATTATTATAATTTCGTCTAATTTAGAGATTATGATGTGGAAATTATTAAATAATTGAACAATTGATATAGTTCAATTAGACGTATCCTGATGACGTAGACTATTAGCTATTTAGACGAATGCCGAGTCTTAAAAATAACTTTAAATAAAGATTTAAATAAAGTTTAGTTTGACGAAGTTTTATTGGCTTGTCTTAACTAAAATAAGACGAGGGAAAATACCTTTACTTTAAATTATAACCTTTTAGTCAAACGGTATTTAATCGTAAGCATTTTACCGAATAAAGGGTACAAAATATCTCAAAATTTGGCCACATGGGCCGTCCCTTTTCCTTGTGGACGTGAGTAAACCACCAAACACCTCCCTCTTTTCTTTCTTCTTTGTTTGGTCGACACACACACATAGAAACACACACACACAAATCTCTTGAATATCAAAATCTGTTTTGGCAAGGAAATCAAAGGAGAAATCAAAGGAAGTAATCATTTTGCAATAATAATTAGGGTTTTATCATCATCATCATCATCACCATTTTCTTCATTCTATCTCAAGAACCCTAAATTGGTAAGTAACATACTTCTTTAAACTTTTGATTTGATTAAATTCCATCTTATGGGTTAATTTCAGTTATGATTGATTTAATAAATAGGCTTTGAATATGAAATGAGTTTTAGGTTTGGTTATTAGATGAAATTTGATTTGAAATGGGTCTTTGAAATCAATATGGTTGTATTTGTGAAATGGTTAGCGAAATGGTTTTGTTCCCAGGTTATTGAACCTGTTGGTACTTGTTGAAATGAAAAGATTTGAAATGGAAACGATTTGGTTTGGCGAAAATGGTCAAAAACTGCACTTTCACTCGTGCAGGTCTGCTTTCGCGCCGCGACCCTTCAGGTCTCGCGCCGCGAACTAGTTCAAAATGGCCTTCGCGCCGCGAGTCATCCATCTCGCGCCGCGAGTTTTTGTTCTGTTTAACATTTTCAGTTTTCGATAACTCGAACGTTTGAACTTGGTGAATATCGAATGGTACTTTAGACTACCTTATAATGACAATGTCATTGATATTACCAACTAAAGTAAAATAAAATGAAAGTTTAAATCACATTCTCTGTTAGGGCATTCTAGGGTCTATAGCTAAGTAGTTCTACATAGGATACTTGTCGTTGTGAGCTTGGATCCTCACTATTGGTAATCATATCATAGGTTTTGGATAACGTGGAGAATTGACTGTGGATCTTCTCGAGCTACTTTGCACCTTTTAGCACTTAGATCGCTAAGGTGAGTTTATGGCGCCCTTTTCCTTTTACTTTGGGCCTGAAAAGCATGTGTTATAGTATACACGATTTGTTAAATAAATGATTGTTTTGTGAGTATGCCATGTGATTTGGATACTTAGATCATTTGACTTAAATTTTCCATGTTGACGGCTGTCGAAAATGTGTATACGTGTCATTTATTAAATGTTGAATGAAATGACTTTGAATTGCCGTGTGATGGCTGATAAAATTGTTTCTTTGTGTTTGACAAACTAAAATGTTGCCCCTGTGTAGTTATCACTGTTATAAAACCCTAGTGGTTGTATTGTCAGACTTAGTTCTTGACTGTCTTGGTTATGGTCCGCACCCACTAGTAGAAGGAAATCCTGTGCGAGGCATGTTGGCTGATACTGTCGGATGTTGTTTCCCGGCTGTCATATGCTAGTCATAAATATTGTTGTGGTGCGCACCCCATTTTAGAGGGAAATCCTGTGCGAAGCAATGTAGCATAGTGACTGATACTGTCGGACTTGGCTCCCGGCTGTCATATGCTTTAGTCGGACTTAGACCCTGGCTATCTTGTTATGAAATATTATCAGGTTTTTGATCCTGATTGTCTTGTTGAAAATAACTACACGTCATTGTGTTCTCTCAATGACGATTAAAATTTGGTCAAACATACTGTAAACTCACCAACTATTTCGATAGTTGATCCTCTCAAATTTCATGCTTTTTAGGGAACCAACAGTAAGTATTGGAAGCGTATATGGCATTTTAGAAGCCATCTTTTGAACTTTGGACGTACAATTAGCGTCAGACATCTGAGGACTATCATATTATTAGTTCTAATTGTACTAGACTGTCCAAATGTTATTATTGTATTAAGTGGGCCCATTTCCAATTGAGGATAGTTTGTATCCGTGTATTGGGGTCCACATCCGAACGATTATACTTGTAATAAACTTGTATTTGGATTAATGGATGTAATCTCTATTTACCTTCTGATTAGTACGCAATTATTTGTTAACCCTGTATTTTCGCTACAACGGGGTGTGACAAAAATTGGTATCAGAGCCAAGGTTATAGTGAATACGGAGTTATTCCTCGTGAATAACTCAATCTATAGCCATGGTCGCTTCAAAAAGGATATCTAAGTCTTTAAGGTTTAGGATAGTTATCTCGAGAGTTATACTATTTTTCAATAATTAGACCTAACCCGATCAACTACGTCCCGATTATGTAAAATAGTATAAGGCTCGAAATAAATATCTTAAATTGTGTATATACGTGTTACTTTGAATTATATTCACAACATACTGTAAATGTGGTGGGAAGGCTGCGGGTGACCCTATATATAAGCATTGAAGGTATGTTAGGAATAGAAACTCAAATCGTATGTGTGTACATAAGGTTTATATACGTGATAGTTTGGATTATATTAACAACATATTGTAAATGTGGTGGGAAGGCTGCGGGTGACCCTATATATAAGCATTGAAAATATGTTGGAAATAGAAACCCAAATCGAATGTGTATAATCTAGACAAAGATCTCTTTGAAACTCTTGTTGCGTACTGTCCCATTCGATTGACTCGAATTGTCTTATCCATCAGACTTATATGGATTCTTTGACTATTCTTTCAGACTTGTCATGTCGGACGGAGCTAGCTCTTATGCTGTTGTTCCTGGTACTCCTCAAGTTCCAGTTGTAGCAAACTCCATTCCTCGTGTTCCCCACTCTTCTGAAGAGGAACAATTTGAGGCTTCGGGCAATGAGTCTCGCCCCATCAATCTGGTGTCAACATCCAGTGAATCTGGAAATGAACATGTATCTATTCATGTTCAACCATCTCTGTCACCGGTAGCTCCATATCAGAGGAGGACTACCGAGGGAGCTCGTCTGCCTTATGCTCCTCGAGACCCTAATGCTCCTGGTCCTTCTACACCGGTTCAGGACAACCATGTGTTTGGTCCCTCTTTTCTTCTGGGCGATTCGTATGCTGCAGGTCCCTCCAGAGTGCCTGTTTACAATCCCAATGTCGCAGAAGTGATGCCAGTTGCTGATGCAACTGATAGGTCGGAATATTATCTCCGACAAATGTCAAGGATGAACAAATCTCTCATCCGTACTAGGGAGGCTATTGAGAATCAAGCCCAAGCATTGACTGGAGCTTATCTTCATGCTTCTGATGCTATGACTGTTGCTAAAGAGGGGAAGGAGACTGTTAGAACGTTGGTCTGCATGCTGTTGGTTTTGGTGACCTTGGTTGTGGCTTTGCTAGTTGTTGTTCTTTTCAAGATGTAATCTTGTAGTAGTAACGTATTGTAAGCCTAGAACTTGTAACGACTCATACGTTTGTATTTGAGTTGTAGTCTTTTGGTGGATGTATTTCCCACGTATTTCGGATCGTATCACTCTGACTGTATAGTATATCAGCGTGGATGTTGTTCCCACATGATTTTGATTTGTGGATGTAGTTCCCACAAGGTTTTGAGATATACAAGTCAGGTTATGTAAAAAATTTTGGTATTAATGAAACACGATCGTCTTTTGGCTTACATACTTGTTCAGGCTACGTCGCTTGCTCATTTCAATTCTAGAAATGTAGTATTCTATATTTCTTGTCTTGTTTAGTTCATGAGTTCAAGTAAGTCGATAAATTGTGACTTGTGTTTAGTATTCTCTTATATCTTGAAAAGCTACATTCTGTGTTGTCCTTACGAGAAAACCTCTAAATGACATTTTTGTTCATGTCATAGACTTATGGCTCCTAAGACGCGAAGCAAAATCCAGAAAAAGGCTCCAAGTAAGAAAACTGTCCCAAAGAGAGTTACTCGATCAACTCCTTTAAATAATGAAGCTGAACAGGAAGAACCTGTGATCCAGCAAGAACCAGAAACTGCTGCTGCAAATGTGAACACTGGTCCTGGATCTACCCCAAATGCTGATGGGGAAAATAATATGGCAGCGTTTGTGACGCAACAATTATTGGCTGCTATGCCTACTTTAGTTGCTCAGATCACGGCAAGCATGAACGCCAATAATAATCATCATACTGATAATACTAACAATGTTGAACCTCTTGCTGAACAAGTTGTTCCTCAAGCTCAACTTCGAGTGGGTGATTACAAGACCTTCACCTATTCTAAACCAAAAGAATTTCATGGTACCGAGGGTCCGGTAGGTCTAATCAACTGGCTAGAAAGCATAGAGGCGGTGCTTCATATTAGTCGTTGTGCCGAAGAGCACAAAGTGGAATATGCTTCCACTCAACTTCAAAAGCACGCTCTGTCATGGTGGAACGAGCAGGTTAGGACCCGAGGTCGAGACCAAGCTAATAGGATACCTTGGTTTGGTTTTAAAAGAATGTTTATGGAAAAGTACTGTCCTAGGGAAGAAGTACAGAAAATGGAAGGCGAATTTTGGAATAATACTATGGTTGGATTGGACAACGGGAAATATACTACTCGTTTTCATGAGCTGACAAGACTTGTTCCTCGTATGGTGGATACAGAGGGGAAGTTAGTTGAAAGATACTGTTATGGCTTGTCACCTGACATCCGAAGGTTGGTAGCCACTTTTAATCCCTTGACTCTTCAAGCAGCAGTTAGTGCAACCAATCGGATGGTGATAGATTTGAAAAGAACCACTGGTTCTTCTGTTGGAACTGAACTGATCAAGAGAAGAAATGATCAAGCCTCTGGTAGTGGTTTTGGAAATGGTGGGAATGGCAAGAGGTTTAAAGCTGCCAGAAACTTTGCAGTGGTCCCACAAGATATCAAGAGGTACCCTGGCGCAGACACAAGATGTAATAGGTGTGGCACTCGTCACGTGGGAAATTGTCCTACTTGCCACCGTTGTAAAAAGTCGGGACATCTGGCAAAGAACTGTAGGGAGAAGGTACCCAATCAATGCTATGAGTGTGGAAGTGAAACTCATTTCTGACCAGCGTGTCCAAGACTTAATCAAGCCCCGAACAACAATGCTATAGTTCCAATGAGGAACAATGCGGGGAACAATCAAGCTGGAAATCAGGGGAGAAATCAAGGAGGTCAAGGTAGAGGCCGAGTGTTTGCTTTGGATGCTGCTGATGCACGACGTGATCCTAACGTTGTGATAGGTACATTCATACTCAATAATCATTATGTATTGTGTTATTCGACTCTGGTGCTGATAAAAGTTTCATATCTTTAGAATTTAAGTCTCGATTTGGTATAGTAGCTATCCCTATGGAAGACACATATGTTGTCGAATATGCAAACGGTCAAAAGTATATTGCTAGAGATCATTTAGTAGATTGCAGTTTAGTATTGGCCGGTAAGACTTTTAAAATTGACCTAATTCCTATAGAACTAAGTAGTTTTGATGTGATTGTTGGTATGGATTGGTTATCTAAGGTTAGAGCTGATATATGTTGTTATGAGAAGATTGTTAGAATACCCCTTCAGGATGACGAAACCCTAATAGTGCAAGGAGACAAGTCAGGAAAGAAATTGATCTTAGTATCGGCGATAAAAGCAAATAAGTATTTACAAAAAGAACACCCTGCTTTCTTAGCATTAGTAGTTGAAAGGAAACCAGTGGGTAAAGACATGCAAGATATTCCAGTAGTTAGAGATTTTCCGGAAGTTGTTTCCTGAAGATTTGACGGGACTTCCACCTCACAGACCAGTTGAGTTTGGAATAGATTTGGTCCCTGGAGCTGCACCCGTAGCCAAGGCACCCTATCGCCTTGCGCCGTCAGAAATGCAAGAATTGTCCGAACAACTTCAAGAGTTGTTAGCTAAAGGACTAATTCGTCCAAGTTCATCACCTTGGGGA